>CM077560.1:10715158-11965158 GCA_039657345.1 Stephania japonica | reverse complement strand
ACACTCCATGTAGCCTAACGATCTTTCGCTCAAAAATAATACTTAGCTGAGGAAACAAATACTTCATCGATACAGGGATGAAGTGTGCAGACTTCGTCAACCTATCAATAATAACCCAAACAGCATCATGTCGCTTCGCAGTCTGTGGCAACCCACTGACAAAATCCATCGTAACATGCTCCCATTTCCACTGTGGAATGGGCAGTGGTTGTAACAATCCAGCTGGTCTACTGTACTCGGCCTTAACCTACTGACAAATATGACAAGCCTTAACATATGAACCCACGTCGGTCTTCATCACTGGCTACCAAAACAAACGTCGCAAATCATGATACATCTTGGTCCTACCAGGATGAACTGTATACCACGAACGGTTTGCGTCCTCAAGAATGCTATCACGTAGTTCCTGCACCTCAGGTATCCACAACCTGCCCCTGTGTCTCAAGCAGTCGTCTGAACCACCAAACCAATTTGTGCAATCCAAATCCTGAGCCAGACAACTGAAGCGAACAAAATGTCCATCAGCCCATTGCTACTTAGTGACCCTATCTAACGACACAACAGGAACACGCATCTAACAACAGATATGAACATCTGCAAGAGCATCTGACAAACACAACACTGTCGCAGCCTCCGGTAATCCATACTCATGTGTCATCTACCGCAGCACAATTTGACTCTCTACACCACTCCAGCTCGATGCATCTACATCCACATTCGCCTTCCCAGGATGGTACTTAATCACGAAGTCAAAGTCCTTCAGTAACTCCAGCCACCGTCTCTGTCGCATGTTCAGATCCCTTTGAGTGAATAGATACTTCAAGCTCTGATGGTCTGTGAATAACATGAACTGCTCTCCATAAAGATAATGTCGCCAAGCCTTGAGCACAAACACAACTGCAGCTAGCTCTAAATCATGCACTGGATAATTTCCCTCGTGGGGTTTCAATCGCCTCGATAAATAAGCAACTGGGTGTCCTTCCTGCATCAACACGCATCCCAACCCAGTTTTGGAAGCATTTGTGTAGACCGAGAAGCCTCTCCCTGCCACAGGTAAAGCCAACAATAGCGCAGAAGTTAACTTCCTCTTCAACTCCCAAAATGCTTCCTCACACTCTTCAGACCATTCAAACATAACATCTTTCTTGGTCAACCTCGTCATCGGCGCTGCAATCAAAGAAAAATCCTGCACAAATCGCCTGTAATCGCCCGCAAGCCCTAAGAAACTACGAATGTTCGAAACTGACTTAAGTGTCCTCCAATCAATGATCGCTCGAATCTTGTCTCCATCAACAGATATCCCTTGACCACTAATGACATGTCCGAGAAATTTTACCTCACTCAGCCAGAAAGCACACTTACTGAACTTAGCATACAATCGGTGCTCCCTCAATGTCATCAAAACATCTCTGAGGTGTCTCTCTTGCTCCACACGAGTCTTACTATATATTAAGATATCATCGATGAATACAATCACATAACGATCCAAAAATAGCCTTAATACTCGGTGCATCAAATCCATAAAGATAGACAGCGCATTAGTCACCCCAAATGGCATGACTGTGAACTCAAACAATCCATAGCGTGTGCTAAACGCCGTCTTCTCGATATCACTCTCCCGAATCCTCAACTGATGATAACCAGATCGTAAATCAATCTTCAAGAAAAACTTAGCACCCGCCAACTGATCGAATAAGTCATCAATCCTAGGAAGTGGATAACGATTTCGAATCGTCACTTGATTCAGGTTCCTGTAGTCTACGCACATTCTAAAAGAACCATCCTTTTTTCTTAACAAAAAGGACTGTTGCGTCCCAAGGAGACATACTGGGATGAATAAAACCCTTCTGTAACAACTCCTCTAACTGGGACCTCAACTCTCCATGCTCAGATGCTAACATCCTATACGGTCTACTGTATATCGGCTGCATCTCCGGAATCAACTCAATAATGAACTCAACTGCTCTAGGAGGTGGTAAACCTGGAAAATCGTCTGGAAACACCTCAGGAAACTCACACACTACTGGGACATCCTCTACTCTAACCTCTGGTCTCAGGTCTGGCTCAACCACCGTTCTAAATGCTTCTATCTCCTGAGTCATAGCTAATTGACCTCTGGTAATCGGTAAGTCTGACGTCGTACCAATAAAAGTAAATATTGAAATGCCCTCAATATAAAATACTACCGTCTTACCGAAACAATCAATGTGTGCACGATATGCCGATAACCAATCCATACCCAATAAAGCATCAAACTCTAAATACTCTAGGACACGGAAGTCGACAGGTAACTGGTGTCCCTCAACCTCTACCACACAATTCCGACATATCCGGTTAGGGTAAATCTTATCCCCAGCAGTCGTACTGAAGACAAGATGTGGGTCTAAAGTCTCAGCCTGTAATCCTAACTGTCCGACCCTACGTCCCGATATAAAATACAAAGTACTACTGGAATCAAATAATACATGCATGAAGACATCGCAAATAGACAACATACCCTCGACAAGCTGACGAGTCGCACCATGATCTAACTGTACGACAGTAGGTGTAGCAGCAGCATGAACTCTCTCCCTAGTTGGCTCAATCTGTGGTTGTGAGGATGAAGCTGACATCAGACAATTACTCTGTATATGTCCAACCTGATGGCATCTAAAACATCTACGCGTCTCCTGCCAACCCGATTGTGATACTATCGGTAGCTGATCCCTGTCATGTCCCTGACCTCTCTGTCCCCTGCCACGAGCTCCTCCATCCCTCACATGCTGTCGTAACTGCTCCACAGGTACCTATGTAGTATAACATACACCACCTGCCTCTCATTTCATTTCTGCTACTCGTGATGTCTATCACGTCGAACCTGGTCCTGCCAAACTCTCTGTCGAACCTACTGATCCTGCCTCTACCTGTCAGACTAATCTCTCTATCTCTTCGGTCTCTAGTCAGACCGAGAACTCTGCCCAAACCTATCTACCAACTCGCCTCTATGTCGCAAATAAGTCTCACGAGCTAAAGCCCTATCTTAAACAATATGTAGAGTCTCACCTCCACTCGCGACAATCACACCTCCGATCCTCTCATCTAATCCTCAGATGAAATAATAGATCTGGAGTCTCTCAGTGTTTGCCACGTCCATGGCATACATCATAAGGTACCTGAATCGATCCATATACTGAGAAACTGACATAGTGACCTGTCTCAGAGCCAAAAACTCTTCTCTCAACCTCAACTTTACTTCTGTGGGAATATACTCAATTTAAAAACAGCTATCGAAACTCTGCCCACGTCCACGGTATGGAGTGAGTGTCGGTGTAGGTAGTCCACCAAATCGCTGCTTAACCCCTCAAATAGTACCCTGAGATACGTGCCTGATCTGCCTCGGGTACCTGTAGCAGCTGATGTAATCGTCTGTGCGTCATCAACCAACGTTCTGCAACATCAGGATCACTGACTCTAGTAAAGTATGTAGGGTTAAACCTAATGAAATCTTTCACCATCTTCGCTGCCTCTGACATCCTACTCGTGGCAGTCGAAGCCACTACCTGCTGATCTGTAGTAGTAGGCGTCACCTCAGTAGTCTCAGCTGGTGCTATAATAGGCTTAACCCTCTCTATCACCGTCTCTATCACTGGTGCCCGTGTGTCAACTACCGGTGCAATCACTGCCGGAGTGGTAGACGTAACTAACTCAGCAGTGGGTGCTACCGCTAGTATCCTCGAACTCTGGATATACTCCATCAACTCAGCCATCTGTGCCTGCTGTAGTAACTGCTGCTCTGTCACTCTATGCACCATGGCTCGTAAATCTGTTGCCTTGCTCGTAGTACGACCACTAATCTCCCCAACCTCCTGCTGTGTGATCGGTGGAGTAGTAGGAGTCTGTCCATCCATCATAAACTGCACAACCAACATGCATTGGATCAGACTCAATATATACGCGTATAATATGTAGTACAAAATCAAAACATACGTATGTAATTTTTTGAATCTACCCGCCTCACATCATTTCCCAACTAAAGCTGTAATCATTCACTTGTGGTTTCCACATCTAAATTTATTAAAGTTTATGCTCTTATTCAGTCTCCAATCAAGCCTAAGGTTTCACGAACCTAGGCTCTGATACCAAAATGTAGCGGCCCCAATTCCCACATTGGTCCGCCACAGGAGGCTACGCGGGCCCACAACTGATCACGTAACCACTAGCTGTGTCCCACGTCCAATTATCCATCATCAATCAATTTCCTGTTAACTTTGATGTTATGTGTTAATAATTACTGATTCAAGTTAACTTAGGTTCCTTTAATATCATTTAACCTCAAATTATGCAGCGAAAAATTAAATTAGCATAATAAAGATTTAACATGTATTTTATGAGTCTATTACCTAAGTGGAAACCATACTAAATGTACATTATATACATATCATCTGAGATCCTCAAAATATCAAAAATATGACCTACCATTTATATACATGTCATATCTACCTCTCACAACCCAAAGCCCAGCATAAAACAAGAAAAATAAACAAACATACGAGTAGGGATAGAGCTGTCAATCCACATAGTCCTCAAGCTTGCCCTTACCTCGACTCGTACCAGGATCTGCACTTAAGCCATCACAAAAAGCAGATGACGAGTCCAGAGTGAGTAATCCCAAGGAAATTCACCAAGTAATTACTTAAATAAAATGCTAGAATTTAAAATACTATAAATAAACATGTGGAACAAAAGAATACAGGCAACTGTAAAAGTTCAGTAAAGATCGACTAAGTCATACTTCGGGCTATTTCCCAGGCACAGCTCGTAAAAACACCTCTAACGGGTGACCCCTCTAGGTGGTCGGTGTACATTCACGACGCACCCACACAAGCCTATCATACCCGGGTAGTCTATTCACCGGCGTATGCCTAGACAAGTGCTATGACTTAGTGGACTCTATGCCTCGTAACGAACAAACACCAGGTAGGGAGTGAACTCAACACCGTAAAGACACCAGGTAGGAGTAACTCCACTACCGTAAAGACACCAGGTGTGAGTACTCAGCCACCGTAAAGCAATAATGAAATAGAGTAATGAATAAATAGGACTGAATTCAAATAAATAGAACAGTAAATACTAAAGTGAAGTTCAATTGGGATACTACACACCTTAATCCGCACTCCGCGTTCTAAAAACCAAACTCGGCTCAGCTCCAATAACACCCGACAAATCAAATTATCACCAGAATTATACCTATTACCATTTATCATTAAATTAGCTTCAATTTAATATATTATGTCAATTTTCTATTTTTTGAGGTAAAAACCCCGATATAAAGTCTCCTCCAACTTTTGAATTTCTCATTTTCAATAGAAATTCCTCAATTTCTATTTATTTGGTCAAAATACTATTTTTTCCATATTTTTTCCTATTTTTGGATTTTCTTTTCCATTTTCTCTTTTTTTTAAAAAGTTTTGGCCTGAACCGGGTTGAACAGGGTTCGCCTCAACCGAGCCGAACCAGCCCGGTTCAGGCTTCATCTCCTTCATCAGATCGAAACAAAGCTCGAGCTCTATTTCGATCAGAAATTTTTTTTTCTCGTTGCTTCGATTGGATTGTTGGGGTTGGCTCCCAACCCCACCCTAGCTCGTCCTATACATCACGAAGCAGCAGGGAGACAACCCTCCCTGCTTTGCTTTCAGGTTCGGCCATGGCGTCGCCATGGCTGAACCTCCCGACCACACACACACACACAAATACCCAATAGCACAATCTCACATTGTTTTCCTCTATCACACGAACCCGTCGTCCCTTTGATCTCTCTCTCGGTCTTCTTCTTCTCTTCCTCCTCCTCGGCTCCTTCTCCTCGTCTGCTCTTCCTCTCGTTCGATTTCACATTTGAAGAAGAAGAAGACGGTTTTAATGGTAGAAATGACTGAAATACCCTTCATGTTTATCTCTTTCCTTATTTACTTCAATACCCTTTATGGTAATTTCCCATTTTTTGATTTTTATATATATATATATATATTAAATTACCTATATATATAAATATACATATTCACCTATATTTTTGCGTTTATAATTTCGTCGTGCGCGCCAACGAGTGTACTCGGGCGTGCACACTACCGTACCACCCACGCGTATCGACCACGACCTCGCGTGTTACTAAGCGCCCACCAATTTACATATTTTATCACAAATAACTCATTTAATGTGTGTAATATTTTTCTCAACTTAAAATTTCGTCTTTAATCTACTCGGTACCCGCGCCGACACACATATCGATGCGAATACCCAACACATAATCTCACACGTCAATTTAAAATATAATTACACACATCGCGATGTCGTTAACCTATTTTAACATAAACATCGCAAAATTAAACAAAACAACATACAAAATACTATTTACCTAATACGGTTGTACTTCAGCCTCACTGTGGGACCCACGAACATCCCCGCTGGCGTCCACGTCTACAATGACGTCATAAAATAACGACAATTATTAATTGGGCCGTTATAGTCAGAGCGTTTGATCCAGATTCTTGAGGATATGCTGAGGATGAGTGTGTTGGAGTACGGTGGATCTTGGGAGGAATACCTTCATCTGTGTGAGTTTGCATATAATAACAGTTATCAAGCCAGTATCGGCATGACACCATTTGAGGCATTGTACGGGAGGCCGTGTAGATCTCCATCTTGTTGGGCAGAGCTCGAGGATGTGGCAGCGATTGGGTCGGAGATTGTGGTAGATCATACAGAAAAGATATGCTAGATCCATTTGAGATTGAAGGGTATACAAGAAAGACAAAAAAAGTATTATGACTTGTATCACGGGGAGTTAGAATACCAGGTCGGGGACTTTGTATATCTGAAAGTATCTCCATTGAAGGGGCACAAGAGGTTTGGGATCAAGGGAAAACTTGCGCCGAGGTTCATTGATCCGTTCAGAGTGGGGAAACGAGTAGGCAAGGTCGCGTACAAACTAGAGTTACCACCTACGATGTCACGGATTCATCCTGTCTTTCACATATCGATGTTGTAACTGGATAGGTCCAGGGAGGGCAGACGACCGACAATAGATTTGAGCCAGATAGACCTGAGGGAGAATGTCACATACGACGAGCAGCCTATCCAGATCTTAGACCGCAAGGTCAAGACCCTGAGGAACAAGGAGATTCCATCAGTCCTCGTCAAGTGGCAGCACCACGGAGTCGAGGAGCTGACGTAGGAGTTGGAGTCATATATGCGCCAGTGTTTCCCCTTCCTCTTCTGAGTTCGGTAAGTCTTTCTTTTAATTTCGTTTAAGTTTCAAGGATGAAATTTCAGTTAGTAGGGAAGACTATAACGACCCTAAAAACTTAACCCGTGCCACGTGTCAATACATGTGATACGTGGGTCCACGCCGTGGTACAGTCATCAATTCTCGGACATCGACGCCGAGGTATGTTAGTTTTATATGATGTTTGTATTATATAGTATTTCATTTGTGCAATTACAAGTTTTTAACGTGTAAATACGTTTTTGTACGAGAGTTGGTAGTCCGGGGAACAAAATTTAATTAAAAACACTGACAAAAATATAAAATAAATAATAATTAAAAGGTTGTAAAGTTCGTTTGTTACGTCGGTACGTCTTTGGTGACGCGACAAACAAAGTTAGTGTTATGTATCGGATGCGAGAATACCCGATGGAAGCTTTGAGTGTTGTTCAAAATGGATGAGATCAAAAGACCAAAAGTCAACCAAAAGTCACCTATTGGAGTCATTAAAATTGGTGGAGGTGACTGCGAAATGACCAAAAAGGGCAATAAATTTGTAAAGGGTATGGATAAGGGTGAGGGGTATTTTAGTCATTTGACCAAAATACCTAAATATCAACACACCACCGTCACCACATTCTCCATTTCGATCAAAAAGATTTGGAGAAAGAGAGAAATCGACCGAGAGACGGAGAGTCCAAGGAGAGGAGAGCGGCGATTCGCAGAGAACGTGTACACGAAGTCGAGGCGAGATCCAGGTAGAAGTTATTGATTTCGTTGTGGGTGTTGTCGTTGTGGTTGTTTCTGAGATTTGTTGTCGAGGTTGTTGTTGAGGGGATTGTGGATTTGAATGGTAAAAATGGTGGTGATGATGGTGGTGATGTGGGTGTCGATTGTTGGTGTTATTGCAAAAAAAAAAAAAAAGAAAAACGTTACTGTTGTTTTATGGAACCAACAAACAATACGAAGAAGAAGGAGATAGAACAGGGCCTGAGTCAAGGTGACCCGACCCGGTTGGGTCAGACCGGGTTTGACCCGGGTGAATCGGGTCCGACCTGGTCAGGGCGGTCCAGACCCGACCCGCGACCCACCCACCTATTATTATATTAATAAATAATTATTTATTTCAATTAAATATATTAAAAATGATTAAAATTGAAATAAATTCCAGAAAAATAGGAAAAACTCAGGAAAAATTCTAGAAAATTATATTTTCATCAAATATAGAGAAATTTGAAAATTTTCACGAAAAGTGAAATATTCGGGATTTTTGCGTGACGTTATGTCGGGGTTTTAACTCAAAAAGCGTGAAATTGGCAAAAATAGCTAGAAATTTGGAAAAATCATAGGAAATTAAGAAAACTGATATAAATTGCATTATCAGGATTTTTGTACATACTGGGACCGTAAGGGGTGTTTCTGAGTCCGTGTTAGCCCGAATTAGCTTGGATTTGAGGTAAGTAAACTAGTGAGGAACACTACAATTATTTCTCTAGCTTTGAATTATTTATTGATATTGTTTCGATGCTATCTTGTCATTCCATTCCTTTTGAGTTGTCCTAAGGCAAGTGTGTCAAGCGTGATCCTTGCAAAATTCAGGGCTTGCAGTGTATTATACCGGAGTTTACAGCTGGGGATACGTGATTGGTTGTAATGGCATGTACGGGGTGAGAGTTCTTCACCAGATTGCTGGGGACTCTGCACTCGCGTAGGGGTCTTAGAGGAGATTCTGTCCTCGACTCCTAGCCTTTGAGGAGATTTTATCCTCGGCATAACGTCTTTGATTGGTCGGGACCACTTGTGTCTTTCCTTTGTATTCCGGGACACTTAATTTCTACTGCTTATTTATTTGTTCATAGTCTTTATATATTCATGCGCTCCCTGTCCTTTTCTTTCTATTTGCATGAATTGACTATTCATTTATTTAATTCGAAATGTTGTATTTATTGTTGTTCTTGGTTGGCGTTACTTACTTGGGCTCGTCATTCTTGTGTTTGACCGAGTGCAGATCCGCAGTCCAGGAAAGGGAAGGTCGTGCAGTTAGGCGATATACTTTGAGCGGCCCTCCTCTGCTGTCATAGTTGATTTTTTGTTGTATTAGCTACTTATATTATTTTTTGTACATGGGGTTATGGGTTGAGAGATTTTTGGATATTATGACTTGGATGATACTCTCCTTGCTTTACATGGTATATATTATATACGGGATTCCCACACCCTAGGTTTTTGTCATAACTTGGAGCTTTCAAGGTTAATTGATTAGTTGAGATTTATTGCTTCCGCTTTATACTTTGATAACTCGTTAATTAATTGACTTCACTTTTAAATGAATAATAAATGATTAAATGGTAAGGATAGACTCACTGGCCCCGCGCGACTCGGTGGGATTGACTCTGGGGTTCGCGTGGGTTCAGGCCTAGCGGCGCCCGATTTTAGGGTTGTGGAATTTGGGGTCGTCACAGAGTGGCTGAGAGATCGAGATCGAGCCGAGAGCTGGAGGCGACGACGAAGTTAATTGTGGTTGTTGGCGTTGGTGTTGTCATTGTTGTTGATGTTGTTGTTGCGTGTTGTTGTATGTGGGAGGCTCAGACGAACTGACATGGAAGTTCGTTCGAGGAAATAGATGGTAGGGGAGTCTTCTCCCCTACCCAAATCGAATTTGGGTTAAGAAAAACTCAACCCTAATTCAAAAAGAAAAAAAAAATTCAGCGAGAAGAAAGGGTTTGATCCCCAGGCCGAACCGAACCAAGTTTCGGTTTAGCTGAGCCGGACCGATCTGATCCAAGGATCAAAACCCTCTAAAAAAAGAGAAGAAAATTTTTGAAAAATGCTGGAAAAATTCCATAAAATAGGAAAAATCCAGAAAAATTACGTTTTGACCCAAATAAATAAAGATTTGGTATTTTTTATGAAAGGTGAAGTATACGGGATTGTGGTGAGACTTTATGTCGGGGTTTTTACCACAAATCGTGAAATTGGCGAGAATTACAAAAAATTATAGAAAATTCATAAAAATTCGAGAAAATATGAAAAATTGGGAAAAAGGTAGAAATGTGAGTTTCGAAACTTTTCAGGTGTTTGGCACCCCAGTGTAACCCGAAAAATGTGTTAATACCAAAAATTGGAATAAAATTTTAATTTTTGTGGCACAATATAAAATCATTTAGTTTGACACTAAATAACATAAAATGGTTTATTCAGGCACTAGAGACTTAGGAGACAATAATCGGGTGTCGGACGCATATCCTGATAGTGAAGTGGGGTTAGATCGAGGCCTTTGCGAGACGTTGGAGCGCGGTTTAAACCCCTTAAGGGACACACTGGAATATTTATTTGTTGGTTTTTCATTTGATCCAGCTATTATTGTTTATCGTTGTATTTTTTTTCATGTGCTTACTTATGTTGCATGTTTAGCTGTTTATTTCATGTGCTTACTTATGTTTCATGTGCTTACTTATGTTTCATGTGCTTACTTATGTGTGGGCGGACTATAGGGACAAATTCAGGTGATGGAAAGTGGAAGATGAAGAGAAACCCCCTGGAGAAATCCTGATATCTAGATTAGGGCTCAGTCCTGCTACACGACACATATTCAGTTTGATTTATCGATGTTATTTATGCATGCGTTTATTTATAATTGTCTATTTAATGCGCATGTTTATTTAACATATTGTTGGCTTCTATTATTATAAATGTTGGGTGATTTCCTTCTGGGTTTTACTCACTGGACTCGTCATCTGCCTCTTGTGATGGCTTGAGTGCAGGACCTACCAAGAGCAAAGGCCAAAAGATTTAGCAGACTACTTGTGACTTAGCTGCACTGACTCGACTGACTCATAAGTATATTCATATTTTGTTGTTTTTGATTTATTTTGGTATTGGGGACTTATGAGATATATGTACATGTGTGCAATCACTTTTGTTAATTTATATATAGTGTACATTACTGACTTTTCTTCATAGGACTGGGGCTCTTAACTTTGATGAAATAAATAGCAAATTACATATTTTAAAGGCTTTCGCTGAATTAATGCATTCTAAATGTTAATAACTTGGATAAACAAGAAGTACGGTATGGTAGTTGTGTGTGAGATACAATTGGCAGCTACGTGGCCGGTTGTGGGTCCACGTTGGCAGCTGTGGTGGGCCTCAGAGTTTGGGGCCACTACATTTTGGTACCAGAGCCTAGGTTTGAGGAGCTTAGGGGATGAAGCGTGGATCATTTCTTAACTCTGATACCATAAATGTTTGGTATCAGAGCGAGGTCGTTGAACCACGAGAAAACGTAATGAAATAGCATAAAACTTAATGAATAAATCTTAGATATGCAAACCTGATGTACATGCCCTAGAGCCCTAGTTGGGAAGTGACAGTGAGGCAGGTAGAGTTAGTGTTATGTACGCGTTATGTGTTTGATTGTATATTATATACGATACGCGTATGTTGGAGGCTCACTCTGCGCACTTTCTTTGATGCAGATTGCAATGGACGGATAGTCTCCTACTACTCAGCCAGAGGTCGGGGATACGAGCAACCCGACGAGTGATACTAAGACATTGCAGTATTTAGCTCAAAGGATGGATGACCGATATGCAGCGCAACAAGCACAAATGTAAGAGATTATTGAATATATCCGAGTGCAGATGGCTGCGACAATGGTACTAACGACTATTTTGGAGGCACCCACTACCCAGGCATCGGTTACTTCTACGACTTTGGTGACCTAGAGCTAGCTAGGATATGGTTATTGACACACCAACGGTTACACAAACTGCTAAGGGTGGAGGAAGTTGATCAACCACGACTTTCAGTTTCTGTCTCAGGGGTAGTGCAGCAGTCTGGTAGACTATGTACTCGAACACTCATCTAAATCCTACTTCATGGGCTGAGTTTTGACAGTTTTTCCTCGACGAGTACATTCCAATGGAGGTTCGGTTGAGGCTGAGGGAGGAGTTTTTTGCCCTAAAATAGGGGAACATGTCTGTGCTACTATATATGAAGCAGTACAAATATCTACTGCAGTAAGCCATAGATGTGGTCGCAACGGAGAGACTGTAGATTTACTACTTTGTCAGAGGGCTTGATGAGGTGATGACCTGTAACATCATGTATAATGGAGTTGATACCCTACATGAGATGTACGATAGAGCTCTCACCCGTGAGACATATCTCTTGCAGAGAGACAACCAACCAATAACTTTCATTTATTCGGATCCGGCTGGACAGAGTTCTCAATAAGATTTCAGGCCGAAGAGACAACGGGATGAGTCTGATGGCCAGGGACAAGGGTTTCGAACACTCAGAGTTCATTGACTGACAGATTGGGATCGCAAGGATGATCAGGAACAGAGTGATGATCCGTTTTTCGATGATGACCACCAGGCTGTACAAAAGATTGTACTTGCACCAGCAAAGCGGCTTAGACGTCAGACACAGCTGTACCGACAGGTTTGAGATTAGAGAGACTAGAGTTGGGGTAAGAGATCCGGGGAAAGGCAAGCTGGGAGATTAGAGACACGTTGCTGTTATCATTGCGATCAAACACAAACTAATTTTTGTGTCGCATTATAAAATCAATTAGTTTGACACTATATCACATAAAATAGTTTATTCAGACACAAAAGACTTATGGGATTACAATCAGGTGTCGGATGCGCATCCCGAGGCAGGAGCGGGGTTAGACTGAGGTCTTTTCGAGAATTTGGAGCGCAGTTTGAGGTGCATAAACCCCTTAAGGAACACACTAGAGTATTTATTTGTTAGTTTTTCATTTGATCCAACTATTATTTCTTATCGTAGTATATTATTTTCATGTTCTTACTTATGTTGCACGGTTGGTTGTTTATCTTACCATCAAATTCGGGTTTTATTCTGAGATGTGTGGGCAGATTTCGGTAGGTTGGATAATAGGGACAAACTCAGGTGATGGACAAGTGGAGATGGAGGAAGAGGAGAAACCACCTGGGGAAATCCTGATATCTAGATTAGGGTTCAGTCCTGCTACACGACACACATCCAGTTTGGTTTATTGGTGTTATTTATGCATGCATTTCTTTACAACTGTTTGTTTAGTGCACATGTTTATTTAGCATATTGTTGGCTTCCATTATTATAAATGTTGGGTGGTTTCCTTCTGGGTTTTACTCACTGGACTTGTCATCTGCCTCTTGTTATGATTTGAGTGCAGGACCTACTACTAGCAAAGGCTAGGAAACTTTTGCAAACTACTTGTGACTTGTCTACATTAACTTGATTGACTCGTATGTATATTTATATTTTGTTGTTTTAGTTTTATTTTGGATTGGGGACTTCTGAGATACATGTACATGTATGTAATTACTTTTATTAATTTATATACTGTGTACATTGTCGGCTTTTCCACATAGGACTGGCGTTCTTAAATTTGATGAAATAAATTACAAATTACAATTTTAAAGGCTTCAACTGAATTAATGCATTTTAAATGTTAATACCTCAGATAAATGAAAAGTAAGGTATGGTAGTTGCGCGTGGGACACAACTCAGCAGTTACATGGCCGGTTATGGGTCCACGTTGGCACCCGTGGCAGGCCTTGAAGTTTGGGGCTGCTACATTTTGGTATCAGAGCCGATTTGATACCAAAATGTAGCGGCTTAGGTTTGAGGAGCCTAGGGGATAAAGTGTGGATCATTTGTTAACTCTCATACCATCACAGTTTGGTATCAGAGCAAGGTCGATGAACCTCGGGAATGCATAATGAAAGAGCATAAAACTTAATGAATAAATCGTAGATGTGGAAACCTGATATAGTTTCCCTAGAACCCTAGTTAGGATGTGACAATGAGGCGAGTAGATTTAATGTTATATACGTGTTATGTGTTTGATTATATATTACATACGATACACGTATATTGGGGGTTAACTCGACGCACGTTCTTCGATACAGATTTTGATGGATGGACAGTCTCCTACTACTCAATCAGAGGTCAGGGATGCGATCGACTCAATGAGTGATACTCTTACGTTGCAGTCTTTGGCTTAAAGGATGGATGATTGATATGCAGTGCAGCAGGCACATATGTCAAAGATTATGGAATATATCCGGGCGCAAATGGTTGCGATATCGGTATCGACGACTACTTTGGTGACACTCACTGCCCAGGCAACCATAGCACTAATTATTACCGTTCAGGCACCGTTTCAGGCGGTTGATTCAGAAACACAGGTTGAGGGGATGGTGCCAATCTAAGTGCCAGCAGAAACGACAATTATTACTCCGGCTACGACTGAGAAGTCGGCAGTTGCAGCGACGTCAAGTAGCACGATCTCCGCAGAAGCCAAGAAGGTGAAGGTTTTTCTATGATTCCAGTTGGGATACTTCTACGGCGATGGTGACCCAAAGCTAGCTAGGAGATGGTTGTTGACACACCAACGGCTACATAAGATGTTGAAGGTGGAGGAGGTTAATTAACTGCGACTTTCTAGAATCTTTCTCAAGGTAGTGTAGTGGTTTGGTTGACTTTGTACTCGAACATTCATCCAAATCTTGCTACTTGGGTCAAGTTTTGACAGCTTTTCCTCGACGAGTACATCTCGATGGAGGTTCGGTTGAGGCTGAGGGAAGAGTTTTTTGCCTTGAGACATGGGAACATGTATGTGATATAGTACATGGAGCGGTACAGATATCTACGGCAGTATGCCATGGATGTGGCCGCGACGGAGATATTGGAAATTTACTATTTTGTCAGAGGACTTGATGAGGTGATAGCTCGTAACATCGTGTCTAGTGGAGTTGATACCGTACAGGAGATGTACGATAGAGCTTTCCCCCACAAGACATATCTCTTGTAGAGAGGCAGCCGACCAACGGCTTCCATTTATTCGAATCCAGCTGAAAATAGTTCTTAGCAAGATTTTAGGCTAAAGAGACAGGGATGAGTTTGACATTCAGAGACAGGGGTTTCGAGCAAGTAGAGTTCATTCGCAAGGACGATCAGGAACAAAGTGATAATCTATTGTATCTGCACTTGCAGAGCTACCAAGACGTCATTCACAGCCTTATCAACAGAATCGGGATCAGAGGGACCGGAGTTGGGGTTAGAGATCCAAGGATAGGCAAGTTGGGAGATCAGAGGCACATCGTTGTCATCGTTGTGGTCATATTGGACACCTCCAAGCGGATTACGGAGGGCCGTTACCATCGGAGCGGTATAGGCCAGAGAGAGGGCCTTACGTTATTGCACAACTGATCCGGGAGGAGATTCCACAACCAGTCGAGAGTACGTATGAATTTATTTATTCATTTTATTGTTTATTTCATAGGCATATATATTGTTTTTATTACCTACATGTTTGGGGACGGCTGATGTACTCACCGAAGGATTTTGATGAAAAATTAATTAACGATACGATACACTAGGCCATAGCGAGGGGCTATTGGGTGATTGGCTAGGATTGGGTGTGATCACTGGTGGGATCCCAGATGGATGGGTTCTGGGTAATTGGCTAGGTGATGCATACACTAATGGAATCCTGACGTACCAGAGTATGGTTTAGGATTAAGTCGCGGAGGAGATGGCGAGGTCAGTTGTTTTTCGCCATTATTGTTCCACGGTTCGAGGTGGAGGTCTACACAAATTTCGGGACAAAAATTTCCCCTAGTTGGGAAGAACTGTAACGACCCAAATTTCTTTTAGTCGTTATTCGCGTATTTTTTGACGTGGACGCCAGCTCAGGTCCACGGAGACACCATGAATAGGCTATGGTGTGCTTAGATAGGGTGGAAATGTTATTTTTTATTGATTATTTAAGTAAATGCCATGGAAATTATTATTTTATGTTATATTGCGTCGCATGTGTACAATTATTTGCCTATATCGTGTAAGATAGTGTGATGGGTATTCGTCTAAAAAATGTGTCGTTACGAGTACTGGGCAGGTAAAATACATATACATTAAGTTTAGGAAATGATTTGTATAAAATAAATAAGGAAATTTGACAAAATAGTAAATTGGTGGGCGCCTAGCTAGTAACATGCGTGGGTTGTACAATAGTGTGCACGCACGAGTGCGCTCATTGGCGCGTACGATATAATGGTAGGCACGGAAGTATAGGCAAATATATATATATATATCAAAAATTAAAAAGAAATGTGAAATGACCAATAAGGGCATTGACTTGTTAAGAAGAGTGGATAAGGATGGGGGTATTTTGGTCATTTGACCAACCACCCAAAATGAAATAGAGAGAAACAGAGAGAGAAAGAAGTCGAGAGATCGAGATCGAGCCATTAGAGGCAACAACGAAGGCAATTGTGGCGACCTGTCCCCGACCTAGGGTCAAGTCGCCCGGCCCAGACCACCACTTAAGCCCAATACCTGAACCAGGTCCAAATAACAGTCTGGCACGTCTAAACAAATAAACCTGCAGAATACACATTGACTAAACAAATGATAATAATTGTGGAATAAATATAAGGAGAAATCCTTAAGCAAATAAATTTAAGTTCATAAGAACATTAATGAAACTATACATGGGTTTGTACTCATTTAAACTAAATAAGATTTATTAAAGCTCACAAGTGGATCAACTAAAGATAATTGGAATTCAAGCTACCCAAAGTCCTATTATAATTTTAACCCCAGTTGAATAGTTTCAAAATAGAATATACGTAATATGTATCAACAAAGGCTCACATTAAGAGGAGACTTCAAGCTCGTCTCTCCCTTGTCTTGACCTAGCTCTGTCGTTGATACCTGAGATGTAAGTAGGGTGAGCTAAAAGAAGTAACGGAGCTCAGTAATGCAAAAAATCCGCTCAACCATCAAATATGTAATAATACCTAATAAGCATGCAAAGTTTAGCATGTATTTGAAAGCAAACAATGATTTATTGAACAGTAGCAGGGTTTCATAAGAGCTAAGCATATAGTGAACCATCAAGCACTAACATGGACATAAGATTTGTAAGTCACAAGTAAATAGGAATCCATCCTTTCATAGCATATAAGACATATTCATAAGTCATCAAGTTGTAACAACAATAACCATACATATCATTGAAAGCTTATTCCAAAATTTAACAATACATAGCATGATTCTCCATCAATAGCATGCAAGGCATATATCATGATTCATTATCTATGGCAAGAAAGAGATTGTCAAATCATTACATAGATTCAAGCTTTCATGCAAATGAGGGGGTTCCGCGAGATTCTATACTATAAAATATAGTAATACGTATAAGTCGTTGTTCCATTCAATGCATACTAGATATTGGCAAGAATTCGGTGACCGATTCTCCCACTCTCGAGTGATGGAAACTACTAGCTGACACACAAGCCTTATGTGCCATCTCGTTTGTCCCATCAAATCAACTGTATATTTGTCCAAGCTATCACCGATGCACATCCCTATGTCTCAAGAGTACAAGAGAAGGTATTCCAACTCATGTTCGTACATGACACACTTTTGAATTCAATTAGTCAAGTAAAGCCCTCGGTTGCGAACTCCATAAACATCCTGGGCGTTGACGACCCTCGGTGATACCCTAGGGCATTTATATAGACTTACTTGCTAATAAGGTCCTTAGTGGAATTCCACAAACATCCTGGGGCCATGAATAACAATAGATGAGAAAAGCAGTGCATTCACATGCCATAGATACGTAGGTTCGAGCCAATACCACGACGCAACCTATAAATCTCAAGTCTTTAATTCAAATCCTGAATCCTATACATAACTAGTAATCATGCCATAATTGATAATTGAGTAAGCTCCCAACTTACTTGGACCCGCCGCGATGCCTACACTGACTCCTCGCATGCTTGGGGTCCCACGTGAACCACCTTGTTAATTTAAACAAATCATATAACATTATATAAGTAGTTACTCGATTTAAAGTTAAGTATTCTTCAATTAATTTATCTTTTAGGGACCCACTAGCGTGGGTTTCGTGTCGTTCGGAGCCTTTGTCGAAGTCCCATGTAGTGTGTCAAGGCGTGGGACCCACTGTCGAGTCCCCCAGATTGCACGTGTGCACCCTCGATAAAGGCGTAGAAGGGCTAGAATTCATTTTACTATTGTAGGATTTTAGTCCCTGGTTAATTGTCTGGTTGACTAGTCAACTGGTCCAGCTGACCAGTTGACCAGACAGATGTTCCCCCTTGTTGGGGCCGTGGAGGGGAGTTCAAGCTCCCCTCTATTGGCCCCTCCGCCACTAGCCTCCGACGAGGACTCCGCCAGAGGGCCTCCGACGGCTGGCCAGAGGGCCACCACCCCCCTAGTCGGCTGCAGTTAAGGCAAAGGAGGGGTTGCGAACCATGCCTTCCCTCCCCTCTTCAAGGTTCATATGGGGTGGGGGAGGATGAGCCTCCTAGTGGGGCTCCCTCTTCTCCTCTGGATAGGATGGGGTTCCCTTATGGGGGGTCTACTGCCTACAGCGTCGACGGTAGTTGTAACGACCCATTTTCCAAATAGACCACCATGGGGGCCAATGCGGACCTACAGTATGTCTTACCAGCAACAACTGTGCTCTACATTGGATTATATCCTCCATTTTATCTTTTTACACCTTATTAATTATGTATTTACTTATTAAGTTGTATTGAAATCAAATTATATGTTAAGTCATTATAAAATCCTCAAATTCACACACAGCGGAAGCCTAACTAACACATTTACTTGGATAATGATACTATAAATGTGTAACATAAACCATAAACCTAATGTGAAAAACCCATATATAATCATAAATACCTCTGAAGTCACAAAAAGATCAATATATACAAGGTATCTCACAATCCCCAAACCCAAAATGAAACAAAATATATATAATACAAACGTACAAGTCAGGTAATCTCAGATCAACGGTACTCTGGCAGCTTGCCCTTGCCTCTGCTCATACTAGGATCTGCACTCAAGCCATCACAAAAGGCAGATGATGAGTCCAGAGTGAGTATTCCCAAGGAAATTAAGTGAGCAATACTGAAAGTAAATACTGAAATTTAAATAAAGCTATTAAATAAACATGCGAAAATAAATACAGGCAATTGCGCTCATCGCATGAATAAATAATAGGGAAAGCTCAAAGTGTGTTCCTAGCCCCAAAGGTCAGACTACCACCATAATTCGGACTCTTCCACAGAATACTACCGGCGAGTCCTACTCAAGCAGGGTAAGTATCTGGATCTGCTCGATGGCCGGGGTTATACCTACGACGCACCGACACATGCCACGACGTGATACTCGGGTTGTGCTATTCACCAAGACCTATCTGGTAACACGTGCTATGGTGTAGTAGACATACACAAAGGAATGGAACGGAAGGAGCCGTGCTCAACGTCTGCCCATATAGCATAACCAGAGTAGAATATTGAAATGTAAAAATTGAATTCAAATGCCAAAAGAAGTAAATACTCACGTAATTTCAGTTGGGATACTACACACGTCAATCCGCACTCCACGTCCTGAAAACCAAACCCCGGTCTAGCTCCAATAAACACCTGACAATCAAAATTATCACCCGAATGTACCTAATACCATTTGTCATTAAATTAGCTTCAATTGAGTATATTACGTCAATTTTACGCTTTACAAGGTAAAAACCCCGACAACATCTTGCCAAAATTCTGAGAAAGTCCCGAAACTCATTTATGAACCTTTTTTCTAATTTCTAATATTTTTCTGGATTTTTCTAAATTTTTTCATAATTTTATAGCTATTTTTCATATTTTATTTCAAAATTTAAAAACTATTTTTTATTTTTTATTTTTTTTATTTTGGGTTGAGCTGAACCGTGTCCGGTTCGGTTGGACCCAGTTAGGCCCAACGGACCGACTGGGTCAGCCAGACCCGTCCAAGCCTGGGCAACCAGGCCCGACCCATTATTGGGGAGGGGTGCACACTTGCGGCTCGCACATGTGCCACCCCTTCTTCCCCAATCAAACCAGGGAACCAGGAACTCCTTGGTTCGATTTTTTTCTCAATTGTTGATCAGTTGGGAAGGAGGAGAGTCATCTCCGTCTTCGAACAAACTGCTTTTGCAGTTCGTTCGAGCTCTCGAGCTCCTCCCCACCTCCACCACCGAACCATCACAACAACGACAACGTACATCAACAACAACAACACCCAACACAAGATCAACAACAACACGACACTCACCTCGACGTCGTCGTTCTCTCGTTCTCTACTCCTTGGTCTCTCTCATTGGCTCTCATCCTCCTTTCTCAATCGAAATGGTGAGAAATGTGGTGTCGGTGGTGGTGGTTATTGATATTTTGGGACAAATGACCAAAATGCCCATATGTTATTATCCTCATCCTTAATAATCCAATGCCCTATTTGGTCATTTCACAATTATTTTTAATTTTTGATTTTTAATATATATTTATATATATATATATATATATTCGTCAATATTTTTGCGCCTACAATTTCGTCGTGCGCGCCAACAAGCATACTCGGGCTACACACTACCATACCACCCACGCGTGTCGACCACGACCCCGCGTGTCCCTAGGCACCCACCAATTTTCTATTTTGTCACATTTAATTCATTTAATGTGTGTATTATTTTCTTCGACCTAGTATTTCATCTTTTAGCCTACCCGATTCCCGCGTCGACACGCATATCGAGGGAATACTTAACACACAGTCTCACATGTCAATTGAAATATAATTATACACATCGCAATGTCGTTTAACCTATTTTAACATAAACATCGCAAATTAGTCAAATCAGCACACAAAAAACTATTTACCTAGTTCCAGGCGCGCTATAACCTAGCTGCAGGTCCCATGAGTGTCTGAGCTGTCCGCCACGTCTGCAATACATCATAAACAACGACGAATGAAATTCGGGCCATTACAGTAGTGAGGCCGCTGTCCTTGCCTTGGTGGTGCCACCACCACCACCTTGGCCTTGTAAACCCCATTCTTTACCCAAAAATTTTATTAAATTTAAGAAAAATGATAGGGAAGGGAAGATTTACCTATTTTAATTTGGGTTCATTTTCTTAGTTTTCCCTATCTTCTCCTCTCCAAATGTAGAACTAGTTGTACACATGGGGGAGGGCTAGGATAACAAAATGACATAAATGCCCCTATGGCCCTTGAGTTCATCTAGTTTACTAACCTTACTTTTTTGGGCCCTTATTGCAAATCCAATATAAAATTTTAATAACACAATCAAGGGACAAATCAACACACAATTAGTATTAAAACTTCACTAAATGGTCCCTAAGTCGGGTATTTGAATTCTTGGGTCATTACAGTAATTGTGCTTGTTGGTGTTGGTGTTGGTGTTGGTGTTGGTGTTGTTGTCATTATTGTTGTTGTTGCGTGTTGTTGTATGTGGGATGCTCAGACGAACTGATATGGAAGTTCATCTTAGGAAGGAGATGGCAGGGGAGTCTTCTACCCAGCCAAAATTGACTCCCTTACCCAAATCGAATTTGGAGTTGGGAAAAACCCAACCCCAATTTGAAAAGAAAAAATAAATAATAAATAAAGCTTTGTTCCGCATTAAGGAAGAAGGTGGTTTGATCCCCTAGACTGGACCAAACTGGGTTTGGTTCAGCTGAGTCGGACTTGTCTGGTATTGGGATCAAACCCCACTAAAAAAAGAAAGAAATTGAAAAATGTCAAGAAAATAGGAAAAATCTTGAAAAAATACATTTTAACCTAAATAAATAGTGATTTGGGATTTTTTATGAAAAGTGAAGTATATGGGATTGTGGCAAAACTTTATGTTGGAATTTTTACCTCATAAAACGTGAAATTGACAAAAATTACAGAAAATTATAGAGGAATTCCAAAAAATTCGAGAAAATATGAGAAATTGGAAAAAGGTAGAAATTTGGGTTTCAAAACTTTTTCGAGTGTTTGGCACCCTCGTGTAACCCGAAAAATTTGTCAATACCAAAAATTGGAATAAAATTCTATTTTTTATGTCGCAATATAAAATCAATTTGTTTGACACTAAATCACATAAAATGGTTTATTCATACACCATGGTCTTAGGAGACTATAATCGAGTGTCGGACACGCATCCCGAGTTAGGAGCGGGGTCAGACCAGGGACTTTTCGGGATGTTGGAGCGCGAATTGAGGTGCGTAAACCCCTTAAAGAATACACTGGAGTATTTATTTGTTAGTTTTTCATTTGATCCAACTATTATTGTTTATCGTTGTATATTTTTTTCATGTGCTTACTTATATTGCACGGTTGGTTGTTTATTTCGCCGCCGGATTTTGGTTTATTTCGATATGTGTATGCGGACTTGGGTAAGATGGACAATAAGGACAGACTCAGGTGATGGACAGGTAGAGGAGGAGGAGAAACCCGCTGGAGAAATCCTGATATCTGGATTAAGGTTTAGTCCTGCTACACAACACACATCTAATTTGGTTTTATCGGTGTTATTTATGCATGCGTTTCTTTATTGTTGTCTGTTTAATGCGCATGTTTATTTAGAATATTACGGGCTTCCATTATTATAAATGTTAAGTGGTTTTCTTCTGGGTTTTACCCGCTAGACTCGTCATCTACCTCTTCTAATGGCTTGAGTGCAGTACTTACTACGAGCAGAGGCCAAGAGACTTTAGCAGACTACATGTGACATCTCTGCACAGACTCGACTAACTCGTATGTATATTTATATTTTGTTGTTTTGGCTTTATTTTGGTATTGGGGACTTATGAGATACCTGTACATGTATTTAATTACTTTCGTTAATTTATATACAGTGTACATTGTAGGGTTTTCCACATAGGACTAGTGCTCTTAAATTTGATGAAATAAATAACAAATTACATATTTTAAAGGCTTCTGTTGAATTAATGCATTTTAAATGTTAATAACTTAGATAAATGAGAAGTAAGGTATGGTAGTTGCGCGTGGGACACAACTAGCAGCTATGTGGTCGGTTGTGGGTTCACGTTGGCACCTGTGGCGGCCCTCGGAGTTTAGGGCCGCTACAGTGTGACCACTTCTTATAAGCCTAACCGACTTTTAAGCACTCAAGAAAGTCAGGATTTGCACAAAGCCAGAATATGCAATTAACAAAACACTCTTACTTAGATGAAATTGGTATGTGCGATATTTTCGGTTTCATCACTAGGGTCTTATGTTCAAGGTTTGTTCACTATAGTACCTAATGAAACTTTGAAGTATTTGCACTAAGTGAAAAGTTCAAGTCCAAAAGACACTTCTCATTTATGTAATGATTTTAGAATGATGTTATATGTATTTTGGTCGCTCGTGTTTTCCCTATATAATGTAATTTTTAATTTATATGTCCATATAATTTGAAATTGGGGGAAAATGGTAAGAAATTAGTTTTTGAAGCTTGATGGGCGCTTGGAGCGCTCACCAAGCGCCGGGCAAATTAAAAAACATGAAACAGAATATGGTGGGCGCTCGGAGCGCCCACACTAAGCATCCAAACTTGAAGCAAAGTGATTAGAGAGGCAGGTGGGGCGAGTTTGAGGCAAGGAATGCAATTTCCATCCCCATCTCCACTTATGGTGGGGTAGGGATTCCCCGTTTGAAATTTCTAACTGGAAAATGTTGACCCCATTCCCTGCCTCGCGAGGATCCCCACCCCCACGAGGATTCCCCATCCTGTCACTTATTCACATAAGTTACCTATAATATAAGGTGAAATAAAGTAGCAACATAAATACTTAATATTAAAATACATTTATAAAAGCAAGTTTAGCTGAAATAAATAAAAACTAGTTTGGTTTATTAAAAAAGAATAAATAAAAGTTTTTAGTTTGGTTTATTAAATAAAAGTGTAGCTTATTTGCATTTTTATGTTATGTGGGAATCTCGATGGTAATGGAAATCCCCACGGGGAATATTTAGGGTTCCCCGTGGGAAATCTCTACAGTGAGGGCAAGAAATCTCCACGGGGTGGGGAAGGGAAATACCACCCTTGCTTCGCCCCGCCCCGTCCCTCGTGACGGGGATGAAAGTCCCCTCATCCTCAGCCCCGTGCAGGGCCAGCGTTGGGCATGGGCGGGGCGGGCGACCACCCCAAGCCCCACCCACACCCAAGGCCCCCTATATTTTTAGCCATGCTGCAAGATTTTAATTTTTTATTTTTTTTATGAGATTGGGCATTAGTGGGATATTGCTAAAGTATGATCTTTGTACAAATTTATTGAGGTTCATTCATGAAAACTCATTGTAATATGTAAGTACTCATCTCAATGTATATTGAGTAGATCTTAACAACTAAATCATTCAATGCATGTTGAATGTCACACAATCTTTTTTCTTTTTTTGGTAACACAATAATTTCTTTTATATGTTATGTATACTCCTTTAAATGCGTTTTTTCTACAATCTCAAAATAAATAAAGTTTTGGTCTCAATAAATAAATAATAATAAATAAAAGAAGTTTACATCTCCACCAACTAAATTTAATAAAACCATATCAAAACAATTTTTTTTTAAATTAAATTTGAGTTAGAGAATAGTTAGCAATATATGTATTTTTTTTTCACAATATGTAAATTTAACTATAGGTAAAAAGAGCACACCATCAATTGCACTAAAAATCAAGTAAAATGGAGGAGTTTTTTTTTTTTTTTTTTTTTATCTATGTAGCCAACCCAACTAATTTGGAATTACAGTTTTGTTTTGTTGTAACTATATATATTCACAAAAAAAATTATTTTAGAAAGTCAAATATAAAGACCCAAATTTTTATTTCGCCCTAGGCCCCCAAAATAAAAAAATGTCCCTGGCCCCGTAGAGGCTTGTTAGAGGGGAATCTCCGTCCCCATCGGGGGAGATATTCCTAGCAGGAAATCTCATTCTCCACCTGCATCCCTAAACGTGACTCTTCACTTATTTGTGTCGTTTCAACACCAAAAGTCATGTCTACTGCAAATGGGTTTCGCACTACTGTATACTGGAACCCTTGGCACGATTTCCAAACATATCTCAAAGTGATTTCAAACATAAAACACAAACTATTGGATCAAAGTGTGCATGTGTTCTTGAGACGTATAGCACAATCCGAAGAAATTTGTTCCAAGTTGGTCATTCAATCGGATCCGCGGATTACTAAATATTTTGTGGACCCCTAGTCTGAGTTGTTCGTGAAATGGGTCCCTTAAGGAGCGAATTTAGTTTGAAACCCAACAAATGAAGTTGTTTTTGTTAATAGAGTTTTATTCGGCAGATGCAATTAACTAGGCCTTTTTGCTAAATTTTGGTGTGCCTTTCTCTTCTTTTGTTTTTTTGTTTTGTTTTTTTTTTTTTTTTTTTTTTTTTGAGCAAAAATGCCCCACATTCAATGAAAAGGAAATGAGGTTAGATAATATTCTATGGCTGCCCCAATATATTAAAAATATTCTATGGATTGGTTTCTTAGTTTTGACTAACTAACAGCAACATTTGAAAGTTAAGAGAAGAAACAAGGAGGCTGCTAGGTGCCTATCAAGATCACTTACAAATGTACTAAAAAAAAGATAAAGATGATGTATAGATATATATGTGCAATATGAATAATATTCATTGACTTACATTAAATATATATGTATATATATTGCTTTACACATCAAAAGAACATTATGAATTGGATTATGCTGTGGTATAAAGCAATTGGGCCACATTGCAAAATAACTAAAAAAATTATAAAATATTAAAAAAAAAAAACTAGGCCTGATATGATCACCTTACGTATATTTGATGTTTATCACTTTACTTATATTCTATTCCTGCTTGATTCGAGAAGTATACTTTTTTTTTCGTATTTGAAAGTTTACTGAGTCTTTTTTGTTTATGCCGAAAGTTTACTTAATCTTTTTCTTTTTATAACAAAGTTTTACTTAGTCTTGATTAAACTAAATTCGAGTTAGAGCTTAAGTCCACTCACAAAGAGGTAAGCTCAAAAAAAGCTTCATTCGCAAAGCCTCAAAATCGAGACTTTATTTTCAAGGAGCTAACAACAAAGTTAACTCGCTCGGACTTACGTCAGTTGGAAATTGAAGAAGTATGCACCTCTATTAATTTGTGTAATATTAATATACGGAGTTGACTTAGTTTTAGATTATTTTTACGAAGATACCACAATTTTTTTTTTTTTTTTTGATAAAAAGTTACCACGTACACTTTTTTTTGGGAAAGGTACTACAATTCTAATTCCCAAAGAAGCCCAAGTTGTTAATTAACATTGTTTTCTAGAAAAAAGTATTTTTCTTTGAGCTAAGAGAACATCTCTTCTGATAAGCGGTGGTTCCAATAACCTATTCTACATGTTATCTATAAAATAAACTTTAGATTTGTTCAAAATCGATGAGATGCTTAAGTTCATCCCCATTGCGGCCATCAAATTCACTATTGGCAACAATTACTTTTATACGTATGCATAATTCTGAAAGACTGTGTGTGGATTTGCAATTATGAGGTTGGTGTAACGACCTTAAATTTTAACTTGTGTCACGTGTCAATTTAGGTCGTACGTGAGCCCATTTGTCGTGACACAGTCGTCCATTCTCGGTTGTCGACGTCGAGGTATGTTATTTGTGTTCGGTGTTTTGTACTGTATTGTATTATCCAAATTTTAATTCCAATGCCCCAAACGTGTAAGAACGTTTGAGTGTGAGCGTTATTACGGGAATAGTTCAGCTCGAGTGTTACGTGAAATAATGAGATTTCGAGTGAACGCTGGTCGGGTAATTAGTAGTCCGGAGGACTTCAATGAATTAAAAACACAGACAAAATACAAAATAAATAATAATTAAAAGTGTAAAGTGCGTTCGACACGTTGCTACGTCCGGGGCGACGCAACGAACAAGTTTGGTGTTCGGAACGAGTCCGAAAACCCGAGTATTGTGCGAGAAAAGGTCAAAATAGGAAATTGTGTCACGCATTGAAGTCACAAATAGGTGTTAGAGTTGGTGGCTATAGTAAATGGTGACCATTGGATTTGTCTTGAGATTCGTGAGGGAAATGAGATTAAGAGGGGTATATAAACCCTACCCCATCACATTTTCTCTCTCTTATCTCATTCTCATTCCTCTTCAATCGATCAACATGAGAGAACGTGGTGGATTTTGGGAGATTTTGCCGCTATTCGACGCTAAGGAACACTCGAAATTGAAAACTAAGGTTAGATCTCGACTCTCCACATCAATATATATGTTTTAACAGTGTTTTGTAGGGTTTTGTCGCGAGGAATTCAGACAATAAATTGGGAAATTTGATTCTTTTGAAATGTTTTGATTGATTGAGAGACATTGGGGTGATTAAAACATGAATTTTGAAGTGGTTTTGGTTTTTGGTATTTTTCTAAATTTTTGGAAAATTTTGGTAAATTTTGTGTGATTTCGACAAATCGACGTTTTAGTCGGGTTTAGACGCGTGTCGAGGGTGGATTGGTGTATGGTTGGATGTCTAATTGTAGTTGGGATAGGCTCGAAGCACGACGACACGAGCCGGGGTGTTGGAAACCTCAGTTCAGAGGCGTTCTACACAAGACGCCGTGGCAACGCCTTGAGTTTTCCAACTCACGGCGTCACCCACGTACGAACTGGGCAGGGCCTCATGGGAAAGATGTCGTGGAGACATCGTGAACGTGCCAACGAACAGAGTCATCCATATATGTGTTGGGCAGTGAAGGGTATTCTCGACGCCGTCTAATCATTGGACCACAGCGTCTCGGCGACATGTTACTGTTCACAAGGACAAATTTTTATAAAATTTTCAAAAACTGTCAGGGATCTCTCAGGTATCTAAATGGGTTCGAATACGACTCAATACCCGAGTAATCGACTCAAATGAGTCAACAAATAAAATTATAGAAAATTGGATTAAATGGAGATAATTAATAGGATTTCGATTTAAATGTATTTTAGGAGTTTTGAACATTGACGGGACACGGGAGGTCATATGAGACATGTCAGGGATTCGTTGAGTGTGTAATTAGTTGGATTACAAGTAAGTAAACCAGTGAGAACTTTTACAGTTATTTCTTGAGCTTTAATTTGTTGTTATTGCTCTGTTTATCATCATATATATTGGAATCTCTTTTGGTTAAGTGGTCCAATGCAAAGAGATCATGGATACTTTATCTGTGATATGAACTCCTATATAGACATTGTTGATATCTCCCGGTTGAGTGTACGCTGGGGGCTCTTATCCAGGTCTATGGATATCTCATAGTCACAAGGTTTAGGGGTGGTAGGCCGTGTTCTCGTCCTGAACCCGAGTCTTAAAGGTTTTACTTCGACTTAACGACTATTGTCGGGACTCCTTACAATTCCATTTCGTTACTCGGACACTCACATTTCAATTGTTTTATTTACAGTCTTATACATTTCATGCGTTCCTTATTCCTTTATTTCTATCAGCATAAATGTAGATTGACGCTTATTTATTTCGAAATACTGTATTATTGTTCTGCTTGGTGTTACTTACCTGGGCTCGTCACTTTTGTGTTTGACATAGTGCAGATCCACAGTCCAATAAAGGGAAGGCTCCAGAACTTAGAGACTTGCTTTGAGAACGTTAGAGCAAGCTTTCCACTTCACTGAGTAGGTGATTTTTGTATTATTGTATATATATGTTATTTTGAAACTTGGGCTTAGTTATGTGAGAGATTTTGGGCATGTATATCTATTTGGTTGTTCTCATCCGACTTATCTTATTTGACGATATACACATACGGGGTTTCCACACGTTAGGATGTCTTGTTTATTATGGTTGTGATTAGTTGATTAGTTTGAGCTTTGCTTCTGCTATTTTGATAATAATTCACTAATCAATGTTGTAAATTGTAAATAGATGATAAATGGTAAAGGTTAAGGCTTAATAGACTTGCGTGACTCATCGAGACGGGCTCGAGTTTCGCATAAGTATAGGCCGGGTGGGGCCCAGTTTAGGTTTAAAAACTGGGGCCGTCATAGTTGGTACTCATCCTTAGATTTTATTTTATAGGTTGATATTTTCTTTTCTTGTTGGAAGTTTTATGTTTACCTTTCTTATCGGAAGTATTGTGTGATGGCCCAATCTCCTAAACACAACATTGCCCGGCCTAATCCCGTAATTAAACCCTAATCTCAACCACGTAGGACTTAACTACGTATTAGTCAGCCTTTACATCCTAAACTCATTTATACACGCGTTTAGGATAAGTAATACACATGTCATACTACTTATTGAAATTCAGAGTTAATTAAAACTTTTATTAAAATAATTATTTAGCAGAAGTCTTATTGATTATGCGGAAGCTATTGAAAATTATGCGGAAGGCTTTTTAATAACCCTAAGTGTGGAAAACTAGGAAAATATGCCACATGCATATAAACACAGTAATACATGCATAAGTCAGGGAGCTTAGTCTCTTAATCTAAATATACAACCCAATCCTACAATATATATATATATATATATATACAACCCGAAACAAAATATTAAAAGACATAACTTAAGGTAATACAACAAACCAAAAGACCTACAATGTCGAAAGCAGGATCGCGCCGCTGCTCAGAGGTAGCCGTCGATCTTCTCCTTGCTCGTCCTGCTAGTCGACGACCTTGCACCCACCGTCATAAAAAGGACTGTGAGTACAATAAAATAACAGTAATTCCCAATGATATGTTTATCTCGCATTTCCAAATATAATCGACTGGCATTTAAAAGCATACAAATATGAAACACTGAAAGATTAACCACATGCAAGTAAATATCAGAGCTATTAGACTACTCAAATCGAGTACAAAGTCCATAATCTCATTCATAAATCCTTTAATCCTAATAGCATGTTATTTTAATAATTCACAACAGTAATGAATCGACATGGTATCAGAATGAAATCAATGAACCAACACAAGGAATAAATATCATGAAATCAAAGCTTAACATATGAGCAACATCAACAAGGCTCATGATATCAGAATAAAAGAGTCGAAATCAAAGCTCAACATATGAGCAACATCAACAAGGCTCATGATATCAGAATAAAATAGTCATATAATCAAAAGGACTATGAAAATAACAATAATATCGGAAATGAAATACAATATAAAGTATCATTGGGTATACTCACTCATCACGCAATTTCCCTAGTCAAATATGACCTCCCGACACTCCAACATGCGTACTCGGACTCACGAAATAATCCCCTAGGCCCTTAAAGTGTTTATACATGATTTAAGGTGGTTTAGGGTCGGTTAAAGTGGGTTTAGGGAGGATTAAGTGTTGCAAGAAAAATCTGAAAAATGCAGAATTTTCTACTGATCAGGCCACCTAGCGTGCTGGGTGTATGGAACACGTTTCCCTTCAATAGGGAGCACGCTCCCTTGTCGGGGGCCTAGCATTCTGGGCTTCCCCACGGGAATACCTCTCCATTGCTCCCGGACCCTTGGTCACCTCCACCAAGGGTTCACAACCTCCTTCTCATCAACAACATCAGGCACTCCAATATTCATCATTCAAACAAGATTTGTACAAGACTTACACATGCATTTCATGAAATTGGGGAAGAACACCTTAAAGTTCAAGAACACCTGAAATTGGGTTATCAGCTTGAAATGGAGATTCCAAATTTGCTTTTAGTTTTCAAAATCAAAACCATTTTGTTTGTCAAAAATCAAAATTTCAACTGCATGCACAAAAACTCCCCATTTGAGCAAATTTGAGAAATTCTAAAAATTGAATGTTGTGATCTAATCTAATGCTCCAATATGCTTATAAAATAAGTGAATTTAAGTTTCAACCATATTTTAAACAAAACCCCTTTCACTTAAGCTCAAGTACTCATAAATTGATTGCATGAAGGGTGAAAAATTCTCACCTAGTGTTGTAGGCTTGATGACCAACTCTTGATTGCCTCTCTAGTTGATGAAATTGAGCTCCCTAAGCTCCTACACAAATTATTCCAGCAACCTTGCTCACTCCAGCCCCAAATTTGGTGTTTCATGAACTTGCATGCAAATAAGAAGTTGTAGCTAAGTTGGATTTTCATATTTATACCATCTCTTTGCATCTTGTTGTTTCATCACATCCCCATGAAATCTAGAGGCCCACAATTAATCCTACTAACCCACTAACTCCTTCATATTGACACAAATTTATGGAAGTGTGTGCTAATGTGCATCCCGAGGTGTATCCATGAATTATAGATTTTATTCACAACTATAGAACTTTCCATTTTTATTTGCATTTATAGATACAACAACAGGCTTATAATAATAATTCCTTATTTTATATTTAAATAAACTAAGGCATACCATTTCACTAGATACCCGGTTTCCCGGCTCACACATAACTTGAGGCGCTTGCCTGTATGCGCCGAATCGTCGACACTATTGAACTTAATAATTTCGAGTATAAGGTACACACATACAATTCATTAAGCATTCACCATATCAAATATAGCATATACCTCGGCCATATACCTTGGTTAGTGCATGTGTCCTAACGCAGGTCCCACGTCACGAGTCGGTGACCTTGGTTACGGCAAAATTCTTGGATTAGAAATTTGGGCCATGACATTTTGTTTTTCATTATGGCTCGAGTAATGTATATGTGTACTGTTGTATTCCAACGTTTGTCAAGAGTTCGGTCGGAGCCCACCGAACCTCTAATTGGAGAGTCGGACGGAACCCACTAAACTTTAGGTCGGTAGTTGTCAACTAAATCTCACCAAAGAGGTTCGTTTAGACAACACCAAACCTAGTGGATAAGTCTCGGCTACATGTTGTCGAACCTAATATAGATGTTCCAATCAAGGTTTTGGAATTGGGTGCTTCGATTCGGATGAAAATGGTATTTTGGTAAAAATGTGGGGTGCACTTAGAAATTAAAATTTGAATTTGGGGTGCCACGCAAAATGGGGTGTACTTAGTAAAAGGAAGAGTGCACTTAGTCGAACTTTGATGTACTAATAGGGGTTTAGCCTTCCATTCATCAAAATTTTTTTCTCATTAATAGAATTTAGTATCATGGTAAGTTTTTTAAGCCGTCATGTTAAGTTTATTGAGATGTGCTTAGTTATTAAAGGGAGAGGCTAAGCAGACCCCATAAATTACTAAACATACCTCAATTTTATGAAATTATCCAACTACCCCTCCATATAAAATAATTTTTACTCAACATACCCCACTCACACCATAACTCAGTCACCTCTCTCAAATCGCCTCACCAAAAATTGACCAAATCTGACAAAATCCGAGCAAAACGATATGGATTCGACGACGTGGGTACATTCATCATCTCTTTTAGTGTCAATTTCGAGGTTTTTTTGGATTTTTTTTTCTCGTTGAGTCGTTTTGTTTGTGAATTTATTTTTGGGCTTAGGGCTTTGATTTGAGGCATGAATTTTGCATTTTAGGTACAAAGTTTCGATTAAATTAGAAATATTAAGTGATTTCGAGCAAAACCCACTATTTTTTGGTCATTTTCATATATTTTTTGAGAGTTTTGAAGTTTATTTATTCGTTCTGGTCACCCGCGGGCTTCGGAGTAATAGAGCCGACACCTTTGAAGAGGTGTCGGTCGAACTGAGCCGACACCTCTGAAGAGATGTCGGTCAAATTGGGCCGACACCTCTAAAGAAGTTTCGATCGGTTCCCTTTGTCACACACTGAAACCAAATTATCTTCGCATTATCGGTTGAAGTTGGCCGAGACCCCTAAAGAGGTGTCGATCATGTTCATCCGAAACCTCTTCAAAGGTGTCGACTCTGTTCGTTCGATACCCGAAAGTAAGGGTGTTGGGGTGAGGGTAAAGGTGATGAGGTACACGAAGTAAAAAAGTGGGGTACACTAAGCAAGGGTATTTTTAGAATTTTTTTTAAAAAAAAAAGTGAGATACACTAAGTAAAAAGTGAGGTATATAAAGTAAAAATTCAAAAATTGGGCGTTTAGTAATTAATGGGGTCCGTTAGATTTGAAGATTAAATTCCGTCATTTAGCTATAAATATATTAATTTATTTTTTCAAGTTGCGGCATTGATGTGCTTTACTGATTTTCATAGATGTAATACGGACATGGTTCATTCTTAGCATCAAGTGAGCGAGCATCATTTGGGGGACTTATTCGAGACTATAATGGGGACCAACAGAAAGGGCTTGCACATAATATCCGGCCAAGAGTGACTGTTCTGGCGAAACTTTGGAGCCTATACCAAGGTTTCAAGCTGTGTTGGGATAGAGGTTAATTATAAGAAAGTTGAGGTAGAACTAAATAGCAATGTACTCAATTGATATGGTGAAGGGTCTAAACACGCAAGGGCTCTATCCGGCCTGGAATTGATATGGTGAAGTGTCGGAACACGCAAGGGCTCTATCTGGCCTCGGATATCAGATGACAACTTGATCAAGACTGGACATTGACTTTCTCGCATACATACCGTAAAGGCAACAGGGTGGCGGATGCTTCGCATTATATGCGAAGGAGCTTCTCTAAGGATTAACGATTCTTTCTGCCCCTCCCTACTTATTCACAATATTATGCTGGAGCACATCCTGGAATGTGTTCAGATGAAGCATCACTTGTCAAAAAAAAAAATTTTAGTAGGTCATGGGTTCAACTTTGTTGAAATCAAAATAATGTCAATCCACTATATCGAGATATATGATTAGACTTAAGCCTCGTTTGGTTTGTTTTTGCCAATTTATAGTGTTAGTTTTGGAGTTAACTCTTGGAGTTCATATTTTTATGTTTGGTTTAACTTTGAACTTATAGGAAAGTTAAAAATTTTTAAACAATAAAAAATATAAATTGACATAAATAGCCTTCAAACAAGAGAGAGATATAAATAATAAAAGGGTCATCATTAATGAGGGGCAATTATGTTCACAACCCTAAAATGTAAGTTGAGAGATAACTTGCAATTAAATTAGACAACTAAATAAAATTAATTTCAAATTCTTATAAATTATCTCCAAAAAATTATTTCCCTAAAAATAACTCCTTAACCAAAAAAGGCCTTAGCATGTTAATATACAATGGAGACAGAGCATGTGCCACCTTTTTCGGAATTTCCTCCTAATAGAACAAAATAATAAGCGGCGGTGTCTTTGGCTCCTCGGTGGGAGAGAAGCTTAGAAAGCAAAAAACAAAAGCGGATTCATGAGATACGTTTATTTGCCTCCCACAATTAGGGCCACTTACGTTGCCAATCACATCTAATCCTTCCTTAATTCCCTCTTCTTATAAGTAAATCTAGGTATTAATATGGAAAGAAATTTTTTTATTTTTTTACTAGTCAAGTAATTTTCAAGATTGAGACGTTTGTTATGTTCGCAGATGGCAACTTTACACATTTTCGAAGATACTCTATCTATCTTGTACATTTTTTTAATAAAGTACTATAAAAAATAATTTGATGATCCATTTTGAGACACTTGAAGTGGACACATAAATTGATGGTGTCATTGATTTGTGCATCGATGTTTATGTTGTCTATTGTAAGTGTCTCAAAAAGGTCACCCTAGCATTGTCAATTATTAACATTACCATAAAATTGAAAAATTCATTTGGGCAAGTCAGCAATTATATTTCCATATAAATTTGGAGCCGTTTACTCAAAAAACAAAATTAAGTAATTATTAGGATAATCTTATATCTACGCATATATAAAGATTATATTGATGCTCAATTAATACGTAGTGATTTTTTCCAAAAAAAAATTAATATGTAGTGATTATTTCTTTCCTTCTATAAATGATCCCTAATTTATTGGAATCTTATTATTATTATTTTTTAGTGAAATCTTATTATATTTAACTTGTGCAATTAGTGCTCCCAATATTCGTTAATAGGTGCAATCCTACAACACTAATCACTAATGCACGTAATCTCAGTTAATTTAATACTAGAGTTACTACTACTAGAGTGAATTATGAGTAACTTTAAGAGAGTAAAAACAAAAGTTGCGTAAGAAAAAAGAACACAAAAGTCCAACACAAACACTTTATTTTCACATGCGAGGAAATCACCTTTTGAGAAATTATAAGAAACCCTTATCTCCATTTTTTAGATTACACCTTCCCCAGCTACCATTCTCATTGTTTGATTGAATCATTTGGTTTGGCCACATAAATGTTAATTAAAGATTGCCAAATTTGAAGATTACCCAAATAACAACTTGCGAACCAACCATTATCTCAATGCAGCGATTGAAAACTACTAAGTTCTTCGTCCCTGCCTCTTCAAGGTCACAACCTCAAATTTTTTAACTTTTCAGGCGTGTATCCTTTTTAAATGAGGTATCTCTCCAGTAGATTAGTCCGGTAATCTTAAATTAAAAAAAATTAAAAAAAAAAAAAAAAAAATGTCTGGTAAATGTTGAATATATCATTTCATTCACATCAACCCATATTTCATGTGTGTGGATCCCACCCATATAAAAGGGCTACTATGAAGAGTCACTAGCGTGTCAGGGGAGAACTCTGTATGTGCCATTGCTTGTTTTGTGCAATCCCACACCCTTAAAAATCAGAAACTGTGAAATAAAACTGCTTTGATGCATGTTTTAAGACTTTTAGGTGCTTATATTTTTGTTAGTGTGACATATTTGAATAAGAAAGTTAACAATTTTTTAGGTTGTTGAATGTTCTAGGAAGTGATTTTGAAAGGAAGCCAAGGAAGAACAATTCCTCTGGCGCACGCATTTTGACTGTCTTTAGCCTACCATACATAACATGAGCCATAAGCCCATCTCTCTCTCTCTCTCTCTCTCTCTCTCTCTCTCTCTCTCTCTCTCTCTCTCAAAACTTGTTTTAATTTCTTTCTTTGTGTGATCCATGCCTTACTATCTGCTCATGTGCATCACTTATTATAATTGAAGAGAGAGAGAGAGAGAGCGAGATAACAAAGAATAGTAGCTCTGCAGAGAGGCCATGGCGAAGCAGTACCAGAGATATTGGCTTGAATCAAAGAAGGGTTTTGAAGAAAATGAGGAGAAAATCAGTTCAGACTATTGGGGGAGCAACAACAAGAGCAACAGCAATGGCTACTGCAGAAAACAAAGACCCAAATTTCTACCCATTTTTTTACTCTTCTCCCTTGTTTGTTGTGTCTACTTGTTTGCTCCTCATCTCTTGTTCCCATGTAAGTTCAATCTTCTTGTTCTATTTTTGATTGATTTTTTTGGGTACCTTGATTTGTTTCCTTGTTTTTAGTTGTTTGTTGCCTAAATTTTTTGATTTTCTGAGGTACCCATGTTTTATTTTTCTCAGATTCTTTGATATCAGAACAAGATGGTGTTGTCAAAGTTGATTCTAGCAGAAAAGCTTCAATTTTCTCTTCCATGCCTTATGGTTTGTGGGTTTTCTTCTTCTTTTGAATCTTTTCTTGTTGAACAATCTACAGTGTTGTGTTTGATTTGTGTCTCACTTTAATACCAACTTTTGCTTTTCTGTTAAAGCAGGAAGTCTTCAGTGTGACAGAACTGAATTTAGAACTGATACTTGTTTGATGAGAGGAGATATAAGAACTGATTCAAGTTCAAAATCAATCCTTCTCTTCTCATCTAATAAGACCCAAAAGAGTTGGGAATCTGAAGAGGAAGAGATTATACAACATGAGAGGATTAAACCATATACTAGAAAATGGGAGAATAGTATTATGGATACAATTGAGGAATTAGACCTCATTGTGAAACAAAAAGGTGGTTTGAGCGGCATGCATCACCATAGTTGTCAAGTTAACCATTCTGTTCCAGCTATTGTTTTCTCCAATGGTGGCTACACTGGCAATGTTTATCATGAATTCAATGATGGGATTCTTCCTTTATACATCACAGCGCAACAATTCAACAAAAGGGTGGTGTTTGTTGTGCTTGAATATCATAAGTGGTGGTTCACCAAGTATGCCGATATCCTCTCCCGCCTCTCGAACTACCCCCCGATTGATTTCGCAGCCGATACAAGAACACATTGCTTCACCAAGATGATTGTTGGCTTGAAAATCCATGGGGAACTTAGTATAGATTCTTCGCTAATGCCCGGGAACAAGAACATTAGAGATTTTCGCAATGTTCTTGACAAAGCTTATTGGCCTAGAATAAAGGGGTTGATGAAAGAAGAGGAATTGGTGGCAAGATCAAATTCCCCTCCATCACCCGAGCCATCATCGATCGAGGAATTCAAAAACGGGCGGGAGGATACTACTGGTAGGAGTCCAAAACTGGTGATTTTGTCGCGAAAAGGGTCAAGATCGATAATCAACGAGGACGAATTGGTGGAGTTGGCAGAGGAGATTGGGTTTCAAGTGCAAGTGTTGAGACCAGATAGAACAACTGAGCTTGCCAGGATATACATGGCACTGAATTCAAGTGATGCAATGGTGGGTGTCCATGGAGCAGCCATGACACATTTTATGTTCATTGAGGCCTAGCAAGGTGTTCATTCAATCATTCCACTTGGGACTGATTGGGCTGCTGAGACTTACTATGGTGAGCCAGCAGTGAAGCTTGGTCTCAAGTACATGCCATACAAAATCCTCCCCAAAGAGAGCTCTCTATACAGTGATTATGAGAAAAATGATCCTGTCCTTAGAGACCCTGACAGTGTTAACTCCAAAGGATGGGAATTCACTAAGAAAGTTTATCTTGATAGGCAGAAGGTGAGGTTGAATTTGAGAAGGTTTGGTAGGCATTTGGGGAAGGCTTATGAGTACTCCATAGCATCCTCAAAGAAAAATAAGGGTGGTCTACTGTAATTAAGTACAGACTGAGAAGAAATTCTGCTGATTTTGTATGTATAGACACATACATACATGTTAATTATATATGGGTGCGCTGTAGATATGGGGTCAAAGGATAGTTTTTGTTTTATGTTTCCAACCCTTTGAATGATATTTGTAATTAACTCAAAGGCTCAAAGCTTATACTTGTATGAACAACATTGTTTTTCTCAATAAATGACAATGCAAACAATGCACAATTTTCAGTATGTTCATTTCTAATAACTTTTTTTTTTTTTTTTTTTTTTTTTGACGATTCATTTCTAATAACTGTTTGTGCCTTTGAAGATTGAGAGTTAAATTTTATTTATTGTTCCACCCCAATGTATTACATGGATTGCTAAATTATGAGTCCAGCTAAATGCAACCAGCATTTACTTAGGGCACCTCAGCAAAAAAATCAAACCTAAAAAAATGTCAATCCTATTGTAAATGACACTTATGCTCCTCATTACGATTAGTGCACCCCACTACCCTTTTCCTCTCATTTTGTGCACCCCACCATCATCCCTCCACATACTCTCTTCTTGTGATTTGTAGGGCATCATCAAGTGGCTTGGTCTCGCAGGTCCGAATCTCTTGTTGAAGAGTCGGTTAGACCCCACCGAATCTTTAGTCGGAGAGTCGGTCAAAGCTTGTCGAACCTTTAATTAGAGAGTCGACCGAAATCCATCAAACCTTTAGGTCAGCAGTTATCAACTAAATTTCACCAAAAATGTTCGATTGAACGACACCGAGCCTAGAAGATAAATCTTAGCCATGTCGCCGAACCTAAAATAGATATCTCGACCAAAGTTTTGAGTTAGGTATTTTGGTTAAGATAAAGGGGTATTTTAGTAAAAATGTGGGGTGCCCTCATAAACTAAAATTTGAATTTGCGATGCACTCAGAATCAAAGTGCCCTAACTAAACGCTGAGGTGCGTTTAGCCGAACTCTAAATTATTTAAGCTCTTGGAATTCAAGTCCACATCACCAATCGGTCATGACATCAACAAGAATCTAACACGACACCGTCACCCTTACCTTCACCACCATGCAATAATAATGCAAGCACACCTCAAACCAAATTGATTAGTTTTTGAAACACACCTCAAATTAGCCATGAAATCTCCATATGGCATAGGCAGGAATAGTTCACTTACCACACCAACTGAGTAAACGGTAGTGTTTCACTTGTAGAACATATGAAAAATTGAAGAAACAAAATCTACAAGTGTTCCATGAATTCAAATTTTCAAATTCCTTTTATGAAGATGAGAAGTGCCACCTTGACAATGGAAAGTCACCCAACAACACACAATGGCTCACAAGAGCCATCCTGTAGCGGCCCAAATCTACATTGGACAACCATGGGAGGCCACGCGGGCCCACAACTGGTCACTTAGCTGTCAACTGTGTCTCACGCCCAACTAATCATCATTTCACCTCAAATCATACAGCGGAAGTCTTAAACATCAAAATGTACAGCGGAAGCAAGTTTATAAATTATAAAACTTAATGTGGAAACCATACCAAAATGTAGCCAAGATATATATACATCAAAGATCCTTAATATATTAAAATGTAAACCTCAAAGTCATGTAGAGGGCAACATATATCTCTCACAACCCATACCCAACATAAAATAATAAACATAAACAAACGTATGAGAAGGGCAAATCGTAGCCAGTCACAGATAATCTTCAATCTTGCCCTTCTCTCCGCTTGTACCAGTATCTGCACTCAAGCCATCACGAAAGGCAGATGACGAGTCCAGAGTGAGTAATCCTACGAAAATTCACCAAGTAAATACATGTGTAAAATTGTTAGAATCAAAATATTATAAATAAAGATGCGAAAGAAAAGAATACATACAAGTGTGGAAGATCATCACATGCATGCATAATTATAGTAGTGAAGCAAAGTGCGTGCACAATCAAAGTCAGACCAAACCATACTTCGGGATATCCGCCAGGCACGGCGCGTGAGGATACCTCCAACGAGTGACCCTAAACTCTCTAGGTGACCGACGTAGACCACGGTGCACCCACACATGCCTAGCATACCCGAGAAGCATATTCACCAACGCATAAATAGACATATGTTATGGCTTAGCTTAGGACCCTATACCCTCGAAATGAATAAGCACTTGGTGGGGACAAACACAACCACCGTAAAACAATAGGAAATAAAGATCATTGAACAAACTGAACAGAATTCAAATATCAAGCAGTAAGTACTAAAGTGAATTTCAGTTGAGATACTACACACCTCAAACCGCGCTCCACTAGCATTCATAATCCAAATAGCACGCATCAACTGCGTGTCTAATAACCGTTCAATCCACCTAATACACCAATTCCCAATTAACTACACATATTCCCAAATCATGTAAACTTTGATACATAACCCCAAATCATCGATAAAATCCCCATTTGAACATCTCAAATAAACCATATAAGTCCCTAAGCCAAACCCCAATTGGTAAATTTTAATTAAAATTTTTATCTCAAAACTGTCTCAGACGCCGCCGCACTCAACCCTGTACGGTGTCTCCACGACGACCTGGGCGCCGTGACATGCGCCGCCACGTTGTCACCCTCGCGGCGTCTCCCAAAACATTTCCCAACATTTCACAAATTCTCGCCTCTGGTTGAGACGTCGTGATTGGCGTCGTGTGCGTTTACACGCCACGGCGTCTCTACAAGTGCCTTGATAGGGGGTTTCGAACTCTCTCGGCTCGTTGTCGCGGTCCGAACCCACTCCAACAACTCATACAACACCAAAGCAAACTTAAACCACCAACACCTATTGTAACGACCATAAAATTCTAACTCGTGTCATGTGACATTTCAGGGTCGTATTGTGGGCCCAGCTAGTCGTGGTGTACTTTTTTCAAGCCTTGGGAGTCGACACCGAGGTATGTTATGTTTGCTTAGTGATTGGTATTATTTATTTATTACCGAACATTAAATTCAATATCCCAAATATGTGAGGATGTGGTGAATGTGTGTTGGTACCGTTGAACGAGTTCGGTAAGAAAGAACGCGCTAAATGAGTATTTGAGAAGTCCGGGGGACAAAAAATGGAATAAAAACATTGACATTTACAAATGAAAATAATTAATGGAATTAATTAATAAATTATGGGCACCGAGTGATACACGGGGTCGTAGGCGACATGCGAGAATCGAATGGTAGTGTGCATGCTCGAGTGAACTCGTTGGCGCGCACAACGAAATAGTAGGCATGAAAATACAATTATATATATAGAATATATATATATATATATAGATATATATATATATATATAGATATATATATATATATAAATAGAAAGAAAATGTGAAATGAACATGAAGGGTATTGAGTTGGTGAAGAAATGGATAGGAATTGAAGGGCAAAATGGTCATTTGACCCCAAAATTTGTTAACAAAACCCACTGCCACCATGTTCTCACCATTCTCACTGTAAAAAAATGGAAATCGAAACGAGAGAGTCAGGGAGAGAAAGAATCAAGGGGAGATCGGTCGATTGAATTAGTGGAGATTTTGAGATCGAAGAGAGATCGAAGAGGAGATCGAGTTGACGAAGATGAGTTTATTAATTATAGTAGAGGTTATGGTTGAGTTGTTGATTTTGGGAGAAATTGGATTTTAATTGGCGGGTGTTGATGTTGTTGTTGTGGATGTTGATGTTGTTGTTGTTGTTGAGAAAAAAAAATGAAAATTGAGGCAGAGACTGTGAAATTGAAGAAGAAGGATGGTGGGTCGGGTCGTGGTGATCCGAGCCCGACCCGGCTGGGCCAGCCCTGGTTTGACCCAGTTGGGGTGGAGCGGGTTGGACCCGACCCGGGGACCCACCCATTATTAAAATAATAATTTATTTCTTTATAATTAATTAATTAATTAATTATGTTTTATTTTTATTTTTTTGAAATAAATATTAGAAAAATCAGGAAAAATTCTGAAAATTATATTTCAACCAAATAAATAGAAGTTTGGGAATTTTTTTATGAAAAATGAAGAATTTGAGATTTGTGACGAGACTTTTGTCGGGGTTTTTGCCTCGTAAAGCTTGAAATTGTTAAAAATAGCCAGAAAAATATTGAAAAATATTTTTTTAAATTGTATGAAAATTATGAGGTTTCGCTTAGGTATCCTAATGGGTTTGAATGGAACCCAATACCGGGTAAGCGAACCAAATTGCACAAAGGAACAATAATTTAGAAAATTGTAGAAAATGGGTCAAACTTGAGAAAAATTGAGGAATACTTGGAATAATTAGGGAAAAATTAACGGAAATTGGTCAAAATAATTGTCAAGTGATGAGCGGAGTGTTGGCAACTAATTGGGGAACGGGCGGAGCGAAGTACTTCTCGTTGGAGCCTATCGAAATGATTTAGCATCCGACTTGTGACTATGGCTTTCTTTCGGTAGTGTGTTAGGAATTTAGCAGCCGGCTTTGTGTGGCTTTTCCTAACAGAGTGTGCATTCAGTGGAGGCGACCTTTGGGCCCACTGGTTCATATGGGGTGGATTGAACAAGGGAGGCAGTTTTAGGCCTACTGTGTCGATCGCAAGCTGATGAGGTCTTGTGACCCGCAGTTTGATTCGGACTATCTATTCGCCTATCCGTTTGTTTTTCGGTCACTTAATTATCGTTGTTTGAGCTTGTTGAATCTATTTATCATGCGATTTGCAATCTATTTCAATTTCTTGTTATACACTGCATAATTCATAGACTTGTGATTATTGAAAATTCAGTAGCTTATGTTGAGATATCTATTGTACTGTTATATTTTGTACTCACCATCATTTTTATGACGGTGGGTGTAGATCCACAGACAAGTAGGGGCAAGCCGCCGATGCTTGGCGATATCCTCTGAGGCACGCTCAGAGTCGTTAGCTTTGCTCTCATTTTGTAGGTATTTTTTCATTTTGTTGTATAATTTGACTATGTATCCATTTGTTTTGATATATTGGAGCTTTTGGGAGTTGAACCTGATTGTTGATACATGTATTGTAACAACCATAAATTTTTAACTAACTTGTGTTACACGTGTCAGGATTGTGACCCGGCTACGTGGATACTGGATATTATTTCAAACTTCGGTAGTCGACGTCGAGGTAATTTTATAATTCTTTGACTGTGTATATTAGTATTTTAGTATTCTATAGGTCTCGAGCCGTTCGGGCTATATTTTAATTGAGTGAGGTGTCGCTTAGTTAAACGGGGTTTTCAAGAACTGCTTTAGTGGACATTATTAGTAAACAAAGTCAAATGAAATATATGACCTTAGTTGAGAAAATACAGTTTTATCAATAAAGTATAACTTAGACATGAGGAAACTCATTTGAATACTAAGTGTGGGATTGCCTCGAGATGCGTGTCAGGCGCGGGGCACTACGTACCAAGTAGGCGAGAATTTGTGTGACCTTATTTATAATTTAATAAAATTAATCTAATGGGTTAATATAGGATAAGATTGTTAAAATGACACAATAGGATGAGGAGAACCATTGGATGGGCATGAAGATGTGCATATGTGTTAGATTAGGATGATGAGCCAAATGACCCATAAGGGTAGCTGTCCAAGGGATGTTCAAGTTTTAAACTCAAGGGCAAAAGGGTCATTTTGCATTAATTCACTTATATAAAAACGTTTTATACCCTAAAACCCTAATCACTATTTATCATCTTCCTACCCCCTCCAAGCCGTCATTGTTCATCACCTTCTCCCTCTCGCCACTGCCGCTGCCTCCCACCGGCGACGCTAACCCCGACGAGGTGAATATCTCTCTCTATCTCTCTCTCTCTCTATTTCTTCTCTGCTTCTCGTTTTTCTCACTGTTTTTCTCTCTTTTGTGACTGTTGTCGACTGGATTGGTACATGCTGTGGATGGCAGGTTTGTCCTCAGTCGAGGCTGATCGGAGATGGTCCTTCGACGACTCCATTGGTCGGAGGCGGTTTTCCCACGTGCAAGCAATTGTGGGTGGTTTGTGTATGAGTTTCGATTTGCATAATAGTGTGTGTATGTGAGACGGTTTAGGGATGGGTGAGTGTGGGATGTGTATAACCAATGGGTTGCACACAACAGGTGTGCACATAACAGTGGGGTGTGTGATGTGTGGGGTGCATACAGTGGGGTGTATGGATTATTGAATGTGTGACCATAAACTGTACCTGGTGTATGTGTATGGCTGGTGTGTGTGCAAACAGTAGGGTGCACACAAATGGGGTGTGTAACATGGTGCACCCCACTGGCGGGGTGCGGGATGAGACTGTACACCCCACTATTGGATGTGGGGTGTACCATGTGTGAGTGGGTAAATGTATATGGTTGCATGCATATGTATGCATGTATACCCCACATTTGGGGTGCGTGATAAAACGTATATAGCAACGGGGTATACACAACAGTGGGGTGTTGTGTGCACCTCACAGTGGGGTATACTTAATTGTGTGGTTGTCACATTATGTGAAAATTAAAATAAAAATAAAGGAGAAGTATGGACACTTTATAAACAAAATAAAATGATGTAAATGGGCTTGGGTTAGGGTCCAATAAGGGCCCAACATAACCAATATAAAATGGGGCCCATAACAAGTAAATAATTTCATGGAAATGGGTTTACATATTAGAGTCCAACCAGAGTCTAACAAATGATACAAAAACCATACAAATCAACTTAAGATTTAACGCTAAACCTTACACTAATATTCGAGATTCAAAACCTTATCAGGTAGTCGGAAACTGCGGGAAACACGTTAGAGTCTCGGAGTGGTATCGGGTTGCGCTAGTTCAGGTAAGTACACTTGCCCTAAAAAGCATTTGTACGTTAGTAGGCCAGTAAGGAAATAACATGTGATTTATACATCCTCTATTCATTGATATTGTTGAATTGATCCCTTGTTTGAAATTCCATTCCGTTTTCCTTGGTTGTATGTTCTTGGCATTAGTGTGTGTCTCGAAGGTATCATGTGGTCCCGCACTAGCTGAGACAACGAGGGTGCCCTCTGTATGGGTAACTGACCACCCCTAGTGATGTGTGTACTGGGTACTGGATTCGAGAGATGTTGCGATGCCTCTCGATTTCACGCTGCACTAATGTTGCGACATTGCCTGGGGAGATCTTGCGAGATCTTTGTCGTATTGCTGTGAAATTAGACCACTCATAGGCCTCTTTTGAATCTTAGAACATGCAAATTTCAATTGTTTATTTATCAATCTGTTTATCATGCACTTGATTTATTTACTTTCCCGCCATTTCATTTTCGCATGATATTTAGACTGCCTTGTTTGTTTAAATCATAAATTACTGTTACATTCTTCTGGCACTACTTTCGATTTCTTCAGTTGTTCACCGTCTAATTTGTGACGGTGGGTGCAGAAAGGGTGGATAGTAGCAAGGGCAAGGGGCCCTGCCTAGGTGATCTACTGTGAGGACTAGCAGCGACATCAGAGAGACTTTATAGTAGGTGTTTATATTTTTTGCTAATTTGTAAATCGTTTCATACTTATATTTTTGGGATCATTGAACTTGGTATTTTTGGTGAGATTGGTATCATGTATATATGCTTATCGAATTGTACATGAATACCCGGGGTTTTCCACACATATAGAATTCCTATATTTCCGTTGATTGAGTTATTTCCCCTTGTTATTACTATTTAGTCTTCCGCTGTAAATTATTGCAATAACTTTTCATAAATTACTAAATTGATTAAATCGAAGGCTGACTAGGCTCGTCAGGTTGCCAAGTGATGACTTGGGGCTTGCACGGGTCTAGGCCGGGCGTACTAAATTACATGGGGAAATTGGGGCCGTTACAGTTGGTATCAGAACTTAAGGTTATAACGATCTGACTCTTGATTTAAAACACAAACCATTAAGACAGCGGAAGTTAGGAATGGTTGAACTTAGAGTGAAAAACCCTACGATCCTAATTAGAACTTTAGTTTTAAGGGATGAGTTGGGATAAGTCGGATGGGAAGTTTATACATATTATGATTGTTGATTGTAATATATTGTATGCGGTAGCTATCTATTGATCCGAGAAATTCGTTTTCTTGTTCAGACGACGATGGCGGATCAGCCAGGTTCGAGCGACGACATCGACATGATTTTGGCATGGTGCCTTGAGGAGATATGTACATTATCTCAGAGAGCTGCGATGCAGGACCAGAGATTTGAGGAGTTAGTGCGGTTACTAAGGACACCCGCACAGGCTACCACGACACCATCGACTCCGACTACTCCTTTACCGCTTGTTTCTACCACTCAGGGGACAGAGGCTCCAGTAGCTACGGCTTCCACTGCCCCTATTCCGTTAGCGGTGATTCCTGAGGGAGCAGTTGTTGCGACAGGTACACACACCGAGGCAAAGACACCTCCATTATAGGCAGAGCTAGTACGAGTGACGGAGAAACCGACTACGCCGGTGGCTGCTGCAGAGACTACTCCAGTCACCACTCCAGCCACTACTCCGGAGAAGAGCTTTAGGGCCACTGCTGAGGCGAGGCAGTGGAGAGAATTTAAGAGGCACGATCCAGTTAAATTTTTCGGTGGTATAGACATAGCAACGACATAGCTTTTCCTAAAGAATCATGAAAAGATTCATACTATTATCGCGACCGAGGATCACATGAGAGCGACGATTTCCTCATCCATGCTTCAGGGGGAGGCGGATGATTGGTGGACTACCATTGTCACTACCCGAGGCATTCCGCGAGACTGGATTGATTTCAAGACCCAGTTTAACCAGAAGTATTTCCTACCGACAGTGTTACGGGTGAAGAGGAATGAGTTCACTTCATTGCGACAGTCGGTAGGAGAGCCAGTGATGGATTACATAGGCAGATTTATTCAGCTACTACCTTATGCGGGAGGATCAGCAGATTCAGAGACCGATCATATCTACTATTTCACTCGAGGGTTTGCTACCTGCCATTGGAGGTTCAGTAGTCACTACCAAGCCAGAGACTCTTCAGAGGGCATACAAGCAGAGTTTGGCTAGAGAGAGCTACCTGATTTATCACCCTGAGGAGGTGAGACCGGTCAGACTGGAGACTAGATCTGAGGATCATTAGGACAAGAAAAGGAGAAAGAACAAACTTCGTTACCAAGATTCCAGAGCTCCGAGTGTAGGATCCATTGCACCACCTACTCGACCAGTACGGACGACTCCACCAGTGCCGAGCTTTGCTAGTCACCCTCCGTAGCCGACGAGACGAGACATACAAAGACGATCACGGGGACCTACAACGAGCCGAGATCTCAGTAGAAGAGAGGTAGACAGGGACAGACACAGAGGTCAGGGCATACTCAGACTCAGAGATCTACACAGAGTCGAAGACAGGGGTAGAATCAAGGTACACAAGATACACATACATGTTACAGATACTGCAGAGTGGGCTACATCCAGGCTCAGTGTACTCAGCCTGAGAGGACACAGGCACAACATCATCAGCACTAGAGGGAGCGGGTGTAGGCATCGATTGAGCCAGATCCAGGGGCATCCCGAAACCTAGTTGAGGGTATGATTTCTATCTGTAGTACATTCATGCATACCATGTTCGATTCTAGTTCGACTGTTTCATTTATTTCCAGACGTATGGTAGACATGTTAGGGTTGAGACCCATTAGACTTAGTAGACCCTTGATCCTTAGTACGGCTACTGGGGACAAGATTTACCCGAACTTTCTGTGTGTTGAGTGTCCGGTAGAGGTAGAGGGCTACGAGTTTCCTGTTGACTTGAGGGTACTTGAGTTTCTTGAGTTTGATGCCTTATTTGGCATGGATTGGTTAGGAGCATACCATGCTCATATCGGTTGTTACGAGAAAACGATCACGATTCCATTAGCAGACGATACAGAGATTTGCATTCAGGGTACTGCACCGTTACTTCCGATCACTAGAAGCAGAGAGGCCACGAGTGGCGACATCGAGACTGTTGCTAGCATCATGAGCACTAGTGTGAGATAGGAGGTTGACATAGCAGATGTATCGATCGTGTGCGAGTTCGCCGACGTATTCCTCGAGGATCTACCAGGATTACCACCTCATCGGACGATCAATTTCATAGTTGACTTAGTCCGAAGGACTAGACCGATTTCGATACCACCATATAGGATGGCAACCCGAGAGCTTGAGGAGTTGAGGAGTCAACTAGATGAGTTACTAGAGTTGGGCTTCATCAGTCCTAGTATGTCGCCATGGGGAGTACCAGTGTTGTTCGTCAAGAAGAAGGACGGTAGTTTGAGGCTTTGTATCGACTACAGGCAATTGAATAAGGTTACAGTGAAGAATAAGTATTCGTTACCGCGTATTGACGATTTGTTTGATCAGTTAATCGGAGCGCAGTGGTTTTCTAAGATAGATCTGAGGCCAGGCTATCACCAGCTCAGGATTAGGGCTGAGGATCAAGAGAAGATAGCATTCAGCACGAGATACGGTCACTTCCAGTTCACAGTCATGCCATTTGGATTGACTAATGCACCAGCGATGTTCATGGACCTGATGCACCGAGTGATGAGGGATTTCTTAGATCGATTCGTGATTGTGTTCATCGACGACATCCTCATCTATTCCAAGACTCGTGAGGAACACGAGGGACATCTACGAACAGTGTTGCAGACTCTGAGGGACCACCGACTCTATGCTAAGTTTAGCAAGTGCGAGTTTTGGCTACTAGAGGTCAGATTTTTAGGGCACGTAGTTGGAGCTAACGGTGTTGACGTTGATCCAGAGAAGATTAGAGCTGTGATTGAGTGGCCTACTCCAACGACCGTGACTCAGATTCGTAGTTTTCTTGGATTAGCAGGTTACTATCGCCGATTTGTGCAAGACTTCTCCAAGATCGCTACACCAATGACGAAACTGACGCAGAAGAACGCGAAGTTTGATTGGAACGAAGAATGTGAGCAGGCATTTTCTACTCTGAAGGAGAAATTGACGACCACACCTGTCTTAGCATTACCCGAGACTGGGAAAGACTTAGTCGTGTATACCGATGCGTCGAAGATTGGTTTGGGTGGTGTGCTGATGCAAGAGAGCAAAGTTATCGCTTATACATCCCGACAATTGAAAGTTCATGAGAGGAACTACCCGACCTACGACTTAGAGTTGGCGGCGATCGTATTTGCGTTGAAGATTTGGAGACACCATTTGTATGGTGTGCATTTCGAGTTGTATACAGACCACAAGAGCTTGAAGTACTTGTTTACTCAGAAGGAACTCAACCTGAGAAAGAGACGTTGGCTTGAATTTCTGAAGGACTACGATTTTGCACTTGAGTATCATCCGGGGAAAGCCAATGTTGTTGCCGATGCTTTGAGCCACAGAGGATCTGATGCAGAGGTAATTGTATGTCGTATGACTCACGAGTATGCGTTACTTGAGGCAGCCGAGATGATGAGTTCAGCGGACGTGCCGACAACTACCAGGACACAGATGTGTGGTCAGATGAGATTGTAAACCGTTTCACTGCAGACTCTTCTCGAAGGGACGCAGGGCGATGAGTCGTACCAGTGTTACAGTGAGATGGCAGATAGTTCAGAGTATCCAGATTGGAGTCGGTCGACAGACTCTTGCTTGAGGTATCGTGGGCGACTGTGGATTCCATTGGCAGCTGACTTACGCACCGAGATACTTCAGAGGCTCAATGTTCACGTTTTTCTGTGCATCCGGGTCGAACCAAGATGTACGCTGATATGCGACGTCTTTTCTGGTGGCCAGTGATGAAATTCGATGCATCGGAGTTTATTTGAGCGTGTGAGATATACCAACGTGTAAAGGTTGAGCATCGACGGCCTGGAGGATTGTTGCAGCCCCTACCCATTCCTCGATGGAAATGGGAGTACATTGCTATGGATTTCGTTAGTGGCTTGCCCCGATCTCCTTGTAGTCACGATAGCATCTGGTAATTGTGGATCGATTGACGAAATCTGCTCATTTCATACTAGTATCCACTACACATAGAGTTGACAGACTGAGCATCCTCTACGAACGCGAGATTGTCAGATTGCACGGAGTTTCGTTATCGATTGTGTCAAATCGAGGGGCGCAGTTCACTTCATTATTATGGCAGAGCATGTAGGCTCAGTTTGGCACCAGACTGGAGTTGAGTACGGCGTTCCATCCACAGACAGACGGACAGACCGAGAGGTTGATCCAGGTGTTGGAAGACATGCTCAGGATGTGTGTTTTGGAATACGGTTGGTCATGGGAAAAGTACCTTCATTTGTGTGAGTTTGCATACAACAACAATTATCAGGCGAGTATCGGTATGGCACCGTTCGAGGCGCTCTATGGTAGGCCTTGTAGATCACCTTCTTACTGGGCTGAGCCAGAGGATGTAGTGACAGTTGGTCCTGAGATTGTTGTTGATCATACTGAGAAGGTACAGTAGATTCGTCAGAAACTTAAGGGTTCCTAGGAGCAGCAGAAAAAATACTACGATCAGTATCACGATGAGCTTCAGTACGACTTGGGAGACTTTGTAGACCTGAAAGTCTTACCTCTGAAAGGTCACAAACGGTTCGGAATCAAAGGGAAGCTCACTCGAGGTTTATCGGTCCCTTTAAGATTGTGAAGAGGGTCGATAAGGTTGCATATCAGTTAAAGCTACCGCCAGAGCTCGCCGGTGTTCATCCAGTATTCCACATTTCGATGCTTCGACTAGAAAAGTCAAGTGGAGGGCGACAACCGACGATAGACTTGAGCCAGATCGAGTTGCAGGACGATGCTACGTACGAGGAGTAGCCGATCCAGATCGTTAACCGCAAAGTCAAGACGTTAAGGAACAAAGAAATTCCTTCGGTGCTCGTGAAATGGCAATTTCATGGAGACGAGGAGTTGACCTGGGAGTTAGAGTCCTACATGCGCTAGCATTTTCCCTACCTATTTGATTCCGGTAAGTTTGTAAATTAGTTTACTTATTAGTTTAAATTTCGGGGACAAAATTCTAATAAGTGGGGGAGACTGTAACAACCCTGAATTTTTAACTGACTTATGTTACACGTGTCAGGATTGTGACCCACCTATGTGGATACTGGATAGTATTTCAAACTTCGAGTAGTCGACGCTGAGGTAATTTTATGATTCTTTAACTTTGTGTATTAGTATTTTAGTATTCTACGGGTCTCGAGCCGTTCGGGCTATATTTTAATTGAGTGAGGTGTCGCTTAGTTAAACAGTGTTTTCGGGAACTGTTTTAGTGAACATTATTAGTAAACAAAGTCAAATGAAATATATGACCTTAGTTGAGAAAATACAATTTTATCAATAAAGTATAACTTAGACATGAGGAAACTCATTTGAATACTAAGTGTGGGACCACCTCGAGAAGCGTGTCGGACGCGGGGCACTGCGTACCAAGTAGGCTAAAATTTGTGTGACCTTATTTATAATTTAATAAAATTAATCTAATAGGTTAATATATGATAAGATTGTTAAAATGACACAATAGGGTGAGAAGAACCATTGGATGGGCATGAAGATGTGCATGTGTTAGATTAGGGTGATGAGCCAAATGACCCATAAGGGTAGCTGTCCAAGGGATGTTCAAGTTTTAAACTTAAGGGCAAAAGGGTCATTTCGCATTAATTCACTTATATAAAAACGTTTTATACCCTAAAACCCTAATCACTATTCATCATCTTCTTACCCCCTCCAAGCCATAAATATTCATCGCCTTCTCCCTCTCGCCACTGCCACCGCCTCCCACCGGCGACGCTGACCCCGACGAGGTTAATATCTCTCTTCTCTCTCTCTCTCTCTCTTTGTTTCTCGTTTTTCTCATTGTTTTTCTCTCTTTTGTGACTGTTGTCGACTAGATTGGTACATGTTGTGGATGGCGGTTCTGTCCTCGGTCGAGGCTGATCAGAGATGGTCCTCCAACGACTCCACTAGTCGGAGGCGGTTTCCACATGTGCAGCAGTTGTGGGTGGTTTGGTGTATGAGTTTCGATTTGCATAACAGTGTGTGTATGTGAGACGGTTTAGGGATGGGTAAGTGTGGGATGTGTATAACAATAGGGTGCACACAACAGTGGGGTGTTGTGTGCACATAATGATAGGGTGTGTGATGTGTGGGGTGCATACAGTGGGGTGTATGGATTATTGAATGTGTGACCATAAACTGTACCTGGTGTATGTGTATGGCTGTGTGTGTGCAAATAACGGGGTGACACAAATGGGGTGTGTAACACGGTGCACCCCACTGTTGGGGTGCAGGATGAGACTGTACACCCCACTATTGGATGTGGGGTATACCATGTGTGAGTAAGTAAATGTATATGGTTGCATGCATATGTATGCATGTGTACCCCACATTTAGGATGCGTGATAAAATGTATATGGCAGCGGGGTGCACACAACAGTGGGGTGTTATGTGCACAAATCAGCGGGGTACACACAATAGTGGGGTGTTGTGTGCATATCACAGTGGGGTATACTTAATTGTGTGGTTGTCACATTATGTGAAAATTAAAATAAAAATAAAGGAAAAGTATGGACACTTTATAAACAAAATAAAATGATATAAATGGGCTTGGGTTAGGGTCCAATAAGGGCAACCAATATAAAATGGGGCCCATAACAAGTAAATAATTTCATGGAAACGGGTTTACATATTAGAGTCCAACCAGAGTCTAACAAATGATACAAAACTATACAAATCAACTTAAGATTTAACGCTAAACCTTACACTAATATTCGAGATTCAAAACCTTATCAGGTAGTCGGGAAACTGGGAAACACGTTAGAGTCTTGGTGTGGTATCGGGTTGCGCTAGTTCAGGTAAGTACACTTGCCCTAAAAAAGCATTTGTACATTAGTAGGCCAGTAAGGAAATAACATGTGATTTATACATCCTCTATTCATTGATATTGTTGAATTGATCCCTTGTTTGAAATTCTATTCCGTTTTCCTTGGTTGTATGTTCTTGGCATGAGTGTGTGTCTCGAAGGTATCATGTGGTCCCACACTAGCTGGGACAACAAGGGTGCCCTCTGTAGGGTAACTGACCACCCCTAGTGATGTGTGTACTGGGTACTGGATTCGAGAGGTATTGCGATGCCTCTCGATTTCACGCTGCGCTAGTGTTGCGACATTGCCTAGGGAGATCTTGCAAGATCTTTTCCGTATTGCTGTGAAATTAGACCACTCATGGGCTCTTTTGAATCTTAGAACATGCAAATTTCGATTGTTTATTTATCAGTCTGTTTATCATGCACTTGATTTATTTACTTTCCCACCATTTCATTTCACATGATATTTAGACTGCCTTATTTGTTTAAATCATAAATTACTGTTACATTCTTCTGGCACTACTTTCGATTTCTTCAATTGCTCACCGTCTAGTTTGTGACGGTGGGTGCAGATAGGGTGGAGAGTAGAAAGGGCAAGGGGCCCTGCCTAAGTGATCTACTGTGAGGACTAGCAGCGACATCAAAGAGACTCTATAGTAGGTGTTTATATTTTTTGCTGATTTGTAAATCGTTTCACACTTATGTTTTTGGGATCATTGAACTTGATATTTTTGGTGAAACTGGTATCATGTATATATGCTTATCTAATTGTACATGAATACCCGGGGTTTTCCACACTTATAGAATTCTTATATTTCGTTGATTGAGTTATTTCCCCTTGTTATTACTGTTTAGTCTTCCGCTATAAATTATTGTAATAACTCTTTCATAAATTACTAAATTGATTAAATCGAAGGCTGACTAGGCTCGTCAGGTTGCCAAGTGATGACTTGGGGCCTGCACGGGTCTAGGCCGGGCGTACCTAATTGCACAGAAAAATTGGGGTCATCACATGTATATGTTCATTTTGGGTTTTCAATTGACCTGTTATATACGTGTGATGTTGTTTGGACAGGATTTTCTACATCTAGGTTGACTGAGTTGTAAATTGTTTTAAGTTGATGTTTAAAACAATTCCGATGCACACCTAACTATAATTGAGGATAAAGATTATATAGAGTTAAGGTGAATCAAAAAGAGTGATCCAGGGTGAGTAAGTGAATAATATATTGAGTAATTAGTAAGTTAAGGCTGACTAGACCTGCGTTGACTCGTCGGAGATGGGCTCGGGGGTCCTCGTAGGTTTAGGCCAGGCGGAGCCCCAGTTTGTGGTTGCTGGGGCCGTCACACCTATCGACCAAATGCGTCCGAAACGCAAACCCCGGGTTTTACGACCAAAAACCTGAAAATCACTTTAAATACCAAAACAACCACCACACCAACACCAAATCCACCATTTCCAACTTCAAAACCAACTCAAAAACCATAGCAACACCCCATTCACGCTGGTGTGCTCAAAACCCTCACCAAAACCTTCGTGAGAATTCTCGAAAACACCCCAAAACGTAAAGAACAAGATGGAGATCGAGGAACTAACCTTAGTTTTGATGTTCCTTCACTCCTTGAGCTCCAAACCATCAACACAAATCACCAAAACCCCTCACCATCTCTATCATTTTCGGATTTCTCTTAGAGAGAGAGAAAAGTTGATAGAAAAGTTGAAAAACCAACTATATATATATATATATATATATTTCATCAACCCACGCCCCTACATCTCAATGCATATATATATATATATATATATATATATATATTTCATCAACCCACGCCCCCACATCTCAATGCATATATATATATATATTTCATCAACCCACGCCCCCACATCTCAATGCATGATGGATGGCTTAGATGTGGTCAAAGGGTCTTCACAAAATGCCAAAATTGACTCCCAAGTCACCTTGTTCCTATCCACTTGTGTCACCAACCATACGTCCTCCCGACGTTCCAATACCCAGCTCCGGACAGCGCACTGTCCCACCCTCGCGAACCAACGTTTCCATATCATTTATTATGAATTATTGTACGTATTTTATCATTTATTAGCATATTAAATCCCCCGGCCTAATGTACTAGTCATTTGGTATCCGCGTATACCTGCTATACGCAGCGGATACCCGTCATACTAACTCACTCGTAAAAAGAAATATAACTTCCTTAATAGTTAACTTCCCTAAAAGAAAATTTCTTAAAAGTTAGAAAAATGAACAAAGGAGCCCTAAGAAGACGTATATGGCTAGAAATGTGCTATAGTACGACGGATAGTTTGTTTCCGTTGCTGCACAAATGACAAAAATCTACAGAGCAGATAGAAAACAAGGAAATGAGGATTTTTAGCAAACAATTAATAAGGAAATCTTTCATGATTTTATGATTTAACATGGAAATCTTTTTCAACTATATATCAATTAAAACAATTCAAGTCAGTAAATCTTTCATCAAACCACCCTAGATAACTATGATAGCCGAGATTTAGCTATTTAAAACCATCTCCAACCAGGTTTTAAAAAAAAAAAAAAAAAAAAAAAAAAAAAATCATCTCCAATATAATACTTTATTTTTTTCGTTACAATTTTGTCACATCAAACTTTATTTCTACACCAAAACTTTATTTCTTACTTTTATTTTTTTATTATTTTTTGTATTAATTTTAATAAATTATTTAATTAGTAAAAAAATAAGAAAAAAATATATTCACATTTTTTTTGAAAAGAAATATTTATTGATATTTTTTTAAGGAAAAAAGAAAAGAAAAGAAAGGAAACTATTATAGAATTGAAACTCCATTCACCCAACTCTAAAAGGGCATCTCCAATGCATTACTTCAAAATAGTGCAACTTTTGCACTAATATGGTGTAAAAAGTATCCAAAACACTATTTTCATCTTCAACCCATCACATCAAAGCCCACACTAAAAGAGAATATTCTAAATATCTTTATTTTTTTAATTAATTTTTAATACATATGTGGGGCCCACAACTCAACAAGTCAAACAAACAAATAAAAAAACACTTTAAAGTACCCACACCAAGCATTGGAGATGCCCATAGAGGGAAATAGAGTATGGTTGGAGTTGTTCAACTCTATTTTAGATTTTAACTCTAAAATAAAGTACCCATTAGAGTTGCTCTAAAAATGAGAGAAAAGAGTTTGATTCTTGAACTATATAATATATAAGGAAGATGATATGGTGACATTCCCGTGACACAAACTGGTCGCACAGCACACGTAGGACATACGTGTTCAACTTTTGTTTGTGGTGGACCCCAACAATAACCACTTAAAATTGAACGCGTGTGCTGATGCGATTGATTTGTATTACCAGAAATGTCACCAAATCATTTTCCAATATATAACAGCTTTAATTGATGTTTAGTCTTTAACTGAGCTACTTATTTGAACAGAATTTCTAGATCCGAATTATTATGGTACCATATTTTAAGTCATTATGGATTCTGGTAGTTGTGTGGGCCCTTAATGACCTACTAGATTCACTTAGGCTCCGGAAGTTCACTATGACCCATCTAAGCACTATGGCCTTGTTTGGATGGAGGTAGAGTTATCTTCAGAAAGACAACTTGCAGTGAGTTAAAAACCAATTTTGTTTGGTTGTCCAACTTCCCTGCAAGTTATTTCCCAACTAACTGGGAATGGAAAGATATATCTCCCACCCCCTATAAGGAGTTATCTCCCAGGAGTTGTGGATAAAATTGTCCTTAATTAATGACCATTTTATTACTCACTCCCTCTCTCTTATTTGAAAGCTATTTATGTCAATTCATATATTTTATTGTTTAAAAATTTAAAACTTCTCTGCAAGTTTAAAGTTGAACCAAACATGAAAATATTAACTCCAATGAGTGAACTTCAAGAAAATATCTCTGAACTAACACCGATAAGTTAGCAACAATGAACCAAATGAGGCCAATGAGTAAGCCTTAACTGACCTAGTCTTGTCTTTGTCTCAGTCTACTTTGGCCAATAGTATTCTAGTGAGATAAAGTTGCCAACAACATTGGGCTTTTCTTTTCAACCAGCAGCATTGGCTACTTTGGCCTATAGTATTCTAGTGAGATAAAGTTGCCAACAACATTGGGCTTTTCTTTCAACCAGTAACATTGGGCTTGGACCAGCTATTATTGTCCTGTCATGTTTACCATGTTACAACTATATGCAACTGCTTGACCCAAAAAAAAAAAAAAAAAAAACAAAAACAAAAATAAACAAAACATAACAAAAAAGAATAAACAAAACAAAAAAACAAAAACAAAAAAAAAAGTTACAATTATAGGCTCATGGCATATAACACCTCCATAGACGTTCGTTAGAAGCCTCACAAAACTAATTGTTGATTGTTCTGAGGCTCATCCAACACACAATGATGGGGGGTTTCATTCAACATACCCCAATGGATATAAAACACTCAATTTTCATTTTTAGTAGCATTTTGAATCATGTTTGATATTTGTGATGTGTATACAATACATGTTGCAACAAAACAAGCAGAATCATTCAATCTTTATTTCTGTCAGTCAATCAAAACTCTTAAAACAACTATTAACTCTTTCATCTTCTAGCAGAAAAGCTCAAGCCAGAAAGTAATTCTAACAAATGAATTTACTAGCACGAATGAGACTGAAAGGCCGCGACGAAACAATTGCAGCTGATAATGCACTCGTCATTCGTAAGTTTTAAAACCAAATTATTATCAAATCAACATCATTGGATGAATTACAATCCCACAGACCAATTCAAAGTTATGTACAACTATAAATATAAAATCATATTTAAATTGATTCTGTTTGAGAGCTTACATACCGTGAACACTGGACCTCCTAAACTTGATAATTAAGCATTCCTGTTTGTCGGTGGCATGATAAATTTGAAGTTGTGTGGAAGAGATCATCAGATTTTCGCACCAAGCAAAGTCATCAAGAAGTCTTTGTAGTCGCCTGATGTGTCACCGATAACTGCATTGTCGAGGCTAGACTTGTTTGCATTGAAGTACTCTCCTCTAACCTTCATCATGTCAATTTCTGCGCGACTTACAATTGCCCTGGTAAGTGAAGCTTCATCCGTTCCAAGCCCCACTATTGAAGCCCTCACAACCTAATGCGTTTTGTAATAAACTGATTAGTAACGCATACGTGATGTCATTACAATGAATATAAGAATTCAAATAACACAAAGACTAACCTCGGCAAAATGTTTCTCTGGGGTATCAATGCAGCAAACCGCCATCCGCAAGATAGACGACAAATCGCTGCTGCTGCATTTCTTAATATCCTGAAATAAAGATGGTAAAGATTTTTAAATGCCCATCTACGAACATAATTCTAGAAAAATCTGCTAGTGGATCTAAAATTTGTACCTTGTCAATCGGATTGCCATAGTTTTGCTTGTAGAACTCAAACGTTGCTCTAAGTTGGAAGAAGCTTCTTGTGGTCAGTATCCAAACCAGGTTTTGGTCGTCCAACTTTTTCTTTTTTATGGCATCATGAAGCAAAGTTGCATCTGACTTCAATACATCTCCATCCACGTATCTCCTTCATATCGGTAAGAGCTCACTAATCCCATAAGAAGCTTTTCCACACAACAGAGTAAAAAATTGTGCAATCAGAACAAAGAAAGTGAAAGTACCAGTCAAAATGTGGAAAAAATTGCAAGCAATAGAGCATTTTTTTTCATTGAAATGTGAGTAAATGACATCAATGGAACAGCAGCAAATCATTCTGATTTTCAAGAGAGCATCAACTGAACCAGTGGGAGCTGAAGCCAGAAATGCACTGAATTCTAGCTCTACAACAACAACAACAACATAGCCTCCATCCCAAATTAGTTGGGAATGAATTCTAGCTCTAAGGAGTTTAGAAATTGAAAGATAACAAATTAATGGGAGAAAAAGGAAATTGTCTCTTATTGTTTAGGTTGACGGACCAAGGTTAAGGAAAATAAAGAATAAAACAAAACAACAGCAACAATCCCACATTAGTTGGACCGGCAATATGTATCAAACGCTTCCACTCAACTTTATCTAATGCAAATGATGAGAAGAATAAAGAGGGAAATTAAGAAAAAGGGAGCATCAAGTCCCCCGTAACAGATGCATTACTTTATGATTCAATGATCCTCTAATTGCTTTCTTGATTCTTTGTGAATTAATAGCCCAGCATACAAAGAAGAAAAGCCAGGCTCCAATTATCCAACACAAATTGCCTACTTATATTAGCCTCTTAAATATGCACCAGGTCGAAATAAAGTTCAAGTATTTGTAGTTGAGGCAATTTTGAGTATCAAAAAAGAGCTAGAAACTAGAATTATGCCAGCATATCAGCATGCTTGACTAATTTAGAAGCAAACAGGAGGAAGGTCCATCTGTAACTAAGGCACAAAACATCCTTGGTTGATTTAACCATTTCACCAACTACGCCAAAACATCAGGAGCCCAATCATAACAATCAACCATAAGCTCACTAAGAATAGTAAAATGCATTAGCCAAACACCAAGTGAGAAAGTTGAGACATACATGCCAGATCTTAGTTTAAATTCACGTTAAGTAAATTGATGAAGTGGTATACCTTTCTAATGGGAGGAGAAACAGTACATGAGACAGCTTCTTCTAGAGAAGAGTTGGAGAGGATGCAGTAAAATTTCCGGACCAACATCAGATGCTGCGGAGATGTAGCACATGCAATCTCTATAATCGGTTTTAGCTGGTCCACTATCTTCCTTTTCTTCTTCGTCAAAGCTTCATTGGCTAGCTTGGCATCCCTTTCAGCAGGATCCAGTGTCCACAATATCACTGCAGTCTATTCAGATCCAAGAGACAAACATTATGTAAACTTAGATCCATCTATCATTTGTCCTACAACATGCTTATTAATTATATGATCATATTACATCTTCCTGAATCTCTTTATAACTAATTTTCAAGTCATGAAGGATGTTTGAATAGTTAGTACAGCAGAAGTACAGTGGTGGAAATCTTTCCATTACCTTCTAACTGCATTTAGCCTCTTGATACGACTCTTACTTATGATGAACTCTTTCCCCGAAAAGAAGAAATATCACAAGGTCACGGCCTTGAAGCCATCTTCAAAGAAAATTGTGAGTTCAGTACACAGTAACTTAACCTTTAATGGTGCCTTATAGACCGTGTGATTAGCAATTAACTAAATTGACTAATCATCGCCATGTGTTTGGATGAGCTTTTATTTTTTCAATGAAGCTTCTTTCATGCACAATCACATCTAAATTCTCTTATCTTTGTTAAGTACTCTTTGAAATTCCCTCTTTTTTCTTAAATTTATAAATTAAGCTCCTAGAGTAGGGGTAAAAGGGCTAACATCCCTTCTTTACCTCTAAATTTGCACTCTTCTCAAACTTGAATCCAAATAAACCAAAACTAATATAAGATAGATTAATTTGAGGTAATATGAAATTGCAATAGTTTTCTCAGAAGTAGTTCTTGGCTACCTACAGTTTTTTTTGTTGTCTAAACCACCCAATATCTGGACTATCCAACTACTCCGGGTTCGTCCCGAGTTGCGCACTGTTAAGATGGGGGCAGCTCCCAATAGTTGGTCATTCTCATAACACAAACTCGAGTTACTAGTTAAGGGACAACGATCCGTCTCCAGTTGTGCCAACCAACTGTTGGTTTGGCTAGCTATATTTATGTCTTCCCCTTTCTTTCTTTCCCAATTCCTTCACTTAGGACTTACATATGCTCTGATGCATAATTGAATAGTAAATTAATAATTATGTTCTCAGGCACATCTTATACACACAAATGGGGATGTACCCTCCATGTCTGTATCGATGTAAGCATGGTAGGACTCTAATGATACAACCATACAACGATAAGTCACATTTCAAGAGAAAGAACAATTTTCACTTTAATCTCTCAATTTTAACACTCTTCCAAAAAAATACCCTTTTATTAATACCCAAATAAAACCCTTTCCCTAGATTAATTATGAAAGAATAAAAAATTTAACAATAACCCCCAAGTAGAAACAAAAAGCAACACAATAATAAGCATTGTTTCTATATATATATATATATATATATATATATATATATATATATATATATATATATATATATATATATATACATTTTTTTTATTTTTTTTATTTTTACTTCAACGGAAGTTAAACCACAGCCTCCCCAAATCAAGAGATGTTTTTGGCACAAAAATATTTATATTAAAAGGAAAATGATAATCTAACACACTTTGGACACGTATACACTTGGGGCGCACATTTTGTCTTTTAACTTATTTATGGTATATTGTTAGACGTGGAGTCACGCTTATGGAAACAAGAAAGATCCATAAATAGCCCAATGTGTATTAGATTGTCATTAATGTATGTTAGATTGTCATTTTCCATCTTAAAAATATATTCAATTTCATAATTTTTTAAAATAGACACATCATCATCAACATCACAATTCACAGCTAAATAAACAAGTGGGCCAGGCCCAAGCAGGCCCACCCAGATTACTACCAGCTTTAAGACAACCCAGACACACGTGCCAACTAAACGAAGAGGAACCCCCACCAAGGGGCTTATCGTAATTTCACTTACAGTCTCTCCTCCTCCGGAGCAAACTCTTGACAGAGAAAAGAAAACCAATCGAATCGAAATCGCTTCCAATTCACAGCACATCCAAAAGAAACAGAATCGGAAACCAAAATAGCGATGGAGAGAGAGTGAACGAGCGGCGTACCCTGAAATCCCCGGAGAGCTCGGAGAAGAGACGATCGACGAGGGACTCGTTGTAGAGCTGCTGATACGCTTCTCTGATGCTCTGCCTCTGAGACGCATTTCTCTGCCCCAACACTCGTATGATGGCCTTCTCGTCCGTGCCCCAACCCTGAACCGCGTTCCTCAGCGCCTCGCTGTCTTGCTCTGGAGTGGGGACAGCGTCCGGCACTCTCACCGTGCTCATGATCTTCTCCAAATCTCAGATTTTCTCTGAGGTAGCGGTTTTGATTGAGAGAGAGAGAGATAGGAAGCGAAAATGGACGTTATGTTTGGTTTGGTATTTCTCTTCTGTTGTATTATAGGAGAAGTACTTTGTTGGACGGAACTACCCTTACAGTGCTCATATATATAGTCACATAGAAGTATACAGAACCATCGAAGATGTACAATGGGGATTTGCCAATGTTATTTAGGTCTTGTCTTTTTTGGTAAGCAGTGCCTTTTATCATCTCAATTGAGACTTTTTGACGAGAGATTTGCAAATGTTAAGAAGGTGAAGTTAGCAATGTTTAACATAGACAAAAGAGTAAAAATTAAGGAGGGCAAAAATATAAAAATACATCTTCATTATAGTTATTAGTAGACGTTACCAACTTCATCTTTCCAACATTAGCAAATTTATTCCTTAACAATGACACTCCAAAGTCACTTAAATTATACTGGGGTAAGTGGCATTTAGGCCTTACGTAAAAATGGGTGTACACATATAGTTCTGTGTATAACATGTGGAGTGTGTATCTTGAGGTGCGATTCTTAAGGATGCAGGCCCGCATGCCACATCACCCGGAGTGACTTTAGATGTGACTTTGAAGTGTCATTGTAGCAATATCTTCCTCAAACGTTTGGTTCGACCAACCTCGTAACCAAAGATAAACCAAATAAATATAAGAGAACGGCTAAACGTACCCTAGTTTTTACTAATTATAACCCACTTTTTTAAAAAAAAATGTGAAATGACCCAACTACCCTACCATCCATTAAAAGGTTTTTTGTTCTCCCTATACCCCACTCATCTCATCCATCTATATACCCCAGTCACACCACCATATCCCCCCTCTCAAATCACACCCACCTTTGGCTCTAATTCCACGAAATTTGGGACGAATCCCCAACAATTTGACATCGTGAGTGCGATTCTCCATTTCTTTGTGTCGAATTTAGGGCTTTCTTAAGTTTTTTAGTTGTTTTTTAGTCGGTTTAGTGGTGTTGTTGGGTTTAGGGCTTCGATTTGTGGATTGAATCTTACATTTTGGACTCAAAAATGTCGATGGAATTAAGAATATAAATCGATTCGAGCAAAATCCAATAATATGTTGGTTGTTTTTTTATATTTTTAGGAGTTTTGAAAAAAAGAAATTTGTTCTTGTCACCCCTAGGTTGCGGACACACAGGGTCGAGACTTCTTTAGATGTCTCAATTTGTTCCTGCTGAGACCTAAAAAAGATCTCGGTGGGAGTTCGCCAAGACTCAATTGTCTTCTACCAAGACCGAGACCTCGATGAGATTTAAATGAAGCCGGTCGAAACCTCTAAAGAGGTGTTGGTGGTATGGTGGAAAACCACAGGCCGGAGAAACAAGGGTATGTTTAAATAATGAAATATATTTAGCAAAAAGTGGGGGTACATTTAGCAAGGGTATTTTGAGGATTTTAAAAAAAAATTGGGTATATTTAGCAATTAAAATTCAAAAATTGAGGTATGGTGAGTAAATGGAATACGTTTAGTAAAAATTGGGGTACGCTGCCTAAATATATTGTAGCTTTTAAGAATTCAACTCATAACTTCGGCCTCAATTAGAACTATGGTGCTTATTTCTTAATTTGCCACTACACCACACCTAGAGTAGGTGTTATTACTTGATAACCGTGCGATGCACTTCAAAATTCATGCAATGCACTTTGAAATACGTGCTCGTGCATCTTACTAAAATGCATTATCACTTGGTTTCAAATCGGTGTCTTTAAATGTGTCGAAATATCATTTCTCATGTTTCTTTTTTGGCGAAAAACTTCAATTCTAATGTTAAATTCCTAATGTACAAGTCTTTTTTTTATTTTTTTATTATTATTTTTTTCTTTCACAAACTTACAAGTTCTTTAAGATTACAGTTCATAAAACAAAACAGAATTTTTTTTCGTAATAAATAGTTTCATAATCAGGTAAAAAAAATTGCTTAATTTGATTATAATTTTTTTACTGCTAACACGGACGGGGTGTAATCTAGTGGTAAGAGTGATGACGAGGTTGTGTGATTATATGCACGACCTCGGTATCGATTTTCCATGATAGTCAAACATCGGGCCACTGATGATCTTATTACGCAATCCCATACCGTGGGACTAATCAAACAAAGAATTTAGATATCCACGATTGCTCAAAAAAAATAATTTTTTTACTTCTTTTTTTAATAATATAGACATAAAGGAATCAATTTTATCAACTGTTCAAATTAAGTTGTTTACAATGGCTTCAAAAAAGAAAAAAAAAAGTTGTTTCTTATGATCCTCAAAACACTTAACCTCTTACATAGCATAATTACATACCAAATCATTGAGTTATCTATTACATGATTTCTTCGTTCCTTTTTATTTCTAGTTAATTTACACATTCTTCATTGCCTATAAAGAGGATATTTTTGACAAATTTGATGCAAAAAAGAGTTCACTTGATTACAACGTTTATGTGTGATTGATCATTTCACGAAATGTGATAAAAGTTTTACGTTAGTTGTCAACTTATCACGATCCTCCTCCATTTCTTAAGAATGGAAATGGGTTGGGGCCTCTCTCCCCCATTTTTTCGGGTAATTATAACTAAAAAATTTATTATATATAATTTTGAGAAGCATGTATATAATTATTATTATTTTGTCAAATTACAAGCGAGCTAGTTAATATGAAACTTCATAGTAGCCCAAAAGCATAAGCGTGTCTATGCAAACACAGATCTTAGGTAAGTTTGATAGGATACAATGAATTGGGACTAAACATTAACCTATATTATTATTATTATTATTATTATTATTATTATTATTATTATTATTAGTAATAATTTTAAAATTTATTGTAGAGAATTTGTAAATTGATCAAATTGTTCAGAACGAACAATTAATATAAATCTGGATCTCTCTATCAAATTAAATAATTGCTCCGATGTATACTCTACCCTTTTTTTGACGAATACCCTGCACATATGTTTGTATTGGACTTAGAGATGACAAATGTCGATCTTTGAGAAACACTTTAGTAGCTTTAAAGTTATAACGGAGGGTATAATTTTTTTTTTTTTGCAGGGTGGAGGGGATAATTAATTAGGTTTTCATTGGGCTGACTATAACTCATTATTCATTGTTCTCATATAGTCATATACGTTATATTAATCTTTATATATGTTGTAACGTGTTCATCGCAAGGTCAAAAGGGCTTCAAATCCTTAATTTATGAGTTTATATATATGTAGGTGATCAGGAACATACAGCATCTTTTTTTTTTTTTTTTTAATTAAACATGCGTAACGCATGATAGTGTACAATTGTTCGATGTTTTATACTGTATATACAAAGTCATTAATACTTGTACGTGATCCAGGATATCATAATTATTAATTCATACGTAGATGCTAAAGATTCTTCTAGTTGTCACAGCAATATAATAAGAGATTAAATTATAAGATTACTTCAAAAGAAGATTAAAAATCCTACCAAAAAAAAAAGATTAAAATGGTCAAATTATTCCAAACCGATAGCAAATGTTTAAGGAAAAATGGTTTGTGTTGACTTTGAGGAGTCGAACTACAACCTCTCCAAATTTTATTTTTTAACAATTAATTGATGCCTCATTCATCTCGCCATGTATAAAATCAGAAATAGATGTTGGCAAAGAACAAATGACTGCTGTTACCTTTATAATTGGAATATCAGTTGCACTTTGCATGGCCAACATGATAAACTAGCTACCACCAAGTATATGGCCAGCTTCGATATGGCGCTATAGGTTCATCATGAACTACTTCATGTTGTCATGTTGGGGACTTTTTGTGTGTGGTTAGTTGTTAATTAGTTTAGGTGCAAACTTCAAACTACGGATTCTTCACGCATATATACTTCGAGCTAGCAACTACTATATATATGGATGTAATGGAACGATATCTCATTCACATATGGATGTAATGGAACGATATCTCATTCACAAGAAGAAACGCGAAAACTGGTCTGATTCCTATTTTTATTTTATTTTTTTGGCCATTGTCTGATTCCTATTTTCATGACTTCCTACCTAAAAAAACTGAAAAAAAAAATGGTCCTATTCTCTTTTGCCCATCTCATTTTCAACGAAAATTCAAATAGGGTTAAATGTGCTGACTCCCATTTTTGTAAATTATTTTTTTATTTTTTATTATTTTTATTTTTATTATTTTTTTTTATGGTCCTATATATTCTCTTTTGCCCATCTCATTTCAACGAAAATTCAAATAGGGTTAAATGTGCTGACTCCCATTTTTGTAAATTATTTTTTTATTTTTTATTATTTTTATTTTTATTATTTTTTTTTATGGTCCTATATATTCTCCTTTGCCCATCTCATTTCAACGAAAATTCAAATAGGGTTAAATGTGCTGACTCCCATTTTTGTAATTTTTTTTTATATCATCAATCATTCAACTGAAATGTGATGTGACATATGAACTATATAGAATCGACCACGTGATTCACAAGTTTCTACTATACATTGAAAAAAAAAAAAAAAAAAAAAAAAAAAAAAGAATTAAGATGAGGCTGGTAGGTGGCTATACTATAGGTTGGACATATTTATAGTCTCCTCGACAATTACATGCTGGTGTGGGTCACAATTACAAATGGTCCCGGTGACAGTGAGGCTGAATTAGTAGTTAGTACAGATATGATCTCTTATATATCCCCCATGCCTATCACGCTCCTAATTATAATTTGTGTGTGAGCTGACCGAACAGTTTGATCTCTCTTATCTCTTATGTATAATATCTGACCTACAAGATCAGCATCACTACTAATTAATGCCATCCTAATCATGAAACTTAAAATTACCATTACTTTCCTACCAAAAAAAAAAATACCATTACTTTTTGTACTTGAAACAAGAAAATAATATGTAAAAACAAAGTCCACGTACACCTATAATCATTAAAAAAAATCAAAATACATCTACCCAAAAAAAATTCAAAATGATTTTCTAGAACTGTGGTTGTGGTTGTGGTGTGGTTGTTGGGATATTGAAATATATTTGATGGACTCCAAGAGGTATGTAGCCAATAAGCCAAATGTCGATCAGTGCAGGATGACTATTACATATAATTTTATAAAATTGTCTCATCATAGATTTTTTAAAAAGCAGTTTGGGATATATGAGAACAGAGTAGTTGAATTATATTTTGCAATTATTGACCCCTACTTTTGATACCTTAGCAAGTTAGATTTTCATTTGGACTTGTGGAATAGCAGATGACAGAAGAAGGTTTATAATTTACCAGTCAATTAAAACGAAAGGAAAAAAAGAAAGAAAGAGAAAGAAGAAAAAAGAGAGAAAAATTAAAGAAGATTTTCTTTTTACGAAAAAAGAAGATTTTCTATTAAGGCCTTTTTTTTATGGTAGGAATTAAGGCTTTTATGATTACAAAGAAAATGTTTTATAGGAAAAGAACATTTTTTTAAGAAAGTTTTTTCTAGTAAATGTTCATAAAAACTTCTTCCTACATGTGTTTGATTGCACATATATAAATTTTTTCCCTCAAAACTCAACAAGTTTTGAAATAAAATGAAAACTTACTATATATAGTAAATATATAAAATTTATATTTAAAATATAAATTTAATGTGTCTTAATATAGAAACTTTTATTTTCTCAAAAGAGAAATTCAATTTGCTTATTATCATAATAGATGAGAAAAATATATGGGTCTTAATATGGAAAATTGGCAATCATGAGAAAATGTTCTGCGAGAAAATGTGGGCTATCAAATGTAAGAAAATATCATTTTTCTCACGAAATTTGTCATTGTCCTTATAATATTTTTCTTTTCCGTCTAATCAAACAAGAACTAAAAGGAAAAAAAGAAGAAAGAGAAGAAAAAAAGAGGAAAAGCTAGGAAAATCTTCAAGTAAAAAAGGAAAAAAAAAAGAGAGAAAAGGAAAATTTTCATATTAAAAGAAAAGGAGAGAAAAAGGGAATTTTCTATTCAATTTAAGTTGTAATGCCTCGAGTTGAATCGATGCGGTAGTGAAGCTCCTGGGACGTGATTAATGATGAATGGTTCACGAAATTAAATATGGTCCTCCAACTCAAATATGTTGGTTTCTCTTAGGTCATTTGGAGTGTCTGACTGACTCTCGTAAAAATAATCAAACATAAAAATACTTAGACACCCACGATTACTAAAGAAAATAAAATTGTATTTAATCTTGATTTTTTTTTTGCTTTTTTGTTTTTGTTTGCAGTATTTGTAGATTTAAAAAATATATGATAGAGTTACTAGAGATGTTCTTTGGTGGGTTCTAAAAAGAAAAGAGGGTGCATGCTAGATACATAAACACGATTAAAGATATGTGTAAGAGAGTAACAACTAGTATAAAGATATTTAGAGGAACTACAAAAGAATTTTCCATTACGATAAGTCCATATCTCTTTACTCTAGTTATGGATAAACTAACTAGATATATTCAAGAGGATATGTTATGGTATATGTTATTTGCAATTGATATTGTCTTAATGGACGAAACAAAAGATGGAGTGAATAGAAAATTAAAACTTTAGAGGAATACATTAGAATCTAAAGGCTTTAAATTGAGTAAGGCGAAGATCGAAAACGTGCATCGTGGGTTTAGAAATACTAGACATCGAGATGATGGAGAGGTAAAATTAGGGGAACTAAAAATTTCTAAGGTGAATCACTTTAGATATTTAGGATTAATCATACAAAATGATGATAATATTGATAATGATGACATAAATAGAACTCAAGCTGGGTGAAAGAAATGGAGATGTGCAACTGGTGTGATATGTGATAAAAATATGTCTACTAAGTTAAAAGGAAAATTTTATAGGATCGTAATTTAGCCAGCTATGCTCTATGAAAGTGAATGTTGGGCGGTTAAGTACAAAATTGCATAAAATGAATATAGTAGAAACGATGATGCTTAGGTGGACTTGTGATAAAACTCGTAAAGATAGAATAAGAAAAACATAAATTCAAAGACATGTAGGAGTAGCACAAATTGACTTAAAGATTAGAGAAGGTGGTTGTGGTGGTTTGGTCACCTGCAAAGACATCCTACAGATGCCCTCACTAGAAAACTTGGCGTAAATAGAAACTGAAGAAATTTGATGAGGTAGGAGTAGACTAAAATTAACTTGAGATGTATTAATTAGGAGAGATTTGAATGATTTGGAAAGATCATCATCAATTGCATTAAATCGAGCACAATGAAAAAGTTCGATTCATGTAGCAGATCTTAATTAATTTGGAACTGATACTATGTTGTTGTTGTTGTTGTTGTTGTTGTGCTTTTCATTTGGCTGTTTTCTCCATTTTGGCTCTATAGTTTTGGGTGAGAACCATGGGTTCTATTTCTCTCAATGCGTTGTATTATTGAGACATGAACAGACAACACAAAGAGAAAGGATAAGTTCATTAAAAAAAAGAAAGAATAAGTTATCACAAAAACTTTTTTCTTCTAAAAAAGAAATTCATAAATATATGGAAATATATATTTGTGTTATGATATGGATGAACAATTGATTAAGACTTTGTATGACTAATCATTGTCAAGCATGGCTCTTACATTGAGTGGTAGTATCAAGCATGGCCCTTACTTGTATTCATATCAAATGTACTCATTATTCCATGTATTGTCAATGTTGCTTGTGAAGATTTGTATGACATGTGATGTATGTGTTACTTGTAAACATTGTCTCATTGTAAAAACACACCAAGTTGTATACAACTTCTCATTTCAACTCTCTCATTTCTCCTCTTCTACTTTGTAGTTGTAGTTCTTTGTAGCTCTTTGTAGTAGTAGAAGTTCTTAGTTCTTGTACTTTCCTTCTCTAATTCTAGCAAGTCTCAATTCAATTTACAACACGTTATCAGCACGAGCTTGCTCTAGCATTAAGGAGATCTTGAAGTTCAAGAAGGCTTGTTAAGAAGACAAAGCTAGGAAGGTATAACTTTTATGAGTTCGGTTTATTTCTATATTATCTTGGTTGCTTCTTGTGGCGGCCCCAATTTCCACATTGGTCCGCCACGGAGGCACGAGCGCACATGGCATTAACCGACCACGTCACCGCCAGCTGTGTCCCACGCCCAATTATCCATCATCAATCAATTATCAGTTAACTTTGATGTTATGAATTTACTTTTATTCCTTTAATATCATTTAACCATAAATTACGCAGTGGAAGATTTACTATCAATATAATGATTTAACTTTGAATTCTGAGCATTATGAACAAAATGCCTAAGTGGAAACCATATTAAGCTGTACATCATATACATATCATCTATGAATCCTCAAAATATCAAAATATACAACCTATCTCTCAAGCCCAAAACCCAATATAAAACGAATAAATATAAACATACGTACGAGTGGGGCTAAAGCGTCAATCGATGTACTCTTCAAGCTTGCCCTTCCCCGGCTCGTCTTAGGGAGTGCACTCGACCATCACAAAAAGACAGATGACGAGTCCGAGTGAGTAATCCCAAGGAAATTCACCAAGTAATTACGAAATAAAAATCTTGGAATTGAAAATACTATAATTTAAACATGCGGAATAAAGAAATACGGACAAGCGTAAAAGAAAGATCATCGCATGCATAAATATAGTGACGAAGCAAAGTACGTACACAGTAAAAATCAGACTAAGTCATACTTCGAGCCTCTCCTTGGGCACAACCCTCAAACACACCAACAGGTTGTCCCTGGACCCTCAGGTGGCGGCGTAGACCCACGACGCACCCACACGAGCCTACCATGCTTAGGGTAGCCTATTCACCGGTATATGCATAGACAAGTGCTATGACTTAGTGGACTCTATGGCCGTAACGAATAAATACCAGGTGGGGAGTGATCTCGTAAAGGCTCCAAGTAGGAGTAAACTCCACTAGTAAAAACACCAATTACGAGAACTCAACCAAGTAAAGCGGTAATGGAATGAGATAACGAATAATCGGAGCGAAATCAAATAAATCAAATTGTAAATACTTAAAGTGAAGTTCAATTGGGATACTACACACCTCAAATCGCACTCCTCGTCTCGAAAATCAAACCCGTCTAGCGCCAATAATCACTAGATAATCCAAATTATCTCCCCAAATGTACCTAAGATTATTTATCATTGAATTAGCTTTAATTTGACATATTATGTCAAATTTACGTTTTTCGAGGTAAAACCCCGACAATACCTCGCCAACATTTTCGAGAAAATCCCAAATTTCCTTTATTTGATCAAAATATAATTTTTCTATTTTTTCTTATTTTCTATGAATTTTCAGATTTTTTTTTTTTTTTTCTTTTTCTTTCAAAGCTGTTTTTTTTTTTTTTTTTTTTTTTTTTTTTTTTTTTTTTTTTTGAGTTGAGGTGAGCCGGACCGGTTCACCGGGTCGGTTCGCCCAACCGGACCGGACCGGCCAGCCGGGTCGGTCGACCCGCCCAGGACCAGGCCGGGTCGGCCCGGCCGGTTGGGTCGTCTCCTTCCCAACAGAGGCGCACAGCGCCTCTGTTTTTCCTAACTCTTTTTTTTTTTTTTTTTTTTTTCCATGAATCTATAGAGGGAGAGGGAGAGGGGAGAGGGGAGAGGACTGTCGTCTCCCCCCTCGGACGAATTGCTCTCGCAATTCGTCCGAGCTCTCGAGCTCTCGAGCTCCCCCCGCCACAACCACCGAACCACCAAACCACCATTATCACCAACACATACAACAACAACAACAACAACAACCAAAACAACAACAACAACTCAACAACTCACCTCTTTAGTCTCCTCCTCTTGTTCTCTCTTCCCTCCTTTCTCCCGATTCCTCCTCTTCCTCCTCAATTTCGATCAAAATGTGAGAAAATGAAGAAGCTGTGGTGACGGTGTGGTGTGTATCCCCAATTTTTGGGTAAAATGACCATAATACCCCTCTCATTTTATCCTTTCCTTTACAACCCCAATACCCTTATTGGTAATTTCACTATTATTTATTTATTTTTCTGATTTTTGATATATATATTTATATATATATATATATATATATATATATATATAAATTTCCTTATACACATATATATATATATAAATATATATATTCGCTATACTTTCGCGCCTAAAATTTTCGTCGTGCGCCAACGAGCATACTCGGGCGTGCACACTATCGTACCACCCGCGCGTGTCGACCACGACCCGCGTGTCCCTAGCGCCCAACAATTTACGTATTTTATCACATTTAATTCATTTTATGTGTAACATTTTTCTCAACTTAAAATTTCGTCTTTAATCTACTCGGTACCGCATCGACACGCATATCGATGCGAATACTCATCACACAATCTCCACGTCAATTTAAAATACAATTACACACATCGCGATGCCGTTAACCTATTTTAACATAAACATCGCAAATTAGTCAAATCAACAAACAAAATAACTATTTACCTAATACGGACGCGCTCCGGTCTCGCTATGGGACCACGAACGTCCTTTGGCACGTCCGCGTACGTAATGACGTCATAAAATAACGGCAAATATTAATTGGGCCGTTACAATTCTTCCCAACTAAATTAAAATTTCGTCCCGAAATTTAAGCTATAATCAACACTCACCAGTAAATAACTGAGGATATCTCTGTTTCATAGTCGACTCGAGCTCCCAGGTAAGTCCCTCAGTCCCGTGATGCTGCCATCGTACCAACACCTTCGGAATCTCCCTGTTCCTCAAAGTCTGAACTCTACGATCCATGATCTCAACGGGTTATTCTTCATATGAAACGTCAGGACGAACCTCAATCTGTCTAATATCCACCATCGGCCTCGGTCCTGACTTAGCTAATCTCAACATAGACACGTGAAACACTTGGATGAACGCCTGCTAACTCTGTGGCAACTCCAATCTATATGCTACTGTCCCAACACGTGCTATAACTCTAAACGGTCCAATATATCTCGGTGCTAGTTTCCCTTGATTCCAAACCTCTAATGTCCTTTCCAGGGCGAAACTTTCGAGATATACCAAGTCATCCACATCATAACTCAAACCCTCAAGATACCTATCAAGCATACTTCTTTTGTCTATCTTGAGTGCTTGCAATCTCAACCTAACTTGCCGAATCTTCTCGGTATGATCAACAACAACTTCAGTCCAATCACTTGCCACATCCTCGGAGTCTTTGCCCAACAAGTGGTGATCTGCGCAAGGTCTACCATACAAAGCCTCAAATGGTGGCATACCAATGCTCGCTGATAGTTGTTGTTGTACGCGAACTCGCACAACGGCAAATACTCTTCCCAAGCACCTCCAAAGCGCAAAATGGATGCTCTAAGCATATCCTCTAATATCAGTATCAATCTCTCCGTGACCATCTGTCGAGGATGATAAGCCGTCTTGAGCTGCTGATCTCGTCCCAAGCTGCTCTGCATGCTCTCCACAACTTCGAAGTCAACACGGGATCTCTGTCGGACACTGATAGATAGCGGCACCCCATGTAGCCTAACAACCTCTCGCTCAAAAATGATGCTCAACCGAGAAAATGAATATTTCATCGATATAGGAATGAAGTGTGCGAGACTTTGTCAATCTATCAATCATGACCCACACGATCATCATGGCGTCTCGCATGATCTGTGGCAACCCGCTCACAAAATCCATCGTAACATGCTCCCATTTCCAGCTGTGGAATCGGTAGTGGCTGTAACAATCCAGTGTGTCTCTGTGCTCGCCTTAACCTGCGACAATTATGACAAGCTCTCACATATGCACCAGCATCGACGCCTTCATCCCAGGCCACCAAAACAAACGTCGCAAGTCATGATACATCTTAGTCTGCCAGGATGAGCGTATCGCGAACGGTGTGCATCCTCAAGAATGCTATCGCGTAGTTCACGCACCTCGGGTATCCACGACCTACCTCTCGTGTCTCAAGCACTTTGGTCCGAACCACTAGACCAATCGTGCAACCCGGATCTGAGCCAGACAGTGAAGCGAGCAAAATGTCCGTCGACCCTTTGCCACTCGGCGACCCTCTCTAACGACACCACGGGAACACGCGTCGGCAACGAGATATGAACATCGACAAAAGCATCGATAAACACATCACCGTCGCGGCCTCCGGCAATCCATACTCATGTGTCATCTGCGCAAAGACGCACGGTCGACTCTACTACACTCAGGCTCGATGCATCGAACTACATTCGCGCTTCCCAGGATGGTACTCAATCGCGAAATCGTAGTCTTTCAATAACTCAAGCCACCGTCTTTGCCGCATATTTAGATCCTTACGAGTGAACGAGATACTTCAAACTACGATGATACGTAAATAACATAAATCGTTCCCCATAAAGGTAATGTCGCCACGCCTTGAGTGCAAACACAAATGCAGCTAGCTCTAAATCATGCACCGGATAATTCTCCTCGTGGGGTCTCAATCGCCTCGATAAGTATGCAATGGGTGTCCTTCCCGCATCAACACGCATCCCAACCCGATTCGGAAGCATACGTATAGGCAGAAGCCTTTCCCCTGTCTCGAGGTAGAGCCAACACACGGCGCCGAAGTCAACTTCCTCTTCAACTCTAAAAATCTTTGCCTCACAATCTTGACCCATTCAAACTTAACATTCTTCTTGGTCAACCTCGTCATCGGTCTTTGCAATCAACGAAAAATCCTGCACAAATCGCCGGTAATAGCCCGCAAGCCCCAAGAAACTACGAATCTACGCAAGCAATGTCTCGGTGTCCTCCAATCAATTATCGCTCGAATCTTGTCTCCATCAATGAGATATTCCTTGACTACCAATGACATGTCGAGAAATTTCACCTCTCTCGGCCCAAAAGCACACTTGCTTGAACTTAGCGTACAATCTATGCTCCTCGCGTCATCAAAACATCTCTAAGGTGCCTCTCGTGCTCTCACGAGTCTTACTTGTATATTAAGATATCATCGATAAACACAATCACATAACGATCCAAAAATGGCCGTAATACTCGGTGCATCAAATCCATAAAGATAGCGGCGCATTAGTCACCCCAAATGGCATATTTGTGAACTCAAACAATCCATAACGCGTGCTAAACGCCGTCTTCTCTATATCACTCTCCGAATCCTCAATGATGATAACCAGATCGTAAATCAATCTTGAGAAAAACTTAGCACCCGCCAATTGATCGAATAGATCATCAATCCTAGGAAGTGGATAACGATTTCGAATCGTCACTTGATTCGACTTCACGTGTAGTCATGCACTGACCTCAAAGAACCATCCTTCTTCTTAACAAATAGCAGCCCAGTGCCCCCTTGAGGAGACATCTTGGGATGAATAAAACCCTTCGCAATAACTCCTCTAATTGGGATCTCAACTCTCCCTGCTTCGATCTTGACATCCGATGCACGGTCGGCTGTATATATCGGTGCGTCCCCGGAATCAACTCAATAATGAACTCAACTGCCCTAGGAGGTGGTAAACTGGCAAATCGTGCGGGAATACCTCGGGAAACTCACACACTCTTTGGGACATCCTCTAGTCTAATCTCTGGTCTCGGGTCGGCTCAACCACCGTCTAAACGCCTCCATCTCCGAATCGTAGCTAATCGACCTCGGTAATCGGTAAGTCGACGCCGTACCAACAAAAGTAAATACCGGAATGCCCTCGATATCAAATACTACCGTCTTCCGAAACAATCAATGTGTGCGCGATACGCCGATAACCGATCCATACGATAAAGCATCAAACTCTAAATACTCTAGGACACGAAAGTCGACAGTAAGCGGTGTCCCTCAATCTCTACTACACAATTCGGCATATCCGGTTAGGGTAAATCTTATCCCCCAGTAGCGGCCGTGCATGCGAGGACAAGATGTGGATCTAAAGTCTTAACGAGATAACCCTAAGCGTCCGACCCTACGTCCCGATATAAACGACAAAGTACTAGGAATCAAATAATACATGCATGGAAACATCGCATATAGATAACATACCTCGACAAGTGACGAGTCGCATCACGATCTGGCTGTACGACAGTAGGTGCGGTAGCAGCAGCATGAACTCTCTCCCTAGCTGCCTCAATCTGCGGTCGTGATGATGAAGCTGACATCGGACAATTACTCTGTATATGTCCGACCTGATGACATCTGTAACATCGTCGTGTATCTGCCAATCCGGCGTGATACTATATGTACACGAGCCCTGTCACGACCTCGACCTCTCTGTCTCTACCACGACCCCCTCCATCTCGCACACGCCGTCGTGGTTGCTCAAATGGTGCGAGTGCGGGTGCGCAACGTCTACACCCGCCTCTCATCTCTCTCTCTTGCTCAAAACGTCTATCTCGTCGACCACGATAATCATGTCTCTGTCGATCGGTGATCTCTCTGTCTCTTCGGTCTTTGATCGACCGAGAACTCTGTCCGGACCCATCTCCAAGCTCACCCGGTGTCGTAAATACGTCTCGCGAGCCAATGCTCTGTCAAAAACACTCGTAGCGTCTCCGCACCGGTCGCAACAATCACCCCACCAATCCTCTCATCTAGGCCTCGATGAAGTAGTAAATCGTAACCTCTCGTGTTAGCCACATCCATGGCATACATCATGAGATACGGAATCGATCCATGTCTTGTGACAACGACATATTCCCCTGTCGAGTCCCAAGAAGCTGCTCCTCGGCCTCATTCGCACCTCGGTAGGGATGTACTCATCGAGAAATAGCGTCGAAACTACGCCCACGTCGATGGTGTAGAATGTATGTCGGTGTAAGTAGTCCACCATACCATTGCTCGACCTCTCAAACAATACCCCGAGATACGCGCACAGTCGCCTCGGGTACCTCTAATATATTTGGTGTAGTCGTCGATGTGTCATTAACCACCGGTAGCAACCTCGGGATCGCGACTCCAGTGAAGTACGTAGGATTAAATCTCATAAAATCCTTCACCATCTTCGCGCCTCGACATCCTACTCACGGCGGTCGAAGTCCCTACTCTTTGCTCCGTAGTGGTGGGTGTCACCACTTGTAGTCTCGGCGGCACAACAACGAGGCTCAACTCTCTCTATCACTTGTCTCGATCCGGCGCTTTGTGTAGCAATAGCGGTGCTAATGCGGTGCAGTGGTAGCAGGTGCAACTGTGTATTTCGGCGATCGGTGCTTCTCTTTGGCGTCCTCGAGCTACGAATGTACTCCATCGGCTCGACCATCGAGCGCTGCTGCTGATAATCTCTGCTCTCTTTGAATCAGCTATCTGCTTCGTCGACCTCGTATCATAGCTCGCATATCGCCATGTCACTAGTGGTGCGATCACTAGTATCTCCAACCTCTGGTGAGTAGTGGGCGGAGTAGTAGAGTCTGTAGTCCATCTAAAGCGCACAACCATCGTGCAATGGATCAGACTCAGTACATATACGCGTATACTATGTAATACACAATCAAAACGTACGTATATGTATAATTCCCTGACTCTACCCGCCTCACATCACTTCCCAACTAAACCTTTAATCATTCACTTGTGGTTTCCACATCTAAGATTTATTCATCAAGTTTATACTCTTATTAACTCTCCAAACCGAGCCTAAGCTCTGATACCAAAATGTGGCGGTATCAGAGTTATCAACAAACCCACAATTCATTCCCTAGGTTCCTCCATCCTAAATTCCTCAAACCTAGGCTCTGATACCAAAATGTGGCGGCCCCAATTTCCACATTGGTCCGCCACGGGAGGCCACGCGGGCGCACAACTGACCACGTCACCGCCAGCTGTGTCCCACGCCCAATTATCCATCATCAATCAATTATCAGTTAACTTTGATGTTATGAATTTACTTTTATTCCTTTAATATCATTTAACCATAAATTACGCGATGGAAGATTTACTATCAATATAATGATTTAACTGAATTCTGAGCATTATGAACAAAATGCCTAAGTGGAAACCATATTAAGCGTACATCATATACATATCATCTATGAATCCTCAAAATATCAAAATATACAACCTATCTCTCAAGCCCAAAACCCAATATAAAACGAATAAATATAAACATACGTACGAGTGGGGCTAAAGCGTCAATCGATGTACTCTTCAAGCTTGCCCTTCCCCGGCCCGTAAATCTTAGAGTGCACGCACTCGGCCATCACAAAAAGACGGATGACGAGTCCGAGTGAGTAATCCCAAGGAAATTCACCAGTAATTACGAAATAAAAATCTTGGAATTGAAAATACTATAATTTAAACATGCGGAATAAAGAAATACGAGAAGCGTAAAAGAAAGATCATCGCATGCATAAATATAGTGACGAAACAAAGTACGTACACATAAAAATCAGACTAAGTCATACTTCGAGCCTCTCCTTGGGCACAACCCTCAAACACACCAACAAAGGTTGTCCCTGGACCCTACAGGTGGCGGCGTAGACCCACGACGCACCCAGCACGAGCCTACCATGCTTAGGGTAGCCTATTCACCGGTATATGCATAGACAAGTGCTATGACTTAGTGGACTCTATGGCGTAACGAATAAATACCAGGTGGGGAGTGATCTCGTAAAGGCTCCAAGTAGGAGTAAACTCCACTACAGTAAAAACACCAATTACGAGAACTCAACCACCGTAAAGCGTAATGGAATGAGATAACGAATAATCTAATGAAATCAAATAAATCAAATTGTAAATACTTAAAGTGAAGTTCAATTGGGATACTACACACCTCAAATCGCACTCCTCGTCTCGAAAATCAAACCCGTCTAGCGCCAATAATCACCCGATAATCCAAATTATCTCCCCAAATGTACCTAAGATTATTTATCATTGAATTAGCTTTAATTTGACATATTATGTCAAATTTACGTTTTTCGAGGTAAAACCCAGACAATACCTCGCCAACATTTTCGAGAAAATCCCAAATTTCCTTTATTTGATCAAAATATAATTTTTCTATTTTTTTCTTATTTTCTATGAATTTTCTATGAATTTTCCAGATTTTTTTTTTTTCTTCTTTCAAAAACTTTTTTTTTTTTTTTTTTTTTTTTTTTTTGAGTTGAGGTGAGCCGGACCGGTTCACCGGTCCGGTTCGGCCCAACCGGACCGGACCGGCCAACCGGGTCGGTCGACCCGCCAGGCCGGGCGGGTCGGCCGACCCGGTTGGGTCGTCTCTTCCCAACGAGAGGCGCGCGGCGCCTCTGTTTTCCTAACTTTTTTTTTTTTTTTTTTTTTTTCCATGAATCATGAATCTATAGAGGGAGAGGGAGAGGGAGAGGGGGAGAGGACTGTCGTCTCCCCCTCGGACGAATTGCTCTCGCAATTCGTCCGAGCTCTCGAGCTCTCGAGCTCTCCCGCCACAACCACAGAGCCACCAAACCACCATTATCACCAACACATACAACAACAACAACAACAACAACCAAAACAACAACAACAACTCAACAACTCACCTCTTTAGTCTCCTCCTCTTGTTCTCTCTTCCCTCCTTTCTCCCGATTCCTCCTCTTCCTCCTCAATTTCGATCAAAATGTGAGAAAATGAAGAAGCTGTGGTGACGGTGTGGTGTGTATCCCCAATTTTTGGGTAAAATGACCATAATACCCCTCTCATTTTATCCTTTCCTTTACAACCCCAATACCCTTATTGGTAATTTCACTATTATTTATTTATTTTTCTGATTTTTGATATATATATTTATATATATATATATATTTATATATATATATATATTAAATTTATATACATATATATATATATATAAATATATATATTCGCCTATACTTTCGCGCCTAAAATTTCGTCGTGCGCGCAGCCAACGAGCATACTCGGGCGTGCACACTATCGTACCACCCACGCGTGTCGACCACGACCCCGCGTGTCCCTAAGCGCCCAACAATTTACGTATTTTATCACATTTAATTCATTTTATGTGTAACATTTTTCTCAACTTAAAATTTCGTCTTTAATCTACTCGGTACCGCATCGACACGCATATCGATGCGAATACTCATCACACAATCTCCCACGTCAATTTAAAATACAATTACACACATCGCGATGCCGTTAACCTATTTTAACATAAACATCGCAAATTAGTCAAATCAACAAACAAAATAACTATTTACCTAATACGGACGCGCTCCAGTCTCGCTATGGGACCCACGAACGTCCACACTGGCGTCCACGTCTGTAATGACGTCATAAAATAACGGCAAATATTAATTGGGCCGTTACACTTCTCTTTTATATGCATTCTTTATTCATATATTATGCATTATAACGTCACCGATTGCGAAAGTATGCTCTGTAGTTGCGTCTTGTACGATCTTCTACATCAGAAATCAAAAGTCAATATGTGACATAACTAGTTTTCTTGCTATACTACAAACGATTAATTATGCTCCATTCTTGATTTTTTATATTGCAAATAGTGTTATGAGTTTGGGTTGATAGTGGGTAAGCCTTGTCCCCAGTAAAGCTAAACATTGAAAGGGAGACGGGTTATCCCGTTCGAGGAGGCATGGTTTTAAGTAGACTTCATCTCGCCACCCAACCTAGAGGTTGTCCCACCAACTCATACAAGTATTACATTTTGCATATTTATAATCAAGTTGTGAACATATATTTAATGGTATATTATCTATTTTGTATAAAAAGAAAACTATTTAGTTTATCCCTATTTTCATAAAGATTTTATTTAATTATAATTGAATTAATTACCTTAACAATATTGACAATACTAATTAATTGTCAAGGTAACGGGATGCTCAAATTATATATAAAGTATCTATGCAAGGCTATGCGTATAAATATTTATTCGTCAAATATCTCTTTAGACTCTTTAGAGATTTGAAAAGTGAATATTTCACTTTATATTATCATTTCACCTCATGGAGCTATCTATATCAAGGCCAAAATCGGTGATGCTCCAAAAGGCTCAAAATGATGATTTGGGTCTCACGCTACAAAATTTATATCAGTCAAATATCATTTATTATTCTGCAATTTCAATTACCTCTATATTGAGGCTATGCAGAAATATGACTGATGAGACAAATAAAAGCCACGTGGCTCGCCTTGATGTATTACTGCAACAAATTATCGAGCGCGCACGTCAATCCATTAAATATTAATTATGGATTGAATTCTTGTCTCGTGGTAGCTGAGTAAAATAATAAGATATTATAAATATAATATCACTCATGTCCAATTGGTTTAGCTTCAAATTAAGAAGCATATGTTGCATATAATGACCATGGTCGCAATTACAAATTTATGGACGTGGAAAAGGTGAAAAGATATGGTAAAAGTCATATTGACAATTCCATTGATAGTCAAAATAAAAAGTGGTGCACCACTAAAAATGGTAAATTAGTATTGACAAGGAGCACTCATAATTGTGACATTTTTTTGTCACGTACGAAAGGCTATGCTGCCTAAATATTGTCATATACATACCCAAATATTTTTGATCTTTTACCATGCCTTCAAAATCAAGGCAAAATTATGAATTTTACCATTAAAAATAGCTCAATTAAGTATTGACACATTAAGATGTGTTCAAATTATGAGCTAAATAAAGGCGAATAACGCATGTCTTATTTATTGTACTACATGTACATTGTAATATAAAGAGTATTTATCGAATTTAAACTTAGCAGAGGCTAATGTTTATGCAATATCTGGTACAACTATAATGTTGTCAATGTCTTATATAGAAGTTATTCAGTATGATTTGTTTCATCTGAAATTTAAATTCTCAGCATTACCTTCTGGATTTTATTTGAAAAGGCATGTCGAAACGAGTGCCGTCTTAAATAAGAAAATTAATGATCCAAAGACATTCATTTTATGGCATGACCGGCTTGGTCATCCAGGATCATCAATGATGCGAAGAATAATTAATAATTCGCATGGACATCCTTTAAGGAGTCACAAAATATTTTCAGCTGGTGATTATAATTGTGCTAGTTGTTCTCAAGGTAAATTGATCGTTAAATCATCCCCAAGTAAAATTGTTGTGGAATCCCCAGTTTTCTTAGAACGCATTCAGGGAGACATATGTGGACCTATTCATCCTCACAGTGGACCATTTAGATATTTTATGGTTTTGATAGATGCATCAACTAGGTGGTCACATGTTTGTTTGCTTTCGACCCGCAATGTTGCATTTGCTAGACTTTTAGCGCAAATCATTAAGTTAAGAGCACAATTCCCTGACAACCCAATCAAGACCATCCGTCTTGATAATGCGAGGAATTTCAATCTCAAGCATTTAAAAATTATTGCATGTCTATAGGAATTACCATTGAACATCTACGTTCCACATGTGCATACCCAAAATGGTTTGGCGAGAATCTCTAATCAAACGCATTCAATTAATTGCCAGACCTTTAATCATGAGAACTAAATTATCAACTTCAGTTTGGGGACATGCAGTTCTTCATGCAGCATCTATCATTCGTTATAGGCCTACTGCATACCATGAACATTCCCCCATGCAACTCATTTTAGGTCAACAACCAAATATTTCACACTTAAGAATTTTTGGTTGTGCAGTGTATGTTCCTATACCACCTCCCAATAGAACTAAGATGGGTCCACAACGAAAACTTGGGATTTATGTTGGATTTAACTTATCGTCCATTATAAGATACCTTGAGCCCTTAACAGGGGATTTATTTCTTGCACGTTTTCTTGATTGTCACTTTGATGAAGCAATTTTCCCACCATTAGGGGGAGATAAGAAGTCAATTCAAAAGGAATGGCACGAAATTGCTTGGAATGCATCAACTTTATCACATTATGATCCACGAATAAATCAGTGTGAACTTGAAGTTCGAAAGATCATTCATTTGCAACAAATTGCAAATCAATTACCAGATGCATTTAATGATGCAAAACAAGTGACAAAATCACATATTTCAGCTGTAAATGCTCCTGCAAGAATTGATGTCTCTGTGCAACAAAATGCACAAGAACCAACGAAACGCTTAAAGCGTGGAAGACCTTTTGGTTCAAAGGATACAATTCCTCGAAAAAGGAAAACGGGAGTAAAAATAAATACAAATCAAAATAATCCTGAGAAAGCACAAGAATCCTTTGATAAGGGTTTGTCGGAACAAGTTGATTCTGACGTGGAACAACTTCCTCTAGAAAAAGATGAAAAAGATGAAAGTAATGAGATCTCAATAAATTACTTAAACTCTGGTAAGATTTGGGATCGAAATAAAATTGTTCCTGATGACATATTTGCTTTCAATGTGTCCTTTGAAATATGTGAAAATGATGATGATCCAGAACCACGATCAGTGGACGAATGTCAAAAAAAGACCTGATTGGCAAAAATTGCAAGATGCTATCCAAGCAGAGCTAAACTCGTTAAGGAAACGAGAGATTTTTGGATCAATTGTCTAAACGCCAGATGGCGTAAAGCCTATTGGATATAAATGGGTATTTGTACGAAAGAGAAACGAAAAAAATGAAGTTACAAGGTACAAAGCAAGACTTGTAGCTCAAGGTTTCTCACAAAGACCTGGCATCGATTATGAGGAAACATATTCTCCTGTTATAGATGCAATCACATTTCGGTTCTTGATAAGCCTTGCGATCTCGAAGGGCTTGATATGCATTTAATGGATGTCGTTATTAAACATATCGTACGGATCTCTAGACAGTGAGATATATATGAAAATCCCTGATGGATTTGTAATATCCGATGAAATAAAATCAAAACCTCATAACATGCATTCTATAAAATTACAAAGGTTTTTGTACGGGTTGAAACAATCCGGACGAATGTGGTACAAACGTCTTAGTGATTATTTACTAAAAGAAGGATATGTAAATAATCCGCTTTGCCTGTGTGTCTTCATTAAAAGATCATCAACAGGATTTGTGATTATTGTTGTATTTGTTGATGATTTAAACATAGTGGTAAACCACGACGACATCGTTAGAACATCCGAATACTTGAAAAAAGAATTCGAGATGAAAGAACTTGGAAAAACAAGACTTTGTCTTGGTTTGCAAATTGAACATTTTTCAAGTGGAGTACTTGTCTATCAATCAAATTATATTGAAAAATTATTAAAAAGATTTTATATGGACAAGGCACATCCATTGAGCTCTCCAATGGTTGTCAGATCACTTGAAGTGGATAAGGATCCATTTCGACCTCAAGAAAGTGATGAAGAGCTAATTGGTCCGGTGGTACCATATTTAAGTGCAATTGGTGCACTTATGTATCTTGCAAATTGTACAAGACCCGATATTGCTTTTGCTGTCAACCTACTTGCAAGATATAGCTCTTCACCAACTCGAAGACATTGGAATGGTGTTAAACACATTTTTCGATATCTTCGAGGAACAAGTGACATGGGTTTATTTTACTCGAGAGGGTAAAATTGAATCTCCAAGGTTATGCTTGATCTTTGGATTTTTATCGAGATCCCCATAAGGCCCGTTCTCAAACGGGATATGTATTCACTTTGTGGTAATATCTTTGTATCATGGAAGTCAAGTAAAACAAACTATGGTTGCCACTTCTTCCAATCATTTCGAAGTACTTGCAATTCATGAAGCAAGTCGTGAATGTGTTTGGTTGAGAAACATGATTGAACATATACAAGAATCATGTGGATTGCCTTCAATAAAAGATTCTCCAACCATATTATATGAAGATAATGCAGCATGTATTACACAATTAAGTGAAGGATTCATAAAGGGGGACAGAACAAAACATATTTCACCAAAATTCTTTTATGCACATGAGCTTCAGAAGAATGGTGAAATTGATGTCAAGCAAATCCGATCGAGCAATAATCTTGCTGATTTATTCACAAAAGCCTTACCAACTACTACATTTAAAAAACTTACATATGGTATTGGCTTGTGTAAGCTTAAAGACATTGTAAGTAAAGAAACTGAACAAGTTTCACCCATGTTCACATGAGGGGGAGTTATTGATTAGTGTATTGCACTCTTTTTCCATTAGCTATGGTTTTATCCCATTGAGTTTTCCTAGCAAGGCTTTGTATATATATTTTTTTTGGTAGGAGGAAATATATATTTTTGATTCATATATGTAGATATGATAACGATTTTCTCAATTAATACCCAACATTATTGCCACATGAATCCAACCACCTTACAAACACATGGATAGACAGTTCGATAATATCTGTCCCATTTAAATTACTTGCTTGTCACCTTTTGGTTTTAAGGCACGATTCCATGATCTTCACGTGCATAGACTGTTTTCTTGTCGATCTCCTCGACTTGAATTGGATTTTCGAACGACCTACATGGATAATGTGAATGATATGTGGCTCATGTTTTCTTTTTTACCCTTTTACATACAATTATAAAAGCTTGTTAAAAGCCAAATTAAAGTAAGTTCCGAATGGTTCAACAGTTAAATCTCTTAAGTATATAAGTTCTATGTATAGAGTCGCTTGCTTTAAAAGATTTTAAAATACAGAGCTTTATTTTATTTGGAAGATGCTAAAATGATAACATGTAATTCCCCCATCCACCACATTTGGTACAAGATAATACATAAAAGTGTGCATGCAGGAACAATATATTTGGGATGGTTTGCATTGTTTATGGGGTGTTATTTTAGCACTATTTGGAAAATGTTAGAATGACCCTAGTAACACCTTTATGATATGGTGTGTGGGTCAATTCATTCATGAGAGTTATTAATTTGTGCCTCGAGATACACATTCTACGTGTTATGCACTTAAAACTATTTACATATATTCATTTTTACATGAGCTACATATGTCATATCGAGGTGCCCTCAAAATTTGAAGTATCATTTTATCATTATCCTTTTTTTTTTTTTTTTTTTGGTCAAAGACAAGTAAACATAAAAATCATTAATTCTTCAGTTTTTAACGTTCAAACCAACGTTACTAGCAAACAAGTGTAAAAAAGTCAAAACTGTGTTTAACTGTTGAGAAAAGTTAATTTTCTATTAACCGCGGTGGGAATAAAATGACGATAAAGCCCATGAAACGCCCTTCGCTTTCCTGAGTATAAAACACACACCTCACATTTGCTCTGCATCTAAATTGTGTTGTAGTGTCCTGACTCCTGAGCGCCCAAAACACACAGCAAACTGAACAACAAAAATCCAAACATGGGTCTCGCTGAAGAGTGTCAACTTCTCACAAAATCCTTCTCAGGTTTGCGTTTGAAATGCAACTGATTTGTGTTGTTTTTTGGGCACTGAAATTGTGGCTAATTGTTTTGATTTGTGCAGGGCTTGGAGTGGACGAGAAATCGATCGTGGACATTGCCCAGAAATGGAACTCAGAGCACAAGAGCTCGTTCCGAAAGGAATCTCCTCACTTCTCCAAACACCAACACCACAGTTTTGAGCATTGGCACGGCCATTGGGTCAATGCCATCCACCGCGAATTCCTCCGCTTCAAGGTGCTGAGTGGTTGAGACTTAATGTCCTTTAAAGCAAAAATCTTAAGTTTGAGCCAGTAAAAACCGTTTTAAAAACTAAACATGGATTTAAATTCAAAGAGTAAATGATTGGAATTTTGAATCTTATAATTTTGATTGAAATTAAACTATAAATTTAGTCTGTGAACTCTACAGACGGTCGGTCAAGACTAGTTAGAGCTGATTTGATTGTTTGTTTTATGGTGATGTTGCGCAGGAGGCTGTGGTGCTGTGGACGATGCATCCATGGGAGAGAGATGCTCGTCTGGTGAGGGAGGCGCTGATCAACAAGACGTACCATGTGATCATAGAGATCGCGTGCACGAGGTCGGCGGAGGAGCTCTTGGGTGCCCGGAGAGCTTATCACTCTCTATTTCATCACTCCATTGAGGAAGATGTTGCCTTTGATCAACACATCTCTATACATTTTCGCAACGTAAGTTATCCAGATCACCTTTTAAGAGAATGAATGCACATTAAATTAGGTGGTTAAGTTGACGCAATATTGGTACTAATGGAGAAATTAATATATATTCTAGTCCAATGGACTTGCATATAACATATGCTTAAAACCAAAAAAAAAAAAAAAAAAAAAAAAAAAAAAAAAAAAAAATGAAAAGAAAAGAAAGGGTATTTGGTGTTTGGATTGCTTTTGTAGACATGGAGGTTGATTGACTATGAAATGTTCTTATCAAAGGTTTTAAGCTTCAACCGAGAACCTTGGGTTTGAAAAAATTTGGTTAGTAGACATCCGTTTACCTTCTTAATTATGAGTCATATAAAAGATCAGTTAAGATTAGTACCTAAATATATATATTAGGTGGGGCACTCGAAAAGGTATTTTTGTGGAGAATTGATAAACACCAAAGGGGCAAAGTAGGTTCTAATTGTACTCATTTATGCTTTTTTCATCTCTATATTGAGACAATGAATTTTCTTATAAGCATTGGTAATTGACAATCCCCTGATTCTGCCTACAATGAATTTATCCAAATGTTGCAGCTGCTGGTACCATTAGTAAGTGCTTACAGGTATGAGGGTTCCTATGTGAATGAAGAGGCTGCAAAATCCGAGGCCAAGATCCTTGGCAAAATTATCCGGACTGACAAAAAAGCGATCGACAGCGAAGAGATAGTGAGAATTGTTGGAACCAGGAGCAAGACACATCTTAAGGTTGTCTTCAAGCATTACAAGGAAATACACGGCAAGACAATTGATGAGGTATATACCTTGTATACATTGATACATCAGCTCATACATACATATATACAACAAAATTCAGAATGTTCTATTAAAACTATTAGATACACTTAGAGTTATGCACACAAACATGATCTCAAGATGCATTGGATGTCAAAGGTAACTTTTTTATTTATTTACATAGCGCATAAATGTATCATCTTGTTATGCATATAGGATCTGCAAAATGAGCCAAGCTTGAGGGACACCATTCTGTGCCTTATTTCTCCAGAGACATATTTCAGCAAGGTGAGAATTCAGTTAATATGTATGATTTTAAAGTTGAAGATTGGAGGTACTAGTGATAATGAATTTCGTCGAATTATGAATGAAATGTAGGTTTTGGAGGCGGGATTGGTGGACGGAGCGGATGAGGTTGCTAAAGAAGGTCTTATTCGAGTAATTGTTACTAGAGCTCATGACCATGACATGAAGGAGATCAAAGCCGAGTACCAGAAGAAATATGGAGTTCCTCTTCCTCAGAAAATTAAGGAGAAGACCCATGGAAGCTTTAAAGAATTCTTGGTCACCTTGGTTGAGAAGGCAAATTAATTGAATAAAGCCAAGTTGCAATGGGCATCTATGGCCCTCATTTGTCGATTCCAAATATATTGCATAATTGTTGAATTTATTTGAGGTTTTTGAAATGTCTTCTGTTTTTCTAATAAAAAGCTTGAGCTTTTACTGCTATTTAATTTAATTCTCTGGCTTACGACATTGTTGTAATTGGTGAAAAGTAGATGCTACTTTTCTTTCTTTTCCTATGCTGTTAATTTGTTATTGATTTATCTAGAACAACAGTAAATTTTAAAATAAATGGAGTAAGAATTGAGAGATATATTAGAAGTTGAAATAATGATAGGCAAAATCTAGTGCATAACATATACAACCACTTCTGCAGCGTGGTGGAAAAGACATGCTCATACTGCATATAAGATTTGGTAATCGATTCTCAATATAAAAAAAAAATAAAAATGTATAATTGGCTTTCCTCTCTTGTGTATTTTGATTTATACATAAAAAAAGGATTTTCCTAACCCTTCAAGTTAAAGCCCACCATGTTTTCATTCAAGTTCACCTAAGTTTCCAACAAGCGCCAATTATCTCAATTGTAAGTGTGAGCACTATAGTCCTAGCTATCAAAGAAATCTAAGATTTTATCAAGACAAGGGCTAGCTAGCTCAAAGCCTCAAACTATGATTATATAAATGAAAAAGGAAAATGATAATCTAATACACATTAGGTGCACAGTTGGGGCACACAGTTTATTTTTTAGTCATTTATGACTCTTTATTGTCTTTCTGGGCGTGTGCCCCACATATGACAAAATACCATAAATGGCTAAAAAAACAAAGCGTGCCCCTATGTTAGAATATCATTTTCCAAATGAAAAACTTCAATCTCACTTTCTCTCTTTCTTTTTTTTCTTTTTTTAATAAGAAAGAACGACTAATCTTACTTTCTAACCATAGATCGACTAGCAACATTGTCGATCTAGCTATCCACAAGAAAGAACAAGATTCCAGTCCTATGAACACGTAATGCAAATTAAATTTTTAATTAATATTTTGTGCAAGTTCGTCATAGGTTTCCTTTTTTTTTTTTGCTCAAATAGTTTATTATTAGATCAATATACTAGTTATGCGGTGCTCTATAAGTCTAATCAATGGTGAAACCAGAAAATTTAATTAGGGGGGCGAACTTTAACCTAAACCTAATCATACTTTCATAGGTTTGGATACTCGCTCGACATGCGCACCCGACATTATGGATATAGCTTGAGTTGTAAAAAAAAAGACAATAGAGACCTGACCCTACCGAAGAACACAAAAGTGTGATCATTTAATGTGCAAGCCTAGGTTAATTTGCATTTATTAGCTCGAGCTACACCTTCGTGAAACTTATAAAATATTTTGGTATTTTTACTTAAAAGATAGTTGTTCGCCTAAAAATTGAGTTATTGAAAGTAAGGTTTAAGTTAAGCCTGTCCAGACCTAGAGCTAAGCTCAAATTGTATTGAGCTTAGGTGGACCACATAAAGTAAGATTTGCATCAAATAAAATAATTATATTAAAAATTTCAAATATAATAAACTAATAATTAAATATTTGCAATATAAATTAATAAGATACCACAATGTTTTGTGAAAAAAGAGTTGAATTATACGATTTTTTGTCAAACAAGAAAAAAATATATTAGATTGACTTTTTGACGATTTCCTCTTCTCCCAAGTTTTTCTTAATTATTTTAACGTTTAGAACAATAAAAATGAGGCAAAAATCTAGCTTTAATAATTTTATTTGCACGGAGTGTTTCGTGATTACATATAATTTGTGTCCTTAATTAATTGAGTTTTTTTCATAATATTTTAACCGTTACTCGAAATTGAGTAATGTATAATTCTGATAAAAATAAATTCCAATACCTTTTTAACGAGTGCTTACATGACCTTCTTAGAGTTAGTAAAAGAATTTATTATTTTTATAAGTTATCACTTAACAATCAATATTCCCGAATACTTCAAAAAAATACTCTCAAATAATAAAGAAACTTACTTTTTTGGTTTTAACTATTTATACTATTTAAGTGATATATCATCCACCCAATACACTTTAACTCGTTCACATTAGCACCTATTAGGAAGTGCGTCGACCGTAAAGGGGGTAGGAGAGGAGCCAATTCAGGAGAGGTGCCCGGGGCGGGGTACGACAAAGTGGTCCCTATAACTATTTAGATTTAGATTTTGAGATGCTATGATGACCCTAGTTTCGCCCCATAGTCTATAACTATTCAGATTTAAAGATGCGAGGATGACAATCTATTGATATGCAAATTTAGCACGAAGTTGTTCGTATACATTTTTTTTACTTAAGTGAGAGTCAAACTCACAAGTCACAAACCTCACCTTTTTGACAAGTAATGACTTTACCATCTCACTAGAAATTCTTTGGTAAGTTGTCTATGTACTTTAGATACATGCAAATTTGTTATGCCTGGTTGTATAATTGTATTATTCATTTTAGGCTTTGTTTGGTTCATTTTTGTTAACTTAAAATATTAGTTCAGAGTTATCTCTTTAGAGTTAATTCCTTGGAGTAAATATTTTCTTGTTTGGTTTAACAAACTTGCAGGGAAGTTGCAAATTTTTAAACAATAAAAGATATGAATTGACATAAATAGCCTTCAAATAAGAAAGAGATGAGTGATAAAAGGGTCATTAATAAAGGGTAATTATGACTAAAACTCTTGGGAGATAACTCCCTATGGGGGGTGGGGGAGGGGGAGATATCTCTCACCCTATAGTGTAAGTTGGGAGATAACTTATAGGGAAGTCGAGCAACCAAACAAAATTAGTTCCCAACTTTTTGCAAGTTATCTTCTGGGAGATAACTCTACTTCTAACCAAACAACATTTTAGGGCATCTCCAACCCATCGACTCTAAAATAAAGTAACGCTGTAACGACCCTCAAACTTAATTCGTGCCATATGTCATATTTCATGACTGTGACATGACTGTCATGACTTATTGTAACGGCCCCAAATTCTGCAACTTTAGAATTGGGCGTTGCCCGGCATAAACTGTGCGAACCCCCGAGCCAGTCTTGCTGAGCCACACATGCCTAGTCAGTCGTCCTTAACATTTACCATTTATTAAGCCATTTTAAATGTAATTAGGTGAATTATTTTGGTTAGTGAGTTATCAGGTTATAGTAGAAGCTTCAAAATCTCAAACTAGCCCAAAACAATTCTAAGTCACAAGTTAGAACAACCTAGTGTGTGGAAACCCGTATACGTATACCTCCAAAAGTATAAACAATCAGAAGAGAATCAATTACGGTATAATAATCCCAAAATCACTCACAAAACCCATATCTCAAATGTATCAAAAACATAACATATAATACAAAGGAACCTACATTGTAGGCAAGAAGAGTCGCCTAGACCTCAACTTCAATCGCCTATTACTGATCCTTTTCTTTTATCAATCCTACAATATGACGGGGCTGCACCCACCGTCATAAAAAAGATGGTGAGCACAGAAAATAACAGTTACAACCAAGTGGAGTTTAAATATAATTTCAAATGTCAAATAAATGGCTATACTACTATCACGCAGGAATATCACGAAGATAGTACAGTCCGTATGATAATAAATCACTGAAAAATCTACGATATTTGAGTGTCCAAGAAAACCATAGAAAACGTAAGTAGTCTAAACCAAAAGGTCGTTGAGTTACGACAAAAGCCCAGTAGACTCGAGTTCAGGATGAGAACACAGCCTACCAGCCTTAACCCTTGCGACTATGAGATATCCACAGACCCAGATAAGAGCCCCCGACGAATACCCTATCGAGAGATATCAACAGCATCCAGATAATATCTCATATCACAGATAAATAGTAACTGAGACTCACTTGCTTTTGGACCACTTATTCAGAAAACAACGAAAAACAACACCAATAATCCACCGCAGAATAAAACTTACAGATGGAATTCAAGGAAACATATTTCACCAAGAAATATAATAGTCCAATTTAAATACACAAATGAAATAATATAAATACTCCCACTGGTTTTACTCACAGTACAACGCCACCTACGCACAACATTCCGCTCTTGCGGCTTCCACACACGCTCGTCACCAGCTCACTAAGCACCTGGTGATAATTATCGGTCCAATTTGGTTGTGTTAGAATTTTATTTCCCTTTAATTTTATTTCTCTATTAATTTCACCATTTTACCTAATTTTCTATAATTTTACTCGTTCACCCATTTGGGTCGATTATCTAGGTATTGGGTCGTATTCGGACTCATTTGGATACCAGAGTGATCCTCGAAAGTTTACGAAAATTTTATAAAAATTCACTTCTGTGAACAGTAACATGCCGCCGAGACGTCGTGGTCCAATGACTGGACGACTTCTTAACGGTGTGGAGTTGATACCCACTGTCCAACTCGTACGTGAGTGACGCCATGCGTTGGAATGTTCAATACGTCACCACGACGTCTTCCCCATGAGGCCTTGCCTTAAACGTACGTGGGTGACGTCGTGTGTGACGACCCCAAACTCCCGGGGTCGTCCCGTGACCCATGCCCTCCACTCACAAGCCCAAGAACACTGTCACGTCACTGGACACGTCATCACTGCTGCCACATCTGCAGCTCTGTGAAGTGAAGCTCCGTTTAACTAATCCTACTATATTGAATTGTTAAATTCTCATAAACATCTAGCATGTTAGTTAAGAATAATAACAACGGAAGCCTTTAACGCGTTTTATGCGAATTTATTAAACCTAAGTCATGGAAAACCTAGAAATAAACACCATGTATATAACTGAGATGAAGTAAACAGTAATCCATATACATGTGATAAAGTTCTAAAGTTCCTAAAACCCAGCAAAATAATATATACATACATTATTAGATAGTTAAAACATGAGCTGTCAGCAGCAACGACCTCAGAGATAGTCGCCTAGTACCTCTTTTCCCTTGCTCTTGCTCGTACCAGGATCTGTGCTCAGTTGCCCAACACATACAACAACGAGCCCAGTGAGTAAATTCCCAAGAGAAGTCTACACGATATTCATAAAAACATCAATAACCTGCGAGACATGTGAATATGACCCTGATAACAGGAATCATATCCCCATGGCGGGCAGTAAACAACCATCACAGCATCACATTAATCACACATCAATTATAAATGTAAAAAATTTAAAATCCAACAAATAATTAACTAAATGGGCTCGAACGTAAAATCAACAGGTAAATAAATCATCACTCGTTTAATCACAATAAAACCATGACCCGCCGGTCATACGATAGCAAAACAGAGTTCTTAGCACAAACCAGTGCTTAATAACAGGCTTACAATGACTATACCTCAACTCAATAAACGGGCGTACTCATTTCCAAGATTTTAAGTTCTAAAAGTACCCTTAATCCCTCGAGACAGTTGTAGATACATTCTACACTCATCTACACAGTCGCCGTCGCATACTAGCCCATACTTAAGTGTGTAGCCATAACCAAGATGAAAAACCATGCGTGACCACCAGCAGTCACCGCATACGATAAGATAATCGATAAAATGCACGCCATGAATTAAAGTGTAGCTTTCTCAAGGGTTTTACACACCTGTAAACACGCACTCCGACTTCCTGAACCCGTAAATCTGACCCGCCTAGCTCCCCGATGTCCGAGCTATGGTTTTCCAGTCCCTGAAGTCCTGAGACCTATTTTCGGTGTTTATTGGTTAATTATATGGGCTGGATATCGATTAGGTTCGATTTCATATTTTAAAATTTCAGGGGTCTAGTATTAGCGCGCTAGTCAAGGGAATTAGTGCGCTAATTAATCTTCGTGCACTGTTCATGCACGAAGATCTTCATCTTCCCAGCGTGATTAGAGCGCTAATGTTCATCACATAGCGCGCTAATTGGACTCTGCCCAGAAAATCTAGAAACTAATTCAAGGTTTTCCTTGTTTCCAACACTTCAATTCATCATACAAACTATACATACATTCCAAAAACATCAAATTCCTCTCCAAAACACCAATTTAACAAGGTTTTCTCACAAAAACTGAGAATCAAAGTGTATATGTTTGAAATCTAAAATCACCAAATTTATCACAAATTTTCCACAAATTCGATTCAAAATGATGTATTTCATCAAGTTAAACCTCAAAAGCATCAAATTCATCAAAAACAGTGATGATTTTATCCAAAAATTCGTTTTATCTTCAACCCACAAAAATCACATTTTAATCAAAAATTCACATTTATGAAGGATAAATTTACCTTGGATCTATGCTTTGAGGCTCGCATTCACTCTCCAAAGCTCGAATTCACCCTTCCCCAGTCCGATTTCTCTCACAGAGACTCCAAAATTGTTTGGTTTTTGCATGCATTCATCGATCAAACAGGTATTTATAGATGCTTCTTCTAATCTGATGTGTGCACGCATCCCGAGGACGATCTAACAGTCACTGATCACCCTGTGTCACTCATGTTCTTAACACCTTATCATGACATTTCAGTCCTCATTTCACTCTGTTGTGCATCTCTAGGATCATTCTATGCACCTTGATTTTCCTAGTTACAACTTTAGGAAATGAATTAATAACCTTGATTTGGCTCACATACCTTAGACTTGACCTCCAAATAATTCATAAAAATCTTATGTGAGGTCACACTAACTCTCAGTTACCCGACAACTCATGTCTTGTACCCTGGCTAACTGACACTAAGTACCCGTACTTGACACGTATTTCGGGACATATACCCGACTCATGACCTTGCCCGACATCAACTTACAGACATGTGATGTTTATATAAATAATAATAAATTTTCACATCACAGTAATAGACATACTACATACACAAATAATATAATATAACCTGGGTACTCATATCCGAGTCCACCCAGCTGTCCATGTAACGCCCGAATTAATCCCTTAATCCTCGTGATTAACACTAATCCTGATTAAGTAAACTTGGGCCGTTACACCGTGAGTTGGCGTGTTCATGGCGTCTCCATGGCGTCTGGACCAGAACGCTCCTGTAAATGGGGTTTCTCACACCCCGACTCGTGTCGTTATGTTTTGAGCCTATCCCAACTACTACTAAACATCCAAACTCACACCAATCCACCCTCAACTCGCGTCAAAACCCGACCAATCTGGCGATTTACGAAATTATCAAAATTATCCAAAAATCCCCAAAAATCCAAAAAATTTCGAACGCCAAAACCACTTCAAATTTCATGTTTGGATCACCCTATTGACTCCCAATCAATCAAAACAAAACATCAAAACTGAATTTCTAAATTTGTTGTCCAAAATTATCGTGACAAAAACCCACAAAACACTGTCAAAACGTAGATACCAATGTGGGGAATTGAGATCTAACCTTAGTTTTTCGAATTCGATCGCTCCAATTGTGCCGAATCGCATCAAGAATATCCCGAAACCCCACGTTCTCACATTGTGAATCGATAAGAGAGATAAGAATGAGAGATGAGAAAGAGAAAAGGTGGTGGTTGGGTGTATATATACCCCCGCCTCTCATCAACTTTCACACACGAATCCCAAGGCACGTCTAATGGCTCATGTTCTTTCCAGCTACCTACCATGACACAACATGGTGACACCAATACATGACACAAATTCCTTTGTGAGTCTTTTCTTTCATGATACATGGTATTTTGAATCCGACCTGAACACGAAACTTGTTCATCCCGTCGCTCTGGACGCACCAACGTATAATTCATCTTTTTCAACTTAATTTACTATTTATTTTGCATTTTGCCAGTGTTTTAGTTCATTTCAGTCCCCCGGACTACTAACTACCCAAACCTTGTTTGCCCGAAAGCTCGTCATTTAGCGTACTCATTGAGCCGAACTCATTACCACTCGAACCAACACCCACACAAAACGTCCTCACACGTTTGGGTCATTGGCTTTCAGTTCAAGTAATATATAAATAATACAAACACTAAACACATATAACATACCTCGGCGTCGACAACCGAGATTCAGATGACTGTATCATGGTCCAGGGCCCATGTAAGACCTAATTTGACACGTGGCATGAGTTAAAATTTAGGTCGTTACACTTGTCATACTATCTAAGCCTCGAGAGTCGACACCAAGGTATATTTTATTTTTCTGTAATGATTGTACTAGTATTTATACCCGAATGTGAACGTCGTATGTCCTAGCGCGTGATTTTGTTTTGTTTATCGCACTGGATTTGTGAATGAAGCTTCCCCTAGGAAAAATATAAATTTTCAAACAAAAGGGTATAATTTTAGTATTTAAACACAGGAAATGATAATTAGTGAATTATTAGAAAATAATAAATGAAATAAATAATTAATATGTGAATACGTTGGTATATCCGGGAGTACACGACGTGCGAGTCGTGGTATGGTACGAGTCCGGGAACGCGATGTTTGAGCGAGGAATAGTTAAGTTGAGAAGTTTAAGTCACCTATATATTAAAGTTATAAGATTGAGTCAAGGTTGGAGGCTGGATTGAAGAGAGGCCCTAGGATGTGCCTCGAAATATGTGTGTGAGAAGTGATGAGGGGGGAAGTATGTATGCCATTTTGTCAACTTTTCTCTCTCCATTTTCTTCTCTTTTCTTTTCGATCAACGTGGAATCGTGAGAAGGTTTTCGATGGTTTCAACGCGGATTGACGCTAAGGGATTAACCAATAACGTTATTTAATGTGAGATCCCGACTCCCCTCATGATTTCCTACGTTTTGGTGGTAATTTTACGGGTTTTCGTAATGATTTCAGGTGACATTTCGAGGTTTGATTTATATGGGGTTTTTTGGTGAGAAATTGTGATCAAAGGATGGTTTGAGGGTGTTGTTAAGGGTTGTTTTGATGATTGAGAGTAAGTTGTATTTTTGGTGGAATTTTTGGGGTTTTGGAAATGATTTTTAAATCAATGGTTTGTTGAAGTTTTGGATAGGCTCGAAATGTGGCGATACGAGCCAGTGTTCCAAAAAACCCTGGATGAGTGTTCAGAGTTTCACGCCGCGAAGGACGTTGTGGAGCATTTCCTCCTACGATGACAATTACGTAATCCAAACCAGAGATGTAATGCGTTTGATGCTTTAAGTGAGGTCGTGGACCAATACCCTTGGCAGCGTCACTCATGGCGTCCAATGTAGAGTGACTGGAAATTGGCATTTGAAATGTTGTTGTGGGGCCTGAACATGGCGGCATCACCTACAGTGTCCCAAACAGTAAAAACCTGAATTTGTTAAATTATTTTCAAAACTTTTGGAACTTTGGAGATTTATTTAGGGTCATAACGTGTCTCTAATTCAACCAAGTTAGGTCTAAATGAATACCAAGTATTTGGGAAATCAAATTGGACAAGTTAGAGCTGCGTGAGAAACGAGGTTTTGTGGTCGACTGAGGTATGTTAGTAAGTCAGTAAGGAGGTGCGTAGTAATTCATTTTCCATTATTGTTGTTTATATTGAATTGAGCCATTTGTTGGAATTTCGTTCTTTTATTCTTTGGTTGAATGTCTTTGGCATAAGTGTGTCGAGAAGGTACTCTTAGGATTATGTTAGCTGGGCTAATGTGAGCACTTCTGCAGAAGTGTTGCCCACCCACTTAATCATGAGTTTCTCCCCGAGTACTAAATTGTTGTGGATATGTTGTGGCTTGTTGTGGTTATAAACTGCTTATCAGCCTCATTTGACTCGATAGACACTCAAATATCATTGAAATACTGATCAGTCTGTTTATCATGCAATTTGTGTTAATTATTTGATTTTAAATACCGCATGATTCTTAGACTGTTTTATTGGTTATTCATGAATTACTGTTTATGTCTTTCTGGCTTTACTTTCAATTTATCACGTACTCACTGTCTAGTTTGTGACAGTGGATTCAGATCAGGCAGAAAGCAGCAAAGGGAAAGCTCCGGTGATTGGTGATTTCCTCTGAGGACTCTCGGAGCAATTCTTTTCTTTTATTCAGTGTATGTTCTGCCTTTTGCTTGTGATTACTGTACATTATATTTCGATAACATTGGGACCACTTTTGGGGATCGAGTGACTTTGGAGATCATGTATTATTGTACTATTTAGTTTTGATCACCAGATATGCATGTATTTCCATCTTTTGGGGTTCCACACTATAGGTTGACCTAACTTTATATTTATTGAGTTATTTAGCTTCGTTATAGTTTATTTTCACTGCGAACTACCTTAAAATGCTATAACCCAATAACTCGTCTATTAAATTGTTTAATTAATGAGAAAACAAAGATTTGAGTCTGGCTAGACATGAGTTGACTTCGCGAGTATGGTCTCGGGTGTCCACGTAGGTTTAAGCTGGGCGGGCCCCAGTTTTATGGGGAACTGGGGCCGTCACAAGCATTAACACTATTTAGGTGAAACGGTGGCACTAACACTATTTACTTCTCCAACCCATCGACACTATCTTTTACACTATTCTATTTTTTATCATTATTTTATTTTACTTTTCTTAAAGATAAAGAAAAAAAGAATTAAAAACTGTTGAATAATGTTGTTTGAGTGAATAGTGCCGCATTAAAATGGCAAAATGGTGAGGCATTTGGCCCAGCGTTATCCCTTAGCTTTTCCTGTACAACAAATGGCGCAAAGTCGCTTAATTTTTTTTATTTTAATAAATCAGTCTTTTTTAAAGAATTCAATTACCCGACTTTACTGAGAGTCAAAGAATTCAAATCTTTATTACAAATCTTCAAAATATTTGTTTAATTGGCTCTGCCTTCGTCCCCATACAAACCCTAGGAGCGTCGCCCAAGCAAAAACCAGATCTAGAGACTGGCAAACTTCAGTCTGCTATGGCATGCCGCCTGGTTGTTAATCCCTCCCCTTTCCTTCTTTTCTCTTATGTTTTTTTTCCTTTTCGTTTTATGTGCAAACTCCCTTCTCCACCCTCTTCCTCTCATCTCACTTCCCACCATCGCTATCTTCTCCACCACCACCGCTGCCACTACCACCCCTACCCCACCACTGCTGCTACCACCTCTACCTTACCCCACCACTGTATCTACCACACCTACACAACCACCGAGTCTCACCACACTATCTCTTGGGCTTTTCCTTTTCCTTTGCCCAACCTTTGTTTCTTTTTTAGGTTTTCGGCGTGGTCATCATCGATGTAATGAACCTAAAATTCGTGTCATGTGTCATTTCAGGATTGTATTACGAGACCTAGTAGCCGTGTTGTACTTGTCTAACTCTCAGAAATCGACGCCGAGGTATTTTATTTTTGTATGATGTTTCTATTATGTATTATATACCCAAATATGAATTCCAACTATCCAAATGTGTGAGGATGTGTACATCAACATGTTAGAATTTTGGGCCAGTTTACCTTGGGAAACGTGATAATACAGGTACCGGGTGAACAAGAGACAAAATACTGAGGCTAGGAAAATGCATAACATATAATAAATAAGTGAATATGACAAATAATTAATATAAACCGCGGTTTAGTTGTTATTGGTGCGAACGTACGAGAAAAACATGTGTTGTAATGCAGAGCCGAGTACTAGAACTCCTGAGAGCACCAAAGATTTGTACTAACAAAGGATAAGGCCAAGGGACTTAGTTACCCAAACAAGTCATTTAAAAATAAAATAGAGCCAAAAAGATTGAGTGATTGTTAATTTTTCTCACAAATTTTTCTCTCCTCACTTAAGAACGTGGACCGCAATATGGTCCTAGAGATGACCACATCACTCTAGATAAAAAAGAAAGTATACAATAAGGGATTGTTGATTTTTCTCACCAACTTTTCTCTCTCCTCACTCAAGAATTCGAAATAGAGCAAGGTTTTGGGTGATTTCGTGTGGTTTTGAAGGCCAGGGATCGACCAACGATGTCTTTTGAGGTGAAATTCCGTAAGATCTTTCAATTTCCTATGTTTTTAGCCGATTTTTCAAGGTTTTTGACAAAAAAACGTGGTGAACACCAATTCCTATGGATTTTCTGGGTTTTGAAGAGTGTTTGAATGTATTGGTGATCAAAGTTTGTAAAGTTTGTTGTTGGTTTTGGGTGGACAACACAAATTGTGAATATTTGATGAAAAATGATGATATTTGGTTTTAATTGGGGAAAATCGATATGTGGGATTATATGGATGCTTAAGTGTGGTATATGTGGATATTGGAAGTCCATAAGAGGAGCAAAGTGAGCTCATAAAGCGGCGAAAAATTGAGCGAGTTTAAAAATTTCCCACAAAACTCGAATCTGGCGCCGCCATGAAGAACAAGTCCTTACGGCGTCCGGGTAGTGGGTTGCCTTGGAAAGCATTTTCAGTGATGCAATAGAGAATTGATCTCTACGACGTCCAGGGTAACTGTAACAACCCTTAAAATTTAACCCGACTTGTGTTCCAGTTGTCAAGAACGTGACCTGGCTATTGTAATGTGTCGAGTATTTCAAACTTTGGAAGTCGACACCGAGGTAATTTTATGATTCTATGATGTTTGTATTAGTATTATAGTCTAATACAAATCTCGAGCCGTTTGGCGATTTCATAATTCGAGTAAGGCTTCGCCTAGATTAAACAGGACTTTAAAATACAGAAATTGACAATAAAAGCTTAATCAAATGATAATTAGACTAATTAACAAGGTTAATCACACTGGTGAGACCACGAGCACACGACACGCGAGTTGTGGTGCATTGCGAGCTCAAAAACGTGAAGAACAGGCTAATGAGTTGGTTAATTAAATGACATGTGTGTCACCTATTGGAGTCCACAAGTAGAGTTAGAGTGGGTGGATAACTTAAAAGTAAAAAGGGTTGGATTTACTTCGAGATAAGCATGTGCAAGTGGATGCAAATGAAGCCTATAAAAGACACATCCCTCTCACCTTTTTCTCTCTCTCTCTCACACTTTTCTCATTATCTCTCCTCTTCTTTTCTTCTCTTCTCAAACTTGGAGAACAAGCAAGGCTGGACAGCCATTTGGGAGGTGACCGGAGATCTACCAGAGCAGCCAATCGAGTGATCTGAGGTAAGAACTCGATTCCCTTCGCCAATACCTACGTGTAGATGACAATCTTAATCATTTTTGTTGAAATGGTTTTAAATAACAAGCTTTAAACTTAGATTTTACCGTTGTTTGTGAAAGATTTGTGGTATATGAATCAATCAAAATGAGTTTGACAAAAGGTGTTTGAGATTTGGAAGAGTTTTTCTGTTTTTGATAATTTTTGGATTTAAATTTCATTTGATGAATTCGTATGGTCGATTTGAATGTTATTTCGACATTGTTAGATGTTGTTGAATCCCCCATGAGGGAGAATGGGGTCAACAATAATAGGGAAGCACTCCCATGGATGGAAGAGCAGAATTCCCAAACTGGGAATTCTATTTTTTCATCAGGGGAGCGCGCTCCCCATTCAGAGGAGCACATTCCACGTTCTGGGCAAGTGTTCCTGAGGAGCATAAGCGCGCTCCCCATACTATGAAGCGCGCTCTACCCCCCCATATTCACAAAAATTAGACGTTTTTGAGTGACACTGTGGGCCAAGGTCCCAACGGTGCCATTCAAGATACCTCGACCAGAATACCCCAAAATGGGCATTTCGAGTAGCACTGCCAAACCTAAAACCCCGACGTCACCGCGACATCCTAAACCAAAAATGAATTACATATTAATTTTAAACTTGGAAAACTTGGAAAAAAAACTTTGGCGATTTATTTGGAGTTATAAATGGACCATAAAACCTATCTATTGGGGTTTAAAATATTGACAGGAAGTAGGGAAATCAAGGGTACGAACTAGAGTCGCGGGAGTGGTCTTCGTGTCGCGACATTTATCAGGTAAGTACACATGTGCTTTGTATGTGTGTATGTTAGTAGGCTAGTAAGAAAATATCATGTGATTTATACATTCCTCTATTTATTGTTATTGATGAATTGATCTATTGCTTGGTATTCTACCTTATATCATTGGTTGCGTGTTCTTGGCATGAGTGTGTATCTCGAAGGTATCATGTGGTTCCGCATTAGCTGGGACAACGAGGGTGCCTCCTGTAGGGGTAACTGACCACCCCTAGTGTTGTGTGTACTGGGTACTGGATTTGAGAGGTGTTACGATGCCTTTCAAGTTTCAAGTTGCGCTAGTGTTGCGATATTGCCCGAAGAGATCTCACGAGATCTTTGCCGTATTGGTGTGAAATTAGACCACTAATGGGCCTCTTTTGATTCTTAGACTACGCAAATTTCGATTGCTATCTATCAATCTGTTTGTCATGAACTTTGATTTATTTACTTTCCTGCCATTCAATTGCTGCATGATATTTGGACTGTCTTGTTGTTAAATCATAAATTACTATTATATTCTTCTGGTATTACTTTCGATTTCTTTAGTTACTCATCGTCTAGTTTGTGATGGTGGGTGCAGATAGGGTGGAGAACAGCAAGGGCAAGGGGCCCTTCCTAAGTGATTTACTTTGAGGACTTAGCGGTTGGACCTGAGAGATCATTAGAGTAGGTTTACTATTTGCTTATTTGTCGTTTTTATACATGTTTTTGAGTTATGGAACTTAGAATTTTGATGAGATTGATATCATGAATCTATGCATATCGAATTGTACATGAATACTCAGGATTTTTCCACATTTATATATTCTTGAATTTCTCTTTGATTGAGTTATTTCACGCACTATAATTTGATTACTTTCCGCTGCGTTAACTTGCAATAACTTTTTCATAAATTGTATAACTTAAACGAACAGAGGCTGAATAGGCTCGTCAGGTTTGGCCGAGTTTCGACTCGGGGGCTTGCACTGGTCTAGGCTGGGCGTACCCAATTGCACAGGGAAATTGGGGCCATCACAATTAGTATCAGAGCCTAAGGTTATAAAGATCTGACTCTTGATTTAAAACACAAACCATTAAGACAACAGAAATTAGGAATGGTTGAACTTAGAGTGAAAAACCCTACGATCATAATTAGAATTTTAGTTTGATGTATGAGAAGGAATTGGTATAAGTTGGATGTGATATTTGTATATAGTATGATTGTCGTTTGTATTATATGGTATACGGTAGCTATAACTGATCCAAAAAGTTCGTTTTCCTGTCTAGACAACAATAGCGGATCAGACAGGTCCGAGCAACCACATCGGCATGATTTTGTCACGATGCCTTGAAGAGATACACATGTTGACTTAGAGAGCTGCTACACAGGACCAGAGATTTGATGAGTTAGTGCAGTCACTGAGGACACCCGCACTGGCTACCACGACACCATCGACCTCGACTATATCTTTTCCACCATTTTGACTACTCAAAGGATGGAGACTTCAGTGGCTACAGCTTCCACAACACTGATTCTGGTTACAGTGATGCTAGGGACAATAGTTGCACAGATAGCACAGATAGAGGTTGTTGCACATCCAGTCTAGACTGAGGAGGCACTAGTGACACCCGTAGCTGCTGCAGAGACTACTCTGGTCACTATTCTGGAGAGGACTCCCAGGGCCACTGCTAATGCGAGACAGTGGAGAGAATTTAAGAGGCACGACCCAGTCAAGTTTTTCGGTGGTACAGACGTAGCAGCGACAGAGCTTTTCCTGAAGAATCACGAGAAGGCTCATACCGTTATCGCGACTAAGAATCATATGAGAGCGACGATTTCTTCATCCATGCTACAGGGGGAAGCAGATGATTGGTGGACGACCATTGTCACTACCCGAGGCATTTCGCGAGACTGGATCGATTTCAAGACCCAGTTTAACCAGAAGTACTTTTCACCGACAGTGCTATGGGCGAAGAGGAACGAGTTCACTTCTTTATGATAGTCTACAAGAGAGTCAGTGATGGACTACATGGGCAGATTTATCCAATAGATTCAGAGACAGATCGTATTTACTATTTCACTGAGGGTTTACTACCTACTATTGGAGGTTCAGTGATCACTACCGAGCCAAAGACTCTATAGAGAGCATACGAGCGGAGTCTGGCGAGAGAGACTTACCTGATTTCTCACCTAGAGGAGGTGAGACTGGCCAGACTAGAGACCAGATCAGATGATCATCATAACAAGAAACGGAGGAAGAACAGACTTTGTTACCGAGATTCGAGAGCTCCGAGTGTAGGATCTATTGCACCACCTACTCGACTGGCACAGATGACTCCGCCAGTGCCGAGCTTTTCTAGTCATTCTCTACAGCCTGCGAGACCTATATAGCAGTCACAAGGATAGTCTACCATGAGCAGAGATTTTGGCAGAGGAGGTAGACAGAGGTAGACACAGAGGTCAGGACATACTCAGACCCAAAAATCCATACAGAGTCGAGGACAGGGTTAGACTCAGGGTACACAGGATACGCGAACATGTTACAGATGCGACAAAGTTAGCCACATCCAGGCTCAGTGTACTCAGCCTGAGAGAACACATATACAGTACCATTAACACCAGAGGGAGAAGGTGCAGGCCGCAGTTGAGCCAGATCAGGGGGTGTCCCGAAACCTAGTCGAGGGTATGATTTCTATTTGTAGTACATTCATGCATACCATGTTTGATTTTGGTTCCACTATTTCGTTTATTTCAGGACGTATGGTAGACATGTTAGGGTTGAGACCTATTAGACTCAGTAGACCTTTGATCCTTAGTACGTCTGCTGGGGATAAGATATACCCAGATTTTCTTTGTGTTAAGTGTTCAGTAGAGATAGAGGGCTACGAGTTTCCTCCTGACTTGAGGGTACTTGAGTTTCTTGAGTTCGATGTGTTGTTGGGAATGGACTGGTTGGGAGCATACCATGCTCGGATTGGTTGTTACGAGAAGACGATCATGATTCCATTGGCAGATGGTACGAAGATCAACATTCAAGGTACCGTACCATTACTTCTGATCACTGGAGGCAGAGAGGCCACGAGTGGTGATGTCAAGACTGTTGCGAGTGTTATGAGTACTGTTGTGGACAGGAGGTTAACATTGCAGATGTGTTGAACGTATGTGAGTTCACTGATGTATTCCCAGAGGATCTGCTAGGATTACCACCACAGAGGACGATCGATTTCACTGTTGACTTAGTCCTAAGGGACTAGATCGATTTCGATACCACCGTATAGGATGGCACCTCGAGAGCTTAAAGAGCTGAAAAGTCAGCTAGATAAGTTGCTAGAGTTAGGCTTCATCAGTCCTAGTATGTTGCCATGGGGAACGCCAGTGTTGTTTGTGAAGAAGAAAGATGGTAGTTTGAGGCTTAGTATCGACTACAGACAGCTGAACAAGGTTGCAGTAAAGAATAAGTACCCGTTGTCGCGCATTGATGATTTGTTCGATCAGTTGACCAGAGCGCAGTGGTTTTCTAAGATAGATATGAGGTCAGGCTATCATTAGCTCAGGATCAGGGTTGAGGATCGAGAGAAGACGACATTCAGCATGAGATACGGTCACTTCGAGTTCACAGTCATGCTGTTTGGTTTGACTAATGCGCCGACAATGTTCATGGACCTGATGCACCGAGTGATGAGGAATTTCGTAGACCGATTCGTGATTATATTCATCGATGATATCCTCATCTATTCCATGACTTGTGAGGAGCACGAGAGGCATTTATGAGTAGTGTTGCAAACTCTGAGGGACCACTGACTCTACGCCAAGTTTAGCAAGTGCGAGTTTTGGCTGAAAGAGGTAAGATTTTTAGGGCACGTAGTTGGAGCTAACAGTGTTGCCGTTGATCCAGAGAAGATTAGAGCCGTGATTAAGGGACCTACTCTGACTACTGTGACACAAATTCGCGGTTTTCTGGGGTTGGCAGGTTATTATCACCGATTCGTGCAAGACTTCTCTAAGATCGTTGCACCGATAATGAAACTGACTTAAAAGAATGCGAAGTTTGATTGGGATGAAGAGTGCGAGCAAGCATTCTCCACTCTGTAGGAGAAATTGACGACCGTGCCTGTCTTTGGATTGCCCGAGACTGGGAAAGACCTAGTCATATATATCGATGCAACGAAGGTTGGTTTGGGTGGTGTGCTGATGCAGGATGGCAAAGTTATCGTTTATGCATCCCGACAGTTGAAAGTTCATAAGAGGAACTACCCGACCTACAACTTAGAGTTGGCGGTGATCGTATTTGCGCTGAAGATTTGGAGGCACCACTTGTATGGCGTGCGCTTCGAGTTGTATACAGACCACAAAAGCTTTAAGTACTTGTTCTCTTAGAAGGAGCTCAATATGAGACAGAGGCGTTGGTTTGAATTCTTAAAGGACTACGATTTCACACTTGAGTATCATCAGGGAAAAGCCAATGTTTTGCCAATGCTTTGAGCCATAGAGGAGTTGATGCCAATGTAGTTATATGTCGTAGGACTCACGAGTATGCGTTACTTAAAGCAGCCGAGATGATGAGTTCAACGGACATGCCAATGACTACAATGACACAGATGTGTGGTCAGATGAGGTTGCAGACCATTTCACTGCAGACTGTTCTCGATGGATAGTAGGGCGATGAGTCGTACCAGTGTTACAGTGAGATGGTGGACAGTTCAGAGTATCCAGATTGGAGTCGGACGATAGACTCTTGCTTGAGGTATCGTGGGCGACTATGGATTCCATTTGCGACTGACTTACGCACCGAGATACTTCAGGAGGCTCACCATTCCCCTTTTTCTGTGCATCCGGGTCGAACTAAGATGTACGCTGACATGAGACGTCTCTTCTAGTGGCCAGGGATGAAGTCCAATGCGTCGAAGTTTATTCAAGTGTGTGAGATATGCTAGCGCATGAAGGCTAAGCATTAACGAACTATAAGATTGCTGCAGCCCCTACCCATTCCTCGATGGAAATGGGAGCACATTGCTATAGATTTTGTCAATGGCTTGCCCCGATCTCCTCATGGTCATAACAACATCTGGGTAATTGTGGACCGATTTACGAAATCTGCTCATTTCATACCGGTATCCACTGCACATAGAGTTGACAGACTGAGCATCCTATGCGAGCGCGAGATTGTCAGATTGCACAGAGTTCCATTGTCAATTGTGTCAGATCGAGGGCGCAGTTCACTTTGTTGTGGCAGAGCATGCAGGCTCAGTTTGACACTAGACTAGAGTTGAGTACGGTGTTCCATCCGCAAACAAACGAACAGTCTGATAGGTTGATCCAAGTGTTGGAAGACATGCTCAGGATGTATGTTTTGGAGTACGACAGGTCATGAGAAGAGTACCTTCATTTGTGCGAGTTTACGTACAACAACAGTTATCAGGCAAATATCGGTATAGCAGCATTCGAGGCGCTTTATGGTAGGCTTTGTAGATCACCTTCCTGTTGGGTTGAGCCAACGGATGTTGTGATAGTTGGTCCTGAGATTGTTGTTGATCATATGGAAAAGGTACGACAGTTTCATCAAAAACTTAAGGGTGCCCAAGAGCGACAGAAGAAATACTATGATCAGTATTACGATGAGCTTCAGTACGACTTGGGAGACTATGTATACCTGAAAGTCTCACCACTGAAGGGTCATAAACGGTTCAGAATCAAAGGGAAGCTCACTCCGAGGTTTAGCGGTCCCTTCAAGATTGTGAAGAGGGTCGGTAAGGTTGCGTACCAGTTAGAGTTGCTGCTAGAGCTAACCGGTATTCATCTAGTATTTCACATTTCGATGCTTTGACAAGACAAGTCAAGCGGAGGATAACGACTAATGGTAGACTTAACCCAGATCGACGTGCGAGATGATGTCACATTTGAGGAGTAGCCGATTCAGATTGTTGACCGAAAGATCAAGACGCTGAGGAACAAGGAGATTCCTTCGGTTTTCTTAAAATGGCAATTTCATGGAGACGAAGAGCTAACCTGAGAGTTAGAGTCCTACATGCGCAAGCACTTTCCCTACCTATTTGATTTCAGTAAGTTTGTAATTTAGTTTACTTATTAGTTAAATTTTCAGGACGAAATTCTAATAAGTGGGGGAGACTGTAACAACCCTTAAAATTTAACCCGACTTGTGTTCCATTTGTCAGGACCGTGACCCGACTATTGTGATGCGTCGAGTATTTTGAACTTCGAAAGTTAACACCAAGGTAGATTTATGATTCTATGATGTTTATATTAGTATTATAGTTTAATACGAGTCTCGAGCCGTTTGGCGATTTGATAATCCGAGTGAGGCTTCGCCTAGATTAAACGGAACTTTAAAACACAGAAAATGACAATAAAAGCTTAATTAAATGATAATTAGACAAATTAACGAGGTTAATTACTCTGGTGATTCCACGAGCACACGACACACGAGTTGTGGTGCATTGCAAGTTCAAAAATGTGAAGAACGGGCTAATGAGTTAGTTAAATAAATGGCATGTGTGTTACCTATTGGAGTCCACAAATAGAGTTAGAGTAGGTGGATAACTTAAAAGAAAAAAGAGTTGGATTTACCTCAAGATAAGCATGTGCAAGTGGATGCAAATGAAGCCTATAAAAGACACATCCCTCTCACCTTTTTCTCTTTCTCACACTTTTCTCTCGATCTCTCCTCTTCTCAAACTTGGAGAACAAGCAAGGTTGGACAACCACTTGGGAGGTGACCGGAGGTTCGTCAGAGCTATCAATCGAGCGATTCGAGGTAAGAACTCGATTCCCCTCGCCAATACTTACGTGTAGATGTCAATCTTAATCATTTTTATTGAAATGGTTTCGAATAACAAGCTTTGAACTCGGATTTTACCGTTGTTTGTGAAGGATTTGTGGTCTATGAATCAATCAAAACGAGTTTGACAAAAGGTGTTTGTGATTTGGAAGAGTTTTGAGTTTTTGATGATTTTCGGATTTAAATTTCATTTCATGAATTCGTATGGTGGATTTGAATGTTATTTCGACATTGTTGGGATGTTGTTGAATCCCCTATGAGGGAGGATAGGGTCGACAATAATAAGGAAGCACTCCCATGGGTGGAAGAGCATAATTCCTGAACTGGGAATTCTGTTTTTTCATTAGGGGAGCGCGCTCCACATTCTTGGCAAGCGTTCCTAAGGAGCCCATACTATGAAGCGCGCTCCACCCCCCCTGTTCACAAAAATTAGACGTTTTGAGTGATGCCGTGGGCCAAGGTCCTAACAGTGCCATTCAAGATGCCCCGACCAGAACACCCCAAAATAGGCGTTTCGAGTAGCGCCGCCAAACCCAAAACCCCAACGTCGCCATGACATCCTAAACCAAAAATGAATTACATATTAATTTTAGACTTGGAAAACTTGGAAAAAACTTTGGGGATTTATTTGGAGTTATAAATGGACCATAAAACCTATCTATTGGGGTTCAAAATATTGACAGGAAGTAGGGAAATTAAGGGTACGAATTAGAATCGGGAGTGAGCTTCGTGTTGCGACATTTGTCAGGTAAGTACACATGTGCTTTGTATGTGTGCACGTTAGTAGGCCAGTATGGAAATATCATGTGATTTATACATTCCTCTATATATTTTTATTGATGAATTGATCTATTGTTTGGTGTTCTACCCTATATCATTGGTTGTATGTTCTTGGTATGAGTGTGTGTCTCGAAGGTATCATATGGTCCCGCATTAGCTGGGACAATGAGGGTGCCTCCTACAGGGCTAATTGACCACCCTTAGTGTTATGTGTACTTGGTACTGGATTTGAGAGGTGTTGCAATGCCTCTCATGTTTCAAGCTGCGCTAGTGTTGCGCTATTCAATGCAAGCCTAGTTAGCCTTCTTTACCATTTACCATTTATTTAGCCATTTAAGTTGAGTTATTCAATATTAGTGAGTTATTCAAAGTACAACGGAATCAATTTCTATTCAAACTAAATGAAATAACCCTAAAACACATGTTAGGACAACCTTGAGTGTGAAAACCTTGCATATATATATATATACCAACATCATATATATTAAGCCATAGGAGAGTACATCATAGTATACATGCTTAAGATCTCTCATAAACCCATATCCCAATGTGTTCAAAATATATACATATAATACAGTGACCTACCCAATAAGCGGGAGGAATCATCTAGCTGACCTCAATGTCAATTGCTTATCACCGGTCCTTTACCCCTATTAATCTTACACTATGATGTGGTTGTACCCACCATCATAAAAGGATGGTGAGTACATAAAGTATAACAGTAATACTCAAGTGGGCTCTTAACATAATTTCAAATGTGAAATAAACGGCTAATCGAGTAGCATGCGTGGATATTACAAAGATAATAAAAGACAGCATGATAATGAATCATTAAGATATCAATGACGAGTGTTGAGAGCATAAAGCAAAAATGCATCTAAGTGTTCCAAGTCCATCAGATTGCAACACAAAATACGCAACTGAATTTCCTAGACAGATTCTGGACCTAAACAAACTACCAGACAGTTTAGAATGAGGCACAATAGCGTAGCCCACACATAGTTCAACTCATGGTCAGACTTGTAATCTCTTAAACTGTGGGTTTAAGCATGTCTAGAATCCATGTAATCACGATAGTGAGAGAGATCACTAAGCAGGCGCATCGAACCTATGACCACCATATCATCCACTTAGATCCAAAAGACCACTCATTAAGAATCCAAGAAAACTAAATCGATAATCCACTAAGGATAGATACCACAAACAGAATCCAACAAAACCATATATCACAAGGAAATACTGCTCAACAAAGATAACAACCAAGTAATTACACAAATAAAATAATATTAAAGCTCCCACTAGTTTTACTCACAGTACAATGCGAAAATTCACGTTCGCGACTCTCAAACGTCATCAAACAGATCTCGTACGCTCGTCACCAACCCACTAAGCACCTAGTAATCATTTTCGATCTAATTTGGTTGCGTCAGAATTTTATTTCCCTTTAAATTGCAATTTTCTCCATTTTCCAAACATTACCCTTTTCCATTATTTTGGGTCAATTCTCGGGTATTGGGTCGTATTCGAACTCATTTAGATACCCGAGAGATCCCTAAAGTTTTCGTAAATTTTCACAAATTTTAGTCTATGAACAGTGCCACGTCGTAAGTGGTGCCGTGGGTCAAAAACCTGGCGGCATCACCTAAAATGTGAAATCCCCAACTTCCACCGTTCCAAACGCCGTGAGTGGTGTCGTGGGGTGATTTACTTCTCGGCGTCACTTAAAGTACTAAATTACATAACACTCTATTCTAGATGACGTGACTGACACCGCGACCTTTAGGTTTCACGACGTCCCTCGCGGCGTCGACTCCTGAATGAGAATTCAAGATTTTTTGATACCCCGGCTCGTGTCGTCATGTTCTAAGCCTATTCTAAACTCATAGAGACGTCCATACCACTCCAAAACCACCATAAAACACTAAAATCGACCAAACATTGAATCAAAACTCGAACGAAAACATCTTAAACTCACGTCAAAATAACGAGAATTTGGTAGTGAGTCAGGATCTTATCTCAAATCGGGTGTTGGTCGAGTCTCGGTGTCATTGCAAACTCCAAAACTTGCTAAAACCCATCCCTGGTGTGAACGACGAGAGAGACATGAGAGAAGAATGAGTGATCGGTGAGGAGAGAGAATTATACACTAATCTCTTCCATCATCATGTACACGCGTATCTCGAGGCGCATCTATCGATCTTTGTCCACTCATGCCACCTTAATTGCCTTTACTCAGTGACACACTTGTGTGACTCCACTGGATGGAACAAGGTGTTCCCCAGGCGTTTTTCACACCTGAACCGCACCGTCACGCGCGAATAGACTATTAACGACCCGAAATATTACCTAGATTAATTTATTATTGTATTTTATTTGCTAGTCACCCATAAAAATTATTTTTCGGCCCCCGTTTACCCATATTTCGTCCGTTCGACCCTTGTTCGACACGTTTTAGGCGAATCCTACTCGTAAATCGACGTCACCGTCCTATCACACAAACACGAGTATAAATAAGTAATACACGTCGCACATACAAAACATATTTTTTGGGTCGCTACACCCTAGATCACGTTTTGAGTGACATCGTGAGATATTGACCTCCACGACGTCACCCATGACGTCCTACCCTGTTTCGAACAAATTATTTCAAAATTTTTAAAAAGCTTTGAGACTTTTTACCCAGGTATAAACACGAGTCTGAACACGAATAAATACCTGAAAAACACTGTAAGCATTATGAATTGGGTGATAGGAGTGGATTCGGGTATTTTAAGAATAAATTGAATAATGAAATGAAATGCTAATGTAATGACCCAATTTTAATTAAGCTGTTATTATGACGTATTTGCAGACGTAGACGCCACCTCAGTACCAAGTGAACCCCACAGATAGGTCGTGAGTGATTAAGTAAATATACCGTTTTGTGTATTGTTTTGCATTATTTTGTGATGTTTATATTCAATTATGTTAGATTACATGACAATGTGTGCATTTAAATTGATATTGATCGTGTGAGATAATGTGATGAGTTTTCACTTCGTAAAGCATGTAGATCCGGGTACTAGGTAGGTGAATCATGGGTACACTAGGCTGGGGAAATAGTATACACATAATAAATGAATAAAATGCATTAAAAACTCATATGTCGAGTTTTAATTTCATGATATTTATTCCTTGTGTCGGTTAATTGATTTCAATGTCGATTCTTGTTGTTGTGAATTATTAAATGGGTTATGTAAAAGCATGCTATTAGGATTAGAGGATTTATGAATGAGTCTATAAACTTTGTACTCGATTTGATTAGTCTAATAGTGTGACGGTCCCTTCCCTAATCTAGGGCACCGCCCGACCTAATCCTGTAATTAAGTCCTAATCATGAATACGTAGGACTTAATTATGTATTAATCAACCTTTACAACTTATATGCCTCGTTACTCGTGTGCAGGATAAGTAATACGCTAGTCCTACTATTTATAGAAATTTAGAGGTAATTAAAACTTTTATTAAGTTAATTAATTTAGCGGAATCTTTAATGATTATGCGAAAGTAATGAGTAATTTATGCGTAAGCCAATGATAATTACCCTAAGTGTGGAAACCAGGAAATAACGATCACATATATATGCTTGATAATGGCGAACATATAAACAGTGTCAAAGTCAAAAGGTCGGGGAATTATCGCTCAACCCACTATATAACCTAACTATGTAAAGTCATAATAACAATATAATACAAAATGTCAAAATAACCTACAAGTATGGCCAGCAACGCGCTCGAGGCTCAGAAGTAGTCACCGATCTTCTCTTTGCCGGACCTGCTAGTCGACCGCTCTGCATTTGCCATCATAAAAAGGACGGTGAGTGCAAGAAAATAACAGTAATCCCCGATGATATATTTATTTCGCATTTCCAAATATAATCGACTGGTATTTAAAAGCATATAAATATGAAACACTAAAAGATTAACCATATGCAGGTAAATACCAGAGTTAAACAAATGATACTGACATTCGACTAAGTAGTAGTATTCTATGTCCAGTCGGTAATGAGCCGCGTCACACCAATTCAATAGTCATAACCTCACAAGGGTCTCAAACCCCGGTGTATCGCACACAACCAAACATTGCACACAGCCAAGTATCATATAGAGCTAAACATTGCACACAGCCAAGTATCGCACACAACCAAGTAACATGTACCGACATCCCCAGGGACTCTAACCCAATGAGTCGTACACACCTCGATCGAGTAAGAGACCTAGATACCAACTACTACTTTATTTATTAAAAAATGACTCAGTATAGAATGGTCAAGGCACAGGGACAAGCTAATAGACTAATCAAGTCGAGTACAAAGTCCATAGTCTCATTCATAAACCCTATCATCCTAATAGCATGCTATTTAAAGCTCATTTACTATTAAAAAATCAAATGAAGACATAGGCTCACGAAAGGAATCAATGAAAGCTTCAACAAGACAATATCATGATGAACAAGTTCAAAAAGTGAAGTATATCAACAAATATCATGTTATTAGAGTACAAAGGCACCATATTGTCACAAAGACCGCCAATCAATCAATAATAAAAGGAAATGAAATGCAATTTAAAGTATCATCAGGTATACTCACCTTTCGTGTAGTATTCCTAGTCAATAAGCCTCCTGTCACCCAAATCGGACTCATGTATATCTCCCAAAATTTGTTGGTGTTAATCTAGATTATATTAGATGTACTTAGTCTTTAAATTAAGCGTTGAGACTATCTAACACCAAAACGATCTAAAACAGCTATATAAATGACTATTATATAAACAAGCCTCTTCTTTTGACCCATTTTTGAAAAATTATATGACTTAATTTTGAAAAATTAATGGTTCTAGATTTTTCCTCTCTGTCTTATCTTTCCAACGGTGTATGGAGCGTTAAAATCTAAGTTAAAATGAGAAAGTTATGGTGTAAGTAGTGTTGTAGGAATTTGAAATCTTACTTTTCAGGTACCCAGCGCGCTGTCTAAAATGTCCAACACGCTGGGTGCAGAAAAGTTTAGAAAAAATGCAGAATTTCTGCTGTTTAGGTCCCCAGCGTGCTAGGTGCAGAAACCCATAATTTTCTAGGTTTCTGCAACCATAAATTCGCCAACTCAAGCCCCTTTGGATCCATATTCTCTACCACCAGGGATCCAACCACCTCCTCCATATCATACATATACCAGGCACTTCATATTTGTATTTAAACATCGAATTTAAATGAATCACCGACATGCATTTCAGAATTTTCATGAAGAACACCAAGAACATTTAAAACTGAAAATTCCAAATCAATTCATGCACCACTGATTTTTGAAAGGTTAGACAGTGTCCCAAGTGATTTTCCACAAGGATTTTAAATATGAACTTAAATTTTGAAAATAATCTCATTAACTAGCTCAAAATTTTTCAAAATTGAAATCCCAAGAAAAACTCCATTTTTGGCAAAAACCTACAAAATCTGAAAATAAGAGACTTGATGCTTGAAATTAGAGTTTGAAAATGATTCAAAACAACATTTGAACACTTTGATAAATCAAGACAGAGAAAACTTTAATTAAAAATGAAAACCCCAATTTTGTGTTGCATGCAAGTGAAGAAAAACTTACCTAAATTGTAGCTATGGTGTTGTGTTTGATTGTCCTAATTCTTGGTGCTAAGATCCCTCAATGAAGTCCCAAATTTGCAGCAAAGAAAGCCCTCTCACTGCTCTAGAAATTTTTTGTGTTTATAAGACATGCAAAATGAAGTAAAGAAGGCAAGAGTTAGTAGTGGTGGGTTTTGATCTATGTGTGTGTTTCCATCTCCATGTGATCTTGTGGACATAAATTACTCCTATTCTCCTTTTACTTTCCAGCCAAGTGACTCCAATGTTTAACACAACAATATGGGAGTGTATGCTAACACACATCTTGAGGTAAGTCCATGGTTTGTTAATTTTTCCTTCAAAATATAGGGTTTTAATTTGATTTGCATAATTACATAGAACCATAAGCAGTTTAATAACTCCATAATACATATTAATCTTTTATAAATTCATATTAATACAAAACAAGACTCACCAAAGTGCCAACTACTCGGTTCCCTGGCTTGCACGTAACTCGAGGCTTATCTCTGCTTTCGTCTCAATGCCTACACTGTATAAACTGACTTAGTAGGTCTACACGTTACATTACACTAGGCATACAACCAATACAAAAATACAATATACCTCGATCACATGCCTCGGTCGGTGTGCATATCTCACACTCGTCCCACATCATGGGTCAGTGAGCGTGATTACGGCCAAAATTTAGAATTAAAAATTTGGGTCGTGACAAACAGCTTGTCCCTAGGCCTTGGTATTCCATGCCAAAGTCATTTATTAAACATATACAAAGTAGTTTTAGTATCTAGGTCCCTTACTCGATCGGGATATGCGTGACTCACGGGCCCTGGGGATGTTTGTACATGTTTACTTGGTTGTGTGCGATATTTGGTTGTATGCAATGCTTGGTTGTGTGAAATGTTTAGCTATGTGTGATACACTGGGGTTTGAGTCCCTTGTGAGGTAGTGACTATTGAGTTGGTATGACACGACTCATTACCGATTGGATCTAGATCACTACTACTTAGTCGATTGTCAGTATCATTTGTTTAACCCTGGTATTTACCTACATATGGTTAATCTTTCAGTGTTTCATATTTACATGCTTTTAAATACCAGTCGATTATATTTGGAAATACGAGATAAACATATCATTGAAGATTACTGTTATTTTATTGTACTCACCATCCTTTTTATGACGGTGGGTGCAGAGTCGTCGACTAGGGTCGGCAAGGAGAAGATCGGCGACTACCTCTGAGCAGTGATGCGATCCTGCTTTCAATATTGTAGGTTTTTTTGAAGTTTGTTGTATTACCTTACGTTATGTCTTTTGATATTTTGTTTTGAGTTGAGAGACTAGGCTCCCTGACTGATGCATGTATTATTGTGTTTATACGTGTGCGACATCTTTTCTTGGTTTTCCACACTTAAATTATATTTTAATGGCTTCCGCATAAATTACTAACTGTTGTCGCATTATTGTAAAAACTTCCACTAAAATAATTAACTAGATAAAAGTTCTAATTAACTCTGAACTTCATAAATGGATAAGATTAATGTATTACTTATCCTGAACGCGTGTATAAAGGAGTATAGAATATAAAGACTGACTAATACATAGTTAAGTCCAACGTGGTTGTGATTAGGGCTTAATTACGAGATTAGGCCGTGTGATACCCTAGATTAGGAGAGGGGCCATCACGTCCTGTTTATTTTTCTACATGTTTATTTGATAGCTTTATAAATTTCTGTATTTATTTCCGTAATTATTCATTGAATTTCCTTGGGAATACTCACTCTGGACTCGTCATCTGTCTTTATTGTGATGGCTTGAGTGCAAATCCTGGTACGATTCAGGGTAAGGGAAAGCTCACTTATTACATGTGACTTTAGACAGACCCCTATAGTATGTTTGTTTATGTTTATTCGTTTTTAGTTTGGTTGAGACTATGTGAGACACTTTTGGGCATGTATATTGACATTTTGAAATTTTTGATCACTTTTATATATAAATGATGGTTAGGGTTTTCCACATTAGGCTAATGATCTATCAACATGGTATGGATGTTTCAATTAATCTATCATGTCTATAAGTTTTCTGTTGATGCTTAATGATTTTAGACAATGATTAAAAGATGATCTGAGTTCAATAATGAATATAAATTATAATTGATTAACATTTGAGGTCTTTATTGATGATTGGTAAGTTAGTTGTGCTTGGGACGTAGCTGGCAGTGACGTAGCCAGATTGTGGGAACGCGTTACACTGTGGCGGGCCTCAGGATTTGGGGCCACTACGGCTAACACAACCTATAATTGATTCAAATAAATGTTAGGTAGCTAGTGGAATACTGACTATCAATTGGGGATTAACGTTGGGGAACGTATGGAGCTAAAGGAGGTTATTTTAGCAGGATTCGAGGTGAGTAAAGCCAGAATTAACATCAACATGAGTTATTTTCTATTTCTTGACTGGTTATTCCTTGAAATGCGTGCAATTTATACTCTCTTCTTGTTCAAGTGACCTAGTGTTTAGGTAGTCCACCAGGAGAGAGGAGTTTCACGAGTTTAGCAGCTGACGTCATCTGTGGCTTCTAATTAAGTCTATCGGAAAGACTTAGTATCCGACATGTGACTGTGGCTTTCCTTCGGTAGTGTGTTAGGAATTTAGCAGTCGATTTTTTCGGTGGATTTTCCTAGCATATTATGTCGGATAGTGGGGGTGACCTTCGGGCCCACTGGGTCACACATGGTTGAACAATGGAGGTGACATATGGGCCCACTGGTTCAACTGCAAACTGAGGTGGACTTTTGACTAGCAGTTCAATGGGATTACCTATTCGCCTATTCGTTTTCTTCCTGATCACTTGATTATCGTTGTTTATACTTATTATGTTTGTTTATCATGCACTTTGTTGTCTATTTCCATTTCTTTTAATACCGCATGATTTATACTCTTATTTGTTGAAATTTAGAAATTATGTTGAGATCCCTATTGTTGGTGTTTTGAATGTTATTTTATTGTACTCACTGTCCTTTTTATGACGATGGATGCAGATCCGTAGACGAGTCGGGGCAAGGTGCCTATTCTTGGCGATATCCTCTGAGGTACGCTTAGAGCCAGTTGCATTGCTCTCATTCAGTAGGTGTTTATTTTATTGTTTTGTTTTATATTGACTATGTACTCATACGTTTCATACATTTTTAGGTTATTTAGGATTTTAGGCTACATGTATATGTTTCTTTGGGTTGCAGTTCATCATATGTATACATGAGATGGTTTATTGATTCAGGATTTTCCACATCTAGGTTATTATGAAGTTTTAATTGGTTTAACGAAGTTGTAAACATTGTTAAGAATAATTCCGCTGCACACCTAACAATGTTAATGAAAAATGAGATAACTAAATGAATTAATAACTTTGGTGAATAATTTGGTAATAAAGGGCTAATTAGGCATGTATTGACTCGGCAAAAAAGGTTCGAGGGTCCACGTAGTCTTAGGCCAGGCGGGGCCCAGTTTTATGGGGAACTGGAGCCATCACAATCGATGGCCATTTTTGCCTAGGGTTTTGGTTAAGGCGAAGAAAACGACAAGTTCAGGCCTTGGATCCTCCGCATCCGTAAAGATTCATCCATCACGAATATGACCTGTGGGTGCGAGATGCTTGTAGCGGGAACCGGCCAGTGGCGGGACTCGATGACGATGGCTTCCTTAAAAGCGGCATGTCTAAGTCAATCTCTTGTTTTTCATCTCTTTGAGCCATGATTCTAGTTTTTTGCTTTGTTGTTGTTGTTTGGCTATCCCTTTGTGAGGGCTTTATTCCCTTTGTTAGGACCGTTGGGAAATGTGTCCTAGGTCAATCCATTAATAGTCTTTATGAATACATTTTAGTTAATAAAATAGAGGATTTCATTTGTTGTTTATTATAATTAATTTGCATGTTTACATTACAATAAAATCCATGGGTATTTACAGAAATATCCTAAATGTCCCTAGTCGATTATTATACTGGGAACTATAATGAATTAAGACTAGTGTGAGTCTTGATTGATGATCATACGTATAGGAATACGAATCAAGATCATGAGTACTTGTTAGGGAACAAAGTACTGGACCGACCCGCTATGAGAACATCGCATGGATTAAGTCATAGTTGTTTCTCATGATAGGTATATTTTTCAGTCCTTTGACTTGAGATTACCAGAGACTTCAACATTAGGAACATAGTGATTTGACACTATCAAACGTTGTCTTTAACCGGACGATTATAAAGGTTGTGATTGGTTACTATGTGAGCAATGTGATGAAGTTGTGTAATCGAGATAGAATTTGTCCCTCTCATATAAAGAGAGATTTCTAGTGGATCCCTCGATGTGTTAGACTGTTAAAAGGCATAGTCTAAGTGAATTGATATTGATCAATGTCACTTGGATGTTTTCAGTCTACCTAGAGATCGAGACTAGTACGATTGAACATGTTGGATGACAATTCTATGCCTTATGTTTGATCAAAAGGATATCGTGTGACAAAAGGATGTTATATACACTATTGATTAGGTTATATCGATTTGATATTCGTACAACTTGGGTAGTCATAATGTCTTGCTAGAGGCCGCTTATGACTTGTATACCAAAATGTGTTTTGGTACTCTGCCAACGTTGTATGAGCCTATTGGGTCGCACACTGAGAAAGGTTTTGCGAGATTTTAAGATGGTTCAGAAAAATAAATTTTATATGATAAAATTTATGACAGAAATGTCCTTGTAGTGTATTACACTTATACTTCTTTAAGTAGGGGTATATGTGTAATTCACTTAACCGTCTATATACAAGGGTTGTATAAATAGACGATTTGAGTTAGAATACAAGTACGAAAGATTTTAAAAGGGCCGAAACTCTATTTTCGTTTTAAGAAACGACTTAAAGTTTTTGGTATGCTCTGGATCGTTTTGGAGAGAAACAAAAGGTTTGATATTCTCTCGAAGCTAGCACTTTGAATCTCGACCGCTGTTCGTGTGTGGACAGCTAGTAGAGGGTGTTCGTCATTGGCAGCGCCTTAGAGATCGATTAACCTTCAGAGAGGTATTGCGACTAAGGTATGATTAAATTTTCATAGTCTAAAACATGTTTTAATGGAATCAGATTCAAATCCTATTGGGGTTTTTCTCAAAATTGTTTTGTAATCTCCGCTGCGCATGAACCCTAAAACCCAACAAGGACTTCCTTTCAGTTTTTTTACCTATTACTTGTGCTATATACGCTTCTGATAGTAGGTCGCAATGAGGCTTATGCCTCCATTGCTCTTGTGATAGAGTTGCAATGAGGCTTTATGCCTCTGTTACTCTTGTGGAGACCAAACTTTCATATTGTATTATCAAATGTAAAAGATCTCAGTATCAATGAAGCTTTGAAAAAGAAATCAAATCTTTGAAAAAAAAAAATCAAATAGCTTGCGTGAGTCACATTGAACAGCGACCACGCGCGGAGTTTGGGTTCAGCTTTGAAATTCAAGCCAAATTCAAATGAAATTCGAATCCAAGTTGTCCACTTGCCCACCAGCCAATGGCGTAGCAGGATTAGATAGTCTCACCACAGCCACAACTCAAGGATACACACACACCCCGACACGTGGCGCCATTACAGCTTCAACTTCCCACAAAGACTTCCCTCCCCCTCTCCTCCCGCCACGTGTCCCTCTCTTTCCTCTCGAATTTGTTACACTCTGCAGAAGCGAAGAAGACACAGAGATTTCACTGAAAAAAAAACAAAAGAAGAAGACACAGAGATCAAATCGTTCATTCATTCATTCATTCGATCGAGCTCGAGATTAGTGTTCTTCTCGTTTGATGAACTCGTCGACGTGGTCGAATTTCCAAGTGAAGGTCTTCGTCGGCGGACTTCTTTGAGGTCGGCAATGTTTGGATCAAGCCGTGAAGATTTGACGGAGCTGAGTTTGGGCGTTTGGACTCGCGGTTGTTTCATTGGAAATGTTTGATTGGAACGACAACGAGGTAGGGTTTAAGGTTTCGTTTGTTCTTCCTTTTATGATTTGTGGATTTGTGATGACTTTGTTTGTTAATTAGGGTTTCTAATCTTGGATTTCGTTGCAGATTCCGATTAGTCGATTTGTGCTACTTCTCTGTTAATTATATGTAAAGCAGACGCATATGGATTCCATTTCTGAGATTAATGTCCAGAATGGACTTTTAAGTTGTGATATATATAGATTAATTCGACCTCAGTAATTATGTGCGTGTTTTGGCATTGTGGATGTATCGGTTAAGATCTCATGTAGCTTTAGATATTATTGGTGACTCGATAGTGAGGCAATGAAATTTTGAATCTTGGCTAAATCAAAATGCGGATTTTTGGGATGATGAGTAAGCGAATGACAGTATCGTTGCGATACAATTTATTCAGATGCCTTGGTGTGAATGTGTAGTGAAGTATTTAATAGTCTCAATTCATGGATATATTAAGTATTGGTCATTAACTTCGTAATTTCTTTTTGAGAATTTCTCTTCCTTACTCCTCATTTGGTACATTCTTTGCTTATAAATATTCTCTCACTTCTTATAATACAAAAAGGAATCTCATAAGGAAGTGATGCTTCAAGGCACGTGTCATCTTTTGAATTCACATGACCTATTGTTGAATTATATTTTTATATTGGAAGCATTTGACAAGATTTTCTTAAGCATTGGATTTGGAATAAATTAGTAAGTTTTAGTTTTGAAAAAAAAAAAAAAAAAAAAGGATTGTCATATTGAGGATGAAAGAAGTGGGGGAATGCAATAACTGTAATATCCTTGTAAGCTTAAAGGAAAAAAATTATAAGACTTCAATTAGATCAGCTATGCTTTATGGAAATGAAAGTTAGATAGTAAAGAAACAATACACATATAAATAATAAAATGAGATTAACAAAAATGAGGATGCGTAAGTAGATGTATGTAAAACTCGTTAAGATAAAATAAAAATATATAAATTTTTTTAAAAAGTAGGAGTAACATCAATTGACTCAAGAATTAGAGAAACACAATTGCGGTAATTTGGACATATGATAAGATGACCTGCAAATGCCTCAGTTAGAAAACTCTATATAATAGAAGGTAAAGAAATGCAACGGTATGGAGGTATACCTTCCTATCAAAAAAATGGTATAGAGGTATGCCTAAGATAACTTGGGACACATTGATTAGGTATGACTTGAAGAGTTTTGAAAGCCGCGACATCAAGTGCATTAAATTGAGCGAAGTAGAAGTGTTTGATGCTTGTAGTCGACCCCAATTAATTTGGGATTGAGGTTTTGTTGTTGTTGTGGAGGAGTACAATTTGATTTGCAAACAATATGTCCCCTATTAAACTAAAGGGAAAATTATATATGAATGCAATTAGGCCAAATATGTTTTATGAGAGCGAATAATGGACAATAAAAGAAACTCATAAGTAAAATGAGTTTAGCAATGAGATGGAAATGCCTAGGTTGATGTGGTTAAACCCGTAAATATAGAATAAGAAATGTGAAGATTCAAAGAAAAGTATAAGTAGCACCAACAAATGGAAAAAAAATAAGAGACAGGTTGTTCCAGTGGTTTAGAAACATCCAAACATGGCCTGCAAATGCTCGACACTGTAGAAGTTGTAGGAATTTGTCGATATTGGGGTAAACCTAATATAACTTGGGATGCATTAAATTAATTTTGAAGGACTTAAAAATGATTATCGAAATCCAACATCAACTCATTAACTCATGACTAGTGGGAAGTGTTTAATCCATGCACTCGCCCCAATTAATTTGTGGTTGAGGCCTTGTGGTACTGGTTGTTGTTTGATGTGTATTTATTACAAAACCTAGTTGGACTAGGATTGAAGATTTTTAGGTTTGAAAATAGTTATTGCATGGCGTCACCTATGCATTTTGGGGTAAAACCGCCTGGGTGGTGTCATTCTAAGTAATTTTTAAGAGTTTGAAGGGTTTACTTACAATTAAGTTTGTTAATAAAAATACCTGCCCAACAACAAAATTTTAACACAAAAGAGATATTGTCGAAATATTTATTGGATAGGAATCTGATAGAAGTGTTGGGGGTTTACCTATAACCCGAGTCTACAAAAGGAAGAGAGTCTCAACCAAGCTTCCAGGTCCTTCTACAACTAATGTGGTGAGCCCAGGCGAGTAGATGGTTCTCAGTGTTGTGTGTGTGTGTGTCCAAATGTTTGTCAACACAGAGTGTTAAAGCAATGAGCAGGAGTTAATGTGTCAGCCTAAAAAGGGGTTACTTAAGGGGTACTATTCACCCTTTGTTATTCAATCAGATTGTAATTGTTTGGTTGTAGAGACTGTCTCTGGTGAGAAGAGGGATTGTCCTCTTTCTCTGGTTTAGGGTTCCTGCTCTAGCTTTACTATCTCTGTGGTGTAACCACTACTTTTGTAGGTGATTTCACCCCTATCAATAAAATCAATTGTTCTCCTTGCAATCCAAGTGTGAACCCTTCCATTGGTATCAAAGCATCTTCGACATGGCTCCCAAGGTGGATCCGTGGATGGAATCGTTGGAAGTGGAGTTGAGGAAGACGAAGGAGTCTGTGGTGGAGCTTCGATCCATCTTCGATTCGCAACGATCGTCCATGGACCAACAATTTCTGTTGCTGACAAAAATGTTAAAGACCCTCATGAAGCAGCAGAAGATGGTGGATCCCGGATCTCATCAAATTGGGGAAACCAGTGGTACCATGGGGTCCAATCCTCCAAATCCGGGCGTTTTGGGTGGGTGACACGACAACGGATGAGAGCCCACAGCTATAGTCCTATCCCTACCGATGGGGGTCTGAGGTCCGCAAGATCAAGATGTCGACATGTGACGGAAATGATTTGTTGGTGTGGTTGAATCAGGCTGAAAGTTACTTCGCTTTGCATGAGATGACCGAGATTTCACGGCTTCGAGCCGCTCGGATCTGTTTGATCGGGGCTGCCTAAATCTGGTTGCAGACAGGGGAATTAGATCGTCCATTTAAGTGTTGGACAGAGCTTCGGGCACAACTTTGTCGACAATTTACAGATGGCGATCCTCGATCTCTCCAACAATTCTATCAAAATCACTATGACTAATAGTCAACTAGTGTTACTTAAAGACCTGTAAATGAATAAATAAATATCCAGGGACCTCTAAATAAATATTATCTTGTTTGCCTAGGCTAGGGAAATCACTTCGGGATCGTCTTGGCGCCTTGCAATCCTTGATTAAAAACTAGGAATGTCTTGGGTTGTTTAAAGGTTAAACAATTGGGCATGTTTCGATTATTTACTGGTGATTTTTGTGTGTACCATGTTTGTACATTGTTATCATATGTCTTTTCCAATTGAATGATAAAAATAATTGATGTTGAGGGATTGAATGTGGGGTTTGAAAAACCAAAAACTGGAATATGATCTTTGTAAAAAAAAGGATTTGGGTTGAAGAAAAGGTATATTTTCCATTGCATATAAGTAGGGCCTCATTTTCAATAGAAGCACTGTGATTAGTTTGTATTGTGTACTAAGGAATGCATTAGCACATGTGCACTAGAGCTCCGTATTGGTTTTTTGTGCTACATAGGCTATCGCATATCGAAGGACTGCTGCCTCACATAAAGAATAAAGATTAGTGCTTTGATATTTGGTATCATGGAGATATACTACATTGTTTATGCAATGAAGTGGTATAGCTTGATTATTGCGATTCTAGGATTGTAAGACTGAATGACTTTATGTGATTGGGGTATATCCAAAGTGAGATGCAGAATGTTGATTGGGAGAAAGCCTTTCACAAATCATTTTTTTTTTTTTTTTGCAGCTTGCTCATTCAAGAATTTTCATTGGAGTAAAGGCTAGAACTTTCTTTTTTAATAAACTATAGTGGGACAATGCTAGAGAGGTTTGTAGGTTTGTCATCCATCTTCAACGCGGGCGGGCTCAGGTTGAGCTTGGGCCAAATCGTAAACCCAGGCCCGACCCATTCAATGGGCAGGCTTTGGCAGACGCGGGCCTGGGTTGGGCCGAGCGGGTTTTCGACCTAATGAACAGGTCTAGCGCTCAGAAATCTTAAAGATCCAAAGAACTAATTGGATCAAAGGACTTGCAAGTACATTTTTCTTGCATTAAAATTTCCTATTGAAGATTTGACTTTTTTTTTAAAAGAAGAGCACTCTCTTTAAAGGTGGCATGTGTGGATGCAAAAGGTTTTTTGTAAGGATCATAACGTATACTTTTTAAGAGGAAAAGCAACATTAAGGTTCTAATTTTCATCTTTTTGGATCTCAGTTATGAATAAAGGCAGATCATCCAAAATAGTTTTGGAGTGAGACCATTTGAAATCTTGATACATGAGTGATGTGACCTCAGGGTTTCAAGGCAACACCGCCTTAGGTGTTTAAGGGTGACCACCGCCTAGTCCTTAATTAGGCAGGTGATGGGCCTGAAAATATTTTTTACAACTTTTCCAGGGAGGTCTCTGTCATTTTCAAAAATCTTTTATTATTTTATTATTTTATTTGGTTGAATATTTTTTTATTTTAAAATTTGTGGAAAATTGTGAATGTGAAAATATGTTGACGAGAATGTGTAGGTGAAAAAATCTGCCTCTTACTGTTCAAGGGCCTCTAAATAAATTAAATTATTCCTTAGGGAGGTTTGCCTAGACTAGGCGGGGCTAAGCCGCCTTGAAAACATTGTGTTACCTTGAAGAATGGAGATGAGATTACTGCGGTCTAGGATCTAGGGAATTTCCTTAAGATAGTGGCAACTACCCTCCCATTTTGCTTTGGAATGTTTCCTTTGAATAGTACTGGCCTAGTTAAGTGATTTGCTGGAGATTCTTTCTTTTAATGACACCATAATGTTGAGTGGTGTTGACATGAGAGAATTCATGGATAAGTTTGATTGAAACAGTCTTTGGATTGTTTGTTCGAATGGCCTTGATTTTAACCTCAATTTGACTTTGAGTCATACAATGGATTTGGGATGGCCAAACTTACATGGGACTTTGTTTGAGGAGGAAAGTGCATTTCACCATCGTTTAGCCCTCAATGAAGGAGAGAAACCATTGAGCTCTAGATATTTTGGGTACTCATTTCCTCTTTTTCATGGACAACCCAAATGAACCATCACCATCACTTCCCAATTATAAATTCATTTGGTGGGTTTTTATTCTTCTGAAATCTGAATATTAGGGTACTTGGGTGGCTTGGCTTATTGCCCTAAGAAAGATTTAACTCTGGATTTGTTGGGGATGTTGAATTTTTTTTTATTATTTTAATTAAAATGCTACTATTATGTTATATTCCTGTTCCATTTTGCTGTTTTTTTTTAGTATTTATTACAATTAATTAGTTAATTCATTCATTAAAAAATGCTGCTCTAGTGCTCTGAATGGTCAGGTAACTAGGCCTTGTCGTTACTTAATTGTTGAACCAGTTCCATCTTAATAATAATTTTTTGAAGTTACTGAGGAAATGACTCTTCAGATGTTACAAAACTTTTCAACAACTAGTTGTTGAATTATTATAAACAATAATTTTTTTTAAATTGCTGATCCAATGTTGCAATAATCCGGTTTCATTTTGCTGTTTTTGTTTTAGTTGTTGACACATTTCCTTCAACTCTTCAGATTGGAGACGTAATATGGGGTGAAACAAGTGAAAGTGATGACCACATTGTGCCCTATCCTGAAGGACATGAAGAGAAACCTCTTGCTGGATTTGGTGAACGGAGCAAGAAGGAATTTAGTCAAGAAGTTAGCAATGGAAAATTTGCAGAAGAGAACATGCCAGAATCAAAGAATGAAAGCTTGCGCCCAAAATTGGAAAGCAAACCACAGTTCAATAGTAATGATCTTCCTACTCCAGAGTTTGATATGAACTCCTGGGTTGAAACTGAAATATCAAGATTAGATTCTGGAAAAGGTCATGTACTATGACTCTTATTTTAGCATGAATTGACTATCATTCTGTTGTATTGCTTCGTGTTTAAACTTATTGTGTTTCTTAACAGGGGACAGTGCTCAATTGGATAGTGGGCTTGGTTTATTTGGGAATGACTTTGAAGATAAACAGCACGGTGGATTCCTTGATGAAAATTGGGCTAGCATCGGAAACTTTGACGATCTGGATCGGATATTTAGGTAACAAATGACATCTATCTGCTTCTTGTTTTACCTAAATAAGATGTGTTTCATTTGTTCAATTGCTTATTTATTGTAGAGGTTATTTTACATGATTGTTTAGATGTAGTCTGTCTTTTGAAATTTTATTCATCGATGCTCTCTCCTCATTCCTTACAGTCGGTATTTTGCAGAAATGAGGATTCAATTTTCAAATGTGGAAGTTTAGAAAATGCAGATGAATTGTGGTCCTCTTCTGCAGATGTTTTCAGCAGCCCATTAAAATCTTTGTCCCTATCAATGGGTTCCCCAACATCAGGATTAAAGGCATTTAATAGTATATCTGAGAAATTTGAACTTGGAGCAGAAACTTGTCCACAGAATGATCCGTCTATTGGTTATGGACTTGGGAACAAAACACATCCTGGTTCTGATGTTGGTACAGATGTAGAAACGAGAAAGGACAATGCTGCTGGAAAAGGTCCATGCAATTTTGCTGATCGTGCTATTGAACGATTGAACATGCCTACTGCGAGTGATGAGGTATTCCTTCCTAAATACCTTCCTAAATACATTCAACATGATTCCTACTTTTTGGAACCAAAAAAAAGAAAAATAAACATGGTAAATAAACACTTACATGATTGTGCTCAGAGAGAGAGAGATGCTAAGTTGATTTAGAAAATGAAGGATTCAGCTTCTTTCTATTACCAAGGTTTTAAGTTGCATATTACCGTGATCATTCCCTCCCTACTTGGGGAATTTTCAGGATAATCGTGAAGAAGATAAACTTACATGCGCATATACATCGGAAATATATAGAACTTAATCAAGATTTATAGATATAACTTGCTAAAGTACCTCTAGTGAGATGGATGAGCAAGGTTGGAGGTTCGACTTGAGGGTGTTTAATTAAGTTGGTTTCTCACCAAAAAAAAAAAAAAAATTTATATATCCAACTTTTTCCATAGAAGCTGCAGTAGATCCAGTTTCCATAGAAGTGTGCCAAACCTTGACTTCATTTCCTTACCCTACAGTATTACATTTTCTCCCATTTGATCTTCTTAGTGACTAGTCATGCTATCATTCTTTGTTGTATTTGTTATTTTAATTATTCGCCAATTAGATTTACACATTTGTGTTTGATAATTTCTAAAAATATTAGTTAATAAATATTGATTCAAACATATATGGCAAATCCATTGTGATAACTGCTCAGTTCACTAAAATATTGTGTGAAAATTAATATTTGTTCAAAAGCTTTGTTCTTTAGCAGAGATTCAATGCTAGCCAAATATTCGAGGCTGTACTCTTTCACAATACAGTCCAAATTTGCATTAAGTTCATTGACAAGGAAGTTAGGGACCAAATATTTAAAACTGGTTTGCAGCTAAGGAGGTCATTTTACCAAAACTATCTTGGTTCATGTCTAAAGATGGCAACCTTCTCAAGAAAGTAAAAGAACAAACAAAAAGAAAATTTGGGATGAAATTAGACAAAGATTTTGATAGGGTAAGCTTATTTGTTAGATTAGGTTAGCATCCTTCCCCCTACAATGTTTTAGTGGTCTTGATAAGATCTCCAAGAAAACAAACTGTACAAATCGAGTTAATAAAAATCATCCAGTATCAATTGGATGACTGAAGGACTTTATTGACTCGGTAGAGGGAGATTTATTACAGATCAACAAAGCAAACTGAAACTGGTTGACTTCTGAAAGATCTATCAATCTCCTTATGACATTTCCCTAGAATTCATAATCGAAACACAACTCCCCTCTCAAAACCTATTTATCCTCTCAATCCAGATCTTCCCTCTTCTATTCTTGAGCAGCTGAGGGGCAAAGGTTGGATCCGATTAGTCGGATTAGAGGTTGAAGCAGAAGTGAAATATGAAATAGGGGATGTATAGTAGTTGAAGGTGGTAACTCTATTCTATATGCCACACAGCCCCACTCAATCCCAAACTCAGAAAGGGCCAAAGAATCAACGGGAGAGCTTCTCGTTCAATCATCAGTCTAAGGAATGATGATGGCATGAATGTAACTTGAGATAGACCATATCACAAACACTAAAGTGGACATCTCGACGTCCAAAATCACCTTTCACTTTCATCTTGGTCTGCACGCAAGTAAGATGGAACTCAAGTTCCTCTAAAGTAGCATTCCAAGCCGGCGAACCTGTGCTTCCAATTAGTTATTACATGCTATGCAATTGAGGGGTTAGGAACCAAAGTGGTTACTGCTTGCTCTTAAGAGTGAACATAAACACAGATTCATTATCTTCTTATAGCTTTGACTTGCTGTATCAATAACAAATTTTAAGACTGTAAGAGGGAGAAATTTGTACGTTTCAGCAGCAGAATTAACCACAAGAACTTTGCGGTGGAGATTATACAGAATATACTGATTTTCTATCCAGCTCAGGCTGCATTCACTTGGATTTCTTGGCTTACATGTTATTTAAGTTCATGCAAGGAACCCTATTTCCCTGTTTAAATTACAAACTATGCCTGTTTTCTTGCATCGGTTAATGTTTATATGCATGCAGATGTTGTGCTTGGAGATCATGATATTATTTCACTGTTAAGGATTGAGAGTAACCGTCTTATAAAAAAAGGATTGAGAGTCACCGTGCTATTACTATTACCACCTAATATTCAATATTATTACAATTTTATTGTTCATCCAAAAATTATTACAAATTTACTGCCACTTAAGAGAGTGGACATTTATTTTCAAAGAAGAGACAAGTCATCAGATGTTCCATGTTGAAACTGCATTGTGTTGGAATTTGTTGGTTCTAGTGGATACGGCAATTCTGATATAATTAGTTTTACACGTCCAGGGAAATAGAAAAAGGAAGTCTTCAAAATATTTCAAAAAGGAGGAGAATTCTATAAAAACGTCTGAAGGTTTATCTGATGACTGTTACATGACTGCAAATCAATTTCCACCATTTGGGAGCCAACTCACAACCTCCGTGCAGACCTTTCCGTCTTCAGTTCTCAGCCCACAAATGCAGCCTTCTGAACCTAAGATGTACTTGCCCCCCTACCATCACCATCTGTTTGTTGGGGGTGGAAATCACACTCATCTATCTGTCATGATGCCCAATGTTCATTCTGAGAAGGATGGGCATCAATCAGGTCGCCCAGGCTATGAGTTTCCTCTGGAATCACCAAAGACTGAAAATTCTTGGAATGAGTTTCAAGGAACCCTGACCATGACACCTCAAGCAAAGCTTGAAAAACTGAGGCGTCGACAAAAAATGCAGGCAATGCTCGCCATTCAAAAGCAACAACAACAATTTGGTCAACGGGTCCCTTGCATAGATCATTCTAGTACTGAAAACTATCTTCCAGAAAATCAAAGTCAAGACACAGAAACCAGTGGCCTTGAGGTTGATGAAAACCTCAAGGCTTCTTTATTTAGGCCAAGCTCACCACAAAAAAAAGACAATTCCAATTCTATCTCCATGGTGATTGACAATTATTCATTAGCAGAAAGTGTACTGGATCAGCTTCAAGAAGTTATCAAAAAGGTATGTGCTCCATTAATGTTCTCCTTGATTCAAGGGAAAGGAACAGAACTTGCATTAATTCAATCCCAATCACATTGAAAATAGTTTTACCATTTCTGCAGTTGGATATGAAAATAAGGCTCTGCATTCGAGATAGTTTGTTCCGTTTGGCTCATAGTGCAATACAAAGAAACAAGACTACTGATATGAGCAGTACAACCTCTGGCAGGGTTGGAATTAGAACTACTGCAGGAGATGAAACGGATGATAGGTTCGTAAATATAATTTTCATTATTTTTGTGGCTCAGAACTTAGATGCTTCATATTTAAATGAACTCTTGAGAGAGGTCAGTTTTATTACTGCTCTTAATACATTTCTTCTTTTTCAATCATGATCACATGTTTAAGTCTAACAAATTTTAAATGAAAACTAATTGCCAAGAAACCACTATATGAACGGTATAGTTATAATATGATGTGAAAAAAATATCATCTTTTTCTTTATTTCTACAATTTCATTTGGGATTTATGCATTTGCAGTCTTATTTGGATTCACTCTTAAATCTTTTGGTTGTAATGTGCTCTAAGACTAAGATGAGCCAAGTTGAGCTATGATGCTTGAGTACCAATATGAAGTCGGCCTGTTTGTTATTTATTTATTGTCCTGAAAAACTAGTGGTAATGAGAGATATTGTATTAGGGACCATGGCGTTGTCAGTATTTTTTGGTGGTCATTGAGAAGAAGAATGTGAAAAAGGATCATAATTTCATTAATAGTAGTGATTTATTTATAGAGCCAAAACATACAAACTAAAGATCTTATTTTAACATAATTTAAAAAAAAATCATCCTCAAAACAAATCATAAGTTCAACACAACATGGAATAAGCACGCTCACCTTTGATCAAGAGTAGAGCAAAGTGATAATTTTGGTTTGATTTATATAAATAACTCATCATGAGTTCAACACAACATGGAATAAGCACTCTCCCTCCCTCCCACCCGCCCTTCCTTCTCTCATATCATCTCTAGAGGACATGATTCTTCCAAACTTCATAAATTGCATAGTCTTATTTCTTTGATTTGATTGGTTTCTAGAAATTCTTTTGTTTTGCATAGTCTATGTAAATGTACACAACTAGCTAGTATTAGTGTTTGTGGGTGATTAATTGGGTTAATTTTTAGATACTAGTATGGAGCCTATTTGCCAAGGACAATTACAATTTCAACTTAGAGAAATATTTTGGGGTGAGACTATATCGCAAATGAGTTATTATAGGCTTTGATTCTAGTGCAAAGAGGAAGTGGTTCATTCGTATTCCATTGTGTTATAGATTGGGTAACCATGCTTCACGATGGTAGGAATGGAGGCTCGACAATATGTTTTTGATATTTTGAACTATGTATGCAATTGTTTGAAGCATTGATGGAATGTCGAATACAAGTCATCTTATTTCAGGGGGAAAATAAAAAAGGGATTGTGAGTCTATTAAAAATGAGTGCATAACATACTAACCAATGATTGTCATGCTCAATTATCAAGCCAAATATCACTTGCAAACAATTTTAAAGGCCTTGAGGTAAGTGATTTCACTTAACATTTGCATGTCATAGGTTCGCCTCTAGGATTGCAAGGCACAAAAGTAATACCAAGATAGTTTCCCTGTGTGACGTAGGTGGTGCCCTAGGCAAATGCCTAAGTGGTAAAAGGAATATTTATTTAGATGTCCTTGTATACTACTATACTAGTCACTATCATACATATTCAATAGACATTTCAAAATTTACACAAAGAAGAAGAAGAGAGGGAATCATGACAAAAAAGAAATTAAAATATCCTCTTAAAACAAAACAGACAAGGGTCGACCTTTAGGATAAAAAAGCAAAATAGGGAGGGAGCGAACTATTAATATATCCTTTTAAACAAAGAGGTTGAGGAAGAAAGTCGATCAAGAAAAAAATATATTTAAAATATCCATTTTAAACAAAAAGGGAAAAGTTCAAAATTCCTTCTAGGAAAGTATTGGAGATGTGTGGACCGAAATATAGTCCCACATTGATTAAGTGTAACTTCATAAAGAAGTACATAATTGATTAGCTCTCATCAATTAGTACCGAGGCCTTTTGAGTTAAATTTCCACACCTATGAGTTGAAGGTAGTTAAGTTGGGGACAATATCAGTGCCAGCAAAGAAGATCTATGGGCTCGCAAACGCGTGTGAGCGTGGCCGTGAGAACTGACTGAAAGGCTATTGTCCTAACAGGAGAAGGTCAACCTTTACCATAAAAGAAGGGGAGGAAGGAAGGGAGGGAAGGAATTTCAAAATTTTTTGTTAAATCATTTTTAAACAAAGAGGCCAAGGATGAAGTCGATCAGGAAAGAAAAACAAAATAGTTTTTTTAAAAATATAATTTTTGAATTGAAAGGGAATTTGTCAAAGGAAGTAGGAAAAAGTTCGACCTTTACGATAAAGAGCAAAGTCTCTCAAGTCAATACCTCTGCAATAAAATTGCTCAAAGTCGTAAGTTCTCTGTTATGACTTATGAAGTTGTAGGTGGCCATAAAGTCTAGAAGAATGGAGAGAAGATGATGAGGAAAATAAATGATGTAAAAAACAAAAAATATACTATTGTTAGAGTTGGACGATTGTTAAAAGTTGCTAGTCACCAAAACAGTTGTTGAATATGTGACAAGAAGTGGGGAAGGGTGGAGATCGGAGGGTTTGGCATTAATCGAATTTCGTTTTATTGGATTATTGATTATGGAAGTTGAATGAATAAGAATGTGGGAGAATCGCTTGGAAATGTAAGCCTATCCTTGTTGAAAATACTTGTATAGTTGCAACTATCATGCATTTAGAATTTTCTATTCGATACTTCTCAATTAATAAATAATATAACATTTTCTAATATTACCAACTACCTACAATCGTAACTGTATCTTCTGCAATCCGCTTGAGTCTAGGATTATGATAAGGAGGAGCTCGGACGCGTCAAAGAGGTGGTCGCCTCTGGTGATTTTATTGATATAGGGAACGAAAACGGGGTTACACCGATGAGGGAGGGAGAGACTCTCTTTACTCCACAAATCGCCCGAGAGGAATCCTCTCCACCAGACCTAAGTCTCCACAGTTGTTCTAATTTCCAGATGCCCATTCCAACAATCGACACAGGGATATATACCCCTAGTTACAATACTTGACTCACTAGACTGACTCACTCACTTGACCGACTCACTGGACTGACTCACCGAACTAACTCGGTAGCCTGGCCTGCAATCACTCGGTTTGCAACTGCTGAGCCTCCCTGCCTGATCCGAGATCTTTGTGGCACTTCCTTGAATAGAACTTCTTGACTGGGAGCCCATGGATCGTAACAGTACTTCTCTCCTGGAGAAACACCTTGTCCTCAAGGTGGAAGGCTGGAAAGGACTTCTTCACATGTTTCACCAATTCCCATGTCGCCTCTGTGTCAGGAATGCCAACCCATTTGATCAACACAGTCGGTCCTGCTACAGATGAGGCATAAGCCAACACATTTTCCGGTTCAGTGGGCAGCGACAGTGATTCGGGGGAAAGGACGGTAATGTAGAAGACGCGGCATGCTCTCCCAAGACCCGTCGCAGTTGAGACACATGGAACACCGGATGAATAGACGAAGAAGCGGGGAGTTGGAGCTTGTAGGCGGCTGGACCAACCCAGGCAAGGATTTCGAAGGGCCCATAGAACTTGGGGCTGAGCTTGGAATTGGAACGCCGAGCCACTGAGTGTTGGTGGTATGGCCTCAACTTCACATAAACCCAGTCGCCCAACTGCAGAGTCAACTTGCGTCTACGCCCGATCCGCTTGCTGTTTCATTCTGTTCTGCGCCAACACCAGCTGATCGCGTAATTCGGCCAAAGCGAAATCCTGAGCTGTGAGCATAGCATCCAAATCTGCCGTGGTGGTGGAGGAATTAGTGCCATAATGCAGCAATAGGGGAGGTTCTCGGCCATACACTACCTTAAATGGGGAGCATTGTAAGGAAGAATGGAATGAGGTGTTGTACCAGTACTCTGCCCACGACAGCCACTTCGACCACTCCTTAGGGCGCTGATTAATGAAACAACGCAAATACGTTTTCAAGCAACGGTTTACTACTTCGCTTTGGGGATGGTATGCTGAGCTACGATTGAGTTGAGTCCCCTGCAAGCGGAAAAGTTCGCACCAGAACTTGCTAAGAAATGCCTTGTCCCTATCCGACACAATGCTCAGTGGAAAGCCGTGCAACAACATCACTCCATTTAAGAACTCCTCAGCCACTATCTTGGCGGTGAACGGGTGTTTCAAGGGTAAAAAATGATTGTATTTGCTGAAGCAGTCCACCACGAAGATCGAATTCCACCCCGCTGAGGAGGGCAGCCCTTCGATGAAATCCATGGAGATATGCTCCCAGATAGCAGAGGGAATTAGAAGGGGTTGGAGGAACCCACCTGGGGATAGGTCTCGTATTTGTTGCGCTGGCAGACGTCACATGTCGCTACAAATTGCTTCACATCCTTGCGTAACCCCACCCAATACAGCTCGACGGCTATACGCTTGTAGGTTTTGAGGAAACCGCCATGACCACTGATTGGGCTAGAGTGGAACTCGGCTAGAACTCGGGGCTTCAAGGCAGACGATGCCGATAGCACCAATCGATCGTCGAAACGAAGCTGGCCTTGAAACAAAGACCACCCTGGAGGTACCTCCTCGCCCTGCAACAACTTCTGAAAGAGTGGATGAAGGAAGGGATCAGACATCACCTCTTCATGGATCGTGGAATCATTGAAGGAGGAAAGCAGGGAAACCGCATTCAGCTATGTATGGAGAGGGTATCTGGATAAAGCATCCGCGACCACGTTAGATACCCCCGGCTTATACTAAATTTCGAACTGATACCCCATAAGTTTGAACAACCAGCGTTGGTATTCGGGAGCGACCACCCACTGTTCCATTAGGAATTTGAGGCTCCGCTGGTCACTGCGCACGATAAAACGTCGACCTAGTAAGTAGTGGCGCCATTTCTGCACCGCAAGAACAATGGCCATTAGTTCGCGTTCATAGGCAGAACGACGAGCTCTAGCCGATAAAGCTTGACTGAAGAAGGCGACTGGTCGATCATGCTGAGACAAAATAGCACCTACGCCGAATCCTGATGCATCCGTTTCCAGGATAAAAGGGGCCTCAAAATCCGGCAGTGCCAGGACCGGGACCTCTACCATGGCTTGTTTGAGCTGCTGAACAGCCAAGGTGGCTGCATCAGTCCAGGCGAACGCATCTTTGCACAATAGCTGTGTTAACGGAGCAGCGATCTTCCCGCAGTTATGTACAAAACGTCTGTAGTAGCCTGTCAGTCCTAGGAAGCCCTACAGTTCTTTCGGTGAAGTTGGGAGAGGCCAGTCGACCATTGCCCGAACTTTTCCTGGATCAGCCATCACGCCGTCCTCGGATATGATATGGCCCAAATACTCAAGCTGAGAAGTCGCGAAGCAACACTTCTTAAGGTTAACAAATAAGGAGTGTTGCTTAAGTATGGACAGCACCTGGCGGAGCTGGACAATATGGTCATCCATGGAGGAGCTATAGACCAAGATGTCATCAAAGAAGACCAGCACGCACCTGCGAATCAAGCCCTTGAAGATCGAATTCATTAACGACTGGAAGGTAGCGGGGGCGTTGGTAAGCCCAAAAGGCATTACGAGGAATTCATAGTGCCCGTTGAGAGTGCGAAACGCGGTTTTGGGCACATCTTGAGGGCTAAGTCGGATTTGTTGGTACCCGGAGCGCAAGTCGAGAAAATGGATGCATCGTGCAACTCATCCAATAACTCATCAATGTTGGGAATCGGGAAGCGATCGGGTACAGTCACTTTGTTTAACACCCGATAGTCCACACAGAACCTCCAACTACCATCTTTCTTCTTCACCAGGAGCACGGGACTAGAGAAAGGACTGCTGCTCGGTTGGATAATACCTGTCGTGAGCATCTCTGATACCATCTTTTCAATTTCTGACTTCTGTATCTGAGGATAACGGTAGGGTCGAACACAAATGGGCACAGTGCCTTCCTGAAGGGGGATAGCATGGTCACAGTCCCGAGTAGGAGGAAGCCCACTAGGTAGGGAGAAGAGGGACTGAAAGGAGTCCAGCAATGGTTGGATGCGCGAGTCCACTACCTGCAACATGTTAGCCACACCAAACTGTTCCACATTGCATAACTCAATAAGGAAACAAGCTACATCACCTTCCCAAGAACGCTTGACTGAATTGCACGAGACCAATGCTCGATGTAAATTTGGATCCCCCCGTATGGTATGGGATCTGCCCTCAGACGCAAAGGTAATAGACAGGTTGGGCCAGTCAGTAGACGTCACATCCAACGAAAAAAGCCATTTCATCCCCAAGATGACGTCGCAGCACTTAACTGACATCGGGAAGAAATCCTCCACCACCGAGATACCTTGGAACTTCACCGTCACGCCTTTAGAGATACCCGAACGTCGGGCGTTATGACCATTGCCCACCAATACTCCATATGAAGACATAGGATGTACTGGAATCCCCAATTTACGTATCAGCTCCTCAGACAGGAAGTTGTGGGATGCCCCGCAATCGATGAGAATAACGACATCAGCCCCAGCCAGAGAACCCTGTACCTTGATTGTGCGGGGACCTGGAAAACCCTCCACCGTCTGATTAGCAAGTTCAATGACAGCCAGATCGAGCTGCTCTTCACTCTCCTCCCCCGCACTGACCTCGACGTTGTCCCCGGCGTCGTCGTCGACCAGCATAACATTGAGTTCGCGCCGTTTACAGCGATGGCCCACGAACCATTTGTCGTCGCAACGGTAGCAAAGCCCTTTGCTACGCCGCACCTGTGCCTCTGCGTCGGTCAATCTCTTCACTCGTGGTGGGGATGGAAAGGGGGTTGCTCCCGTGGAGGTCGTTGGGCTTGTGGAAGAAGAGGAGGAGATGGAGGTTCCTTTTGCTGCTGATGGGCTACCCGCTGAAGAGGCTTTTGTACTGGGCCCCACTTGATTCTTTAGTTGGGCTGGCTAAGGAATGGGAAACCCATCCTTTGGATCTGGGCTCGGGCGAGATGGACAGACCCACTTTGGTGGTTGCCTGGGCTGGGCTACCCTTGGGTAATAGGCCCAAAGTTTCAAGCCCAACAATCTTGGTCTCGATCCACTCGGCACGGTCGACTGTGTTCCGCATTGACTGCGGCGGATCGGCGAGCAGTTCCAGCCGGATGCGTTCTTGTAGACCGTTAATGAAGACCACCATCTTATGTTTCTCTGATAGCGTCGCCCCGAGATGTAAGGATAGGAGCTCAAAGCGCTGCCAGTACGCCGATACTGTGGTCTCTTGCCGGACGGCGAAAAATTTCTGGCACAACTCTAACGGGTGAGCTCCCTTGAACCGTCGACACAGTTCCAGTTTCAGATCTGCCCATGTGTTGAATGGATGCTCCTGCTCCTCGACTTGTAGCCAGATCTGGGCCGCCCCCACCAGACAAATCCGTGCTGCTTGTAACTTCGATGATTCCGACATCTCGTGCAAGGCAAAATAATGCTCAGCTTGATTTAACCACACGATGAGATCTTCCCCGTCGCAGGTGGGCATCTTGATCTTCCTGACTTATGGACCACCACGGTAGGGTGGTAGATCTGGCCTAGCGACGCTCGAACACCCGCGATCTGTAAGGTTTGGGGCTGAAGAACCGCGGGCCAACTTGGGAGTCGATAGATATAACAGATCTGGTGCTCTCGAGATCCGATTGTCGTTGTTGTCTGGTGATGGTCCAGAGTCCCCTAAATCTGGCGCTGCCGGATGCATCAGATCCCGTGCCTGGGCGAAGAACGCCTCCAGCTTCAATGACAGGCCTCGTATCTCCGACCTGACCTCCGTCATCTCGGATCAAACTTCCGATCGGAGTCCTTCCATCTTCTCTGTCGTTTCCGTAACTGTGGTTTCTAGTGCTTCCACCCGAGGGTCGACTTTTGGTGCCATGGAATTGCGGATGCTCTAATACCACTGATGAGGAGGAGCTCGGACGCGTCGAAAGAGGGGGTCGCCTCTGGTGATTTTATTGATATAGGGAACGAAAACGGGGTTACACCGATGAGGGAGGGAGAGACTCTCTCTACTCCTCAAATCGCCCGAGAGGAATCCTCTCCACCAGACCTAAGTCTCCACAGTTGTTCTAATTTCCAGATGCCCATTCCAACAATCGACATAGGTATATATACCCCTAGTTACAATACTTGACTCACTAGACTGACTCACTCACTTGACCGACTCACTGGACTGACTCACCGAACTGACTCGGTAACTTGGCCTGCAATCACTCGGTTTGCAACTGCTGAGCCTCCCTGCCTGATCTGAGATCTTTGCGGCACTTCCTTGAATAGAACTTCTTGACTGGGAGCCCATGGATCGTAACAGATTACAAGGCACCATGATAATCCCAAGGCAGATATTCTAGAGTTGGGGTGGCAATATGTTCGAACCAGCTGGCCCGATTTGTTTGGCCCGAATTGAAAGGTGTCTGGATAAAGTTCTAATAAATCCGGGTCGGATCTAGACAAATACCTCTTGTCTAAATTAAAATCCAGGGTACTTGAACCCAAATTTCATTTGAAGTTCTAGTTATCATTCGATAGAAGAGATTATTGAAGAATTACTGCTTAACAATTACATTAATAAACATAAATCTACTCTAATACACATTGAAATGCATTATAGATGTTTTTTTATTTATATTAATCCAGAATTAACGTGACCGTTCTATAGAAGAATGAATTAAGTTTTAATTTATTTTTATGCATTAGTAATTTAGTATGGCAAAGCCTATATTTTTTTCCTTGAACTTTAAGTTTTTTTTGCTTTTAGTCCCTCAACTTTCAAAAGTGCACATTTGGTCCCTGAACTTTGGCAAGAGCGCACATTTGGTCCTTCCACCGTTAGGATCATTAAATTTTGCTGACGTGGCAAACAAAAGTGCCAAGTGGCTGGTTCATTTGCCACATAACCGATTTTTGTGTGAACCAGTGGTTTAAAAGTGAACTAGACCAAACCCAAATTTAACCACAAAAAATCAACCCATCCTAACCTCTCACTCTCTGGCAAGATATTAATCCCTCTTGATCGAGTACTTACTCCTCTCGAGTTATCTCCCATTTTTGTCTCACTAATTTCGTCTCTCCTTCTTGTCGCGATGACGATGAGAATCACGCACCCGACCCCTCTCTCGTCCTCTCTCACTTCTTATCGCACAAACACCCCCGCTCCTCTCACCTCTCGCAATTTGGGTATGCATTCAATGTTGAAGAAAAACAAATTTACAAACTAGGCATTAAAATTTGAAGCAAATACATAATAATTCAGTTGAGTTGATCGCTAAACTTTCAATGAAATTAAAGAAATCAAGAACTTTTAAGAATAAAAATTAAGGAAATCAAGGGATATATTCTGTCATGTTTATCCAGTTCCACCATAAATGAGCAAGTGAAAGGTGTTGCTTATATATCATGATACAAGTAAGAATTGGTAGGCGCTGTTTTGATGATCTGATTTTGTTGGGCTCTATTCGAACACCAAAATCGTTAGAGCAAAAGCATAAATTGGGAGATTGTAAGTACTGTCACATACAACATCGACTCCATTAATGGATCTGTTGTTGTTTTTTTATATTTTTTTTTTTTTATTTATATATATATATATATGATTGGAGTAGCTGTTCATTCACTGATTTGGTAATGAGAAAGAACCGGCACAAAGAGAACCAACGCACCCAAGTGATTGAGAGAGACGTTCATGAGAAGAACGGGAGAGGAAGAGTGGAGAGTGTTTAATTTGGGGATAAATTTGGGTTTAGTCTGATTCACTTTTGAACCACTAGTTCACACAAAAAAAAACTGGTTCTGTGGCAAATGAACCAGCCACTTGGCACTTTCATTTGCCACATCAACGACATTTAACGGATCTAACGGTGGAAGGACTAAATGTGCACTCTTGCCAAAGTTTAGGGACCACATGTGCACTTTTGAAAGTTGAGGGACCAAAAGCAAAAAAGACTCAAAGTTCGAGGACCAAAAGATAGGTTTTGCCATTTAGTATTTCTGTTGTGTGTTAAATGTTAGATACACGAGTTATTTGCAATAACATTATGATGATTCATAGGTTGCGATAGTTGTTGAGACTTTGTTGTTACTTTTTAAAGATATACATTAAATAGGGTTATATTTATTTTTTTGAAAAAATCAAATAGGGGTTATATTATATATTTGTGAATAGTTTAACATTTGACGATACTCTCAGTATATTAAGTTAATTTTCGAGATTGTGAGTTGTGACAAATCTGAACAACTGGACAACTCATTTTAAAGCAAAATAGGTCTGTACAAGGTAGCCTTATCTGAATTTAAAACTTGGTCAGGTTTGAAATATGTATATACTGCTTTATAGTGTGAATTGTATAAGACCTGATTGTGTCGAACCCGAATTTTTGCCACCCCTAATCTTGAGGCAGTTTCTTTATCTAGGGATGTTGATCCCATTGTGGTTTCCCTAAGAGAAGTGGTGCCTTTGCAACATAACTCAAGGTCTTGAATAATTAATCATTTATCTATAAGTTATTACATAACATTAATTGCCTTTTAATTATTGTGAACCATATTCAATATATATTCTAAGAACACTAGTGAAGCCTTTTAAGTCCATATGTAACACTAATTGTGTTAAGGTTTTTCGTGGTGGTTTGTATCCCCATCAACAAACTCAATTGTAATCAGCCTCTTCGACTTTCCAAAAATTACTAGAAGGACATCGCTCACCTGGGCAATGCTTTATGTCACTGCTCGAGTCAGTAATTTCCTACCAAAGATATATGGTGTTCAATGCAAAACTATGTGTTAAATTTGGAAAGTGTACTGTGGTTAACCAGAATCCCACCTTTCAGGGTAACCAGAATCCCACCTTTCAGGTTAACCAGAATCCCAGATGCAGAAACCGAAACAAATCCTATCGACCGAACTGTGGCACATCTGCTCTTTAATAGACTTTCACAGTTATCTGGAATTGCTGTGAAGGATGAGATTCATGAATCTGCTTCAACTGAACTCAAGTGTGAGTCCAGAGATGTAGACCAGTTTCATGTCAGTACTTGCATAAGCACTCCAGAGAACAAGCCGAGTGCTGAACCTGGATACAATGGAAAAGTGAAGGTCGAAGCCTCATAATGTTCTTAATGATTCTCTACTTGAAACGGTAGTTCCTTCCATCTTATCCGTTCATTAAATTGTACCATCTTTATTCTGCAGTTGTATTACAGATTTGCTATTAATTGGTTCTTGTTTGATTGTCAGCTAACTGGATTATAATGCGGTTGTATGCGTACAATCTTGGAACATGGACGCTTCTCTCTGCAAGATCATTGCTCATACTATTTGTTCGTCATGCTATTTGTCTATCTCCTGTTAAAAAGGGAGAATGGTGTGCATTCGTCAGAAGTTAATCAATGATGTCTGTAATATGTAATTTGGCAGACTTTACTAAACTGTAAAGCTGAAATACCAGACAACCGACGCCTAATTTGTCTGTTGTAAACTACAGAGGGCTAGTTGCTAATTACTATCTTCTCATGTCCTACTGGGACAATGCAAAAGCATTTAGCGTGAATCCCAGTCGACTTGAAGTCGTCATGAAACGATGTTTTATCGTGTACTAAGTTGGTTCATTCAGAACAGTAGTTTGAACTGAATGTGAAGCTCTTTTAGTATTTAACAAGATCATCTCATCTCATCATCTAAAATTCTTACTATTACTTGCTGAATATTTTTGGCTTTTTTCAGGTGAAGTACCGTATTAAATGGTGTGCTCTGAATGTGTTGTTACAATGGCTTTCCAGAACACTGTAGCAATGTTGTCGGATCCATTCACAAGTTTCTGCTTATGGGGAAAGCTCTAATGTTGGGTGCTCTATTCACAAGACTCTGACTCGAGCTTTACTTAATTGAGTTGAAGCTTATTCACTAAAACCTTACAATCCATAAAGTTAATGGAAGAGTGATAACTTCTGCTACAATCTTATTGTTTGTGTGGCCAATCTCTAATCATGTCGCCAACGTAAGAGTTGTCTTCTGATTTTCTCTCCGTGTGGCTTGCGTTCACTTCTTTTTTACTTAGTTCATTGCCTCGAAATTGAAGATGCACAGTAAGAAAAAGGCTTTTGTAACCCAGGAAAGACGTGCCATGTGCCTTGAGATGTGCTTACACCGAAATGGATGTGCACAGATAAATGTCTTTCCTGAGTTGCAGAAGCAAACACCTAAATTCCAACCTTTGGATTTTGCTCCAACCAACATGACAAAAAATAAGAAAAAATCATGTATGAATTTATGGAGGGCTACCCTTGTATATTCATATTGTAGAATTCATATTCTACAGCAAATAATGAGTACAGGAACAATCAGCAGAATCAACTAACAATACATTTGCCGAAAAAAAAAATCAATTAAAGATACTGAATTTTGGGATGTAAACCTCCCTAAGTTCAGTTCAACTGAGGATTAGAATACAAGCCCAGACTGACATTAGAGATTCTGAACAACTGCTCTCCAAAAATGACAGTTCTGCCAAAACGCACTGAAAATCACTGACTATTGCATATGCTACTAAAGATGATATAAACATTGGTTCCAATCATGAATCTAGCATCAAGACTCTTGTGTGCGGGCAACGCAACTGCAAGTTTACACTCAATACAGCAGGAGCCATTGAAACCTCACGCAACATTTGATGATTCATTCCCTCCATTTCTTTTCTTCTTGCCTTTTCCCTTTGATCAAGGAATAAAATTTAAAGTAACCGAGTTTACAACCAAAAAAAAAAAAAAGATGAAAATAATAAATTACATGAAAACATAAATGGTGAACATATTTTTATATAAATTCCATGGATTTTCCTGAATTATGTCAATGATTGCTGAGCGTTGTTGAAAGGTCCAGTTTTTCATTCAATTGATTGCGACAAAAATTTAAAAACGCAAATAAAGAACATTACAAAGATGTATTCAGATTCAGTTATATAAAAAAAAGTTTTAAATCTTTTCAAGTCCAGATGATATGTTTTCAATCTCGTTTTATTCTATGCCGCTTCAAATAAAAAATATTTTATGAACATTTTTCGATGAGACTTATTCTATGAACTTTTATAAACACCGGACCCAAAAGTTTATTACAAGGATTCCATAACAGTAACTAATTAATTTTCTAAGCATTAAATGGAACATAACATATTGCGACAGACTATACTGATACTTTGTGTTAAAAAACATTATGCTTATGTTTGCTTTAGATACCCTTAGAATGCATGTGAAAAACGTTAACATAAAATAAAAGTTTCCTAAACTTCTTTAAAAAGGTAGCAAACTTTTACAAAATTCTTCATGACCAATTCCTTCTCTGAATTATTGTAGAATTCTCAATTAGCATAGCAAAGGTGGAATACGATTTTTCGATCCTTGCCTATAACTTAATTTCAACTCACTTCTAGCTCAAGATTATGAGTATTCCCCAGTAATTAGAGTTGTTGTTGGCCAAGAGCTTAATGAAAAAGTAAAGAGTGAGCTTAAAGATTCCACCTCAATTTGCTTCCGGCAGGGGAAAAAACTTATCAAGCTTGCTATTAGAAAGGATTCCGTTGGGATCCAATTCCATCCTAGCTTTGTTGTATGCATCAACAGGAAACCTCTTCCTTAGTCTTGCTTGGAGTTCCAAAAGCTCTTCTTTGTCCTTCGGGACCTTTTATTGAGAAATAACATCATCACTTGTAGTTGTAGCAAAGGCAAACATACAGTTCGCTAGAAGTAGCAGATTAAATAGTTCACTAATACCACCATGTTCTAGCCATTTAGGACATAAATATGATATGAAAAGATAGAAATGAGACACCGAATTTGCTCAAATACTGGACCTATTGACTGTACAGAAAAACAAGGAAGGTTATGAATTGCTTCACTTTCTTTTTACATGGTATAGAGGACTCAGCATTCAGCGTTACGTCGGATAAACAATAATAAACAGGGGTAAATAACAAGTTATGAATATATACTGTTGCACAACTCCAAAGCAAAAAGAGTCCAAATGAGCCTCAAATGGACGCCAGACATTTTCTTCACTGAATGGGGACCAGAGCGTCCAGCTCAGCTGTCAAAAATAGGCTCTCCAAAAGCTCTATCGGTAAGCCCATGCTTCTAACAAGATATTAGCCATAGCACATAGAGCTTATTCTCCAAAACTATACCCCACAAACATTGAGCGTCAGGTACCCTTAATCTCTTTTAACTGTTCCACATTCACCATTGTAAGGCACAAAGATTCAAATTAATCTAACAGTGCAAGGTTAATTAGCATATCCAAACTAACCTGACTCAATCTGATTCCAACATTCAACATCTAAAAGATTAAGTAAATGAAATGGACTTTGTGAAAGAAATCCAACTATCTAACTCCAAATAAGTTGTCTCCCAAGTCATAGGGTCGACAGGCCTGACTCGCTACCATGGCTGTAAGATTAGTCAGGCTGAAGGCCTCGAAATCCATAGTATTTCAAAAAAAAAAAAAAAAAAAAAAAAGCAATCCTGAAGTTTAACTTTAGACTGTAGTCACTGTACTCCCCAAACTTCTCTAGCAGCATCTAGAACACTCCTAGCAAACCAACGACCAGCTTGAGTCTAACCTGATTTTTCTAAAGGTGGAAGGACACTGCTTATAATCAAACCAAAAAAATTACAAATATACCGTCACAAGTGTCATGAACAGGATTCTAAAAGTTATGGTTCCACCTAAAATGCTTCTGAAAAAGGTTACCTTCATGGGCAAACACTAAGTTAAGAGAAAAAAGAAATTAATAAAAGAAGATACAAAAGCTAGCTCATAAATTATCAAGAGCACAAGTAAACCTCGATTCCTACCTCAATCTTGGCCCAATGCTCGTAGGCAGAATACTTATCCCATAACTGTGTCTGTGTCAGATTCCTGTAGTGAAAGAACTCGTCTGTAATCTCCTTCCTCTGACGGGCATCCGCTGTAGGAAGATACATTATTATACCCACCTGAAAAGGGATAACAAATAATAAACAATTTAGAAGTGCAGTGCACTGAATAAATAAAAAGTACTTGAATTACAGAGCAAACAAAGAAGTTCTTTTCGTTTACCAACAGATGCACATGGAAGGTGGCATCTATACTTTGGTGAGTTCCACAAGTGCAATGAAATGAAAATAAATAAATTGATCTACCATATAAGCGAGATTTTTAAGCAATTGTAACCATCGAAGCATATTTCAAAACAAAGATGCAGTTCAAATGTATTTACCCAAGAAAATATATCATCTTCTTCCACGCTTGAAGCTGGACTCATTCGGCTCTTGCTGCATGCAGTCCATCGTTGCTCTATAGGAGCAGGTGCTGGTATCCCCTGCCTTTGTATGAGCTGCTTTAGTTCTTCAATGTATTCCAGGTCCTTCATGTTTGGTTTTGACATTTTTCCAGTAGGGAAACATGTCTCTGAGACCCACTGCTGCCCTCCACAATCAAATCCTAAAATCTCATCACTCCAACCTACTCTATATCCTTCTGACTTTCTCCAGAACTCTGCCTCTGCCTTGTTAACCTTTATTACATGGTCCTTGTTAAGAGGGTCAAGAGCCAAAAGTTTGTCTCTTAGTTCTGTAAACGAGAGTTCATTAACATCTGCTTCATCATTTTCCGATGATGAACTTGAAGTGTCTGCAGCCCTGTGATCAACGGAATGGAGCTAGTCAATGGAGACTTCAACGATGAAATCACACATTGAGTTTCAAATCCAAAATATGCTTTTGATAAAACAAGAAAAAACAGCAGAATCCAACTGAAGTTTAATTCAGTGTTCTCAAGGCGCTGCCTAGGCGGTTTAGGCTGCCCACCGCCTAGGCCTGTGAGCCTGAAATTAATTTTTAAAATATGTAAAGGTCTTTGTAATTACCAAAAGTCTTTAGTATAAAAGCACAAACTTAAACCCTAACCCTCCTTCACTCCTCTCTAACTCCAGCGACTCCTCTCAACTCCACTGAATGGAGAACAGTCAAGCGACTGTTCTGAGATGGAGAACAGGGGCTGTTTGGAAAATATATTTTTATTTTATTATTTTGAAGATACATTTTTTATTTAAAAATGTGAGTGAAAATATTTTGAAAAATATGGAGGTAAAAATTTGTTGAAGAGAATGTGTAGGTGAAAAAACATGGCTCTTACTGTTGAAGGGTCTCTAAATAAATTATATTATTTTGATATCTTCTAGGGAGGTCTAAGTAAATATTGTTAGTCCGCCTAGGCACATCTAGGCCCCGACTAGTCTAGGCAGGACAAAACCGCCTAGAACCACCTCTCTGCCTAGAAAACACTGGTCTAATCACTTTGGGAAGATTCATGAACTGGAATTCATGAAGACTAAATTAAAATAGAAAAACAAATGGCACCATACATGTGTAACGCATGCAGACACATAAGTATATGTATATGATGTATAATATAATATATACTTACATACATAACATGTCCGTGTGTTATGCTTAGAAGATGAGAGAAGAAAATGCGTAGAGACAGAAAAGAAGATGGAAGACAACTGTTTTGATTCTAACTTAGAACCAAAGAAGCGTTTTCTCAACTATACAGTGTCAAATACACAAATCTATTTTCTCCATTCCACTCTATCAAGGACGACATCCATGGTCCAATTAGTAATTGCGTATCTTTGTTTAGTAGATCCACAAGTTTCATGATAATCAACCTCCTTCAAGCATTGCCATTCAAAATTAGTAGGGAGTTGTTCCTGTGCATTTATGAATCTTTATCGTACAAGTCCACTCAAAACCATCTGAATTGATTCTCCCACATTTTAGCTCCACGCAAAACTGTTCTAGCGATTTTATCTTGATTCTCATTCACATCCTCATGATGCGTTGCCATTTCGTTCGCACTTATTCATTCACTCCTTATTTTGAAGCAAATAGCTTGACTATCTACTACAATTATATAAATGAAAGTGATCACCGTTACTGAGCATGATTCAAGTTAGAGGTAGGTTAATCTCTATAACAATGAACCATTGACTGCATAGTTCAATAAATATTCCAAGTTTAAAACATTTAAAAATAGTAGTTTTTAAGTACTTGGAAAAATCATTTGCCTGTATTTTATACAGGAAACTCAATAATGTTTTTTTTTTTTAGCTCAACCTAGCTTGTGGCAAATTACCAATTTGGATTGATTCACACCCATCAAAATGTATGCTAAAGGTTACACTTTCAGTCACAAAGAATAGCAAAGAGAAATGTTTACCTATATTTCTGAAGCGATTCTACGTAAAGGTCACGAACGTGTTGCACTGCTTCGTCCTTGTCATATTTGGGCTTGAATTTGGTAGGGCCTCTCCACGTTGAAATAGGATTGCACCTCACAACCACAACGGTGTCCGTATATGGAATCCACAAGTATTTCACATGCTTATTTTCAGCCAACCATTTCCTGCAAAAGATAATAGACAAAAAATATATTAAAAAAGGATTGCAAATTTTGAAAAGAACAAATCAAACATGTACACTTCCTTAAACAAGTACAACTGAAACCAACTAATCTCTTCATGAAAGACAAGAGTAAAGAAGAATAAGATTAAGGAACATATACTTGTGATTTTTCTTGATCTCATTGATATTGGAAACAAATGTATGCTCCTCAAGTTGATTCCTCTCAACACATTGGATGGTGACCTCAGCAACAACTCCAAGGCCTCCAAGTCCACAACGGGCAAGGTAAAACAGTTCGGGATCTTTATCTTTTGAGATCTCTATGGTTCCCTTGCCAGGGGTGACTAGTTTCATGCTTATTACTTGCTCATCAATGGGAGGCAATCTTGCACCAGTACCATGAGCACCGACCTAAAGCAAAATCAAGGAGCTACATCTCTATCATAACCATAGCAAAGATAGCACTTCTATTTTCTAGTCAACAATGCTCTTTTTTTCCTCAAAAACTGAAAAAGAAAAAAAAATTGTGCGTAAAAAACTAACAACCGAGTCCAGGTACAAGCAGCTATTGACCTTATTAACGCTTATATTAGCATTAGACTGCCAAAGTTCAGAAAATGTCAAAGTCACAGTTTACAAGTTTAAACCAAGCCAACAGCTATGTATTTTATACAATTTGATCAGTTAAACGAGTCAAGGAAACAAGTCAAGGAGCGTCCATGAACTCTCATTTACTAGGGTAGTGACAATTATAGCGGTTACTAACATTGTTGATTTAAGGAGATTAAACAAATGAGGTTTGGAGAAGATGATCGAATTTGGAAATTGTGCATTTTTTTTTTTATCTTTCGAAGGTTTTGGTTCTTTCAAAATAAATTAGGTTTCTATTATTTCTAATCTTTGGTACCTCTTCTTAACCCCCAAATCCGCGATCTAAGATAAACCCCAATTCAGCATTTCATCGCTACCTCCTCTAAAAAAAACCACTTCCTCACTACCCTCAAAGGTTTATGGTTCCTTGAAAAAAATATATAATTATCTTTATTTCATCTATTTCTTATAGACATTCAGTAATAAAGTGAGCAAAAAAATACATTCCCTTACTGCACACACTAATTACATTAATTTCTAATGACTCTTCTTAACATATACTATCCAGTTTACGAGGATTCTAAATTCATCATTTCATCACTACCCCAAAAACCTTAGCTCTGATATTCTAGGCTCAACTAAACCTAAACCCACATTGATCAGAGTATAAAACAAACAAGAAGTTTTAGTTTCTTTTTGCGGAATAATGTCTAATCTAAAAAATGATCATCTTTCTTCACAGTTTGCAACGAAATTGAAATGTGCATATATCCATGTAGAGAGATACCTGAATGATACCCCCAATCTGCTGCTCGCGAATGGACGCGAAATTCTGCAACGTGAAACCATACTCCTTGATCCCATCAACAAGTTGCTGAACCCTAATCCCAGCCTGAACCCTAACCCTCATACTCTCCCTGTCAACCTCAATGACTCTATCCATGAGCGCCAAATTCACCATCCTCGCCCTGTGCAGGCCGATCCCGTTGGGCGAGAGGCCGGAGCCGACGGGGCGGATGCTCTGCTTCCGCTGATTGGCGTCCCTGACGAGGGCCTCGAGGTCGTGCAGGGTCTCCGGCTGGAGGAAGACCCTGGTGTGGACTTGGTGGGTGGCGCTCCAGTTGGAGACGGAGTGGAGGTCGTCTGGGAGGGGGGCGTAGCGGAAGAGGTGGGCTTTCTTGTGCTTGGCGTCGGAAGGGAGTGGGAAGGAGTAGTAGGTCGCGGCGGCGCAGCCGATGAGGAGGGCGCCGTAGCCCAGGTACTTCCGGAGCTCCGCATCGGACGAGGACGATGGCGATGGCGATGGCGATGGCGATTGAGATGAGAGGGATCGAGAGAGGAGGAGGCGATTAGGGTTAGGGTTTGGAGTGGTTCGGCGGAGGAGTAGCGGTAGTGATGAGGTCTGAGGGAATCGCTGTTTTAAAATGCGAGATACCAGCATTGTGCGGCTTTCAGTAGAGCTTGTAAGTATGGTTGGATTGGTTTCAAATTTTGGGTACTTGCCCTTGGTATTGGTTATTGGAAGTTGTTGGATTGAAGTTCACATCCCCATGTTTATCCAATGAATCATTTTTTTTAACAAGTCGTATATTGTAATAAATGCCCCAAAATATTGAGGTTCCGGGTTTAATGAGGAGTAAATGGTATTGAAATCATTTTTGTTTCGGGTAGCTAATTACCACATTTTAATTTAGAGCTTAAACATCTCTAGTGAGATGGATGAGGCGTTAATTGTCAAAAAGTCTAGGTTTAAGGAGGTCGTGAGTTCGACTCCCGCAAAAGCAAAAAAAAAAAAAAAAAAAAAAAAAAAAAAAAAAACAATCCATCTCCTTCTTCGTTCTTCTTTCGCAATAATTGGATATGCGTTTCTCCTTACTTCGCAATTCTCACCACCTATTCGAGCTTTTTCACAATCTTAATACCTCGTCTCAGGTGATAAGTGTAACATCATCTAACCCAAAACAAAGCACTGCCTAGCACTAATCTACCATTAAGCCCTAACCTCATCCGCGCATAACCTAATGGCGTGTTAGTTAGCCTTTACTTCTCATTTATGTCGTTATTCGTGTTTAGGATAAGTATTTCTCATTTATTTTCATTTAGTGTATTTTCAAAGTTAATTAAAACTTTTTAATATTATTTACGGAAGCTAACATAAATCGTGAAAGCAATTACAAATAGATGTCATGCATATCAAATAAGACGATAATCTATCAAAAGTTGGAGAAACTAGTCTCTCAATCCATAAGATATCTCAAAAGTACATAAAAGACATAAGTATGTAAATACAACAATTTAATAAAACCTACAAACGTAACAAAAAATGTTGTCCACGGAAGGCTCAGAGGAAATTGTCAATCTTCTTTTTTCCCTTGCTATTGATAATCTAGTTCACAGCTGATAATGCAGCTGATAGCTGATAATCTAGTATATGGTAGCGAAAAACTGATAATCTAGATGATCAACTAAAAACTGTTTGAAAAAATAACTGGTTGAGTAGCTGAGAAATGCAAAATGACGTAAATAGACATATGACAATTGTTTGGAAGAATACATGTCATTGATTAAAAAAAAGAATATATATGTAACAATTAAATGACATTATTAGGTTTCATAAAAAAAATGACATTGTATGACATTGTTGTTATGTAAGCCTTGATTAAAAAAACACATATGTTAAACTTTTTATAAGAAAAATGCATATGTTACACATTTATCTTTATCTTTTTTTTTTTGAAGACATGTTACTCACTTATCTTAAACATTACTAATTTTTAAGATAAATACGTTCTTTAAAAGAAAAGAAAAGAAAGCAGATATTAAAGATAAATATGTTATCCACTATTCATACGAAAAGAAAAAGATTAATACGGTGAAAGCAAAGTCGAAAATAAGTTTGTTCCTATTTTTGTAGTATAGTGATTACTCGTACATGACATTAATCAATATATTCCGAAAAAAGGTAAAATTGGAAGATAAAACTCAGACAACGGTTTTTATACTTAAATGCTAGTAGAAGTAGCGCTTCAATTGGGAAATGATCATCTAGCTTATTTTGAAAATAACCTTTCAACCAAACACAACTTATTAAAGCTCTGTTTAACAAGTACAAACTAACTTATCAGCTAACTGATCTGCTAACTTATAAGCTACTTGCACAAATAAGTGGTGTTTGGTAGCTAGCTTATTTCGAAAATCATCTAGATGATAATCTAAAATTCCAGACACTATCTACACTAGCGTTTTGTTGAAACAACGTCGGATCAAGTTTATTTTTCCTTACGTGCCCTTTGTTTGTGCCTCTGTTTTTATTTTTATTTTTTATAAATAGGATAAATTTTATTAATCTCAGCTCAAAATTACATCTTGGTGAATAATAGACATTACACTTGAAGGAGTTGTTTCCCAAAGAGTCTCATACTCATGACATCGCGAAAGTCTTGTCATCTCATGGGCAAGCTTGTTGGTTTGTTGAAGTATGTGAACTATTTTCCATGTCGGATGATTGTTGCTTATATGATGGCATTCCTGTAGGATTAAACCCATCTCCGACTCATTCTCATTGGCTTGACTCAACCCTTGTACTGTATTTAGAGCATAAGTCTCAAAAGTCACATTCTCGAGTCCCAAACTAGAAACCCACTTTAGTAAGTCACAAAGAGCCACTGCTTCGGCCTCAGCTGGTGTGCAATTGGACTGATAAAGTTTTGTGATCCCCTTTATGAAGTGTCAATTTGCATCTCTTAGTGCTGCCCCCAACCCTATTTGGTCTTCACCCTGAAAGATCGTCGCGTCCAAGTTACATTTGACCATCCATAATTCAGGTCTTGTCCAACTGATTGTTGGTGGTGGATTGCTATGCGAAGAAGATGGAATTGCTTGGGATTTCTTCCCCTCCATCATGACTTCCACCAATCAATGCTCACCTGGATCTTCAATGCTGCAGGTTTAGATCTATTTCACCACAAAACATTGTTCATGTGGTTCCATTTCGCCCATAAAGTAATCCATATCTTTGCAGTTTCCATGATATCTCCCCAATCAGTGAGCTGTGCGAACCACTCCTTCAGATTAAACCGATCACCCCCATTATAATGAAGATTTTCTCCTCCGTTTGAGCCTTCAACCTCCCTGCACTGAAACACGATATGCTCCAATGACTTGATTTCCTCTCTGCAACAAACACATAATGGATCCATTTGAACACCCTTTTCTATCAACCTGGACTTGATAGGGAGACATCCTCGTAGTGCTCGCCATGCAAAATGTTTGACCTTTGATGGCACATTCATCTTCCAGATCTGAGCCTAATTCCCTTCTATATGTTAAGGTAAACCTCCTTGATTTAATGATTGAGCAATGTAGTAACCTGATTTCACAGTGTATTTTCTATTTTTTGTGTGGTGCCATATTAGTTGATCTTCAATTCCCCTGCTCAACACAATTTTTTTTATTCCTTTTGTGTGTCTCTGAGCCCTCAACAATTCCAGCTCAGGTGATTCATTACTCTAGGCTGGCCTGCTCCACAGGTCCTGCCGATACAATAGCTCTAACGACCTCCACTAATGGGCATGAGGTTTGGGATTTTGAAAACTCCACCAACTGGTTGTTAATTTTAAGAAACTCCTAATTAGTTACCTCAATCAAAGCCTAAAAACTCTTGCCTTCACCCTATCCTTATAATTCAAATTTGAATTTTGAAAATCCCACCAACTGGTTCTTAATTTTAAGAAACTCCTAATTAGTTACCTCAATCAAAGCCTAAAAATTTTTGCCTTCACCCCCACCAGCTGGTTATTAATTTTAAGAAACTCCTAATCAGTTACCTCAATCAATGCCTAAGAATTCTTGCCTTCACATCGATTTTGGACTTTACTTATTAATTCGTCCCAATTGTCACCGTCATGACATGGTTGCTTCTTGCTTTTCTGAAAAAAATCACATTCAATGCAGAATCTCCACAAAAGAAAGAACTTAACTTTTATGTAACAAGAACCTCCAACAAGATCAACCTTCCAAAGCGGATCGCTAGATTGATAGATCAAAAGTTATAAAACCTCCCTAATTAATTTAGGAGAGAAAACTCATATGCAAGTTAAAGAAGCTTCATAATGAGAAGAGGAATTTCAAGGACCACTCAACTAATCTCAAACAGAAGAGGAAACTCACAAACCTCTTAACAAGAAGAGAAAAGTTACAAACCTCTCAACAAGAAGGGGAAAATCACAAACCTCTCACAAAAAAAAAACTCACAAACCTCTCAACAAGAAGAGGGGGAAAATCACAAACCTCTCACAAAAAAATACTCACAAACCTCTCAACAAGAAGATTCTCTCAACTAGAAGAGGAAAATCCCAATTCTCTGCCCTTTGTGCCTCTCAATTTCGATTTCGAAAAATTAGGTGCGCATCCTTTATATGCGGAAATATCAATTTCGATTCAATTTTTTATTGGTTAGATAACAACCTAATCAAATATCTTTACAATATATAGGATGTATAAGAAACAATAAATGTGTAACATACCGTATTAACATATGTAACAATACTATTTAATATTGTATCTATATAAATATATTTTGTTATGAAAGCCTTAGAAATATATTAACAAATACTAAATTAAATATCTTATCAAAAAAATCTATAATACTATATTATTTAATATTGAATTTTTCTTTAAAAAATATTTAATATTTTTTTAAATAATTATATTAAATGATAATTATTTAAATTTCTATATATGTAATATTAAATATTAATAAGTGTATTCTTTTTCATGTAAGCACTAATCGACACAAGTAATTGGTTTTCTAAATAATGTAAGAATTAAGTTATTTTATGCTATTTGTGTTATATAAATAATATATATATATATATATATATAGTTATTTATATATAATTCATTTAGATTTTTATAACAATTAATTATATGATTATCTCCCTTTCAAAAAAAATGATATGATTACTTAATGGTGTCATATGTCCTTTTATGTCATTTTGCATTTCTCATCTACTAAATCAATTATTTTTTGAAACAAATTTTAATTGATCGGTTGGATTATCAACTTTCCACTACTAGCTACTAAATTATCAACTATCAGTTATATTATCAAACAGAGCCTAAATAAACAAGCTTATCATCTACTAGCTGATAAGCTAGTTTGTGCTTACCAACAGAGTTTAAATGTCCAACCAACGTAATTTCACTCAATTTTAGAGATTAATTTCACTTTCAAGTTTCAACTACATGATTATTGGAATCATTTTCTCTTTTTTTGATAGGAAAAGAAACTAACTTGCCCCGAAATATTTTCAACTATACATTTGAAGGGGTAGACAATGTTTTCGACACATCAACTTCAAATTGATAAAAATTGATAAAAATGAGCATGCGCAACAACTTATGGAAAAAATGAGAATGTAAAGTGTGTGTATATAATTATGGTGTTAATGAATTTCGCCAATCCATCTGCCTTGATACTTCTTTTCTCGATGGACTGGCGCATCGATACAAAATGTGCTATTCAAGAAATTCTTTTTTGTACAGCCATATACAGTACAATAAAAATGGGGCAAACAAGAAGTATTATGTATGGAAAAGCTTGACTCAATGGACCTTCTTCTTCTTCTTGCACTTCCTCACCCCTTCTTAAAGGGTAAACGTTTTTATCCTTTATAAATGCTTCAAAATAATTCTGGAAGCCGGTTCTTGACGACGGGGTTGAACTCTTAACCTTCATCATCTCCATGGCCTTGCAGAAATGGAGTTGTAGAACTGGTTAGTCGCAATTTTAATGTCGTTGAAATTAAAAGTTTTTGGTCTTGCGGCAAATAACAGCAGTTACCTGGAAGCTAAACATAAACTGCCTTGCTCTCTTGCTGACTTGAACATTTAAGTGTGCTTGTAGCTTCTCATACATTTCTCGGGCCTCACTTGACCTGCTCACCAGCATAATTAGAAATGTCACGAACATTAGAAATGAATATGAGATTACCAAAATCTGAACTAAATCCGTAGTCTTATTAAAATTGAAGCCATAATTATCTAGAATCTATAACAAATTGGGAACTATACGTGCACATACAAGGGATGCACTAGCAGTGACGATTCTTGACGCTGCCCAATGATTCTCCAAACCTTACTCATTTTTTTTCTTATTTCTTTTTTATTGTTTTTTTATAACATTAGGTGACCAGGCTAATCCTACAGGATGCAATTGTGTGCTCCAACCAATAACTCAGAAGACAGCAACTTATTTGGAGTTCGATAGCAGGATTCAATCCCACGACGTATCGGTCACAGAACACCAATTCAATTGGGGACTTTCCTCACCCGATTTTTAAGTTCCTCTAGTAATTTGATGTTCTCTACAAGGGCATCTCTTTATTCAGGAATATCAACTTTCTACCTAAGTAAGTTCTATGTTCATCAAGGTTCTGGACAGCATATCACAATGCCATGCAGCAAGGGAAGAGGGTGACAGAGAAAAGTTAGGGAAAAGAAAGAAAGATAAAAAAAAAAAATGATAATAACTCCTATTACGAGTTTACGACAATCATTTCTTACAAACACCATAAGCAAAGTTCTACCAAAACAAAGCACCCAAAAAATAATCCTATCCAAAGTCTACAAGTTGCAGGTCTTAAGCAAAAACTTTAAATTGAGAAATTTCAACAATTAATATTGCATGAAAAGAAAAAATGTATGCATGTAAAAAAAACTTGTTGCACATGACTTTTGACATTGAATCAGTTTTTATATGCATCTACCAAGAATGATAGATTCATACCTCTTATTGAACAAATTTGTGACTAAAAGCAAAATCGGAGGACTTTGTAAATGTTGAAGATGTGTGGACCGAAAGTTAGTCCCACATCGATTAAATGAAACTTCGAAATATAAATGAAGTATATAAGTGATTAATTCCTCCCAACTAGTACCGAGGCATTTTGAGTTAAAACCCCACTCCTAAAGTTGAAGGTGGTTAAGTTGGAAACAATATCAATGCTAGCGGAGAGGATCCACAGGCTCGCGCACGCGTGTGCGGTGCGGCAGTAAGATTTTGACATGGTATTAGAGCCCATGGTTCGGATGGGACATGAGAGGAAAAAAAAAAAAAAAGCCCCCTAAATCATGTGACTTTCGATCCATGGGGAGTGTTGAAGACGTGTGAACCGAAAGTTAGTCCTACATTGATTAAATGAAACTTCGAAATGAAGTATATAAGTGATTAACTCCTCCCAACTAGTACCGAGGCCTTTTAGAGGTAAAACCCCACACCTAAAGTTGAAGCGGTTAAGTTGGGGATAGTATCAATGCTAGCAGAGGGGATCCACAGGCTTGTGCACACGTGTGCTATGCGGCCGTGAGAATTTGACAGTAAACAAGATAACCAAATTATTTATAATAACTATAGATTAAGTTTGAGCAACAGAACAAAGGCTTGTCAAATCAGAACGGAAAACTGTTCTCTTATTCCAAAACTAAATGCAGCAGCATTCAATCTCAAAGTTATGCGTAAGAGCTGGCCTGAAAAAGGTAAGCAGTAGGGAGGGAGTAGTCTATACCTGTTGAGTGAATCTTGACAAATTGACCACTGCAAAGCAGCTAATCCATGAAGCTCACTCTGGGTACGCAGTTGACAGATGAGAAGGTTCAGTAAATAAAACTCTCATGAACTTAAATAAAAATGGAATCGAAGCAACTTATTCAAGACAAAACAAAAATCTTAACAATAGATCAGATGGAAAGGAAGGTTTACTCATAAAATGTGCAGAGCTCTATCATTTAAAATGAAGATGCCCAAATTGAGGTATGTTCAAACCACTTGATTAAGTCAGCCATACTCTGAATCATTAATTGATGTACCACATTTAAGGGTTTTTTTTTTTTTTTTTTTTTTCTTTAAGTAATAACCTAGATGAAATGCACCCAACATTGATTTGAGGGTCAAATGTTCACCTGACATAGGTAACTTTTTTAAGGTCTCATTGCTTAAAATTGCAGATATGAGCTTGTTTGGGCTTCAAAAAATAAAAATAAATAAATTTTGTTGTTTATTTCTTCAATAAATCTTGTTATTTCTTGGAAAACACCTTAAGAATTTATACCAAGAAAAAATCCTTAAAAATGTGCATAACAGAACTTTTTAACAGACAATATATTTCTAGACTATATTTCTACAGGTGTTCTAAATTCAGTCAGATAGTTAATATAAGAGAAGACATTGGTTAAATAAAGACGAAGTAGTCTGCAACGGTAACATACAAGTTAAGAAATTAGTTTTGCACCTGAAAAGGCAACTCCTCCATGACTTTCTCATAGTACGGCAACGCTTCTCTTAGCTTTCCGGTGTCCATCAATCGATCGCCATCTCTCAACACCTAATACAGTACAGTGACGCATTATGTCCACAACCATGAACATGCCAAAATGATATGACTTAGTCATTAAGTGCAAAATATGTTTACATATTTGATGACTAAAAAAAATGCAATCTCAGCATTCAACATGTATTCCTGACTAATCTTATTTTCCAATTATTCAAACGTAGCTCCTCCCCACCATAAAAAAAAATAATAATAATAACACAAACTGAACGAGGACCTAATTATAGAGATTCAGTTCATGAAGCAATTAACTTTAACTTGCTGACACTAATTTGCTTCTGGCAACTGATTCTGATACCATTCAATTGGAGTTTTGGTGCTCATACTAGCCCTCATGTAAATTAGAACAAATAAATAATAAGAAAATACAAAATAAAGAGAACTAGCATACAAGTATACAACGAACGGATGATTAGTTAAGTGCATGCAAGGACTTTATCATTCAGCTGCCCATAGTTAGTTACTGTTAAGGAATAAAGAGTTTATTTGTTCATTTGAGTAATTTCTTGGACAAAATAATCACATAATCAATCTGAAGGTGAATAAAAAGAAAGAGGAGGACAAATGAACTTTGTGAGTAGTAAATATAAAGAAAATACAAGCATAATACTGTCACAACGAAAAGTAGTTCAACTATGGTCTCGGCATGGCCTAACTGGCCTCTTAACTTGTTAGAGTTACCAAGAAAAGCAAAACTAACAAGTCCCCAACGTCCTCATTGGGCACATAATTTTTTTCCGAATCACCAATTGCATCAATATTATAAGTGCAAGAGTTGAAGTTGAAGAGATAACCTTTTTTTGAAGCACCTAAAGATACTTTTAGCTGGGAAGGGAAGTAGATAATCGGTTTTAATCTTTTTGTATCTTGAGAAAAGTCCCGTTCATTGATGTAAACCTAAGTTCAATTCACCTTCCACCCACAAATGGAGTCCAAATCTAAAAAGCCCCCTAAAGACATTGATGGTTGTTTGGGTTTGAGATCTGCTGCATACAAAAGTAAAGTGAAAATCTCAACCTAGCACAAAGAAGTTGAAGCACGACTTATGAAGTACTCATGCGCTCTCCAACCTCAGTTTCATACTACAATCAAACAACAACATTAGAATCCTAAACTTCCCAAGTATACCATATCACAGATTTGAAGACGTAAAAAATAACTTTCATGACTGGTTGATGCATAGGGTAAGAAATTATTCAATAGGGACATTGATGACCAAAAGTGAAGCTTAGTAGTTAATACTCTCACAATTCTAACATTTTGTCCCTTAAGAAGACAGATGTCACACGAGCAAAGAAGTAAACATAAAAGAAAAACTTCTCCCTAGCCTCCTCCAGACAATTATATACCTTCTCACATTCTTTTTTCAGCCTTGCATCAACAGTCATGCCCATCTTCTTCTTGTATTCTGCAATTAACTGTTTCGTGTGGGCTTCTTTGGCAGCTTTTTCTTCTGCTTTTTCAATTACCTCCTCTGGACGAATAGTTCTTCCACCACCAAACTGAATAATAAGAAGAGGTCTTCATATTAAAAATAACCAATAAACATGTAAATGACAACCTAAAACAAACGCAAGTTTATACCGTCTTCGAAATGTTGCTAGGCCTAGGAAACACTCCCCATGTAGAGACCTTGGGCTTGTAGAGTTCAGCACCATCTTGAACTGCCGGTTCAACCTTTGATGGCTCCGCAGTTCCAAACTTGCTGGCATCACCGACAATTATTTCCACCTCAGGAGATTCCCCACCAGGAAAAGAGTCCACCACAGGAACCAAACCTGCCGGCAGTCCCTTGGTTGTCTTCTTATCCGCGAAATTAAGACCCATAAAATCAATACTGGAAACACTCAGCCCTTCCTTCTTACTCTTACTAGTAACCTTTCCTGTATAAGCTTCTTCTGCTCCTAAATAACAGATCGTTGAACATACAATAAACTCCAAAATTAAGGATCCACAGAAATATATCTAAATTATAATATAATAAAAACATCATCAAAAACTTGTGAAACCCAATTTCATCCAACAGCAACAACAACATGGCCCCAATCCCAAATTAGTTGGGGTCAGCAACAAGGAAAAAACTCTTCCATTGCACTCGATTTAGTGCAATTGATGGTGTTCTTTCTAAATCCTTTAAATCCCTAATCAATGCGTACTAATTTAGCTTTGGTCTACCCCTAAATCGTCGACTTTCTTCAGTTTCTATCGAGTCATTTTTCTAACGGCGGCATTTGTCCAAAAACCCAATTCCATCCAACTACCCATTATGGAAAAGTGACAATTAATGCCAATTTTGCCTTGCAATTCAACATTTTGTTCCTAAACAACAAAATGTTCAACAAACATCATACCTCAAAATTGAGAATTCCCCATAAACAAAAACAATCAATCCCGCAAACATATATCTAATCTAACAAAAACTTCATCAAGAAATTGTAAACCCAATTAAACCCAACCACCCAATATCATAACATGATGATTAATGCCAAATTCGCCTTCAAATTCAACCAAATCCAAGCAGAAAACAAAAAGTCCCCAAATCTACCTGGTCCTTTCCCAACATCTGGCATCCCCACAACTCCTTTGTTCTTCTTATACTCTCTGGCCTTCTCCATTGCAAGCTTAACAGAGAGAGGGACGCCTTTTCCGTCACTACCCATCTCTGCAGATTCATTTCCATCATCACCAACCCCATTTTCTGCAGATTCCCGAACTGGGTTTTCAATTTTGGATTGTTTTTGGCTCTCTTTCGACTTCTTGTACTGGTTTGCTTTGGAAAAAGCGAGCTTCACTGGGTCTACTGCTGCTGCAATGGCTGGCTCGTCCTCCGAAGTGCTCTGTGAGGAATTGGAGGTGGAATCGCTTATGGATGCTGAGATTTTGAGGGGTTTGAGAGGGCGTGGGGTGCAGAGATTGATTTTGGGTTTGGGAGAAGCAGAGACGCCATTAATGGCGCGCGTAGGGAAGACCCATGAAGGTTGAGAAAGGCAAGTCATGGTGCGGTTGTTAATGGTGGATAGTGTCTGCTCATGCTAGAGCAAGAAAAAATTGCTTTTCTGATCCACCTTTCTACGCCATTTTCACACTCACTTGATCGTAACGGTTGATTTTTGCATCGTTTTCTGTGCAAGCAAAAATTGATGAGCATCTAAGTGATTTGAGTCTTAAAAAAGTGACTTAAAATAGTACGACTCAAGTCTAAATGCAAAGATACTTGTGTTTTGATGCGGGGAAAATGATCTCATTTTCAACACGGCGCACACGCTTCGTCCTTTAATTATTTATAATTATTTCTTATCTATTCATATATGGGTCTCATATCTGATAAAACACTATAAATAATTAAAAGATAAGGATGTACACTTAAAGTATATGTTGAGAGTGTGTTAGATTATCATTTTCCTTTTGATGCGTACATTTGTTAGTCAAAGACCTTTGGATGTGAACCAAGAGAGTTGAGGTGAGATGACAACAGCCCCTCCTATTTTTTAACTAGAGTTCTCATATCTTTGCTTTTTTTTTTTTTAACTTCAATAAAAATCGAATCACGATTTTTTGCTTAATTTTTTGAAGTCTTTTTTTTTTGACAAATGATATTTTTACCAACTCATTGAAGAGGTTCTTAGTTATCACATATCTTTGTTAGGACGGAAAGTTTTTAATACTTTTGGTTTGAGGCAGCTGATTTTATAGTTCTAAATTCCAAATTTAGGATTCGTTCGGATTTTGTCTTGGATACATTTATGAATTACAATAAATTAAAAAAAAAACATTAGATTTAACATTAGGCAAATGCTATACTAAGTCATGAACATTACATTTTGTCTGTGGCACAATGTTATCCACCTTAAGACTCGTAAGCTCATCTCATGCATTGTCACAATTTGATTAAAATAGCAATGTGAATAACATTGCGCTGCGCGCATGATGCATAGCAATTTCCCTGCACTAAATTCATCTCCAATCACACTAATTAGCATGAGATTACATACTTGTTTAAGAAGTTGGAGGTTCAAAGTAGTCAACGGGAAACACCTAAAAACATTGACACGAATAAGCAGTCACAACAACCATATGTATAATATAATTTTTTTTTTGTAGTGTAGATCATTCAGTATTCAAACTTAACCAACTATTTCAATCAAGCTTGAGCTGGTCAGTACACTAAAAGGTAAAGCTATTCTAGCATTGTTTTTATGCGTCGTGGTAAAGATGTAGGTAGGGCGGAGAATGCAATCACAATCCTCATCCTCACTTATAGCGGAGACGGAGATTTCCCACTTAAAATTCTCCACTAGGGAACTTTTGACCCCTATTTCTTGCCTTGTGGGGATCTCCACCCCCACGGGATTTCCCACCTCGTCACTTTTTCACATAAGTTAACTACAAATATAAGGTGAAATAAAGTAGCAACATAGTTACTTACTAGGGTCACGCTATGTGCAAGCCACATAAGTGTAAGGGCAAGACACATTGAGGACATCCCTTTCAATTCATAAGGGCACCAAATGTAATGTTTTTCTTCCTTAAATACCCTTTTCGATTTAGAAGAGCACTCCACACCAATTCGTCCAACCGAATCGAACCCTAGACCCATTCGTCTCATCCAATCTCTTCCAATTGAACCCGAATCAAAACCTAGGCTCGAAATGATTAGACGAAGTTATTTTCTTGGTTTTCGATGGTGGTGGTTGGTTTGTGCATTGGAGGGGAAGAACCGGTGGTGGTGGTTCGCGCGTTAGAGGACCCGGATTGACTATCATGCATTATTTCCTGCAAAAATAGGAGTATCAAAGCATCAGGTGGGAACTTCAACAAGGACTAAAAAGGAAATTAAAAAAAAAAACTCTTAAAAATAGGAGGTTCAACCACACAAGACCGAACGATATGTCAATGTTTGGTTCCCATCAACCGAACTAAATGTGTATGTTCGGTTACCATTAACCGAACATTTAAAACTTGTTTGGTTGCTTGTAACCGAACATACAAGTTTTGGTTCGACCCTGCAAGGCCAAATCGATAAACTAGGGAATTATTGCAACATCTACCTCTCCATGTTGAACATCATCATTCGTTTTATGTTCATCATCCATTTTCATTAACACCTAACTATGATGCCAAATGACCAAGCCCTAAAAAACCAAACAAAGGTGTTCAAACCCATCCATTCAAAGCAGCTTCAAAGCCTATTTTCTTGCATTAAATGTAACGACCCTAAAATCTAACTCGTGCTACGTGTTAATTTAAGTCATACGTGGGCCCACTTGCCGTGATACACTTGTCCAATTCTCGGTTGTCGACACCGAGGTATGGTATTTTTGTTCGGTATTTGTAACGACCCAAATCCACATTGGACCTGTAACGGCCCAATTTATAATTGCCGTTAATTATGACGTTATTGCAGATGTGGACGCCAGCGAGGACGGTCGAGGGTCCCACAGCGAGGCTGGAACGCACTCGAACTAGGTATACAGTCTGTTTTGTATGTTTTTGTGGTAAATTGTGATGAAAATATTCTAATTAGCTAGATTTCATTACAATATGTGTGTTAATGTAGTTTATTGACGAGTGAGGAATTGCCTCGGGGTGCGTACGGACACGGGACACGAGGCACGGGGTGCCGGGTAGTCTTGAGACTAGTGTGGTCTTATCCACAAATTTTGGGAAATTATTGAAAAGGTTAGATAATTGATATAAGCTAAATCAATTGGAAATCAATAAGTTCTATAGTTAAGGTGGATAAAACAACAACCGTGGGATGATTCTCGGGATGCATAATAGAGAGAATTGAGGTGTCAAGTGTCAAGATAAGGAGTATGGAGTTGGAGTGACACAGGGTGATCAAATGCCAAGTATATATATACATGTTAGATTGATCAAACAAAGGAGAGAAAGAGAGTGAGATTGGAGAGAGAGCTTGAGGGAGAGAATCGTTGGAAGAGGAGGAAGAAGAACAACATTTAAGGAGTGAAGAAGGTGATTTTGGGCATTCAACCACAAGATCAAGAGGTATGGACACATCAAACTTGAGTTTTGTGAGATTTTTGGTGTGGGTTAGAAATTGTGAAATCTGAATTTGTTGGGAAATTAGACACTTGGTTTTGTTGAGAGTGAGTGTGTATGAGAATGGCATGAGATGGTTGTGATTTTGAGCTAGTTTGAGAGGAATTTGATAATTTTCTGAAAATGGGTTTTGAAAATGTGATTTTGATGATTCTTGGATTTTGATGTTTAAACTTGATAAATTTGTGTTTAAATGGTATTTCTGAGGTGGATGATGATTTTTAGAGGTGTTGGAACCAAATGAATGGGTGTATGAGGAAGTTTGGAATGTGGATTTTTGAATTGTAAATTTTGGACAAAGCGCGATTAGCGCGCTAATGGATGGACCTAGCGCGCTAATTGCTCTCTGGAAAATGATGATGAACAGTGACGTAGATGAATTAGCGCGCTAATTCATCTCATTAGCGCGCTAATAGTTCACTGGAATCTGAAAAATTAGAAAATAAGAAAATGAGCCTAACTAATAATTTAACCCAATTAATTGATAAACAACCCTCATAAATGAATTCCAGGAGTCTCAGAATAGTAATTGGAGTCGGGGGTTAGTCAGAAATCAGACCGGGAGTAATATTGGGGATTTGGAGGTATTGAACCGGGGGTTGATTTGTGGAACGAGGAGTGCGTATTGAGGTGTGTAGTATCCCAATTGAACTTCACTTTAGTATTTACCGTTTGACTTATTTGAATTCAGTTCTATTTATTCTTTACTCCATTTCATTATTGCTTTACGGTGGCTGAGTACTCTCACCTGGTGACTTTACGGTAGTGGAGTTACTCCTACCTGGTGTCTTTACGGTGTTGAGATCACTCCCCACCTGGTGCTTATTCGTTACGGCCATAGAGTCCACTAAGTCATAGCACTTGTCTAGGTATACGCCGGTGAATAGGCTACCCGGGTATGGTAGGCTTGTATGGGTGCGTCGTGGGTCTACTCCGACCACCTAGAGGGTCCAGGGTCACCCGGTTGAGGTGTTTTTACGGGCTGTGCCTGGGGAAAAACCCGAAGTATGACTTGGTCTGATTTTACTGTGCACGTACTTTGTTTCATTACTATATTTATGCATGCGATGATCCTTTTTACAGTTGTCTGTATTCTTTTGTTCCGCATGTTTAATTATAGTATTTTAAATTTCAGTACTTTTACTTCCGTAATTACTTGGTGAATATCCTTGGGATTACTCACTCTGGACTCGTCATCTGTCTTTTTGTGATGGCTGAGTGCAGACCCTAGTACGAGCCAGGGAAAGGGCAAGCTTGAGGACTACATCGATTGACAGCTCTAGCCCTTCTCGTACGTATGTTTATATTTACTTGTTTTATGTTGGGTTTTGGGACTTGAGAGATAGGTTGTATATTTTGATATTTTGAGGATCTTAGATGATATGTATATGATGTACAGTTGATATGGTTTCCACTTAGGCATTTTGCTCATAATATACATGTTGAATCTTTATGTTAGTAAATCTTCCGCTGCGTAAATTGTGGTTAAATGATATTAAAGGAATAAAAGTTAACTCATAACATCAAAGTTAACCGGAAATTGATTAATAATGGATAATTAGGCGTGGGACACAGCTGGCGGTGACGTGGACAGTTGTGGGGCCCGCGTGGGCTCCCGTGGCGGACCAATGTGGTAATTGGGGCCGCCATAGGACCACCACGAGAGGCCACGCGGGCCCACAATTGGCCACGTGGCTGCCAGCTGTGTCCCATGCTCAACTAATCATCATTTGACCTCAAATCATACAACGAAAGTCTTAAACATCAAAATGTACAGCGGAAACAAGATTATAAATCATAAAACCTAACGTGGAAACCATACCAAAATATAGTCAATATATATACATCAATGATCCTCATAATATCAAAATGTAAACCTTGTACAGGGCAACATATATCTCTCACAACCCATACCCAACATAAAATAATAAACATAAACAAACGTACGAGTAGGGCAAATTGTAGCCAGTCATAGATAATCTTCAATCTTGCCTTTCTCTCCGCACGTACCAATATCTACACTAAAGTCATCACAAAAGGCAGATGACAAGGCAAGAATGAGTAATCCCAAAGAAATTCACCAAGTAAATACATAAGTAAAATTGATGGAATCGAAATACTATAAATAAACATGCGGAACAAAATAATGCAGACAACTGTGGAAGATCATCGTTTGCATAATTATAGTAGTGAAGCAAAGTGTGTGCACAATCAAAGTCAGACTAAACCATACTTCGGGCTATCTGCCAGGCACGACCCGTGAGGATACCTCCAACGGGTGACCCTAGACCCTCTAAGTGGTGGGCGCAGTCCACGCACATGCCTATCATACTCGGGTAGCATATTCATCGGCGCATGCCTAGACATATGCTATGGCTTAGTAAACCCTATGCCCCCGCAATGAATAAGCACCAGGTGGTGACAAACACAACCATCGTAAAACAATAGGAAGTAAAGATCATTGAATAAACTGAACAAAATTCAAATATCAAGCAGTAAGTACTAAAGTGAATTTCAATTGGGATACTACACACCTCAAACTGCACTCCAAATACTGTCCTAATTCAGCTAGCACGCCTCAACTGCGTATCAAATATTCGTCCAATCCACCTAATACATCAATTCCCAATTAATCACACATATTCCCAAACCATGTAAACCTCGATACATAACCCCAAGTCATCAATAAAATCATCGATTAAACATCTCAATTAGACCATATGAAACCATAGATCAAACCCCAATTGATAAATTTTTAGTCCCAAAACTGTCCCAAACGCCGTCGAGGACGCCACCACATTCAACTCTCCACGACGTGTCCACGACGTCCTGGGCGTCGTGACAGGCGTTGCTACATTCATTTCTCTCGCGGCGCCTCCCAAAACATTCCTCAACTTTTTCCACATTACGTTTCTGGTCGAGACACCGTAGGCATTTGTGCACCACAACGCCGCTGGCGATATCACCACTAGTGGGCACCTTAGGGCGTTTTCGAACCCTCTCGGCTCATTGTTGTGGTCGGAACTCGCTCCAACAACCCACAAAACACTTAAACAACATTGAACAACTAAAAACCTCCAACCCAATGTGTTCGAAACCTAAACTCGGCGTTTTTTGGCCAACAACTCGAAAATCACTTCAAAAACTGAAAAAACAACCACATCAACACCAAATCCACATTCGCAACCTCAAATTACACTCAAAATCCATAGCACCACCTCTCATAACTGGTGTGCTCAACACCCACACCGAAAACACTGTCAAAACCTGAGAAAATTACACCGAATTGTAAAGAACGAAGAGATGACCAAGGATCTCACCTTGTATTTCGCTTTCCTCCACCTCTTGAGCTCCAAATGGTCATTCAAACCTCACCAAACCCTCCAACCTTCCCACCATTTTCAGATTTCTCTTAGAGGAGAGAGAAAAGTTGATAGGAAATGAAAAAACCAACTTATATATATGGAAATCTCATCGAGTCTCGCCCCCACATCCCCATGCATGATTTTATGGCTGAGATGTGGTCAAAAGGTCCTTCAAATGGGACAAAATTAACCCAACTAAGTCTCTTTGACTCTAGCCTTTTTGTCACCAATTATGTGCATTCAGGGCATTCCAATACCCAGCTTCGCACTTCAACCTGTGTCGATCGTGCACAGCGACAGTACCAACCATCTCGACATCACTTATTATGAATTATTTAACAAATTTTATCATTTATTATGTGTGTTAAGTCCCCCGGCCTAGTGTACTAGTTATTCGTCGTCCGGTATCCGCGTATACCTGCTATACGCAGCAGATATCCATCACACCAGCTCACTCGTCAATAAACAATATAAACACACATATTTGCGATGTAATTTACATAAATTGAACATATACAATTCAACTTCACCACAAGAGACACAAAACGGACTGTAAACCTAATCCGGTCGTGCTCCGTCTTTGTTGTGGGACCCACGAACGTCCCCGCTGGCATCCACATCCGTAATTGCATCATAAATAACGACCATTGAAAATTGAGCCGTTACAATATTTGTATTACTTATTTTATTACTCGAATGTAAATTCCAATGTCACAATCAGGTGAGGACGTTTGTGTGTGAGTGTTGGTGTTGAGAAACGGATTCAGCTCGAAGAAACGTAATTTAAGGGTGTCGGACGAACGGTTGACGAGTAATTAGCAGTTCGGGGGATTAATTGAATTAAAACACTGACAAAATGTAAGTTTAATAATAATTAAATTTATGTGTACGAGTCCGATATGTTAGTGCATTAGGGAGCATGCGACGTGCGAGTCGTGGTGTGGTACGAGTCCGAGAAAACGAGGTTTCGAGCAAGAAATAGTTAAGTAGGAGTGAGAGTCACCCATTGAAGTCACAGAAGTGAGTGTGTGGTTGGTGGGGCTAATGTGTGAAGAGACCTAGGATGTACCTCAGGATACGTGCGTGGGGGGATGATGGATTGTTAGTATGAAAGAAACTGAATTGTGGCTGGGGTTTCGGGGGTTTTCATCGCAAATTGAAGCCAAGGGATCGACCTACAACGTGAAATACAGTGAGATCCTGATTCCCTTCGTTATTCCTACATTTTGACGTCAATTTCGTGGGTTTTCATCGCAATAATTTCAGACGACATTTTGGGTTTTGATTTTTATTGGATCTTGGTGATGATTTGGTGGTATTGGATTGATGTTGGGAATGAATTGAGGGTATTGCTATGGTGATTTTAAGGATTTGGATTTTTGTGTATTTTTGGTGGAATTTTTTGGGATTTTGCACATGATTTCGGTATCGGAGGTTTTCAGACATTTCGACGAGGGTTGTCGATGGTTTTGGGCTTGGTTGGATGTCCCTATGATTTTGGGATGGGCTCGAAATTTTGAAAAATCTTGGATTAGTGTTTTGGTTTGCACGCCGCGAGGGATGTCGTGGAGCACAAAGCCCCACGACGTCAGTCACGACGCCCAGGGTAGAGACCCTGATAATTCACGTTTTTAAGTGACGTCGTGGGGTACCGTCCGAGACAGAGGGCTCAGGTTTCACATTTTAAGTGACGTCGTAGGGCTATGACCCCTATGGCGTCACCTGCGATGTAGTTCTTGTACTCAGACTTAAATTTTTGAAAATTTTGAAAAACTTTGGGGATACCCCACGGCGCCACTCATGGCGTCTGAGACAAATAGTCTTAGGTTTCGCATTTTAAGTAACGTCGCAGGGGTATGACTCCCACAGTGTCTCCTGCGGTATAGATCATGTACTTAAACTTATATTTTGAAAATTTTGAAAAAATTCGGGGATCTCTCGAGTATCCAAATGGGTCTGAATACGACTTAATACTCGAGAAATTGATCCAATTACATTAATAAATAAATTATAGAAAATTGAGTAATTTGGAGGTTAATTAAAGGAAATTGTAATTAAATGACTAACCAGGGATTTTAGTCATTGACGGGACACACGAGGATTCGTAGGAGAAGAGCCGGAGTTCGTGTGAGTGCGTATTAGCTTGGATACAGGTAAGTAAACCAATTAGGAAATATTCAGTTATTTCATTGAGCTTTAATTTGTTATTATTGCTCTGCACATTCGATTTCTTGGAATTCCTATTGGTTGAGTGGTCCAATGGCAAGTGGGTCGTGTTTACTGATTTGTACGTGATATGGGCTCTTATCTGTGCACTGTTGATATATCTCCCAATTGAGTGTACGTTGGGGGATCTTATCCAGGCACCATGGATGTCTTATAGTCGCGAGGGTTTAAGGATGGTAGGCTTATGTTCTCATCCTGAAACCCGAGTAGCTGCGACTTAACGACCTTTTGGTCGGGACTACTTGCTATTTCGGATTTGTATTTTGGACCATTACTTTTTGATTGATTTATTTACAGTCTTTATATATTCATGCATTCTCTGTACCTTTCTTTCTATCTACATAAATTAGACGGTCTTTTTATTTCGAAATGTTGTATATATGTCCTATTTGGCGTTACTAACCTAGGCTCGTCATTCATGTGTTTGACGAAGTGCAGATCTACAGTTCAACAAAGGAAGGCTCCACAGCTAGGTGACTTGATTTGAGGATATCAGAACAGCTCTCCTCTTGACTGATGTAGGTGATTTTGTATTAATGTATATTATTGTTTTGAAACATGGGTTTTATATGGGTTGAGAGATCTTAGGTATGTATATCTTGATGTTACTCTCCTCTAACTTATTTATTGATGATGGTATACATATGTGGGGTTTCCACACTCTAGGTTGTCCTGACTAGTGCCTTAGAGTTTTCATTTAGTTTGAGTTTTATAGCTTCCGCAAAACTAATTTGATAACTCACTAATATGATTAACTCAACTTCTAATCGCTTAATAAATGGTAAATGGTAAGGAAGGCTGACTAGGCTCGCGTGACTCAATGAGATTGGCTCGAGGGTCCACGTGAGTCTAGGCTGGGTTGTGCCCAATTTAGGATTGTGGAATTGGGGTCGTCACATCAAACATGAGGAAAACATACTTACAACAATTGTTACAATTTCTAGACTCGAAAAAAATCAATGTTGTGTCGCTGGAGGAATTGGAGGTGATTTTGTGGTGTGCACAATAAGACTGATAAGACAGAGAGAGAGAGAGAGAGAGAGAGAGAGAGAGAGAGAGAGAGAGAGAGAGAGAGAGAGAGAGAGAGAGAGAGAGAGAGAGAGAGAATTTGGGTTTGTAAAGGGGCAAGTTGGTACTTTTATATGGGTCAAATATTGTTTTTTTTAGTGGCTTGCCCCTACACTTTTATGGCTTGCACATAGCGTGACCATACTTACTATTGAAATGCATTTATAAGAACTAGTTTAACTCAAATAAGTAAAAACTCGTTTGGTATATTAAAGAAAAAAGTTTCTAATTTGGTTTATTAAATAAAAACTTAGTTCATTTGTATTTTTTATAGAGGAGTGCTAGGGTGACTCACTACGGATACGCTATGACTACGCACCTTATTTTTTAATTTATTTTTATTTTTTTACAATTTTGTAGTCGTAGTGAGTGTCCGTAGTTGGTAACCTTAGCATTATTATCAAATACAAAATTATAAAAAAAGTAAAAAAAATAAAAAAAACATGGTGCGTGCTCTTAGTGAGTGCTAATAATGAGTCACTTTAGCCTTTCTCTTTTTTATATTATGGGAGAATCTCAAGGGGAATAGGAATCCCCACGAAAAATATTCAGGGTTCTTCGTGGGAAATCTCCATAGTGTGGGGCGGGGAATCCCTACAAGGTAGGGAGAGGAAATACCAACCCCACCCCGTCCCTCGTGGCAAGGATAAAAGTCCCCCATCTCCTACTCCATTGGGTAGATTCTTGCAAGGAATGAGAATTCTTGGTCCCACCTTCATCCACTTTGTGAAATATCAAACTCGAGACATCCACTTGAGCTGCTACGCGCTAACCGTTGGTTATAATACTTGTTAAATGTGCCTCAAATTATATACTTCTACCTGACCCGAGTTACATCTGACAACACGAGTAGCACGTGAGTGGAGGGTGTCTCAATAGGTGTCATTAACATTAGGTCATGACGTCGATATGCAATACACATTTGTTCTGTTATAGAAGGGGAACTAGTACAACCTTGTACTCCCTACTCTATCTCGCAAGTCATTAGTACGCACTTGCAGTACACCAGCCCTTCATAGGCTTTTCAAGAGAACAAAAAAACAGTACGTACTGCACTTCTCTTCTCTTATTTTCCTGCAACGACCCACAATTTTTAATGTGTGGATCCTCCCATCTCTATATATGTAGTTAACCGAAGTAACAATAGCATAGATAGACTAAAATTCGGAGGTGTTCAACAGGAGCGACATGGGAACACATGCGCTACATAGCTTATTAATTAGCTTGTTTTTCTTCTTGCGTTCACGTGTTCTCAGGTCGCCCCTGCTGCATCCTCTCCGACCTCCATCGGACCACCACCACCGCCACCGTCACCGCCATCGCCACCGCCGCACACAGGGCGGGGGCACGCACTTGGCAAAATGTAACTGCAAGTTTTTGCAACTCAGTTAGCACCTTATCCATGCTTGTCAAATTTGGTATGCCCTTTTTCTTTTGATTTGGTTTTATTACATTAAGGTTGCCTTTGGTGATGCATGCTCAATAAGACAATATATACGGTCTAGATATCATCATGTTATTGGCAATTAATGTCTAAAAAAGGTACTTAGGCATTAACTTGCCATGGCTGTCAGATGCATCTCGAATAAAATTTTGAAGGCAAAGGGTGCCCTCATGTATTCAATGCCATTCGCAATTGAAGATGAAGACGCTTCTGACCAAATTCTTTTCTTAAAAAATGGATGAAGATGCTTACGCAAGTACATTGTTGAGAAGGTTCAGAGACCACAGACCAGACTAGTCAACTTTGCTGTAGATTTAGGATGTGGATATGACATGACATTAAAAACCGTCAACACTGTCTATCACAACCTCTGGAAATAGAGGGTGCGATAGATAGCCTCTACCAAGCCACATCATCAAGGAAACAAAATAATAGCCGCAATGGAAATATCGGGAAATAAAAAAATAAAAAAAATAGTTGTGTAAAGAAATCGTGCTTTCCCTATAAAATAGACGACTTTAGAAATAAATAAATAATTAATATGTAGAAAAAATATCGGCCTTTAATATGATAACTACAAATCTGAAGTTACTATATATTAAAAGCGTATTTTAATTAAATATAAGTAGATAAAAATCACTTTTATTAACCATACAAAGATGGGCTTTTAAAGCTATATTACCAATTGTACTAAAAGAATCAATTTATTTTTATTTATAATCTAATAAATACTAAAAAGGTGTGCCACATCATAGAGAGAAGGTGAAACGCATATTACCCATTGGAGACTATTTTTATTATTAGATGTGGATTTCGACTACATAATGTAGACATCCCCTCCACATTAATGATGTGGCGACAATCGACACCTCCAATCCACATTTACCATAGGAGATGCTCGGATTAGGGATGGATGTGTGCCACGTTGGATTAAATAGACAGTGAGGAGAAAAAACGTTCTCTAATGGGACTGCAGAGATGACGTGGCATAGGAAAATATAGATACTGTCTACTGCACACTCATTGAAAAACTAGGTGCGAAAGACAATGTGGGCTAGGCCACGTCATTGAAAAACTAACAAAATAACAGAGAAAAAAAGAGATTTCGAAAAATAGCTGCAATTTTTTTTTTAAAAAAAAGTCCTGCGATCATGATACATACCTATGTGTTTACTTTTCTTATACATATCCCCTATACGTTTCTTAATTTTTTTAGTTTTTTTTTGTACTTATCAAGATACAAGATAATTAATTACAAATAATCACTACAAGGATCACAACCTTTAGCTTAGAACAATTTGTAGCTAAAAGCCAATATTTTGTAGCCAAAAACTTTAGCTGCAAAAAAAATTCGTAGCAAGTTCGTAGCCTAAGCCTCGATGCTAAAAGTATAATGCAACGACTTTGGTCTTTCGTAGCTAATTTTTAGCTGAATCTCACATTTTTAGCTGCAAGAGCTTTTTTTGTAAATCTTGAAATTGGTAACAAAGTATTTGTAACTAATAATTTGCTTTGGCTACAAATTTATTTTTTTGTGGCAAAATACATCTATTTGCTACAATCATTAAGTGAATTTGGAACACTTTTGGCTTCGAATTATTTTGTAGCAAAATGACTTCAATTAGCAAAAATGTATTTTATTGTCAAATACTGCACCAAAAATGTATTGCAATACATATAAGTATTTTTATTTTCAAGATTAATACATAGATGCACTGATATACTAAAAATATTAAATATCCAATACCAAAAATATATTGAAATACAAAATTTTCTTTTCAAGAGAATAAATCAACATAATATTAAATTGCTCTTTTATAAATGCATAGATATAATCTTGGAAAGATTACATACGATTTCAAAAAAATAAAAAAAACAGAGATTACATACTTACATCAGATTACATCTTCATCAACTATTCATTACATTTTGAATTAACAAATTAAAAAAAGAATTCCAATATCCATAGGTATCCCACAAAGTAGCCAATTTTAATCAACCAAGGCAAGCAGATCCAAGATCGGACACTGTCGTTGCAGCCTGGTCACCCTCCGCCGCCAACAGGCGTTGCTCTTACCGGTGCTTACAGTGGTGAGCTTCTTAGGTAGTGTTGAAAACACACAAGAGAGAAAGAGAGATGGTGTGTTGCATTGTGTGGTTCGTTGTTCAGAACACACACATGAAAACAGAGGAAAAATAGAGAGAACATGTGAATGTGTTTCGTTTGTAAAACAGGGCTGCCCAAAACCTGTTTTTAAGTAAGTTGATTGACGAGGATGAAAGCGAGTCAGGACCCACTTCGTTAGCTCTGCCTCTCCCTTGTGTGCATGCCCACCTTGTACACACTCTCCTCTCGCATCCCAATTACTAGATCTGGACCTTCAATACCCACAACCACAACCACCACCACCACCACCACCACCAACAGCCACATCTCTCAAACGCCTCCTCTCTCTCTCCTACTGAGCGATGGCATCGCTAGTCTTCCACCTCCCCATTCGGCCTCTTCCTTTTCGGCGCCGCACACCCCCTAGCTAGTTTCCTCCCTTTGCGCACAGGATCTAAGAGCATCTCCAATGGAATGTGAATTGAATGTCAATGTGCCACTTAAGACTAAATAAACATTGGAGTGAAAAAAAAACTTCTCCAATAGAATGTACATTTTGAATGTCAAGATGACATATTGACATCCATGTTGGACAATAAATCTTTTTTAAATGTTTACTTATTTTATTTAGACTTATAGTTTCACATTTTAATTAATAAAATTACAAAAAGAAATGTCACCTCATCAATTTAGCCACAAATTCACATCTACCATTGGAGCCTTATTTTAAAGTTTAATGTCAATTTGAACCACATAAGATGGACATCCTCTTCACATTGAGAATGCACACTCACAATCCACATTTACCATTGGAGACGCTCTAATCTATGGCACACATCCTTGGCTATTTCTAAAGACAAATTCCCTTCCAGAAATACCCCCTCTTTCTTCACAATTTATACATACTAAGGCCATCTCCAATCACAACACTAAAATGGTGCAACTTTTGCACCATTTTAGTGTACCTTTTACACTAAAAATTTTAAAACCATCTCCAATCCACAACACTATCTTTTACACTATCTTACTTTATTATTATTTTATTTATTATTTTATTCTTTTCTTAAAAATAATTAAGATAACTATAATTATATGTAAAGATAAAAACAAAAAAAATAATTAAAAAAAAATGGCAGGTGAACAGTGCCGCACCAAATTGGTGCGGCACTGTAGATGGCGCTTGGTGCGGCACTGTATAGGCGTGCGCCATCCACGTTGGATGGCGCACAACCAACCCAATGCCATTTTTGCCTGTTTGGCATCCCAACCAGCGCCATTTGGAGATGCCCTAATAAGAGAGGGAGTTTAAATTTTTGAAGCTTCTACAGTGGGAACTTCAAATTTTTCAGGGGGAACACCAGATTTTAAACTTGTGTCTAAAACTAAATGTTTTTGTAGTCAAATCAAAATTTATAGCATCAACATTTCAAGTTGTAGCTGAAGAGTGTTTCAAATACAAAATTTAAAGTATACATAAACACTCTCATCTTAAAGAAATTTTTAAGTGAGGAAGTTTTCATTTCGTAGCAAGAAATATTATTTTAACTATAAAATAAAGTTGTAGCTAAAGTTTATCAAAAACATTATTTAACAAAAATAGTACAGCTGAAGTAAAAAAAAAAAAACAAAAAGAGCACCGCTATGTGCATCTCAATTGTTTATGAGACCACCTCAATAGTGTATCAATTTATATGCATTTTGGGGTGCCCTGAGAGGGTACTGGGGTGCACATAGCGTGACTCAACAAAAATGGTATAGCTACAAAAAATGAATCTTCATAGCTGAAGACTAATTTTAGCTACAAAATTGTTTCGTTGCCAAAGTGTCACAAAAGTCCTCGTAAAAATCACATACAATCTCAAGTCAGGTACGTAACAATTATTTTGCAGCTGTTGCTCATGTTCGGCTACAAACTTGGTCGTAGCCAAAGAAAATCACAAACTTTTTGTCATCTCAGCAACGAATTTTTTTATTTGCAGCCAAATGTAATATTTAGCCAAAAAAAATATCTTTGCAGCTAAGAATCTGAAGCTAAAAGTGCATTTTTTTTGTAGTGAATATTTTTGAAAAATAAAGATAAATACAAATAATCAGTTTTTAATCTTTCAAAATCAGTTACCAACTCTTTAAAAAAAAATCAGTTCCAACTTCTTATAACTATAAATATATATATATATAATATGTATAATCGTTTGATAATTATTTATAATTTAATAAATTAAAAAAGAAACAGTTGCCACCTCATAGATAGAAGGTGCAATCCACATTATCCATTGGAGAAAATTTTTAAACTTCAATGTCTATTTAGTCTATGCAAGATGGACATTCCCTCTACAGTGATAATGTGACATGAAACCACAACCCCAATCCACATTTGCCATTGAAGATGCTCTGATCATCTAATTATTTAGCTAAGCTAAGAGACCTCTTTACATGAACATTTATGTTGTATGGAATGATGTCTTTCCTTAAAGCTATTATAAAGTTTTTTTTTTTTTTATGAATAAAACTTTTATAAAGTTGTGAACGAAGTCATGTATTAATACAATTTCTGGGCTCATGACTAAAAAAAGAAGAGAATTTTTATTTTATTTTATTTTATTTTACTTTATTGGTAGATTGTAGGCCAAAAGGCCAAAAAAGAAGAGAATTTCAAAAACTGTATTCAAATATACTCATGATTTTTTTTTTGAAAAAATAAAAATTTCATTAATCATCAATAACTCTCAATACATCAATGAAACATCCAATGGAACAAGACAAGATATAAAACCAATCACCTTGACAAATTGATTCACTAATCCTAATTGTTCAAAAGAACATTCAATTAAATTGCACACTTTGTTCAAACGACAAGTCAATTCGAAACCCAACGTAAACCAGATCTCCTGTTTTGAGGGGCCGACCCTCCCATCCGTCCCTCTGTTGTGATCTTCTTTTCGATTTTGTAAACCTCTCACCTTCATCATCTCTTTCCCACCCCATCCCCCTTCTCTATTCACCCTTTGCAACCCCTCATCTCGTCTCTATCCACTTCCACTAGATCTGAATTAAGAGGTTGGAGATGATGTTTTTGGAAGTGTTGACGACGACGACACTAGTTCCTCAATTTCTCTAATGAGGTTTGGTGCAGTGTGAGCATCTCCGATCAGCGGGGCGCAGCCAAGGCCGAGAAGATCTTAGGCTCCTTTCGTCGCTTCCATCTCTTGGATCTGGTCTGCCGCAATGTCGACGACCACTCCAGGTGGTGGATTTCCCCTTTGTAAGGTTAAGCTTTGTTTGTCCGCCTGAGCACGACTTGTTGTCCCTGTTGTCAAGGTAGTTTCTGCTTTAGGGTTGGGGTTGGGGTTGACGTTGGGTTGAGTTTGGCACTTTAATGTGCGCGTTTTCGAAATTTGTTTCGTGCTTCATTGTTGTAAGATCTACTTTTAATAGATATTTGTCCGATTGAACTGGGACTCAATACAAATTACTTCGACAAAAAAAGAGTCCGGCTAAGTGCACCCTGACTTTTAGGAAGTGTACCCCAGAAAAAGTCAAACTAAAAAAAAAAAAAAAATCAAACCAACTACAAAATGACCCTTATGCCCTCATTGTAATTAGAGCACCCCACTACAATAACTAAGTGCACACCACACATTATCTTTGTGATTTGTAGACATCATCAAGGAGTTCGACCTCGAGGTCCGAATATCTTGTTGAAAAATCGGTCGAAACCCACCGAACCTCTAGTTCGAGTGTCGGTCACAACTTGCCGAACATTTAATTGGAGAGTCAGTCAGAACCAATCAAACCTTTAGGTCAGTAGTTGTCAACTAAATCTCACCAAAGAGATTCAATTGGATAACACCGAGCCTAGTTGATAAGCTTCAGCTACACGCCGCCAAGCCTAAAATAGATGTCTCGACCAAAGTTTTGGAGTTGGGTATTTTGATTCGGATGAAAAGATATTTTGGTAAAAATGTAGAGTTTACTTAGTAATTGAAATTTGAATTTAGGGTGCCACGCAAAATGAGGTGCACTTCCTAAAAGTCAGGGTGTACTTTAGTCGGATTCAAAAAAAAAAACATTCAACTACCATGAAATTGGCTTTCAAGAACCGTGACTGTAACAACCTTTTTTTTGTTTTTGCTAACCCTAATTGATTTGCTAATCTTAATACTGATGATTAAGCTAATTAAAGTAACCAAAACTGTCCTATCAAAAAAAGTGACCAAAACTGTAGAAATGATTAGAAGTTTTTTTTTTTTTTTTCGCCAGACTATTCACGTACTTTTTTTAGTCGTTCTTTAGGTATCATTTAAGAAATGTTATCGAATCCTCTATGAAAGGCAGATATATTTTGTTTTTTGTTTTTTTTCTTTTCAAGAGGCAGATATAGATAGTACTACTATTAATAAGAGAAATCCGCACACGCATATGCAAGCATAACGGCGCACAAAGTACAATACAGAAATTCCACAGAATAGTAACCTGACAATGTCGCAAACCAACCTTGCAAATGGAAAACTTGCAATTGCATAAGCAAGGTTTTCCCGGCCAAGCCGAAGAAGTATGGCAGATGGCGCGAACCTTGCTGCTTGCTGAATAAGTTCTATTCTTGACTGCCAGAGAGGGGCTTGCGCACCAAGAAAAAGTACATTGGTGTGAATATTTCCTTCCTACAAAAATCAGTTTTGTGCACCGTTAGCGCTATAAACCAGGTAACCAAAACAGCACTTTATTTGGCAAAAAAAAAACAACAACAACAATTTATAGGTTGAGGGAAAGGGAAAATGTAATCTTACTTTCCACCAGCCACAAGGCTCTCTGCTGCTTTTTCAAGGAAATCTTGAACCCTTTGGCTACCTTGTGGAGCAAGACCTATAAACTCCAATGCCTTAACCTAGAATAACAGCAATCAAATAATAATCTAATCTCAGTAAAATAAAGTAAATGAAAAACGGAAGAACAATATAAACTTCATTTTCCATATCAAATAAAGTCGGAAAAAAACAGCAAGGGATGGAAAAGCTCATTAGTGGGATCAAAGGAAGAGATAAGGAGTCTTACCATGTTTCTAGTGATGAACCGTCCCACAGCAGTTAGCCGGAAGCTACTCAAAGAGAAATGATCTTTGTCCAAAGGCAAATACCATGGAACAGGTGAATCCTTGGCAAGATCCTTCTCCCATATAACCTTTATCAGAAAAAAAAAAAAAAAAAAAAAAAGACCAATGATAAAAACTTCCATGATCTACAACTTCAGCTTCCAATACAAGTGAATGAAATGACAAGTCACCTCAAAACCAGCTACTTTAAGGGCTTCAAGACATTGCTTTGTTGTCCTTATGTCTGGAAGGCCATTGCCCAGTTCAACTTCTGCCTGCCCCATTTATCAAGTTAGTTTTTTCCCCTCAAAACACAAGAAAAAGAACTGAACGAAACACTTCTATGTAATTCTTTGGTGTTTATGCAATCGATTACCTTTATTTTCAGGTGTTCTTGGTTGTTTGGGTCAAATGAATCGGTCATGCACCACTCATATGCAGCAAAATGTTGCCCTGGCTTCAACACTCGATAAATTTCTTTGTAGCAACCAACCTATTAAAAAAGCAGGCAATAAAGAGTTTGAGAAACATAGAATCAAGAAGATCAACAAATATTAAATAGAACCTACCGCATCTGGTGCATGACAGGTAGCTTCAATGGCATATATTCCATCAAAAGAGTTGTCAAAGCAGGGCAAAAAAGAGTTTGAGAAACATAGAATCAAGAAGATCAACAAATATTAAATAGAACCTACCGCATCTGGTGCATGACAGGTAGCTTCAATGGCATATATTCCATCAAAAGAGTTGTCAGGAAATGGCATTTTCATAAAGTCAGCCTGCACAAATATAAATAAACAAATATCATAAGGGAGTTCTGAAGGGGAAAAATGTCCTAATGAGCAAGGGTACTCATTCACAAAATGTTAAGTCAAAGAAACATGAAGTCAAATAATAAATAGATGATAAAGAGGTATCTTTAATTCGCATCACAAAGCAGTATTAGGAATAAAAGACCATTGATCAATGATTAGGAAAGGAAGAAAAACAAACCTTCACAAAGTTGCAGGTACTATTCACTCCAGCGATGCGATTCAATTCCTGTAAAGTGACAACAACAATATTTTTAACTCTTAAAGCCAGTGAAAGTGGAATTTGGAACGTGTGTTCTTGGACTTGCATTCGCTAAATGAGAAACACTATTATGGGAATAGATAAATCAAGTTCACAAGTAAAACTGTTAAAGTCACAGAAACTACTGTTATGGGATTTATGAATAATGTCGATCTGTGTACCTTGCCTCTTGAAATCTGATATTCATTGTTGTTCAACCCAGTGACAGATGTCAAACTGCAAAAATGACCATCTTTCTCAGAGATATTTCATGGATACAACTAAAAGCTACAAAGTGAAGTTCTACCAAAAGATTTTTGACATTACTATATTATACAGAATTCAGATATACATATATAAATTTGTAAAACATTGAGGGAGAGGCTATCTCTCCATTTTCATCTTTGCAATGCAACGCTAAATCACAGAAAACAGTTTGAATAGAAAACAGAATAAATCAGGGACCTGACTCTGCTCATAGAAACGTCTTGATTTACTAAAACTCTCTAATTGGGTAGCAGTCAAGTCAAAATGCTCACATTTGATAGCAATAGATACAAGTCAGAGACATATTTATTACAGAATTATGCACCCAAAAGAATACTGTCATAAGACATCAGTCTGATAACAAGGACCTCGTGCAATAATTTGATAAGATATTCCCTGGTGGGGTTAAAAAGTTTTATATTATGATTTTTGAATACCTGAATCTTGCAATTTCTCTAAGCGGTCCACCGATTCCGCATCCCACATCCAACACCTACAGGAACAAGCAGAATGCCACGTCTAAACACTCGTACAATAAATAATATACACTTGTAGAAAACATCAAAACAAAACTGACTTTCTGTCCAGATTTCAGGCCAAGTTGTAAAGCAAGAAAATGTTCATGTCGCTTGATACTTTCTCGCAGGGACTCCCCTTTCCATCTAGAAATAGAAGCAACACCAGCCTTCAGTTGTGCTTGCAAAAGTTAGTCACAAAAAATTCAAATGGCAAAATTTGTTTATATATATAAACGCATACAGTAAAGCTTAAACTATACCGGTGAGCAAAATGGAAGGACTCCCCCCAGCCAAATTCATAGAAGCTTGTAGAAAGATCGTAGTACTTATTCACCTGCAGTGCACAGTGCAGATTGAAAGCATGTAAAATTAAGCAAGACACTGTTTGATGATCCCAGTTCCAATTCCACTGAAATTTGGTCAACGAACCACCAGCCTTGAACAATTCATATTAATATTCTTTAACAAAAAAAGGTTAGAAATCAGAACTATCCATTTCATTAGACTCGTAGAATATTAGAAATTGCATAAGAACATATACCATCTCACCAGAGATGTTTTGGCTTTGACAACACAAAAACATTTCTCATTAAGGTTTGACTACGAAACATATGACCACTGTTGCTAAGCAAAACGCATTCAATCAGTGATGACCGAAATTAAAGACAAATAGTGACTCAATTTTTAAAAATTCATGGCCGGCCTAACATATAGAAAATCAGTGCAAACTTAGAACATAATTATATTATGTTTAATACTCATGTCACATAAATCAACGTTTCTCATCGTTTAGTTCACAGTCAATTCATCAAATTTAGAATTATAAAGTCTACCATATCAGTGTAGTTAGCTTTCCTGTCTTCCTCTTCTCCGCCATAGCAGCCGTGATACTTCTCGTACCTACATCACACGAAATAGGTCGGCAGTTCACAATGTCATTACACATCATAAAAAATAGCATTCCTCAGTTCAGAGTTAAGAGGAAACAGTAATCGACGGAACTAGAAACGATTTCGTTTCAATTGCATTTTGATTGAAACCTAGATTGCATGAAATGAAAGAGAGAACGCACTGATCGACGGCCGAAAGTACGTCCTTCTTCTCGATCTTTCCGCCGACTCCAGATGCCAGATCCAACGCTCCAGCTTTCGACATCTTCAATCAAATCCACAATCTACGTACAAGCAACAAAAACACGACATCCACCGAAACAGATCACGATCGATCGATCATCTAAACAAGAAGAAACCACAATCAACAGAAACAGATCGCACAGATCAACGCCACCCCACGCCGCCATTGGCGTCAACTTACATGGATCGATCTTTTTGAGCGGATTCCGAAGCCCTTAGCGAGGTTTCTGCGAGTGGAGAAAGCAAGCGAGAACAAGGAGATCTTGGTCGTCGTTCGTTCGATGGTTTAAAAAAAGCGAAATAAAATAAAATAAGATAAAAAATAAAAAATGAACGAAGTATTTTGGCACCCGTGAATGTTGTCTGAAAGGTGAATAGTTGGAAGGGAGAAAGTTGAGAAAAATGAGAATGGAGGTCGATGACGATTTGGATGCTCGTAAAATATACAAGGATCGTCTAGTCAATGTTGGAAATAGAAGATTCTCAGAAAATGTGGCATTGGAGGCTGAGGATATGAGCATTACTTCGGATGTTCTAGGTCCTTGGGTGAAGTTTTCTCATAACCTGCATAGCAAGTTAGAAAAACAAATGGAGAACGCAGTGGTGGTGAAATTGATGGTATGATCGTTAGGCTACAGAACGTTATGTAATAGAATCGTAACAATGTGACACTCTGAAGGGGACTACAGAGTTATAGATCTCTCTAATGATTTTATTTAGTTCAATTTATGTGTGCAGGAGATAAGGATAGAGTTTTACTCGGAGGGCCATATGAATTCCTCGGCCATGTCCTTTCTGTGCATAAATGAGGGCTGTCTTTTTGAGTAGCAACTGCATCAATATCGAAATCAGCAGTTTGGATTCGTTTTCCAGTCCTCCCTCCTAAGTATTTTCATGATTCTATCGTTTGGGGACTTGAAAATGTAGTTATACAGTCACCAAGGGTGGATTCAAGTACTACTACAGTTAACAGAGGGGGGTTTGCTCGAGTGGCAGTGGAACTGGACTTCTCAAAACCTCTTATGTCAAAATTTAGAATGGAAGACTTTTGGCTGAGGGTGGAGTATGAAGGGCTTCCCCACATATGCTTTCGTTATGGAAAAATAGGGCACAATAACACTACATGCCCCCTTAATGCTCCTAAGGATCTCCAAGGGTCCGTAATCAAGGAAAAGAAGAGTTCAAATGACACGGGGGTGGTGCGTCGTCTTTGCAAGCTGCCAGAGATTCTAGTTTTGGGTCATGAATGATTGCTTAGAGGAAGCCTCGTCGGAATAGAGAAATTACCAAAAAAGGGGGAGGAGAGAATTCAAGGCGAGAATTAAGGGAGGAGAAGTATAAATCTAGGGATTTGAATGGAAGGTAACATTAAGGTGTCAAACAAGGAAACTAAAAAAATCAGTTTCAATTATTAGTCAACTCAGGTGAATGAAATGATTTGGAAGTCAAGAATTCAAAAGATAACGGCAAAGGTCAAACCATAATTTTCTCCACGAAAAAGAAAACATTAACCAATCAAAGTCAGGTTTCTAGAATAGTCAATGAAGGAAAAAAAAGAATCATAAGAGTGTGACACATACCCAGAAATATGTTCCAAAAATGAATGGGCCCAAGGGCGAGTAGAATGCATGGAAGATCCCTCATTTCCAGAACCTTACAAATAGAGAAGAGATGCGGAGGAGAGTAGAAGCCTCTGTACCATTCCGATGTATCTCAACAGAGGAATTAGCAGCTGAAATGAGTAAAAACGCAGTCAAACAGGAACGATACAGAGCGCTGTCAACAATGGTCATAAAATTCTAGCAGAAACTAGTGCAAAATAGGAGTCCCAGAGACAGGAAATGGAAGCACAAGAGAAAGACGCATCTGAGCATATGATCTTAGATGATGGAGTAACCAATTAACCAGGTTTGAATGGTGGTGATCAATATCTATTGGTTTTTTAGTTATTTTCTATATTTGTTATCAATATTATTACTATCTTGGAATTGCCAAAAGGTCAAAATCCTCTTTTTATTATGGTTTTTAAGGAGTTAATGAAGCAAAATAAGGCGGACAGCGCAGCAATTTTTGAGCCAAGAATCAGTGGTGATACGGCAGATGCGGTGATTCGGGAGTTGGGGTTTAGTAAGTGTTGGAAGGAAGATGCAATCGACTTTTCTAGTGGCATATGGTTTTTGTGGAATGACCACTCTATTTCAGCAGAAGTAATAAAATCAGAAAAGCAGTGGATCTTATTCAAATGGAATTAAGGAATTGAAGAAGGATTGGGTACTGTAGTGTATGCATCGCCAACAGTAAGCCTGAGAAGAAGCCTTTGGACATACTTGGAAAACCTTCAGATCCCGAACGACTGTCATTAGATGATCATTGGCGATCTGAATGTGTACTTGTCAACTGGTGAAAAGATAGGGGGAGTACAAACAAATCAATCGAAATGTAGAGAACTTTACGACTTTGTGCAAGCATGCTCTCTACAGGATATGGGCTTTATTGGGCATAAATTCACTTGGATTCGTGGGCGCCTTCAAGAAAGACTTGATCGAGCTCTCTGTAATGCAGCTTGGAGATAGGGATTTTCGAATAGCACTATATCACACCTCCCTATGATGAAGTTTGACAATCATCCTCTTTTGTTGCGAACGAAGAGGATAAAGGAATTCCCATCTCAAGAAAGACCTTTCGATTCTTGGCAAGTTGGATCACCTATGAACGCTTCTCAGAATTTGTTCAATTGAATTGGAATAAAGAGGAGGGTTATACCTTAGCTACTTCTGATTTCTCTTTGAAATTGCAATGCTGGAATAAATCGATGTTCGGGAATATATTTTGGAGAAAGAAAAAATTGCAAAAGGAACTTGAAGTAGTGGAACACAAATTGGTAGAAGACCCTACAAAAGCTCTATACACCAGAAGGGAGGGTATCCAAAGGAGGCTCGAGGAAGTGCTAATCTAGGAAGAAGTGATTTAGTTCCAGAAGTCTAGGTCCAAATGGCTCCAATCAGGGGACAAGAATAATTCTTTCATTTGAGTACGTTGCACAGGAGGAGACAAAACTATATTAAGTGTCTATATGTCAACAAATCAACTACTCCTCTAACAGTCGGCCTTGCAGTTCTACAAAAACCTTTACACGGAGGAAGAATTTACATTTACAGGGGTTCCCTAGCTAATACTGTTCTCAGAGGTGTCGGATGCTGACAGGACACACCTCACCAAAGCAATTGACCCAATAGAAGTCCGTGATGCTATGTTTGAGATGGGAGCCTTTAAAGCTCCAGGACCAGACAAATGGAGCCCTATTTTTTTCTAAAAGCAGTGAAGTGTTGTTGGCGAGTCAGTCATCAAGTGTGTGAAAGAATTCTTCACTCATGGCATTCTCCTGACTTCGTTGAATAACACCCTACTTGTACTAATCCCAAAAACTCACCTTCCAACTTGTTTTTGCAGGTTTTCGCCTAATAAGTCTTTGCAATGTAGTCTATAAAACTATCACAAAACTCATTGCTAACAGGCTTAAGCCGCAAATGGAGAGATGGATATCAAAGACACAATCTAGTTTTGTACCTGGTTGGAACATCACGGACGATACCATCATCGTTTAAGAGGTGATACACTCGATATGGCACAAGACAGGAAGGAGTGGAAGGAGTGGAAGGATGGCCATAAAGATAGATCTTGAAAAGGCGTACGATCGATTAAGGTGGTTCTTCATCAAACAAACACTAGCAAAGCTCCCCATCACTGAAAGCTTACAACAAAGAATCATGACTTGTATTTCATTAAGTAGGATGCAGATCGTATAGAATGGGTGTTTATCTGAGTTTTTCATCCCTTCAAGAAGTATCAGGCAAGGAGATTTAGTTTCCCCATACCTCTTTGTTTTATGTATGGAGGTTCTGTCGCAGGGCATTCAGATAGCAGTAGACAATGGCCAATGGCGAGGCATCCGTTTGGGAAGATCGGGGCCAATACTATCTCATCTTTTCTTCACAGATGACTTGTTCCTCTTTGCGGAGGCCACCCCAACTCAAGTTGATGCCATAAGAGGAATTTTGCAGGCTTTCGGATCAAGCTCAGGCTAGAGAGTCAATCACCAAAAGACCAAGATATATTTCTCAAAGAATGTATCAGACAACATGAGGAAAGAGATCAGTGAAGTATTCAGTTTCGGAATGACAAATAACCTGGGAAAATACCTAGGCTCCCCACTATTACATGATAAAGTATGCAAAGACACTTACAAGGAAATAATTGAAAAGGTACGAAGAAAACTATCGAGTTGAAATGTGAAACAATTATCGTCGGCAGGACGATTAACTTTGGCAAAGGTGTATTTACAAGCGATATCAAGATTCTTTATGCAATCAACTCGTTTGCCGGCATACATATGCGATGAGATTGATAAATTGGCTAGGACATTTGTTTAGGGATCTTCGACTGAAAAAAAAGAAAATATATCTTGTCAATTGGGATACTTTATGTTCAGCCAAGAATAGAGGAGGACTGGGACTACGGAAGGCTTAAGATCAAAATCAGGTGTTCATACTTAAATTGTACTGGGAGTTTTACACTGAGGAGGAACGTCTCTGGGTCCGAGTCCTAAAAGGAAAATACTGCAGAGGGGAGGAAAGAGAACCGAATGGCCCAAAGACTTGGCCAGTGTCAATGGTTTGGAGAAACATTAGAAACAATTGGGAGATTTTCAAGTCAGGACTCACGTGGAGCCTAGGGGATGGAAATGATATTTTGTTTTGGAAGGATAAGTATGTGGAGAATTTAGTTGAACTCTCACATTACGTCATCAATAACCTTGAGGAATCCAATTGGACGGAGCATGTGTTTAGCTTCGTTACGAGTTTGGGGACTGTAATGAACCGAAAATTTATATTATTTTCTGTGCGATGATGTGTACTATTGGTGTATACTCGTGTCTGTGTGACAGAACGGTGACGTCGAGTTGCAAGTGGAGTTCGCCTTGAAGAACGTGACCAACGGGTATCGACAGAAGAATTATGCGTACACAGGTTGGGGAAACGAATTTAGAGGACGACAAAAAAAATATAATAATAAATTAATTCTAGGAATTTATGGGTCGTTAATGTCGTCGTTAACGGGCGATGGTACGAGTCGTGGTACAGGTCGGGCGTTGGAACACCCGAAGAAACCTAATTATTAGTCAAAAGAGGATGATAACAAGGGGGAGTCACCAAAGTGAGTGCATTAAAGTGGTTGGGCTGGTATGTTTAAGGCCATCAGATGTGCCTCGAGATGTGGGTGTGGGCCAAGATGAGGCTCACACTATAAAAGGTGGGTCAATCCATCTTTATCCCTCATTTCTCTCTCATTTCTCTCTTCTCTCTCTCTCTCACTTACTGTCCAAACCTCCACCAGACTGGTGTGGCCGGAGCAGCGCCGAAGGCGGCGGTGTTGGGTGATCTGAGATAAGATCCTTTATCTCTTCGTCATTCCCTACGTGTTGGTGTGAGTTTTATCCGCATTCGTCCCTACGAAATGTGGATACCTCGTCAAGATTTCGGATTTGATAGAAACTCTCGACGTTTTGGTGATCCTCTCAACAATTAACGTAAGTTTTGTGAAGATGGTTTTCGATTTGGAGAGTTTTGAGATTTTTGGTGAATTTTTGGAGGTTTTTGAATGATTTTCATTTTGGGTTTTTGTTAAGATTGTCGGACATTTTGGAGTATGTCGGGGATGTTTTTGGAATAGTGTTGAGTCCCCGAAGAGAAATAGACCAAATCGACGTAAGGCGGCACGAGCTGGGGTGGTAAAGACCTCATAAAGTCGCAAATATAGGGGCACCGTGACTGACGTAGTGGGGTTTTAGCCCCACGACGCCAAGCGTGACGCTAGGGACAGAGAGGGGTCTCTCCATCCCCCACGTTGTAGGGACGCCGTGAGGGATAAACTCTCACGACGCACCCCACATACGACTGGGGCAGAGTCCCTCTCTGCCCCACGCCGTGAAGGCATTGTGGGGTATAACACCCCATGGCGTTGCCCACGACATATGGGGCAGAGGCACCCTGCCCTACGCTGTGGAGACACTACCGAGGGTAAGACCCTCACAGCGTCTCGGCGGCGCCCAGAGCCCAAATTTTCTCAAAATTTCATGGAATCTTCGGAATGAATTGGGGACTTCCCAATGTACCTAAATGAGTCCAAATACGACTCAATAACCCGGAAGTCGACCCGAAAACACATTGAACATAAATATGGAAAATTAAAAAGGGATTTCAATTACATACGGAATAAAACGCTAATACTGCCAAATTGCAACGAAAATCCTTATCAGGTATTTAGTGGACCGGTGACGGGCTTGCGGGGACGTTTGGTAGCGTGTGAGAGACACCAGCGCGGTGTTTCACGCGGTATTTGCGACTAAGACCAACCGAAGTTCTTACATTACTTCATTTATGCATTTATTTGAGTTATTATACTTGTTGATCAGTATTTCCTTGTGGACTATGAATTGTTGAATTCTCTTTGGCTATATCTATCTTTAATGGTTTATTGACGTGGTTTTTGCTTCCATTCCTTTGAGTTGTCCTAAGGCAAGTGTGTCAAGCGTGATCTTTGCAGAATTTCGGGCTCGCGGTGTATTATATCGGGGTTTACGGCTGGGGATAATTGGTTGTGATGATATGTACGGGGTGAGAGTTCTCTACTATATAGTTGGGGACTCAGCACTAGCGTAAGGGTCTTAGAGGAGATTATGTCTTCGTATCAACGACTTTGATTAGTCAGGACCACTTGTGTCTTTCCCTTGTATTCCAAGACACTTAATTTCGATTGCTCATTCATTTGTTTACAGTCTTTATATATTCATGCGCTCCCTGTCTTTTCTTTCTATCTGCATGAATTGACTGCTTAATTTATGTGACATTTGAAATGTTGTTAAGACTCTATTGGTGTTTTACTCTATTGGTGTTTTACTCTTTACATCATTGGTGGGCAGATCTGTGAGTAGACAAAGGCAAAAGACTAGCATTAGGCGATTAACATCAAGGACCACGAGGCGGTCTCCTCTCGCATATTGAATGGGTTTTGTATTATGTATCTATATTGTTTTGTTGAACATGGGATTATAGGGTTAAGTGAGATCTTAGGCATGTACGACATTATCAATACTCTCTTTTGTTTCACTTGGTGGATATGATTTACGGGGTTTCCACGCTCTAGGTTGTCCTGACTCGTGTGTCTTGAAGTTTATTGATTAGTTTAGAGTTAAATTGTTTCCGTTGTATTTGATAATAACTCACTAATTGATTAACTTCACATGCAAGTGCATAATAAATAATAAAGGGAAAGGAAGGCTGACTAGGCCTACGTGACTCAGCGAGACTGGCTCGGGGGTTCGCGCAGGTCTAGGCCGGGTGGTGCCCAATTCTAGGATTATGAAATTTGGGGCCGTCATAGGGACTTGGGACTTTGCCAAATTACATTGGTATTTGCCATTGGAGGTACGTTAAAAGATCAAAGTGATCCCAGTTCCTAATCAGCGGAGGGGACCGAACCAGATCAGTTGGATGTATGATAAGAATGGTGTTTTTACAGTGGCAAAAACATATGCCTTAGTCACAGAGACGCATTACCAATTACCACCGAGACATTGGGATTTCATTTGGAAGTGGAATGGCCCTCAATGGATTTGTAACTTCCTATGGCTTGCTCTACACAATCAACTACCTACGAATGCCTTATGTTGTTAGAGGAATATAAGAGAGAATGAGATTTGTGATCGATGTCGTGAAAATGATGAATCCATCTTACATGTTTTAAGGGATTGTTAACTAGCTCGCCAAGTTTGGAAATCCCTACCCCAAATGATATCATCTCCACTTTTCTATACGTCAACATTGGTGGATTGGCTAGCGTCGAACCTCAGTTAGAAAGACCACCACAAGAAAGTAATGTTTGGAGTTTCCTGTTGGAAGTTGTAGTCCTGGAGAAATAACACTATATTTGATAATCGATCTGATACAGGATATGAGGTTAGACGATCCATTATTTATAGAACTGATGAAATCCTTCGTTTAGAAGGTTTGTGGTCAACCTTGAGCAAGGCTGACTGAAAATAAATTGTGATGGGGCGGTACGAGGGTAGCATGGGGAACCACAGTGGCAAGAGTTATATGGGGAATGAAAGGCAATTTTCGAGCAACATTTCAAGCAAAATTGGGTCGGTGTTCACCTTTTTACACTGAACTATGAGGAATTAAACATGGCTTACAACTGGCATGGGATAAAAGATGTAGGAAACTCATTGTGGAGCTAGACTCACAGGAAGCAATTGATCTTATTATGGACTTAACACAAAATCAATTTCGAGATCCATTGATTCATGATATTCTAAGGGAGATGGACAAGGAGTGGAATGTAGTTTTCAGCTACACATTTAGAGAGAATAATGTTTGTGCAAACTACATGACCAAGGAAGCTTTTCACTGTGATGTTGATTTTAAGATTTGGGAACATATTCCAAATCATATTTTCATGTTGCTAGAGCAGGATATCCTGTAGTTACAGATGTAACCTAAACCGGATTTAGTCTTTGCTAATAAAAAAAGCGAGAGACAGAGACAGAGAGAGAGAGAAATGAGTCACATGAGACTATGAGAGTGTGAGAAGGGAAATTAGAACATTACTTCATGCACTTACATGTCGCACTGAGTTTTCCGCTAATCTTTTAAGATCTCCATTTGGTTCAGATTTTGCTTTTAACTTATGTTTTGATAATGTGAATAAGTGCTTAGAAAAAGTAAAAAGCATGTACGAAGATATAATGGCACTTATTATAGTGCCTTTGGTTACTACGTAAGTGCCACATCATTAAATCCCATGAAATATAAAATGTAACCAAACGGTACAAAAGTTGTTTATTAAGTGTCACGTCAGCAATAAACATGAGCATAAGTTGAACCAGTGCCCTAGAGTGTAGGCCTTGTTTTATTGGTTTTGAGTCTTTTAACAAGGAAAATCCTTAGTGCGACAAGCATTGGGGGCACTCAGGGACGCACTTATGCCTGACCCTTCACTTTTGTCGAGATGTGTGTGTACACATATTTTGAGGCGCATTGAAAAGGCATGCACAAACGCATGCTCGGACATGCTTATCTTTGGATGGTTAAAAACTTAAAGTGCAAAACACTCATAGAAAAGGGAATATAATCGCAAATTGGATGGCGGATTATACAACATGTTTGGACACTGGCTCGTGTCTTTATGATTTTGATGGATGATATAAGGGGAGTTACTTTCCCTTATCTTTGTTTCATGTAATGTTTTGTCAAAACTTCCCTCAAAGTTACTTAACTTTCTTCCTCCATTGGTGTGAGCAACAGTGTGGATCAAAATTCCTTATTTGCCTGCTAAGTATTATCATGAACCAATCATCACGGGTATTGGTAATATGGTGGGAAGAACAATAAAACTAGACCTCAATACTGAGATAAGTTAAAGAGGTTAGTTTGCACGCATTGCAGTGGACTTGGATATGTCTCAACCCCTGGTGTCAAAGTGTAGATTGGCAGATGTATGGCTTACTGTTGAATATGAAGGCATTCCTCAGATATGTTATTCATGTGGTCGGGTCGGCCATAATGCTATTGCTTGCCCTCTTAAGAAGGAGGCGATATGGGAATCGGAAAAGGTACAAGGAGGGCAGGAGGGAACTAACACATCTTCTAGCAAGGCTACTAATTCTGCTCCAAATGAAGCGGTCGAAGACAATAAATTCAAACGGATGATAGCAAACCGCCGCCCTCGCCGGAGACCGATAAAAGAAAGCCCGCAAACTCGCAAGGAAACAATCACACGAGGATATGGGGATTCTCACCCCACAATTACGGGTAACTATTTTGAACATTTTGATTCTAATGATGGAAAGTCATCAATAGGGGCTCATTGTAAGGAAATCAATCCATCAAATCGTGGAGGTATTTTTAATAGCCAGCGTGAGAAGACAATTTCTCACCCTACAATTATGGGTAACCGTTTTAGACATTTAGATTCTAATGATGGAAAGTCATCAATAAGGGGCTCATTCTAAAGAAATCAATCCCCAAATCGTGGAGAAGTTTTTAATAGCCAGCGTGACAAGACAGTTTCTCACCCTATAATTATAGGTAACCATTTTGGAAGTTTAAATTCTAATGATGGAAAGTCATCATTAGGGGCTTATTATAAAGAAATCAATCCCTCAAATCGTGGAGTTGTTTTTAATAGCTAGCGTGACAAGACAGTTTCTCAGTATGCGGATGAGAAGAAGGATAGAAAAGGAAAGTCTAAAGCCCCTATTGGATCATTAGGGGACATTTCTAACATGGCTAATACCATCAATCGACCCACCAATGCAAGATCCAAGACACGAAGTATGACATCCTACCAGGCCTCTTCCATTTCCCCTGCTCCCCGAGATAATGATGTCAATCTCGAGGCAGGAAAGAAAATATCTAGAGTGGGAGAATTGTCTTGGCAGGTGGTTAAGCCAAAATCAAAGGAGAGTCATTCCCGATCCGAGAATAAATTAGTAGCATGGCTATTGAGGATCCAGCACCTCTGGAAATCCTAGGTAATGAGTTAGTCCCCGTTAGGGGATGCATTCCATTTCACTAATTTTGTTAATGACGCAGGGCCATCAAAGGGTTCCCAATTATTCAAACATACAGTTAAATATGTCTTTTATATCTTGGAATTGTCAAGTAGCAAATAGCCCTAAGTTTCGAGAAGTTGATGCTAATGTTTTCTCTGGTGGGATATGGCTTTTATGGTCTACTTCTAATATACTACTCTCTATTGAAGGCTTTGTTAGACAATGGATCCCCATATCTTGGCAAAAAGGGGACCTGAAGGGCTATTGTACTTTTGTCTATGACTCACCGAACTATAGAGTCCGAAAGTTGTTATGGGAAGAAGTATCTGCATTGCACATTTCTAACTCTCTACCATGGGCGTTTCTTGGGGATTTTAATGTATACCTTATGTCTGATGAGAAAACAGGGGGCTCAGGCCAATTCTTCTAAATGCAGAGAACTATTTGAATTCATGAATCTTAATGCCTTATATGACTTGGGTTTCAAAGGCTCAAAGTTTACGCGGGTTCGAGGAAGGTTAATGGAATGACTAAACAGAGGACTATGCAATGGAGAATGGCAGATATGTTTTCTTAAAAGTGTTATCTCTCATCTACCTAAACTCAGATCAGATCACCGCCCCTTGCTCTAACGTTTGCAAATAGATGCTCCTCCTAAAACTGATAGGCTATTCCGCTTCCATTTATGCTGGACAACTCATGAAGGCTTTAAGAAGTTTGTCAAAAATAACTGGGCAAACAACGAAAAGTTTCAAATGGTGTCAAAATAGTTTGCAGATAAGCTTAAGTGGAGTAATACCCACGTTTTTGGAAATATTTTTCTGAGAAAGAAGAAGTTATAATGGAGGTTAGAGAAACTTGATCAAAGCCTGGATAGAGCCTTCTCAACTAACCTGCACAATTAGAGAACTAAACTACAAAAACAACTTCAAGATGTTCTTCTCTAGGAAGAGCTACTATAGTACCAAAAATCTAGAACCAAATGACTTAAGTTTGGAGATAAGAACACCATATACTTTTACCAGAGTACAATTACTAAGAGGAAAGGGAATCGTATTATGGCATTAAAGAATGAAGATGGGGAATGGGTGAATGATCAAGAGATCCTCAAGGCAATGTCAATTCAATTCTACAACAAATTGTACCTTGATGATGGTATACGACCTCCTTCACTTAGTTGAAACCACAAATTCCCGACCATGCTACCTGTAGACCAGAACAATTTGATGAAGGTGATTGATAAGCAAGAAGTTCGGAATGCACTTTTTGATATGGGGGCTTATAAAGCTCCTGGCCCTAATGGTTGGAGTCCTATATTTTTCTAGTCACAATGGGAGGTGGTGGGTGATACAGTTACTACTACAGTGAAAGACTTCTTCTCCAATGGAGTTCTCTCACCTGGTTTAAATGATACCCTACTTGTTCTCATCCCAAAAACTATTTGCCCCGAGTCTTTTTCAGCTCTTCAACCAATCAATTTATGTAATGTTATATATAAACTTATTACTAAGCTAATTGCAAAGAGGTTGAAACCCTTGTTAAACAATATGGTAAGTGTAACGGCCTAATTAATATTTGTCATTATTTTATGACGTCATTACAGACGTGGACGCCAGCGTGGACGTTCGTGGGTTCCACAGCGAGGCTGGAGTGCGTCCAGATTAGGTAAATAGTATTTTGTGTATTGTTTTGGTTAATTTTGCGATGTTTATGTTAAAATAGGTTAACGACATCGCGATGTGTGTAATTATATTTTAAATTGACGTGTGAGATTGTGTGATGAGTATTCGCATCGATATGCGTATCGACGAGGGTACCGGGTAGATTAAAGATAAAATTTTAAGTTGAGAAAAAATATTACACACATTAAATGGATTAAATGTGATAAAATACATAAATTGGTGGGCGCCTAGTAAAACGCGGGGTCGTGGTCGACACGCGTGGGTGGTACGTTAATGTGTACGCCCAAGTACGCTCGTTGGCGCGCACGACAAAATTCTAGGCGCGAAAGTATAGGCGAATATATATATTTATATATATATGTATATAGGTAATTTAATATATATATATATATATATAAATATGTTAAAAATCAGGAAATTAAGAAAATAATTATGAAATGACCAAAAAGGGTATTAGAGTGTGAAGGAGGAAGATAAGATTTTAGGGGCAAAATGGTCATTTCACCCCAAAAAATTTTGATAACCATCACCGTCTTCTCTCTTTCTCTCGATAAATCGAAAAAAAAAACAGAGAAGAAGATCGAGAGAAACCGAGCCGAGGAGAGAGCCGAGAGGAGGAACAGAGAACGAAGGTGGAGGAGATCGAGGACAACGAGGCGAACAAGGTGAGTTGAGGTGTTTGTTGTTGTTGTGGCGTTGTGTTGTGTGGTGGAGGTGGTGGAGAGCTCGGCCTTGGCGGAGCCATGGCCGAGAATTGGAATCAGCCGGGTAGGGAGATGACGTGTGGTCTCTACCCTCTCGATTCCATTGATGAAGAAGAAAGAAATGAAAAAAAAAAAAAAAAAAAAAAAAAATTTATGTTGGAACAGAGCCAGAACTGGCTCTGTTCCAACGAAGAAAAAGGGGCCAGTTCGGTTCGGTTGAGCCGAACCCAGTTCGGCCGAACCGCCCCTAATAAAAAAAAAACAGTTTGGAAAAAAAATCTGGAAAATTCATAGAAAATTCATATAAAATAGGAAAATTTTAGAAAAATTATATTTTGATCAAATGAAGGAATTTTGGGATTTTCTCGGAAATGTTGGCGAGATAATAGTCGGAGTTTTAGCCTCGAAAAACGAAAAATTGACATAATATATTAAATTGAAGCTAATTTAGTGATAAATGGTAATAGGTATAATTCGGGTGATAATTTGAATTGTCGGCATTTATTGGAGCTGGACTAAGGTTTGGTTTTCGAGACGAGGAGTGCGATTTGAGGTGTGTAGTATCCCAATTGAACTTCACTTTAAGTATTTACCGTTTGACTTATTTGAATTCAGTTCTATTTATTCTTTACTTCATTTCGTTATTGCTTTACGGTGGTTGAGTACTCTCACCTGGTGACTTTACGGTAGTGGAGTTACTCCTACCTAGTGTCTTTACGGTGTTGAGATCACTCCCCACCTGGTGCTTATTCGTTACGGCCATAGAGTCCACTAAATCATAGCACTTGTCTAGGTATACGCCGGTGAATAGGCTACCCGGGTATGGTAGGCTTGTGTGGGTGCATCGTGGGTCTACGCCGACCACCTAGAGGGTCCAGGGCCAACCCATTGGTGTGTTTACGGGCTGTGCCTGGGGAAAAACCCGAAGTATGACTTGGTATGATTTTTATGTGCACGTACTTTGTTTCATCACTATATTTATGCATGCGATGGTCCTTTTTACAGTTGTCTGTATTCTTTTGTTTCGCATGTTTAAATAATAGTATTTTAAATTCCAGTACTTTTACTTTCGTAATTACTTAGTGAATTTCCTTGGGATTACTCACTCTGGACTCGTTATTTGTCTTTTTGTGATGGCTGAGTGCAGACCCTAGTACGAGTCGGGGAAAGGGCAAGCTTGAGGACTACATCGATTGACAGCTCTAGCCTTTCTCGTACGTATGTTTATATTTACTTGTTTTATGTTGGGTTTTGGGACTTGAGAGATAGGTTGTATATTTTGATATTTTGAGGATCTTAGATGATATGTATATGATGTACAGTTGATATGGTTTCCACTTAGGCATTTTGCTCATAATATACATGTTAAATCTTTATGTTGTTAGTAAATCTTCCGCTGCGTAAATTGTGGTTAAATGATATTAAATGAATAAAAGTTAACTCATAACATCAAAGTTAATCGGAAATTGATTAATAATGGATAATTGGGCGTGGGACACAGCTGGCGGTGACGTGGACAGTTGTGGACCCGCGTGGCCTCCCGTGGCGGACCAATGTAGAAATTGGGGCCGCCATAGTAAGCAAGAATCAATCAAACTTTATCCCTGCAAGAAATTTGTCTGATAATACTATCATCATATAGGAGATCATTTATTCAATGAGAAGGAAATCTGGTCGTAAAGGTTGGCTAGCCATCAAAATTGATTTGGAGAAAGGATATGATAGACTACGTTGGAGATTCCCTCAGTTGTCGTCAAGTGGCAATATCATGGGGACGAGGAACTAACCTAGGAATTTGAGTCCTACATGCGCAAGCATTTCCCCTACTTGTTTAGATTTAGGTAAGTCTTACCCTATATTTTCATTTAATTTTGAGGATGAAATTCTCAATAAGGGGGGAGATTGTAACAACCCTAAAAGTATAACTCGTGCAACGTGTCGTTTTAGGGTCGTATTTGTAACGACCCAGAAATTTGAGAATTTATGAATGATGACGTGTACTACTTATTTATACTTGTATATGAGTGATCGGACAGTGAAGTCGGTAAACGAGTAGGAAAACATGCCGAACAGGTATCGGCAGACAAGTTACGGGTACATGAGATTTAAAAACACTAAAATTGTTAATAAATAAGTCAATTAAATGATAATTGAGCAAATTGACTACGAGAGAACGCCGACAAGACCAAAAACACACGACTCGCGAGTCGTGGTGTGTTTTGGAGTGCGAGAACGCGAGAACGAACTAAGAAGTTGGTTAGTTAAATGGTGAGTGAGTCACCTAATGGAGTCACATAAGAGAGTTAGAGTAGGTGGACAACTTAAAAGAGTGTTAGTTGGATTTACCTCGGGATACATGTGTTTAAGTGGATGATGAGTGGACCTATATAAGGTCCACCTCTAACACTTACCTCTCATTTTCTCTTTCTCTCTTCCCTTTTCTTTCTCTTTTTTCTCTTCTCAAGACTTGGTGAGCAAGAAATAAATGAATAGGCTTAGGAGGCTGAACAAGTTGGCTGAAAAACTCGCCAGAGTTCCAGAATCTGTCGGAGTGAGGTGAGATCTCGGTTTCTATCTCTATTTCCTTTATCTACGTGTTGGTTTTGGTTAATTTTCATTGCGATGACTATGGATGTTGTTGGGGAATGTGCCCTAGGTCAATCCATTAACTGTCTTTATAAATACATTTTAGTTAGTAAAATAGAGGATTTTATTAGCTGTTTATTATAATTGATTTGCATGTTTACATTATAATAAGATCCATGGGTATTTAGAGAAATATCCTAAATGTCCCTAGTCGATCATTATACTGGGAACTATAATAAATTAAGACTAGTGTAAGTCTTGATTGATGATCATATGATGATTATATGTATAGGGATACGAATCAAGATCACGAGTACTTGTTAGGGAATAAAGTACTGGACCGACCCACTATGAGAACATTACATGGATTAAGTCATAGTTATTTCTCATAATAGGTATATTTTTTAGTCCTCTAACTTGAGATTTGTAACAACCCCAAATTTTTAACTGACTTGTGTTGCACTTGTCAGAAATTGTGACCCGGCTACGTGAATACTGGACAGTATTTCGAACTTCGGGAGTCGACACCGAAGTGATTTTATGATTCTTTGATTGTGTGTATTAGTATTTTAGTATTTTACGGGTTTCGAGCCGTTCGGGCGGTATTTAATTGAGTGAGGTTGTGATTGGTTACTATGTGAGCAATATGATGAAGTTATGTAATCGAGATAGAATTTGTCCCTCTCATATAAAGAGAGATATCTAGTGCATCCCTCGATGTGTTAGACTGTTAAAAGGCCTAGTCTAAGTGAATTGATATTGATCAATGTCACTTGGATGTTTTCAGTCTACCTAGAGATTGAGACTAGTACGATTGAACATGTTGGATGACAATTCCATGCCTTATGATTGATCAAAAGGATATCGTGTGACAAAAGGATGTTATATACACTATTGATTAGGTTGTATCGATTTGATATTCGTACAACTTGGGTAGTCATAATGTCTTGCTAGAGGCCGCTTATAACTTGTATACCAAAATGTGTTTTGGTACACTGCCAATATTGTATGAGCCTATTGGGTAGCACACTAAGAATGGTTTTGCGAGATTTTAAGATGGTTCAGAAAAACGAATTTTATATGATAAAATTCATGACAAAAACGTCTTTGTAGTGTATTACACGTATACTTCTTTAAATAGGGGTATATGTGTAATTTACTTAACCGTCTATATACAAAGGTTGTATAAATAGACGCTTTGTGTTAGAATACACAAACGAAAGATTAAAAAGGTCGAAACTATATTTTCATTTTAGAAACGACTTAGGGTTTTTGGTATGCTCTGGATCGTTTTGGAGAGAAACAAAAAGGTTTGGTATATATTCACTTGAAGCTAGCACTTCAAATCTCGGCCGCCGTTCATGTGTGGACTGCTAATAGAGGGCGTTCGTCGTTGGTATTGCCTTAGAGATCGATTAACCTTCAGAAAGGTACATTGCGACTAAGGTATGATTAAGTTTTCATAGTTTAAACGTTTTTAATGTAATTAGATTTGAATCGTGTTGGGGTTTTCGTCAAAATTGTTTTGTAATCTCCATTGCGCATCAACCCCAAAACTCAACAGATGCCGCACCGGGAAGTCAATTTAATCGACAAGCCTGCTGCCATGGCAATCCACGGAGCGATCAACACCAATTTTTGTTGTCGGAGCTGGGTTTTACGTATGTGTTTACATATTTCATTGAGTTGAAATGTTTTAAATAGTTTTGTCGTTCCAGACAAGTTTCCAGGGGTTCCACGACGATCCGAAGCCAGTTTTGGATGGTCATGGATCCCCATACATATTGGGTAAAGACGCAGAGTATGGCGATGCAAGTCGGTGTTTGAAAAACCCTAGCAAGACCATTCTAGTCTGGGCACCACTTATGGCTGCCCCAAATTCCGGGGTCGCCCCGTGCAACAGGTACCTCTCCAACCCATACTCCAGAAGTACCTGCCACATCACTCATCCATCCACCTCATCTTTCATGTTCTAATTTCATGCTATTTAATTTAGTAATTCAACATTTTATTGTTTTACAGTTTTACAGCGGAAGCCTTAATATCACCAACTTAGCCTGACATACAATTAATTTATTCAACCTATAGTGGAAAACCCAGAAGTACTCAGTATACAGGTGACAACTGTTATCAGCACTTGTATATATACCAGTACTATAAATGTATGGTCTCAAGTTCCCAATAATAACAATTTAAAACAACTTAATATCAACAAACATACCAGTAGGTCCTCGACAGTGAACAGGTGAGGATGTGTCGCCGTGGTCTCCCTGCTCCTACTGATACCCAAGGTCTGCACTCAGTTATCACAAGAACCAAGTAACGAGTCCAGTAAGTAAAATCCCAAGGAAAACCATCGTGCATCATATTTAAGAATGTAATACCAGCCAATAAACAGTGTTAAATAATCATGCGAAAAAAGGAAAATGCAGACAACTTCTCAACATGAATCGCATGAATACAAAACACTAAGATAACAAATGGTTGTGGCCTAGCCGAAGAAGAAGTGAAACCTAGAACCAGTCGCCCTGTCGAAATTACAGCCATCGAATCCGCCACTGTATCCTAGATTACACTCCCCGAGCCATCTCCACAACCTCTAGATACATAGACTCAGATTTTCAAGAATGAACAACTCGAATGATATAAATAATAATAAATGCAGTAGTGGTGTTCAATTGGGTTTTACGTACCTCAATTCGCGCTCACAAACCCCAAAAATACCCCCGGTCTGATCATCCACTAATTCCCCAACTCAATTTTACTGTTTTGGGATTCCTGAAATTCATTTGTGAAGGTTAATGATCAATTAATGGGTTCATAATGTCATTAAGCTTATTTTCCCATTTTCTAATTTTTGAGTCCAATGAACAATTAGCGCGCTAATTGATCTTCATCACTGTTCATCATCTTCTTCAATCAGCGTGATTAGCACGCTAATGTCTCCAATTAGCGCGCTAATTGCTCGCTGTCCAGAAAATTTCCAATTTAAAATTTTAAACTCCAAACAACTCAAAAACCCATAAATTTAATTCCCATATTTCCATAACACATCAATAACCTCAATTACACCATTTAAACATGAATTACCATAATCAAACACCAAAATCCACAATTTACAAAAATTTCCATTTTCAAACCCATTTGCAAAACTATTCCAAATTCTCTCAAATTTGATCAATTACACAATCCATGTGATACCAACCTCATGAACACTAAATCTCAGAAAAATACAGGATTAAATTACTCAACAATTCGGATTTTCTAAAATTTTTCACCAACTCCAAAATTTCATAAACAACCCAAGTCTGATGAATCCATACCTTGATCTTGTTGTTGTTAACCTCAAATCCCTCTCCAATCTCCAGCTTTCCTTCTCTTCTCCCCTCTCACCGATTCTCTCCTCTTCTCTCTCAATTTTTCTTCTTCTTCATTTGTTTGATCGATCAACATATATATATATATATTGATTTTGATCAAGTGTGTACACCCATCTCGAGGCAAATCTGGTGATCACTGTTCACCCTGTGTCACTCCAACTTCTTGACACTGGTTGCCTTAAACTAGCCTGTTGCACATCTCGAGAACAATTCAACGGGTGTTGATTATTCCAGCCACAACTATAAGACTTTACAATTCCAATTGATTTGGCCTATATAAATTGTCAAATCCACTCAATAAATTTCTAAAATTTGTAAATAAAGTTACACTAGTCTCTCGACCACTCGGCACTCAGTGCCCCGCGTCCGACACGCTTCCCGAAGCGGTCCCACAATTAGTGTACTTAATTGAGTTATAACTTAGCCCAAAGTTATATTTAAATCTCATTATACGGATCCCTAAATTAGGGTCATGCTATATTATTTAACACTAATCAACCCCAATGCCCAGCCTTACAACTCCCGAACCACCGCGTTGGCCTGACTCACGCCACGAAACCCCGACGCTCAACCTCGCCCAACATCAAGTTACACACATGTGATGTTTATATAAATAATAATAACTTGCCCATCACAATAGACATACAACATGCACAAATAACACAATACCAGTCTGGGTACTCATTTTAGAATCAACCCAACTGTCCACGTAACGCCCAAATTACCCGTTAATCCTCGTGTTTAACTCTAATCCTAATTTAATTAATTTGGGTCGTTACAATTCTTCCCAACTAAAAGAAATTTTGTCCCCGAAATTTGCGTAGGCTTTCTCCTCAAACAACTTCAACACTAAAAGAATTAAGCTGACCTCGCCATTTCATCTGCATCCCAGTCCTAGACCATACTCTGGTACTCAGGATCCCCACTAGTGTACGTATCACTTGGCCCATTGCCCGTAACTCATCCCTCTGGGAATTCGCCAGTGATAACGCTCAATCCTAGTCCGTCACCCGATAGCCCTCGCTATGGTATAGTGTATCGTGTGCTCAATCAAATCTTCATCAACATCCTCCGGTGAAACACATCAACCGTCCTCAATCACGTAGGTAATAAAATAATAACTACACCTACGAAATAAAACAACAAAATAAATAACTAAACTCATACATACCCTCAACAGTTTGTCTAGTCTCCTCCCGGATCGACGATGCAATAACATGGACCCTGTCTCTGGCCTGCACTGGCTCCAGTGATAGTGATGCCCTCCCGCAATTCGCTCGGAGGTCTCCAATCTGACCGCAACAATGACAACGATATATCTCTGGTCTCCTAACCTATCTGTGCGACTGTCTCAACTGTTGTACCGGTATAGGTACAATCTCATGTAGCGTCTGGCAATCGTCATTGCTGAATTGATCGTCAGTCTGATCCTGGTCGTCCTCGCGAACCCGATCTGTCTGGCAATCGTAATATCCATTCTGATCATTTCTCGAATCACGATAGTTATTGAAATCATGATCCTGTTGCCAGCGAACTTTACGTGCTCAAAAATCCTGCTCCTGGCTGCTAAACTCATCCCTCTGTTCTTTCAGCTTGTGATTAGACAGAGAATTCTGTCCAACTTGATCCAATCGCTTCTCGCTTTGCAGCAAGTATGTCTCACAAGCCTAAACCCATATCATATATAACCTGCAAAGTGTCGGCTCCACTCGCAACAATAACATCAACGATCCTTTCATCCAAGCCCTTGATGAAGTAGTAAATCTGGTGTCTCTCAGTGTTCACCACATCTATAACGTACTGCATCAAATACTTAAATCTCTCTATGTATGCAAGCACAGACACGGTACCCTGCCTCAACACAAGAACTCCTCCCTGAGTCTCAGATGTACCTCTATCGGAATATATTTATCTAAGAATAGTTAACGAAATTTAGTCCAAATTGTCAGCTCCAGATGTGTATCAGTATAAGTCGTCCACTAGACCGTCACTTGTCCTCTCAGACAATACCCTAAAATCTGTGCCTGTTCTGCCTTAAGCACCTCTAGTAACTGATGAAACCGTCGTTGCGTCAGTCTGTCAATCACCACCCAAACCGCATCATGTCACCTCGAAGTCTGTAACAATACTCCAGGTCGCATATGCTCTGCCTTCATCTATTGACATATATGACACCCTCGAACGTACTCGCACGTCAGCCTTCATCCCCGGCCACCAAAACAATCTCCGCAAATCATAGTACATCTTGGTTTTGCCCGGATGAACTGTGTATCACGACCTGTGCGCATCTTCTAAAATACGATCACGTAACTCTAACACTGTTGGTACCCATAGTCGAGAAGGTATCATATGGCCCGCACTAGTTAGGACAACGTGAGTACTTCTTCAGGAGTGACTAGCCACTCCCAGTGTTGTGTGTATCTGGGTACTGGATTTGAGAGGTGTTGCGATGCCTCTTTTTCATGCTTTGCGATGTTGCGACATTGCCCGGGGAGACCTTGCGAGGTATTTGTCATTTTGCTATGATTGGACCACTTATGGGCCTCTTTTGATTATTGGAACACGCAAAATTTCAATTGCTATCTGTCTGATTATGCACTTTGTGTTATTTCATGTCTTTCAATTACCGCATGATTCTTGGATTGCTTCATTGGTTAATCTTGAATTACTGTTATATTCTTCAGGCATTACTTTCAATTGCTCTCAGTTGCTCACCGTCCAGTTTGTGACGGTGGGTGCAGATAGGACAAGTGCTGACAAGGGAAAGGGATCAGTGTTAGGTGACTTCCTCTGGGTACTGATCGGGGGTGATTTCTTTCCTTGTTGCATAATATGTTTTCCTTTTTAGTTTATATATGTTGTTCTTGAAACACTTTGGAAATTTATTTTGGGATGTGAGACTTGGATATCATGTATTGTCCTTTTCATATATTGGTCACCGCACTATACATGTTTATCTTGTATTCGGGGTTCCACATTTATAGAGATATTCATGATTTCCCTTTTTATTGAGTTATTATATGATTATAGTTGAATTCCACTACGTATTGATCTGATAAATCTATAATCTAATAACTTTTAATCTGTAATTGAATGAATTGAGGCTGCCTAGGCACGCATAGACTTGCCGAGTACCGACTCGGGGGTCTATGTAGGTCGAGGCTGGGCATTCCCAACTGTATGGAAAATTGAACCCGTCACAGTATTGTGTGCCCAACTAGTCGTTGTGTACTTGTTTTGGTCCTCGGGAGTCAACACCGAGGTAAGTTATGTTTGTCTGATGTTTTGTACTATTTATGTATTACCTAAACAATTATTTTAATTTTCCAAACGTGTGAGGGCGTTTGTGAGAGAGCATTAGCGTTGAGGAATGAGTTCGACTTGAGAAAATGTGCAAAACGGGTACTGGGTGAAATTTATAGGTGTTTGGGTGTTCGGGGGATTAATTGAATTAAAGCACAAGCAAAATAAATAATAAATTAGTGGGCGTCGAGTGATACGTGGGGTCATGGTCGACACGTGTGGGTCGTACAGTAGTATGCACGCCCGAGTATGCTCGTTGGTGTGCACAATGGAATTATAGGCGCGAAAATACAAGTTTATATATATATATATTAAATAAATCAAGAAAAATCATAAATTTTGTAACGACCCAAATTAATTTAATCAGGATTAGTGTTAATCACAAGGATTTACGAGTAATTCGGGCGTTACGTGGACAGTTGGGTTGACTCGGATAGGAGTACCGATGTTATATTATGTTATTTGTGTATGTTGTATATCTATTATTGTGATGTGGGAATTTATTATTTTTATAAACATCACATGTGTGTAAGTTGACATCGGGCAAGGCTACGATCGGGTATATGTCCCGAAGTGCGTGTCGAGGATCGGGTTGTGACGGCCCCAATTTTCCCCATGCAATTGGGTACGCCCGGCCTAGACCCGTACAAGCCCCGAGTCATCACTCGGCGACCTGACGAGCCTAGTCAGCCTTCAACTTAATCAATTTAGTTATTTATGAAAGAGTTATTGCAATAATACACAGCGGAAGACTAAAACATTTATAATAAAGGGGAAAATAACTCATTCAAGGGAAGTAAAGGAATTCTATAAGTGTGGAAAACCCCGGGTATTCATGCACAATTCGATAGGTAATTATACATGATACCAATCTCATCAAAATACCAAGTTCAATAATCCCAAAGCATGTATATATAAAAACGATATACATAAAAGCAACACATAAAGAAACCTACAAAGTAGTCTACAAATCCGATCGCTAAGCTTCTCAATAGATCACCTAGGCGGGGTCCCTTGCCCTTCTTCGTTCTCGCCCTATCGCACCCACCGTCACAAACTAGACGGTGAGTAAGCGAATAAAATCGAATGTAATGCCGAGAAGAAGATAACGATAATTCATGATAATACAAGTAAAGCGATCTAAATATCATGCGGTATTAAAATGACAGAATTTAAATAGACAAGGTGCATGATAAACGGACTAATAGATATCAATCGAAATTCAAGTGTGTTCCAAGGAATCAAAAGAGGCTCATAAGTGGTCTAGTCCATAGCATAACGGCGAAGACCTCGCGAGGTCTTCCCGGGCATCGACTCAAACGAAAGCACAGCTATGACTGGTAAGGGACTCGAACCCCAGTACTCGGTGTCACACGGTCACTAAGGGTGGTCACACACTCGTGGCCACGAGTGCCCACGTTTTATCCCTCTAGTGCAGGTCCTAGTACTTTTCAGACAAAACACTTACGCCGGGAATCACACAACAAGAAATGGAATGGAATACCAATAATAGAGAATAACAAGACTGAATAAATGATAATAAATCACATGACATTTTCTTACTGGCTTACAAACATACAAATGCTTTTTAAGGCAAATGTACTTACCTGAACTATCGCGACCCGTGTGACAACTCCGAGATCCTAACGCGTCTTCCGCGACTTCCCGATTGCCTATAGCGCACTACAATTATCCAGTCGAGCTTGAATAAATGCCCAACAAATAAAAATTACCACCTGAATTATACCTAAGATCATTTGTCATTAAATTAGCTTCAATTTGATATATTATATCATTTTTTACGTTTTTCGAGGCTAAAACCCCGACTATATCCCGCCAACATTTCCGAGAGAATCCCAAAACTCTTTTATGAACCCATTTCCTAATTTATCATATTTTTCTGAATTTTTCAATATATATATATATATTTGCTATTTTTCTTCTATACATATACATATATATACATATATATATATATACATACATATATATAGATATATATATATATATATATTATATTTATATATATAATATTAGAGAATGATGCACGTGTGCATCTTCTCCATTTTTTTTTCTCTTTTTGACCAGAGACGCTTGCGTCTCTGGTTTCCTTCTTTCTTTTTTTTTTTTTCCGTTGAGAAGGAGAGGGAGAGAGAGAGAAAGAAACCGAGAGAGAGCTAGAGAGAGAGAGACAGACCTATGAAGACCAACGAGAGCTCCGGCGAGGGTCGTGGTTCGGTCAGCGAAGAGAGCCGAGAGGGGAGGATCGAGACGATGGCCGAGAGAGAAAACCAGTGAGAATGAGAGAGAGATCAAGAAAATGAGAGAGAGACCGTGAAAATGAGAGAGATGGAGAGGGAGAGAGAGAGACCGTGGGTGGTGTGGTGAAGAGGCCGAGATGGAAGAGAAGGAGGGGGCGGCGGTTTCAACAAAGGAGAAGATGAATAGTGTAGTGTAGGGCTTTGTTGATATATTAACATAAAGGTCAAATGACCAGTTTGCCCCTCCTCTTAATTTATCTCCATTTCATCACAATTGCCCTTATGGGTCTTTTCATTTATTTATTTATTTTTATTACACCTTAAAGTAGGTGTGTGTTGTCACTTGCATGGCCCTCCATCTCAACACCCACACGCCTCTCGAGGTCAATCTCATGGCTCCTCACCATTGGGATTTGTGTCACTATAACAATACAAATCCCATAGCCCATATGTTGTGTAATTAACCAACTCCCACGTAGATCTTGCGTTCCTCGGTCCGTATTTCTCCGTCAATTGGCTCGTCGTGTCCATTTTCTCGCCACGACCCGTCAACTAATTTATTAAATTAATAAAAATTCATTTATTTATATGTTTTACTCCCCGTTTGACTAGTCGAAACCTCACTCAATTAAATATCGCCCGACCGGCGCGAGACTCGTAAAATACTAACATACTATTACACACAATCAAAGAATCATAAAATCACTTGGCGTCGACTCCGAAGTTCGAAATATTGACCAAGTATTCACGTAGCCGGGTCACAATTTTGACAATTGCCGTACAAGTCGGATTAAAAATTTGGGGTTGTTACACGGGTACCGGGTATTGGGTAGCTGGGGTACGGGGCATGGGTTGCCGGGTAGTTGAGTGCTAGTGTGACGCACTTATGAATTTTATATAATTTATTAGGTGATTTAACCTAAGGTTGAATTAATGTATTAATGAATTAGTTGAAGTCCTATAGTTTGATAGGAAAAATCAGCATGTATAGGATAATCCTCGAGATGCACAACAAAAAAATTCGAGATAGATGGTGTCATGATAGGTTGTTCAGAAGCTGTGTGACACGAGGTGATCAGTGGCTGTTGGATTAGCCTCGAGATGCGCGTTCACACTAGATTAAAATCACAACTATATATACACATAGATCGATCGAGCATGCAAAGAATGAAAATGTTTTCAACAAATTTGTGGGATCTTGAGGAGAGAAATTGTTGATTGGGGAATACAACTGAGGGTTTGAAGGCTAGATTGGGCGATCAAACGAAGGAATTTACAGGTAATAAACTCTTATTTGGTTGAATTTCCATTAAAATAGGTTGTTGAAAAATTCAGATTTTGAGTAAAAATATAACTGTTTTTGTGAGAATCGGTGTTCTTGAGGTTTAGTTTGATGAAATCTTGTCAATTGGGATCGAATTTGTGAAAAATTGAGATGTATTTGTGGATTTCGAATTTTTGGGTATATGCATGTAATCCGGGAATTGGGTTGGTTTTGTGATGATTTGTGGTGGAATTTTGGTGTTTTGAAGGTCTTTGATGGGTTGAGAGAGAAGAAGAGTGGAGAGGAGGGAAGGAGAAAAAAAAAAAAATAGCAGAGACGATTTGTCTCTGGTTCAAACCAGAGACAAATCTGTCTCTAGGAAGGGACGCACGCGTAAACGAGAGACAAATTTGTCTCTAGGAAGGGACGGGCACGCGCGCGTGGCGCGCGTCGTCACCTCAACCGGCCGGCCGGGGACCGGCCCAGCCGGGCCGGGCCGGCCTGCCAGGCCGGTCCAAGTGGGGCCCACCCAAATAAAAAATATTTTTTTTTTTATAAAATTAAATAATAATAATATATATTATATATAATATTATATTGCTGGAAAAATAGGAAAATAATTTAAAAATATCAGAAAAATTGGGAAAAATTCTAGAAAAATATAGAAAATTAAGAAAAAGGTAGAAAAGTAGTTTCGAGACTTTCTGGATATTTTTGGAACCCCGACATAGTTCGAAAGAGATACCACAACTCAAATATGAAAATATGTTATAAAAACATAAAATTATATAATATGTTTTCAAAAAGTATAAAAACACTATAAATGGACTTCAGGGACTGGTGAACCATAGCTCGGGTATCGAAGAGCTAGACGGGTCGAATTGGCGGGTCCGGAAGTCGGAGAGCGTATTTCAGGTGCGTAAAACCCTTGGGAAAGTTACACTTTAAATTCATGGCGTGTATTTTATCGATTATCTTATCGTATGCGATGACTGCTGGTGGTCACGCATGGTTTTCATCTTGGTTATGACTACACGCTTGAGCATGGGCTAGTCTGCGACGGCGACCGTGTAGATAGGAGTAGAATGTATCTACAACTATCTCGAGGGATTAAGGGTACTCTTAGAACTAAAAAGCTTGGAAAGGAGTACGCCCGGTTACCGAGTTGAGGTGTAGATCATTGTAAGCCTGTTATGAAGCACTGGTTTGTGCTGAGATCTCCGTTTTGTTATCATATGATCGGCGGGTCATGGTTTTATCGTGATTAAACGAGTGATGATTTATTTACTGTTGAGTTTACATTCGAGCCATTTAGTTGATTATTCGTTGGATTCTGGATGTTTACATTTACAGTTGATGTGTGAATAATGTGATGTTGTGATGATTATTTACTTCCAGTCATAGGAATATGATTCCTATTGCTAGGATCATATTCACATGCCTCGCAGGTTATCGATGTTTTCATGATTAACGTGTAAACTTCTCTTGGGAATTTACTCACTGGGCTCGTTGCTGTATGTGTTGGGCAACTGAGCGCAGATCCTGGTACGAGCAAGAGCAAGGGAAAAGAGGTACTAGGCGACTATCTCTGAGGCCGTTGCTGCTGACAGCTCGTGTTTTGACTACCTAGTATGTATGTATATATTTATTTTGCTGGGTTTTGGGAACTTTAGAACTTTATCACATGTATATGGATTACTGTTTACTTCGTCTCAGTTATATACATGGTGTTTATTCCGGGTTTTCCACTGCTTAGGCTTAATAAATTTTCATAAAATACAAATTAAATGCTTCCGCTAATGATGTTATTGTAATTATCAACTAACCTGCTAGATGTGTAAGACAACTTAATATAGTAGGATTAGTTACACGGAGCGTCACTTTACAGAGTTGTGGTCGCGGCAGCAGTGATGACGTGTCCGGTGACGTGACAGGCGCTGCTAGGCTTACGAGCGGAGGGCGTGGGTCACGGGGCGGCCTCGGGAAATTGGGGCCGTCACAGTTTGGTATCAGAGCAGGTCGATAGGGCCTTGAATTAACAAAGTTAAGGAAATAGCATAAACTTTAAAACAAAACTTAGATGTGGAAACCCGATGAATTGCCTAGAACTTTTAGTTGGGAAGCAATGGAAGCGGGTAGAGTTGAGATTTTTATATGATATATGTATTGTTGTATTTGTATATACTATACGCATGCATACGTATATTGGGAACTGATCCAGACACGAAAATCGATGCAGACTACTATGGACGGACAAACTCCTACCACTACCTCTCCGACTACTCAGCAGGAGGCTGGGGAGACCAGTGATCATACCACTAGAGAGATAGCTGATTTGTGAGCCATGGTGCAGAGAGTTACGGATCAGCAGTTACTACAGCAGACACAGATGGTTGAGCTTATGGAGTACATACGGAGCTCGAGGATACCTGCGGTAGCACCGACTGCTGAGTTAGTTACACCTACCCCTCCAGCCGTGTTAGCGCCACCGGTTGACACATAGGCAACGAGGACTGAGACAATGATAGAGAGAACTGAGCATGTTGTGGTACCAGCAAATAGTACTAAGGTGACGCCTACTACTACGGAGCAGCAGACAGTTGTTTCGACTGGCAGGAGTAAGATGTCAGAAGCAGCCAAGATGGTGAAAGATTTTATGAGATTCAACCCCACCTACTTTACTGGGGTTAGTGATCCAGAGGTTGCAGGACGGTGGTTGATGATGCACCGACGTCTACATCAGTTGTTAGAGGTACCGGAGGCTGATCAGGCACGTATTTCAGGTTATTGTTTGAGAGGCCAGGCAGCCGTATGGTGGACGACCTACACCGATATCCATTCTATACCGACTACAATGGTTGAGTTTCGACAGTTGTTTCTGGATGAGTATATTCCCACCGAGGTGTAGTTGAGGCTTAGAGAGCAGTTCTTAGCATTGAGACAGGGTAGTATGACGGTATCACAATACATGGATCGATTCAGGTACCTTATGATGTATGCCATGGACGTGGCGAACACCGAGAGACTCCAGGTCTATTATTTCATCAGGGGTTTGGATGAGAGGATAGGTGGCGTGATAGTTGCAAGTGGAGCCGAGACTTTACAGGTTGTATATGATAGAGCACTGTCACGTGAGACGTACTTACGACCTAGGGGTGAGCTGATGGACAGGTCGGGGCAAGGGTCTCGGTCCGATCAGAGACCGAAGAGACAGAGAGACCCGTCAGATGGAGATAGTAGGAGTGATCACAACGGAAGTAGACCACGATATGAGGACAGACCACGGGATCGACAACACAGAGGTGATGACAGAGTATATGCAGTACCAGCGATAGCGGCACCCCAACAACATTACACTCAGGACCAACGAGGCAGAGACCAGAGATCACAGAGTCAGAGCCAGGGGTCGAAGAGTGGACAACCGAGACAGGGGGTTGTATGTTGGCGATGTGGACAGGAGGACCACATCAGACGTGATTGTACATAGGAGCTAGAGACTCCAGTACCTAGGAGACCGGTGCAGACTCGAGAGCGGTGCAGCACGCAATGACCGAGCGAGCGGGGAGACGTCCCAGCGCAGGGTTCAGGGTAAGTTTACTTATTTTCATAATTATATGTTATGGTATGTGTTAAACATGCATGACTTAGTTGATGCATTGTCGATTTATGAGTGTGTGGTCAGTGGAGCCACATAGTGGTATTATCAGTTTATAGGGCAGGATGGGCCATTGTATTGTGGCTAAGACAGAGTTATCGTGTGGAGATATACGATGGGTAAACAAGTGTCAGTCGACCGGGATGGGTGACTGGATTAGGGTTTCTTGGACACAGGTTTTGGTTGAGTACAGGTGGCGGTGATGTCGAGAAAAAGTCGTGACCAGGTTCGCGTGTGCGACATGCACCTGTAGCTCGGTGTGAAGACTCGACCCTGTGAGTGGGAACAAGAAGTTATTGTTCGACCCTGTGAGTGGGTGCGGTAGTATCCAAGGAATTGTAGAAGAGTTAGTCAGTGGTGGAACTGACGGGAGAAGTGTGCGGTTCGGTGAACCGGGGATGTTACTCGGGATTGTTAAATTTCGAGGACGAGATTCTTCTAGTTGGGAAGAATTGTAACGGCCCAAATTAATTTAATCAGGATTAGTGTTAATCACGAGGATTGTTGAGTTGATTATGAAGATGGTGTTGGTGTTATTGATTGTTGATGAGTGTTTGAAAAAGAATAAAATAAATAAAAAAATATGGAACGAACAGAGAACTCGAGCTCTCTGTTCGTCCAATTTGGAGAAGATGGTGGATTGGTGGTTCAGGTCAAGGTGGACCAGATCCGACCCGGGGACCCACCCACCATTAAATAATATATATATATATATATTTATTTATTGATATAAATAAATTTAATTAAATATGATTTTAAATGAAATAAATTTCAGAAAAATAAAAAAAAATCCAAAAAATGGGAAAAGTCCCGAGAAATTAAATTTTGACCAAATAAATGGAAATTTGGAGATTTCTATGAAAAATGAAGTTTTCAAAATTTTGACGAGACTTTTGTCGGGGGTTTTTGTTTCGTAAAGCGTAAAATTGGCGAAAATTGCCAGAAAATTTTGGAAAATTAGAAAATTAATGGAAACTGAACCTAAATGGATGTCAGGTAGCCAGCAGGACTTTGATAAATCAATTGAAAATTATATTGAGAAACGTGTGGAGCTACGGGAGAGTGATATAGCAGGATTCAAGGTGAGTAAAGGCAACAATAGAATCAACATGAATGTTTTTCTATTTCTTGACTGATTATTCTTGAAATGTGAGCCATTTGTATTCCATTATAGTTCATTGACCTAAGGTTTAGGTAGTTTGACTGTGATGAGAAGTCTCAACAAGTTTAGCAATCGACATAGACTGTGGCTTCTCGTTGGAGCCTATCAGAAGGATTTAGCATCTGGCTTGAGACTGTGGCTTTTCCTTCAGTAGTGTTTTAGGAATTTAGCAATCAACTTTATCTATGGCTTTTCCTAATAGAGTGTGCGTTCAGTAGAGGCGACCTTCAGACCCACTGGTTTGTACGAGGTGGATTGAGCAGGGGAGGTGGTTTTGGGCCCATTGTGTCGTTCGCAAGCTGAGGAGGTATTGTGACTCGCGATTTGATTTGGAATTATCTATTCGACTATCCGATTGTTTCTCGATCACTTGATTGAGCTTATTGAATCTATTTATCATGTAATTTTCTATCTATTTCAGTTTCTTGTTATACACTGCATGATTCATAGACTTGTGATTATTGAAAATTCAGTAGTTTATGTTGAGATATCTATTGTTGTTTACTGTTATATTTTGTACTCACCGTCCTTTTAATGACGGTGGGTGCAGATCCGCAAACGAGTAGGGGCAAGGCGTCGATGCTTGGCAATATCCTCTGAGGCACACTCAGAGCCGTTAGCTTTGCTCACTCTTTGTAGGTATTTTGTTCATTTGTTGTATATTTTGGCTATGTATTCATTTGTTTTGATATTTTGGGGCTTTGAAGAGTTGAACATGACTGTTGATACATGTATATGTTCATTGTGGGCTTTTAGTTAATCTGCTATATACATATTTTATATGTTGGACAGGATTTTCACATCTAGGTTAATTAAGTTGTAAATTATTTAAATTATGGTTAGGTTTGTATATTAAGTTTTCACTACACACATAACTAACTTAGAGGGTAAATGAGTAATGAAAATAGTTAAAGTAAATTATTCGGCGAGTGGTCCAGGGTGAGTGATTTAATAAAGTATTGAATGTTGGGGCATGTGTCCTAAGTCAATCTACAAACATTTTTTATCTTACATTTTTTTAGTTAATAAAATAGAGGTTTTCATTTGTTGTTTTATTACAAGTAATTTCATGTTTACCTTATAATAAGATCCATGGGTATTTGTTGAAATATCCTAAATGTCTCTAGTTTGTCATTATACCAGGAATTATAATGAATTAAGACTAGTGTGAGTCTTGATTGATGGTCATACGATGATCATATGTATAGGGATACGAATCGAGATCATGAGTACTTGTTAAGGAACAAGATACTGGACCAACCCGTTATGAGAATACCACATGGATTAAGTCATATGTGTTATTTTTGATAGGCATATCATTTAGTCATTCGACTTGAGATTACTGTAGATTTCAATATTATGAGCATGATAATTTGACACAATCAAACGTAATCTTTAACTAGACAATTACAAAGATTGTGATTGGTTATCATGTGAGCAATATATGAAGGCATGTAATCAAGAAAGAATTTGTCATTGTCGTAAAGAGAGAGATATCAGTGAATCTCTCGATGTGTTGGATTGTTAAATGGTCAAGTCCAAGTGAATTGTTATGATTAATGTCGCTTGGATGTTTTCAATCTATCTAAAGATCGAGACTAGTACGACTGAATATTAAGGGTGACTTTCTATGCCTTATATTTAATCAAAGATATCGCGCGACAAAAAGATATGATATACGTTATTCATTAGGTTATATCGATTTTGATATTCATGCTATTTGGGTAGTCATAATACTTTGTTAGAGACTGCTTATGACTTGTGTACCAACATGGTTTTGGTTCACTACCGTCGCATGAACCTATTGGGTCGCACACAAAGAATGACTTTGGGCAATTTCAAATGGTCCAGAGTATTGAATTTTATAAGATAAAATTCATAATATAAATAAGCCCTTATGATTCATTATATGATAACTTATTAATAAGGGTATATGTGTAATTTGTTTAAACAACGTAAATACAATAGTTGTATTACGAATAGGATTTTAAGTGAGAGCTTATCTACACATAAATAAAGGGTGATAACCAAAATGTAAAAAAAAAATTTCGTTTTTCCAATTTTCATATTCTCTGGATTTTGGAAGAGAAAGAAAATGTTTTCAATCTCTCTTGGGTTTAGAGTTTAGGGTTTAGCACTCCAAATTGTAGTAACTGTTCGTGTGTGGATTTTTGATAGAAAATGCGCGCTTAAACATCTTGAAGATTGAACAATAAGATAAGGAAATCACGAATCAAGGTACGATTTACTTTTGTAGATCTAGACTTGCGTTGAATAATTGGTAAGTTAAGGCTGATTAGACTTGCATTGACTCGTCGGAGACTGGCTCAAAGGTTGACGTAAGTTTAGGCCGGGCAGGTCCAGTCTGTGGTTGCTGGAGTCATCACAACCACTGCTCACCGCGCAGTAGGATTAACTCCTACGGTGCCACCAGTGACGTCAACCCTATATTCGAATTTTCTAGGGTTTTCGGAACCCTGGCCCTGTCGCCATCACTCGAATTTGATCCAACCTCGTATGATTCACCAAACTAACCATAGGGCATATATAAACCACATCAAAACCTCGACAAAATCGATAAACCCTAACAAAACTCGTTGAAAACGCTGATAAAAGCTCCTTTTTGTCAACACTACAACAACTTCATTGAATCCACCAAATCAATTCTCCAAACTACCATAAAAATCATATCAACACATTGAAAACCAGTGTGCTCGAGTCCCCGAAACCCATGTCAAAACACACAAAAGAAGACCCAAAAGATGGAAAATGACTAAGAAAGTTCGGATCTAACCTTGCTTCGTCGATTATTTGTCATTTGATCCTTCAAACCACTTCTCAAAATATACAAAACCCTTTAGCTTGAGCTCCAATTTTTGGATTTGTTCATGGATTAGATAGAAAAGGTGATAGAGTGTTGAGAAAACACCTTTATATATGTCCAAAATTGATCTTATGTATTGGGCCATCCCAAGGACTATCTTGTGATCAAGATTGGTTCAAAAAGTCCATCTAATTGATGACTTTTATGGGTGACTTGGTTCTTTGTTCTTATCCTTGTATGCTCAAACAACTGAATCTCAGGCATTCTGGTACCCGACTTTGCACGGGAACTCGTACCATTCGTGTTCAACAACGGTCTTAACCAAAACAACGTTTTATATTAATTATTAAATATATTTATTCATTTATCATGTGTGTTGGTCACGTGTCGTGCGTGCCAAATATAACCCGTAATTGAGTTACCAATCCCACAAGGGTGTAGTGGTGGTAAATACGGAGTCGAATCCACAGGACTTGAGTTTCACTCTAAGTTAACTAAAATGGGGATTTTAGAAAAAAAAAGTTTTAGAATAAAAAATTAAAATAAAAATAACAGGAATCAAGATTGCAAGAATAATATCAATGAAAGAGAACACCTAGGTCTATGGTTCCACAAGACAAGATCAAGATTCAATGGCATATCATGGTCGTTAATCTTTTCCAAAATAATTATTAATTCAAATTCTTCTAGACTAGCTATAGAAAATCGACATCCGCCAAAAATTCCTAATTCCTCTAATCTCGATAGCTAGGACATCCGCCACTAACTACTTCCCTAATTAATGTATAACCCTAAACATCCGCCATAAGATTTAACACATTAACCGCAGTAATAAAGTTCTATGGGAATACTAATCCTAGATAACCGGATCGCGTCCGCTCCCGATTTAACCTAGATTCAATTGTTGCACACTCAAGAACCGAAAGGTTTTGATGGCAATCGGGTGAATGTTTGTTACTTATATTGTCCCAAAAGTACAATTACGGATACTAATGAGTCAATTAACTATAGATTTTCCACCTAAAAGCATGCAATGGCCATATACATACCCTAGATTTGAATCATATTCATTAAAATCAACAACAATGAAATAGAAGAAATTAAATTAAATTAAATAATAAATTAAAAGATCTCACAAGTTATGCCATGAATCAATAATATTGACTTACTTCACCTCCGACCTAGGCAATTGCTTGATTAGCTAGACATATTCTTCATAAAACTCCAAATAAAATAATGCAAAAATTTCCTCTAATGAATAATAGATGTTCTATATATACCTAAGGTCCTAATGTTTAAGGCTCGTAGAAATTGGATTCTGGAAGAGAGAGAAAATAGGTTTTTGGTGTTTTTTCGGTGTTGCCACGTGGCAGCGCATCATTGGCTTGGAAAATTGTAGTTCGCTGACGTGTCGTGTGCTGGTTGGTTGAGCAGCTATGGACCGGTGACGTGGCGCGTGTTCATTGGCTGGAAACTGGAGTCGTGACGTGCTTCTGAGGGGTCTAGAACATGACACGTGGCGAGAAGAAGAGCGCGGAGAAGACTCGCATAGATCACCGAAAATCTGGGAGACAGCACACGCACGCATCCCGAGGCAGATCGAGCGACTGGAGAGAGGAGACGGCTGAGTGGACGACGTGGCGGACATGGATTGGCGCTGGCACTACTGGTTTGCTTACGTGGCACGCTTCTATTGGTGGGCACGAGCTCGGTGACGCGGCTTGGCAAATGAAATTCTGACACGAGGCGCTGCTATGTACATTTATCCCACTGTCGGCGTATATTTCGAGACAAACTCTCCCGGTATTCGATTACTGCAAATAAATACTCTATTTTGAGTATTTTTCCGCCCCAGATCCAACCGTGCTCTCCGTTTCACCTAAAAACTAAAAGTAAATATAATGAGATATATATTTTATAAACTTTAACACTAAACTATATTAAAATAGACTATAAAATCCTATAAATACGGACTTATCAAATACCCCAAACTTAGGACTTTGCACGTCCCAAGCAAAGGTGCAAATGACAATACAAACTAAACAAGACTCCTAATGCATTAACTAAACTAATCATAAAAACTAAACTCATACCTATACCTATACCTATTCCTATACCCAATTCAAAATTCATGGAATTCCTTTGATTTACATGGTTGCCAAGTAACAAGCCACTCAAGAAATTTCAGAGTTATGATATGTGAAAACTCGCAACTCAAACACAGTTAAGATCACACTTTAAAGACATAGATGCAGTCAAAACAAAGGCCATTAACTACTCATGAGTTTTCTTGGTCTATACATTCAAACATGCAAGTTTAAAATCTTACTTAATCTAGTGAAAGCACTCGAGCTAAATCTTTTTTATTTGAGAAGTTTTCATAAACTTTCACCTTTATTCATTCAATATATACATTTTATTTTTTCTCCATAATATTTTTTTCAAGTAGTACGGTCCCTGCTCCATTTCCTATGGACCGCTTTTCTCACTTTTTCCCACCACAAGATTCCCTGCTCCATTTCCTATGGAATCCTGTGGGACTCTCTATATTAAGAAAACTCCTGTTAGCCCTTCCCACTTTCACTATGATTAAGAAGATTATCAAATAAGAATTAAAGCACTATTAATTGCACAAATCTGACCGTCTACTCATTTTGGTATCTAGCACAAAGTTTAACCATCATACTAAGTCCCTAATCATGAAATCATAAAAATGCTGAGCTACGGCTTGATAATATGTTTCTCCTAATTTTTCCTGAGTTTCAAGTCAAAAAGCAACTATAATATACTCATCCACAATCAAAGGCATGAACTAAAGTTTCGGGTAACTCTAAATGCAACATATGTGACATATGACACTATGTAAGGTCTAAATGCAAGAACAAACGTAGATAGACACATGTCTACTCCTAATAAACTATACTAAATATATGCATGAAAATGTATCATATCCTAGTGAAATGGACGATGGAAGTATCGATGACGGAAGAAAAAAGAGATGGAAAAATAAGAGAATGAGAATAACACCACCATTACCATCCTTCAACCGCATAATTTTAAAAAAAAATAATGATCATACCTGCAGTCTTTAGCAAGAAAATCCATCCAACACTATCCACAATCCCTAAAATATCCCCAAACTTATTCTGAACCTTGTCCTCAAGGTTCAAAACAAGTCAAGTGGTCTAAACACAAAAAAATAAACAAAAATGGCGAAAGAACATGATAGTGATAAGAAGATGATAATGATAAGAAGAAGGAAATGATATAAGTTCATGCAAAATAATAATAAATAAAATAAACTAAATAAACTAAATAAACTAAATAATACTTATCAAAATTTGGGCTGCCTCCCAATAGCGCTTTTGTTTAAAGTCTTTGGCTCGACTTGGTCTGAGTCTGTCAATCAGTATAGACTGGTTGTTCAAGTGATACGCCCTCTACATTGTGACTCTGGAAGTCTTCATAAAAGATCTTCAACCTGTGGCCGTTCACTTTAAAAGAATTACCAGTCTCCAAACTCTGAATCTCCACTGCACCGTGATCATACACTGCAATCACCACATACGGTCCTGTCCACCTCGATCTCAGCTTACCTGCAAAAATCTTAAGACGTGACTGAAACAAAAGCATTTTTTGACCAATACGAAAAGATTTCCTAGAAAGAATGCGATCATGGAACGTTTTGGTTTTTTCCTTGTAAATTCGCGCATTTTCATATGCGTCGTTCCTGATTTCCTCCAATTCTTGGAAAGTGAGCTTTCTCTCTTTTCCTGCTTCTTCGAGCTTCATATTAAGTCGTTTTCACTGACCCAACGGGATTTATGCTCGAGCTCGATTGGCAGGTGGCAAGCTTTTCCAAACACAAGGAGATAGGGGGACATTCCAATTGGCGTTTTAAACGCCGTTCGGTAAGCCCAAACCGCATCATCAAGACGTGTACTCCAATCCTTTCGAGTAGGATTCACTGTCTTTTCCAAGATAGATTTGATCTCCCTATTAGAAACCTCTGCTTGGCCACTCGTTTGGGGATGATACGCCGTAGACGTTCTATGAGTGACATTGTACCTCCTCAGAAGGCTTTCAACCATACGGTTGCAGAAGTGAGTGCCTCTATCACTGATCAGGGCACGCGGGGTACCAAATGTTGTAAAAATCCTCGATTTGAGGAATTCACAAACCACTTTAGAATCATTAGTGCGGGTAGCTTTAGCTTCCACCCACTTAGACACGTAGTCCACTGCCAAAACTATGTAAACATTACCAAATGACACTGGAAATGGCCCCATGAAGTCTATACCCCATACATCAAATATCTCACAAATATGAATCGGAGTAAGTGGCATTTGGTCCCGATGACTAAGGTTACCCGTTTTCTGACAGTTAGGACAAGTCTTGGTGAACATGTATGAATCATGAAAAATTGTGGGCCAGTAAAACCCACTTTCAAGAACTTTCCTAGCTGTCTTACGGGGACCGAAGTGGCCCCCGCAGGCGTAAGTGTGACAAAAAGGCAAGATGGAATGACTCTCAGTCTGAGAAACACACCGCCTGATAACCTGATCGGAGCAAAATTTCCATAAGTATGGGTCATCCCACACATAATACTTACCATCGCTCCTAAGTTTATTCTTCTGAGCCTTCGAAAGATGAGGAGATAGCTCGCCAGAGGTGATATAGTTCACCAAATCGGCATACCAGGGAAGATCCTCCATGACAACATAGATGTACTCATCGGGAAATCATCCTTTATAGGGGTAGGACGTTCACCATTCTCAATCCCGCTTGAGATGGTCTGCGACTAGATTTTCTGCACCACTTTTATCTTTAATTGTGATGTCAAACTCCTGTAATAGGAGTATCCATCGAATGAGCCTAGGTTTGACATCCTTTTTACTCATCAGGTACTTCAAGGCTGCATGATCGGAGTAAATAATAACCTTGGTACCCAGAAGATAAGGCCGAACCTTCTCTAGTGCGAAGATAACGACAAGGAGCTCCTTCTCAGTAGTGGTGTAGTTCATCTGAGCCACGTCTAGAGTACGAGAAGCATAGTAAATAACATGTGAAGCTCTCCCGACTCTCTGACCTAAGACTGCACCCACTGCATAATTACTAGCATCACACATGATTTCAAATGGAAGCTCCCAATTAGGGGCTTGAATTACTGGTGTGCTAGTAAGTGAGGCTTTGAGTGCATCAAATGCACTCCTACATGTCTTATCAAACTCAAAAGGTGTGTCCTTTTGGAGTAGATGACATAGGGGTTGTGCAATCTTTGAAAAGTCCTTGATGAAACGACGGTAAAAACCGGCGTGTCCAAGGAAAGATCTAATCTCTCGCACATTCGTAGGGTAGGGAAGTTTCTTGATAACATCGATTTTAGCCTGGTCTACCTCTACACCCCTGGCTGAGACAATGTGTCCCAAAATAAGACCTTGATTCACCATAAAATGACACTTTTCATAGTTTAGAACCAAGTTCTTCTCGATGCACCTGCTGAGTACTTTTGTCAGATTGATGAGACAACTATCGAATGAATCACCATAAACAGTAAAGTCATCCATAAAGACCTCTATGAAATGCTCAACAAAATCTGAAAAGATACTCACCATGCACCTTTGAAAGGTGGCAGGAGCATTGCATAACCCAAAGGGCATGCGTCGATAGGCAAAAGTGCCAAACGGACAAGTGAAGGTCGTCTTTTCTTGGTCTTCAGGCGCTACCGGTATTTGGTGAAAACCGGAGTAACCGTCAAGACAACAATAATGAGAACGACCAGCTAATCTCTCCAACATCTGATCAATGAATGGAAGAGGGAAGTGATCCTTCCTGGTAGAAGCATTCAACTTCCTGTAGTCAATGCAAACCCGCCATCCATTTTGAATGCGGGTTGGAACCAACTCACCATGTGAATTGGTGACTCGTGACTCTGTTTTCTTAGGAACCACACCGGACGGGACTTACCCATTTACTATCAGAGATAGGGTATATCATGCCAGCATCAAGGAGCTTTAGTATCTCCTTCTTTACGACATCCATCATAGGCGGATTGAGCCTCCTCTGGGCTTCTCTCGTAGGTTTTGACCCCTCTTCCATATATATATGATGCATGCAAGTGGAAGGGCTCAAACCTTTGATATCCGCTATAGTCCACCCAATAGCCTGTTTAAACTCCCGGAGTACTCGTAGGAGTCTTTCTTCCTCCAAATGTGTAAGTTTGGTTGAGATGATCACAGGGAGTGTGTCATTCTCACCCAAAAACATGTACTTTAGATGCTCAGGTAGTGGTTTCAGCTCAAGTGTGGGAGCTTTAACCAAGGAGGGAGAAAGTTTAGAGTCAGTAGTGGGCAACTCCAAATAACAGACATTTGGGGGCAGTGGTTGGAATGAATCCAAATCTAAAACAACATCCTCGACATCAGTATCGAGGGTCAGAACACTCTGGTGGATATGAGTAGTGTGGAGATTGTTCTCTAACACTACTTTCACCGTATTATCGTTACTCGTGAGCAAAGCCTGCTCAATGAGTGGGTCCATGTGATCCATGGTACATACCACAGAAGACACATCACTGAGGTATCGCATCGCATCATAGATGTTAAACTTGATGACTTCACCGTCGAACTCCATGGTAAGAGATCCATCATCAACATCTATCTTTGTCTTTGCCGTCTTTAAGAACGGGCGTCCAAGTAGCACTGACGAAGCATTAGGAAATGGTTCCTCCTTCGTATCTACAACATAGAAGTCAGCAGGAAACACAAACTCATTTACTCGCACTAGAACATCCTCAAGAACACCTACGGGTCTGACAACTGAACGGTCTGCCAACTGAATGACAATACCAGTCTCCTCTAATGGGCCTGCATTCAATGTTTCATAAATAGACAATGACATGACATTAATGGAAGATCCAAGATCGCACATAGCCCTCTGAATGCTTACATCACCTATGATGCAAGGCACTGAGAACATCCCAGGATCCTTGCATTTACTAGGCAACTTCTTTTGTAGGATAGCCGTGATGGTTTCTCCCATTTGGACTTTTTCGTTGCCTTTTAGTTTCCCTTTGTTAGTGCATAGTTCCTTAAGAAACTTTGCATACTTAGGGACTTGCTTTAGAGCATCGAGGAGTGGAATATTGATTTCCACTCGCCGAAAGGTCTCGAGAATTTCTTTCTCTTCCTCTTTTTTCTTGTCTAGGATAAGTCGTTGTGGAAAAGGAGGTTTGACCTTAAATGTGGGCGGGGCTTCTTTTTGAGTAGTTACCATCTATTTAGGGATAGACGGGTTTACTACTAACTCATGCTCTTCCTCATTTGCCTGGTCTTTGGCATCAGATGACCCATTGTTCCTTTTGGGCCCCTCCAGCTCTTTACCACTTCTGAGTGTAACTGCATTAGCACTCGCGTTAGGGTTTGGGTAAGGTTGTGAAGGTAACCTACCATTATCCTCAATGCGTCCCAATTCTTTGTGAAATTTGATCTATTCGAACTTGAAGGTTCTGGACTGTTGAATTGGTTGCATTGATGGATTTTTCAGTGGCGGCCTTAAATTCGGCAACATCTCTTGTAAGTTGCCTCTGTTCAGCCGTAAAGAGCTTTCATCATATCCTCAAGTGAAGAGGAATGGTTGGAGGGTGTAGGCAACGATTGACCTCTCAGGATAAAGGTCTGGTAGTTCTGATTTTGAGGCCCGTCACTGAAGTTTGGGTTGTTCTTCGCCGTTGCGTGATTATATGTATTCCCAAATGGGACTCTAGATTGTCTCTGAAACTGATTACCCATGGCATTGGCCTGTTGATTGTCCTCAAAGAGAGTAGGACATTCATCAGTTGCATGATTTGTGGCAGTACAAATGCCACAAGCCTTGACTTGCACTTTGCCAGAGGAGAGGAGACGCTCCATCATAGAGGTCAGTTGATCAATTTTCTGGTCTGTAGAACTTGAGACACTTCTTGTAGTTAGACGTTGATAAGCAGTGTCAACAAGATCTCCATAAAGGCGTGACTGCTGAGCGATGTCCTCATACAGTTGCTTCATTTGGGCCAGAGTTTTATCTCGAATGTGACCCCCACACGCATTATCAATCATGCGTCGTTCTATGGGCGACATGCCAACATAGAAGAAACGAGCTATGGCCTTCTCAGACTGGCCATGGTGTGGGCAACTAGCAATTAATCGCTTATAGCGATCCCAATATTCACCAAAGGATTCACCCGACTTCATTTTGATGCTGCAAATGTCCTTGATGAGCTGAACAACTCTGTCCTCAGGGAAATATTCATTTAAAAACGCATGTGACGGCCCCAATTTCCCCGTGCAATTGGGTACGCCCGGCCTAGACCCGTGCAGGCCCCAAGTCATCACTTGGTAACCTAACGAGCCTAGTCAGCCTTCAATTTAATCAATTTAGTACTTTATGAAAGAGTTATTGCAATATTACACAGCGGAAGACTAAACAATATATAACAAGGGGAAATAACTCAATCAAAGGGAAATTAGGAACTCTATAATTGTGGAAAACCCCGGTATTCATGTACAATTCGATAAATCAACATACATGATACTAGTCTCAATAATAATACCAAGTTCTATAAACCAAAAGCATACATATATAAAGCGATATACAAATGAGCAAAAACATATAACCTACTCTAGGGTTCCTCAAGTCCAGCCGCTAATCCTCACAAAAAGTCGCCTAAGCAAGGCTCTTTGCCTCTCGCACTCCGCTATATCGCACCCACCGTCACAAACTAGACGGTGAGCAAGCTGAGAGAAATCGAAAGTAATGCCGAGAAGAATATAACAAGTAATTCATGAATTATCAATCAAGGCGATCTAAATATCATGCGGGAATTGAAAGACGGGAAGTTAAATAAACAAGGTGCATGATAGGTAGACTGGAAACAATAACAATCGAAACATGCGTGTTCTACGAGTCAAGAGAGGCCATAAGTGGTCTAAAATCCACAACAATACCACAACAATATCCACAACAATCCACAACAATCAAGTACATGGTATCACACAATCACTAGGGGTGGTCAAACACTCGTGCGCACGAGTGCCGCGTTTATCCCTTCTAGTGCGGGCCGCATGTACCTTCGAGACACACACTTATGCCAAGAACACACATACAAGGAATATGGAATGGAATGCCAACAAATAGGTAATAGCAAACACAATGGAATGAAGATGAATCACATGATATTTTCTTAACTGGCTTACTAACGTACACAAGTTTTTGAGACAAGTGTACTTACCTGAACTAATCGCAACCCGTAGACAACACACTCGCGTTCCTAGTACGTATCCCCGAGTTTCCCGCTACCACGATAAGGTTGGAAATTCTAATTAACGTGTTGAGTCATTAACTAAACCTAAGTAAACTTCTTAGTACTTCCCGTGTTTTTTTTAATGACTTGACAACTCAATAACCAATCGATACAACGACCATAAACCCATTGAAACACAACTCTTTTGGATTTTGAATTCACAACACATATATAAGCCCAATCACACATCTTAGGCTCAGCTCGGTCGTAAATAGGTCACGCTATAGTTTCGAGGACCGGCAGCGTGACCACGACGTCATAACCATTCATCGACACGAAAACACAACTTCGATGTCGCCCAACAATTACGATTCAATGCGAAACTTAACATGACCATACACCGGCGAGTAGGGAACTCAGGGTGTGGTCCAACATTCGTAGAGTGTCAACACAGCAATGGAAAGGCCATGTGCACGCCCTACGTCACGTTGACAACTACTCAACGCAATATAAACAACTCATGCGTATCTCGCCATTACGACTCATCATCATTGATATGGACGCTCCGGGGCTATGAGACTCCATGGCGGGCATGGTAAGGTCTCCAAGCAGTTCCCCATGTCATCGCGTCGATGATAGTACCGCCACAACGAGTGGTTTCGAGGCGAGAATGTTACAATGCGCATAACATTACATAAATGACATAATATATTAAAAATGCCGCTGTTTTAGGCCACTCCGAGAGTTGTGAGACACAAGCATAGACTTAGCTTGGTACTCGACATCTCCGATCATGGTGGCACGACGGTGGCGTCGCTCGCGACAACGGATTCGGATGAGGAGGTGAACAAAACACATGAAATCATCTTTACGTAAAATATCCAAGGTTTGCGCCCACCTCGCTGTTATTGACCACTCCTAAGGGTTGTGGGACCCAAGCCAAAGCTCAATGGGATCCTCGACAACCTCTAGTCCCGGCGATCCAGCGGTGGCGCCGCCCATAGGGGTGTTTTCCAACGAAAAACTCAAAACAGTGAAATATTGAAAAATTCACAAAAACAGCAAACACCACTCTCACGCTATTGGTTTTGACTCTAGGGTGACATCAACATGATCATGATGACCCCCGGCGATCCACCGAGCCACGGCGGTCACCGCAGCGGCGGCGCCGCCAAGACAACAACCAACAGTTCAAATAAAACTAACAAAACAAGGCACAACGACACAACACAATTAGTTATACACCCACAAGGGGGTAGGGGTGCTCGGGATCGATGGACCTCCGGTGAGACACCGTCGAGTCGTCCCCGACCGGATCCCTGGTCACGCGCGCCGCCCACTCCACCGACCGGACGTGATGAGGAGGAGGGAAAGAAACTTGCAGTTCAAGATGTACGAGCGCCAAGGATGGCCAGCAGCACCACCACCACGACTCACATTATCCCACATTTTAGAGATCCCTCGAGCCTCGGGTGAGGCTGTAGGGTCGTCTCGGCGTCGGCCGGTCGGCCAAGGACGCACGATCGTGGCGGCGGTGCCTTTGCCGTGAACGTACTCGAGAGAGAGAGAGAGAGAGAACCTATGAAGACCGGTGAGAGCTCCGGCGGATGTCATTTTTCGATCAGCAAGAGAGGCGAGAAGGGAGATCAAGATGATGGCCGAGAGTGAAGACCGTGAGAATGAGGGAGAGATCGAGAGAATGAGAGAGTGAGAGAGAGAGAGAGAGAGAGAGAGAGAGGAGAGCTCACCTCCGATGATCCCCCGGCGTGGTCCGTTCGGTAAGTCGAAAGAGGAGAGGAGAGGTGGCGGCGGTGGTCTTTTGGAGAAAGAGATGAATAGTAGGGTTTGGTTGTTTATATATTTAAAACAAAGGTCAAATGACCATTTTACCCTTCACTTATTTCATACACATTTTAAAACCACTACCCTTATGAGTCTTTTACCTCATCATCTTAACTCAACACAAATACACATCCCCATGCTCATCCAATGGTTCTCCTCACCACATTGTGTCACTTTAACAATTTTTATCCTATAGCCGTATGTTGCGCAGTTTAACCAACTCCCACATGAATTTTTTTTTGCATTTCCTCGGTCGGTATTTCTCGTAAATTGTCTCGCCGCGCCCGTTTTCTCACCACATCTCAACACTAATTAATTACATTTATTAGATAATTCATTTATTTGTATGTTTTACGAGTATTTTAAATCCTCCGTGTACCGTAACCCAATTTTCCTACTCGTTCACCGACTTAATCGTCCGATCACTCAAATACGAGTATAAATATGTAATACACATCATCATTCACAAATAGTCAAATTTCTGGGTCGTTACAGTCTCCCCAACTAACAAGAATTTCGTCCTCGAAATTAGCTCTAACTCGAGCGAATAAGGGGAATTAACACCCGTTCACACCTCGTCCAAACTGCGGCTTACGACCACTTGCACAGCTTGGATCCTCTCCCCGAGCTGCGGACTATCTCGATCACTTCGAGACGGCTCGTTCCTCATCGTTGAACGTGGACCGATGCAAAGTCACTTCAGACAGCTCAATAAGCTATGACCAACTGTGGACTCTCGCGAGAGTCACTTCCAACAGCTCGACATCAGGTATTGAACTGCGGACTTGTACAAAGTCTCTTCGAACAGCACAAGATCTTCAATCCACTCCTTTTTCTCCTCATCTATCAAACTGTGGGCCTCTGCCACTTCGAACAGCTTGATTTTATCTCGCCTTCGGGATCTGCAGTCCCAACCAATTCAAACAGCCTAATTCAACTACGGTCTCTCTAGACCGCTCCCGTTTCCCAAAATGGTAGGAATGCCACGACCTCGTCGCAAACATCGTCCACTACCACGACTCAAGCTTGGTGATCACGACATAAGACGCTACGATCGCGACTCGTACGCCATACTCGTGAAAACCTCCCAACCCACTCGCGTCTCGACGCAAGTTCATCTATACCCAGGCAGTAAAATAGATTCGACAAAGTTGTAACCGTGGCCACCATGTACACTACGTGTCCATGCATCGTAAGATGAATCACAACCAGTCTGGTCCTGCCTCTCTTTAGGTGTACTTGTGGCTAGTTTGGCAACCCATTGTGCCTAAACTTACCATATCTTTCGGACTCTTATCTAAGTTAGGTCTGTCTCATCCTAGACAACACTGCTATGGTTAAACGGTACCACTCTAGCCAGTATCGACCCTAACTCTGTCACATGACGTCCAACGTCCTATTTAAACACCTAAAGCTTCATTTAATCGGTTCCATGCATGTCGTGGGATAATCAGGAAAATTCTTTACCTCCAATAGGATTACGAACCATTGTCAGCTATTGTTCACTCGTCACGTGCACATCCTCGATGGCCTGAAGCTGATCGTCATCTTGCTGGTTCTCGTACAAATCGGGATATCGATTTTGAAAATGTTCGGGTTATCCGCACTGGTAACACCTTCCGCTTTCGAGAACCACTATCATCGTTCAGATTCCTCGTTCGTTTCTCGTCATGTCCCCCTGATCGGTGCTCGAACTGCAACTCGGGTCGCTCAGGTTCAATCTTCTCGTAGTGAGTACTCAAGTAACTCTCCCTAGCCAAGTTCCGCTCATAAGTCCTCTGCAACGTCCCTGGCTCGGTCGAAATGATCGCACCTCCAATTTTGGGTAGTAGGCCTTCAATAAAATAGTAGATGCGATCGACCTCTAAATCTGCTGATCCTCCTGCATAGGGTAATAACTGAATGAATCTGCCCATGTACTCCATCACGGACTCATCCGCTAACTGTCTCAGGGAAGTGAACTCGTTTCTTTTGGCTCTCATCACGGTGGGAGGAATGTACTTCACTTTGAACTAGGTCTTGAACTCTATCCAGTCCCTTGGTACGCCTCTGGTACTCACAATCGTAGTCCACCAATCGCCAGCTTCTCCTTGAAGCTTGGATGAGGAAATCGTCGCTCTCATGTGATCCTCCGTAGCTATGATGGGTATCTTCTCGTGACTCTTCAGGAACAACTCTGTTGCGCTCACGTCAGTGCCTCCATAGAAACGACAGGGTCGTGCCTCTTGAACTCTCGCCATTGCCTAGCCTCAATAGTCGCCGTAATGTCATACACTGTCGGTGCACGAGGTACAACTGCCATCACTGGTGTCGTTGAAGTGGTGGAATGAAGCAAAGTCATGGTCGTAACCCCCGGTGTGTTTATCTCTTGAGTAATGGTTACTCTAGCCGTTGGTGGTACCAATGCGACAGCAACTGACGCCTTCATTATCGCCAAAATCTCTTCCAACTATCGCTCCTGAGATGCGACTCTCTACATCAAAGTCTGAAACTCGTCAACGCTAACAGCTCGAGTACTCGATGCCCCGCTGTCATCACTAGGACCCCGCTGATCCGCCATCGCTATTTCATAACAAAAGCGTATTTTTGGATCAGTGGATAGCTACCGATACGATATAATACACACAACAATCGTAATACGTATAAACATCACATCCAACTTATCCCAATAAGTTTTCAATTTCCATTCCCCGACTCATCCTCACTCCCCAACTAGGATTCTAAGTCAGGATCATAGGGTTTCCACTCTAAGTTCAACCATCCCTAACTTCCGCTGGTTTAAATGACTTGTGTTTTATGAATTTAAACCTGGTATGCTCTGATACCAACTGTGACGGCCCCAATTTCCCCGTGCAATTGGGTACGCCCGGCCTAGACCCGTGCAGGCCCCAAGTCATCACTTGGTAACCTAACGAGCCTAGTCAGCCTTCAATTTAATCAATTTAGTACTTTATGAAAGAGTTATTGCAATATTACACAGCGGAAGACTAAACAATATATAACAAGGGGAAATAACTCAATCAAAGGGAAATTAGGAACTCTATAATTGTGGAAAACCCGGTATTCATGTACAATTCGATAAATCAACATACATGATACTAGTCTCAATAATAATACCAAGTTCTATAAACCAAAAGCATACATATATAAAGCGATATACAAATGAGCAAAAACATATAACCTACTCTAGGGTTCCTCAAGTCCAGCCGCTAATCCTCACAAAAAGTCGCCTAAGCAAGGCTCTTTGCCTCTACTGCACTCCGCTATATCTGCACCCACCGTCACAAACTAGACGGTGAGCAACTGAGAGAAATCGAAAGTAATGCCAGAAGAATATAACAGTAATTCATGAATTATCAATCAAGGCAGTCTAAATATCATGCAGGAATTGAAAGACAGGAAGTTAAATAAACAAGGTGCATGATAGGTAGACTGGAAACAATAACAATCGAAACATGCGTGTTCTACGAGTCAAGAGAGGCCATAAGTGGTCTAAAATCCACAACAATACCACAACAATATCCACAACAATCCACAACAATCCAAGTACATGGTATCACACAATCACTAGGGGTGGTCAAACACTCGTGCGCACGAGTGCCGCGTTTATCCCTTCTAGTGCGGCCGCATGTACCTTCGAGACACACACTTATGCCAAGAACACACATACAAGGAATATGGAATGGAATGCCAACAAATAGGTAATAGCAAACACAATGGAATGAAGATGAATCACATGATATTTTCTTAACTGGCTTACTAACGTACACAAGTTTTTGAGACAAGTGTACTTACACGAACTAATCGCAACCCGTAGACAACACACTCGCGTTCCTAGTACGTATCCCCGAGTTTCCCGCTACGATAAGGTTGGAAATTCTAATTAACGTGTTGAGTCATTAACTAAACCTAAGTAAACTTCTTAGTACTTCCCGTGTTTTTTTTAATGACTTGACAACTCAATAACCAATCGATACAACGACCATAAACCCATTGAAACACAACTCTTTTGGATTTTGAATTCACAACACATATATAAGCCCAATCACACATCTTAGGCTCATTTCGGTCGTAAATAGGTCACGCTATAGTTTCGAGGACCGAGCGGCGTGACCACGACGTCATAACCATTCATCGACACGAAAACACAACTTCGATGTCGCCCAACAATTACGATTCAATGCGAAACTTAACATGACCATACACCGGCGAGTAGGGAACTCAGGGTGTGGTCCAACATTCGTAGAGTGTCAACACAGCATGGAAAGGCCATGTGCACGCCCTACGTCACGTTGACAACTACTCAACGCAATATAAACAACTCATGCGTATCTCCGCCATTACGACTCATCATCATTGATATGGACGCTCCGGGGCTATGAGACTCCATGGCGGGCATGGTAAGGTCTCCGGCAGTTCCCCATGTCATCGCGTCGATGATAGTACCGCCACAACAGTGGTTTCGGGCGAGAATGTTACAATGCGCATAACATTACATAAATGACATAATATATTAAAAATGCCGCTGTTTTAGGCCACTCGAGAGTTGTGAGACACAAGCATAGACTTAGCTTGGTACTCGACATCTCCGATCATGGTGGCACGACGGTGGCGTCGCTCACGACAACGGATTCGGATGAGGAGGTGAACAAAACACATGAAATCATCTTTACGTAAAATATCCAAGGTTTGCGCCCACCTCGCTGTTATTGACCACTCCTAAGGGTTGTGGGACCCAAGCCAAAGCTCAATGGGATCCTCGACAACCTCTAGTCCCGGCGATCCAGCGGTGGCGCCGCCCATAGGGGTGTTTTCCAACGAAAAACTCAAAACAGTGAAATATTGAAAAATTCACAAAAACAGCAAACACCACTCTCACGCTATTGGTTTTGACTCTAGGGTGACATCAACATGATCATGATGACCCCCGGCGAGTCCACGAGCCACGGCGGTCACCGCGGCGGCGCGCGCAAGACAACAACCAACAGTTCAAATAAAACTAACAAAACAAGGCACAACGACACAACACAATTAGTTATACACCCACAAGGGGTAGGGGTGCTCGGGATCGATGGACCTCCGGTGAGACACCGTCGAGTCGTCCCCGACCGAATCCCCGGTCACGCGCCGCCCACTCCACCGACCGGACGTGATGAGGAGGAGGAAAGAAACTTGCGATTCAAGATGTACAGCGACCAAGGATGGCCAGCACCACCACCACGACTCACATTATCCCACATTTTAGAGATCCCTCGAGCCTCAGTGAGGCGTAGGGTCGTCTCGGCGTCGCCGGTCGGCCAAGGACGCACGATCGTGGCGGCGGTGCACTGCCGTGAACGTGCTCGAGAAGAGAGAGAGAGAGAGAGAGAACCTATGAAGACCGGTGAGAGCTCCGGCGGATGTCATTTTTCGATCGCAAGGAGAGGCGAGAAGGAGATCAAGATGATGGCCAGAGTGAAGGCCGTGAGAATGAGGGAGAGATCGAGAGAATGAGAGAGTGACCAGAGAGAGAGAGAGAGAGAGAGAGAGGCAGGAGAGCTCACCTCCAGATGATCCCTCCGGCGTGGTCCGGTTCGGTGAGTCGAAAGAGGAGAGGAGAGGTGGCGGCGGTGGTCTTTTGGAGAAGGAGATGAATAGTAGGGTTTGGTTGTTTATATATTTAAAACAAAGGTCAAATGACCATTTTACCCTTCACTTATTTCATACACATTTTAAAACCACTACCCTTATGAGTCTTTTACCTCATCATCTTAACTCAACACAAATACACATCCCCATGCTCATCCAATGGTTCTCCTCACCACATTGTGTCACTTTAACAATTTTTATCCTATAGCCCGTATGTTGCGAGTTTAACCAACTCCCACATGAATTTTTTTTTGCATTTCCTCGGTCGGTATTTCTCAAAGTAAATTGTCTCGCCGCGCCCGTTTTCTCACCACATCTCAACACTAATTAATTACATTTATTAGATAATTCATTTATTTGTATGTTTTACAGTATTTTAAATCCTCCGTGTACCCGTAACCCAATTTTCCTACTCGTTCACCGACTTAATCGTCCGATCACTCAAATACGAGTATAAATATGTAATACACATCATCATTCACAAATAGTCAAATTTCTGGGTCGTTACAACGCATTTGTCATCTCATTCCAGGAGTTAATGCAGTCAGGCGAAAGGTAGAAAAGCCATTCTTTGGCTTTGTCTTTCAGACAAAACGGAAAAGATCTAAGCTTAACCGTATCCTCATCCGCATTAGAGGGTTTCATAGACTTGCAGTTAGTCTGAAACTCCTTCAGAAAAGTAACAGAGTCTTCATTCTCGCCACCATGAAAGGATAGTAAGAGATGAATGAACCCTGACCTTAACTCAAAATCTCCGGCATTATCCGGATAGTTGATGCAGAGGGGTTGTTGTGCCAAAAGAGCTTGAAGCTCTTGATTAGCATGCCCCATAGTGATTTGGCAATTTTCAACCATTTCTGGAGGATTTCGGCCTTGTTGTTGCCTAAGTTGGGTCTCTCTATTCAACTTATGAAATGTACTCTTCGGTTCAGGATCGAAAGGTAACAGTGAACCAGTCGATTTTGACCGAGTGAGTCGTGAGAGCATAAAACTAAGAAAAAAAAAAAAAAAAAAAGAAAGAAAACCTAAGCTTAGAATGAAAGACTAAGTCCCCGGCAACGGCGCCAAAATTTGGTCACGTGTCGTGCGTGCCAAATATAACCCGTAATTGAGTTACCAATCCCACAAGGGTGTAGTGGTGGTAAATACGGAGTCGAATCCACAGGACTTGAGTTTCACTCTAAGTTAACTAAAATGGGGATTTTAGAAAAAAAGTTTTAGAATAAACAATTAAAATAAAAATAACAGGAATCAAGATTGCAAGAATAATATCAATGAAAGAAAACACTTAGGTCTATGGTTCCACAAGACAAGATCAAGATTCAATGGCATATCATGGTCGTTAATCTTTCCCAAAATAATTATTAATTCAAATTCTTCTAGACTAGCTATAGAAAATCGACATCCGCCAGAAATTCCTAATTCCCCTAATCTCGATAGCTAGGACATCCGCCACTAACTACTTCCCTAATTAATGTATAACCCTAGACATCCGCCATAAGATTTAACACATTAACCGCAGTAATAAAGTTCTATGGGAATACTAATCCTAGATAACCGGATCGCGTCCGCTCCCAATTTAACCTAGATTCAATTATTGCATACTCAAGAACCGAAAGGTTTTGACGGCAATCGGGTGAATGTTTGTCACTTATATTGTCCCAAAAGTACAATTACGGATACTAATGAGTCAATTAACTACAGATTTTCCACCTAAAAGCATGCAATGGCCATATACATACCCTAGATTTGAATCATATTCATTAAAATCAACAACAATGAAATAGAAGAAATTAAATTAAATTAAATAATAAATTAAAAGATCTCACAAGTTATGCCATGAATCAATAATCTTGACTTGCTTCACCTCCGACCTAGGCAATGGCTTGATTAGCTAGACATATTCTTCATAAAACTCCAAATAAAATAATGCAAAAAGTTCCTCTAATGAATAATAGATGTTCTATATATACCTAAGGTCCTAATGTTTAAGGCTCGTAGAAATTGGATTTTGGAAGAGAGAGAAAATAGGTTTTTGATGTTTTTTCGGTGTTGCCACGTGGCAGCGCATCATTGGCTTGGAAAATTGTAGTTCGCTGACGTGTCGTGTGCTGGTTGGTCGAGCAGCTGTGGACCGGCGACGTGGCGCGCGTTCATTGGCTGGAAACTGGAGCCGTGACGTGCTTCTGAGGGGTCTAGAGCATGACACGCGGCGGGAAGAAGAGCGCGGAGAAGACTCGCGTAGATCACCGAAAATCTGGGAGACAGCACACGCACGCATCCCGAGGCAGATTGAACGACTGGAGAGAAGAGACGGCTGAGTGGACGACGTGGCGGACATGGATTGGCGCTGGCGTTGCTGGTTTGCTTACGTGGCACGCTTCTATTGGTGGGCACGAGCTCGATGACGTGGCTTGGCAAATGAAATTCTGACATGTGGCGCTGTTGTGTACATTTATCCCACTGTCGGCGTATATTTCGAGACAAACTCTCCCGGTATCCGATTACCGCAAATAAATACTCTATTTTGAGTATTTTTCCGCCCCAGATCCAACCGTGCACTCCGTTTCACCTAAAAACCAAAAGTAAATATAATGAGATATATATTTTATAAACTTTAACATTAAACTATATTAAAATAGACTATAAAATCCTATAAATACCGACTTATCATGTGTAATCTTACCCAACCTAATGTACTATCATTCACCTACCCGGTACTCGCGTCTACATGCTAATCGAGGCGAATACCCGTCACACCAGCTCATATGATCAATAACAATATAAATACACATTGCGATGTAAACTAACATAATTGAATATACACATCGCAATAAATACAAAATAGTACACAAATCAATCTATTACCTACTTCGCGTGCGCCTTGGCCTAACTGTGGGGTCTACTCGGTGTTGAGCTGGCATCCACATCTACAAACACGTCATTATTAATAATGACTTAATTAAAATTGGTCTGTTACAAGTTATGTTATCATTGCCGACAGCCCGGTCATATTATAGCTTATTGTCCACAACTAGCGAGTGCGCAACAGGGCAACATTCAACCACTTTTATGAGAGAGTGCCCACGTCGTTATAGATCAAGATCCAAAGATGATGAGAGACCCTATTACAGGTACTTTTTTATTAACGTCTTGGCATACGTGTAGAATGTGGGTCCATAGTATAAATGTATCATGAAGTAACTATGTGTGAGTCTACAACTCAGACTAAGATGTTGAACTATCGGCTAAGTGACTCTGTTTAAGTCCACTATTCAAAATGTAAGATATAAGATGTGTGCAATGAATTTTTGTGAGTCCCTTTTTCAAAGTCGAGACAATTAAGCAGTTTGAGTCCCTTTTTCGAAATCGAGATGTTATGTTGTGTGCGACGACTCTGTATGGTTCTCTCTTTGGAAGTTGAGAAGTTGAGTTATGTGTAATGACTCTGTGTGGCACTCCGAAGTGGAGATGTTAAGTTGTGTGTAGTGACTCTGTGTGAGTCTAATGTTGAACCACGAAACTTTTTGTAACTCTAGAAAGAACATAAAAACTTTATGTGAGTTAATCGTTTGAAGTTGATAAATGGAGTTGTGTACATTGACTCTGGTTCGAAGTGAGAAATCGAGATGTGTGCATTGACTCTAAGTGAGTTCGGTATCAACCTAGAGATTGTGTAAGTCTGGAATAGATGGAAGGACCCTAAACTATATTAGTTTGGTTGTGTGCCACAATTTAGAGCATCCAATACCACTTAGTCACGTCAGGACGCGGACGAAATTCACTAGAATTAAATCTAATTTCGAGGACCCTAAATTGTATTAGTTTGGATCGGTTAACTAGGACTTTCCTTTTGCGTGATCCTGATAAGAATTCACAAAATTAAATCTAATTTTGAGGACGAAATTCTTATTTGTTGGAAAGACTTTAACAATCCGAAAAAAAATTAAAATTCTAATTACACGCTAATTTCAAGATTTTGACCCTTGTCCCAAATCCCACGCAGAACACTCAGTCAAATATCAGTATCGAGACCAAAATATATTATTTTTCATTGGTGTGTGTACATATTGATTTTATTTAATGTGTATTAATGCAATACATTAAAATAGTTACAAGTTGGGACATTATATAGTATGAATTAAATTAATGTGGTCTATACTTTATAAAGCTATAATTTTAATTAAATTTAAATGCATCATATAATTTTAGATTACGTGATTAATAATATAATGTGGGTTTAAATTAGTAAGATGTGGTGATTTAAATGGGAGGGATGTAATGTAATTGGGTGTTGTTTTAGTGAATAAATGGGCTAATGTAAATTGACATTAGGGGCATAGAGAACTAGTGTCAGGTGTCGGGTGCGTGTTACGAGGCATGAGTGAGCCGTTTTGGTGGCGTTTTGAAGCGTTACAAGTAAGTAAAACTATATAAGAAATGAATAGTAGTTATACATCTTATATTGTTTTCTTTATGTTATATCTGTATTCATGAACTTCCACTCCTTCTTGAGTGTTCGAGGGGCAAGTGAGTCAGGAAAGTGACTAGCGGTTATGGCGACCGACACCCAATCGAAACCACACTATGGGTCACTTGATTGGTACGTCATGGGTCAAAGGTGATTATCCAGAGTGTCGTAGATACCCTATGTCCAGAGTAGTCTTGGGATTCAGCATGCGATATCGCGTTCCCTTAACATGAGTCCGCCCAACGCTGCTGCAACTCTAAAGGTCCTGAGTTGTGGCACTCGCACTCGGTAGACTAGGCGCACTTGGGCGCCTCTCCATTGATTCTTTCAGCACTCTATCTCTTTTGTTTCTATTTCACTGTCTTATTTTCATGCATTTACTCTCTTTACAGCTTCATTTACGTATCGCATGATTTGTAGACTGCTTTAATTTACTCTCAAAGTACTGTTCAGATGATATTGACTTTTACTTACTGGACTCGTCATCGTTTTTTTTTTTTTTATATAATTGAGTGCATATCCGCAGTTGAGCAAGGGAAAAGCATCGATGCTTAGTGACATACTCTAAGGACATCAGAGCGACCCTCTTTTTGTTTTTTGTGTAGGTTATCATTTTTTATTATATATATGATGTTTGTGAACATTGGGGATAGTTTAGGGATATGAGAGATACTGATGCATGTATATCACCTTTATTCACACTTTTGTCACCGGATATACATGTTATCCATATATTTGCAGGGTTCCACACTATAGTTGTCCCGACTTTATTATTACGTGTTATTGATTTGTTTAAATTTGTAATTCGCTGCATTAATTGTAAAACTTGCAAATCTTAAATAACTTAACTTGAAATCACTAAATGACTTAAAATAATAAAAATAAAGGCCAACTAGGCTTATGTTGACATTATAAGGGCTGACTTAGGGGTCCTCGTAGGCTTAGGCCGGGAGGGGCCCATTTTATGGGGACTGGGACCGTCACAGATCATATTTCAATTAAGTTTTCATAGTTCGGCTACACTACCAACCACTTTGTGTCACTAATAGATTTTTAAGGGTGTGCAAATTTTCTTTAGAGGGGACCAGACTTACATACCATGCGATACCACCATATAAGGGATATATATATATGGCCCCCTCCCATTTTGCACTACACGCATCACAAGGTGTTACCAGCTGCTCTTACATCTCATGTAAAACATGACAAAGAAAAATAGATAGTGCCATGTTATGCTATTTGAATTAAAATACAAGCAATTTATCAAACATCACATAAAAATTGTAATTATACCTCGGCAAATGTGCCTAGACTAATCTACAATGTCTATGTAGGTTTGAGTTGGGTCTTAGTTTGAAATTAGACAATTAAATTAATTAATAATTAGTTGTGGTTGTAACGACCCAAAAAATATATTATGTTTGTTTGATGACGTGTACTATCTATTTATACTCGTGTCTGTATGACAGGACGATGACGTCAATTTATGAGTAGAGTGCGCTTAGTAAAACGTGTTGAACGGCTATCGGGCGAACGAAATATGGGTACACGAGTTTGGAAAATGATTTTCTTGTAAATAACTGAAATAAAATTCAATAATTAATTAACATGGGAAATTGTTTGAATCGTTAGTGTTTTTGTTTGCATGCGACAGTGTGAGTTGTGGAGTTTGTCGGACAAGGAAATGCCCGAAAAAAGGGTATTATTGGTTTGAAATGGATAAGGTCAAGAGAACAAGTCAACACAAGTCCCCATTAAAGTCACAAATGGGAGTGTAAAGTGGTTGGATGGGGTGGATTGAGATCCTAGGATGTGCCTAGTGATGAGGGGTTGGGTCAAGATGATTATACAACTATTTGATGAGCCCATCACCATTTCTTTCTCCTCTCATTCTCAAAAAGGAAATTTGGGCTTGGAGTTTTGGTATTTCAAGTGAAGATTGACGTCAAAGGATCACACAACAACGCAAACGAAGGTTAGATCTTGGGTCCCCATTCAATTCTCGTCGTTTTGGCTCCAATTTTGTAAGTTTTTGTTGTGATTTTTCAAACACCGAGTTGCACTTAAATTTATTGGGTTTTGATAGTGGATGTAAGGAAGTTTTGTGATCAATTAGAGCATGAGTTTGTGTGTTGCTATATAGATTGGAGAAGTTGCGGAAATTTTGATCAATTTTGAGGATTTTTGGATCGATGGTTTGTGGATGCATTTGGTGTATTTGGAATGTGGTTTTGAGTCGGTATCAAGGTCCCAACGAGGTTGGGATAGGCTCGGAACACGGCAGGAGACGATGCTAGGAACGCTGTGGGCGTCACGGCGTTCAAGGCAGCACCAGGCCCTAGAGCATGTTTTATGTGATGCAGTGGAGAATTGTTTTCCACGGCGTCTGGGACAAGGTCACCCTTGTCCTTACATTTTTGGGGACGTCGTGTGGGGTTGAAGCCCACGACGCCCAACCCTGTTTTTGAATAAAAATTTTAAAAGTTTTTGAAAACTTTAGAACTTGTCTCGGGTATTCGAATGGGTTCAAATGCGACCCAAATTTTGAGAAATCAACCCAATTACAAAATTATGGGGATTTTGGACAGAATTTTGGATTAAATAATTAAGGTTTGAACGTAACTCTAAATTAGATCCAAATGAATACCAGGAAGTTAGCGGACTGGTGACAAGCGTACGAGATCAGTTTGATGACGTATAGGAGCCGTGAGCATGGAGTTTTGCATGGTATTGTAAGTAAAACCAACCGGAGCATTAATATAATTTCATTTGTGTATTTACTTGGCAATTATCTTTGTTGAGCAATATTTCTTTGTAAAATACGATTTCTTGAAATATGTATGTGATATCTATCCTTAATGGATTATTGGTTTTGTTTTCCTTGGATTCAATAATGAGTGGTTTTTGGGTCTAAGTGAGCGATATGGTGGTCATGGGTGCGGTAGAATTGTTGTGTAATCTCTTTCACCACCGTGACTACACAGATGTTTGGACTTGCATAAACCCATAGTTTAGGGTTATAAGTCAAACCAGTAGTTTGATTGTTTCTGTGCTATTAAGAAATGACTCATTTAAACTGGCTGGTGGTTTGTTTAAGTTCAGGATCTGTCTTGGAAGTCAAGTTGTTTACTATGTGTGGCAATCTGATAGACTTGGAACACTTAGATGTCTTTTTGCTTTGTGCTCTCGACACTCATTTATTGTTAATATCTCAGTGATTTACTTATCGTGCAGTCTTTTTACTGTCTTTGTGATATCCATGCATGATACTTGATTAGCCGTTTATTTGACATTTGAAATTACGTCAAGACTCCATTTGGTTGTTACTGTTACTCTTTCTAGACTCACCGTCCTTTTTATGACGGTGGGTGCAAACCCGTCGTACTGCAGGATAGATAAAGGTAAAAGACATGTGATAAACGATCGTTGAGGACAACTAGGCAACCTCCTCATGCCTACTAAGTAGGTTGATTGTATTCTGTATATATATATATATATATATATATATATGTTTATGGGTTTATGGGTTTGTGAAAGATCTTGGGACATGTATACAATATAATATTGTTCTCATATGACTTGATATACTGATGGATGTATACGTATGCGGGGTTTCCACACTCTAGGTTGTCCTGATGGATGTCTTGAAGTTGATTTAGTTAGATGAGGTTTTTAATCGCTTCCGCTATACTTTGATAACTCACTAATTTGAATAAATCATTTACATTGTTATAATAATGTTTAATGAATGGATAATGGTTAGGAAGACTGACTAGATTTGCGTTGACTTCGTGAGGGTTGACTCGGGGTCCACGTAAGTTTAGGTCGGGTGGGGCCTAATTTAAGATTGTGGAATTGAGGCCGTCACAAAGGCTGTCACAATGTAGTAAAAGTACGCCACCTAATCACAATAACAAATGATATGGAATGAATAATGAATAAATAGATAATTTTGAATAAGGAATGAATAGTCAAAAAATCTACTAGTTTTATAAAAGAATCTTAAACGTAAACACTATCCATTCCCTACACATATTTTCCTATTATTCGCTATTCATTCTCTACCGTTTTCTATAGAAATTTGGGTGACATACTTTTACTTATTCATTCTTTTCTAATTAACTGTAACTTTTAATCACTATAAAAAAATGGTAGAGAATAGTGGATAGTACGTCATCCAATCTCAAAACAATGAATAGGTAAAATATGTCACCCAATTACTATATAAAATGGTAGAGACTGAATAGGTAAAAGTATAAAAGAACATTAAAGTAAACACTATTAATTTCTCACAATTTATTCATTATTTATTGACTACTCTCCCCTATTCATATTTTCCTATTTCTTCACTTTTTATTCTTTGTCATTTTACAGTAATTAGGTGATATACTTTTGCTTATTCATTGACTATTCAACCTTTTCTTTTTAGGGTTAATAACAAAAAAAATACAAACTCTCTTAAAAAACAAAAAAATACAAACCATCGGGTTTTTTTTTTTGCAAATTTAAAACAAACTTTGATTTTTTTCAAATATAACACAAACTTTACTTTTTCTTTTTTTGCAAATCTATCACAAATTCTAAATTGGCTTCAATTTGTCCTTTTTTTATGTAAAATAGAAATTTCATTAATCATGATGGTTCAATACATTTGGTAGAACAGGATGAGACATAGAGATAAAAGCACATTGATTCGCTAATTCTAATTGTTCATCAGAACATTTAACTATCATAAAGTTAATTTTAAGAAACTGCAACTGTAACAATAGAACAATTTAGCAATCAATGACTATTCTCTTGATAAATGTTTGGAACATAACAGTACACAGACATAATAAGACCAAAATAAAAAATAAAACTTTCAACAAAGGAAGACAAATAAAAACTTCTAACAACAGAAGACAAACACAAACTTCCAACATTGGAAGACAAATACTTATTGTAAAAGATAACTTAATAAAACTATCAAACCAATAGCTGTAAGCGCAGATCTACGCAAGAACAATAGAAGTGGAGATAGACTTGAATGATAGATGTACACATGGAGGGGGAGCAAGTGGTGGCGCCAATGATGAATCTGACAACCGTTGTAGGATTGAAACTCTCAGATCTAAAATAGATCTATGTTTTATTGAAGAAAATGCATGTAGTAAACACTTTTATTTGAACTACCGCCAATAAGATAGAAGATCGATAGTAGTTCAGGCTTCAATATGTTTTAAACATAAGAAACAGCAAAAACAAGACTCCAACCAGTTGCATACCATATTTGTTATACAATGCTTTGGATTGTTTCACTTTTTTTTTGCTAAGAGACTGAACTATGTTTATGTCAGCTCAATTTTTTAAAATTTTAATTACATATATCAAGCTTTTTATTTGTAATTGATTGGATCTATGGTTGCACAAGCAGTATTAGACGAAGCCTCTCTAACCACTTTCTTAATTTCAAATCATTAAACCACCATGGTTCAGAAATGTATTCCTTTAAAGTGAGTTGAAGAAATCCTAAGATCCCCCTTTTTTTGAGTCATTCGGATTCGTAGTTGCATGTAGTGGTATAAGATAGTAAAGTGATGAAACTAATAATTGAAACCAATACTCGGTTTGTGATAGATTAGCAAAAAAAAAGAAGTAAAGTTTGTGATATATTGTATTTAAAAAAACTTAAAGTTTGTTCTAGATTTGCAAAAAACCCCAATAGTTTGTAGTGCGCGACTATGCGTACCCCACATTTTACTAAAGGCAAACCACTATATGAGGGCACCCCAAAAAAATAACTAGTTCCTAAAATGCCCTTTGTGCAGCACCAACTTGAAAATCCAAAAAACACCAAACTCACTCGACGCGATGAGGAGAAGAAGGAGGTCGCACAAGTTTGCATCGCCGGTGATTGGAGGGGATCGCCAGAGTTGAAGGTTGGCACTTTGTTTGGAGTGCACAACGTGATAAAGAAAGAGGGGCATGTGAGTGATTGTAGGAGTTGTGAGGGGTAAGTATGTCATTTCATTTGAGGGCAATTTTAGAAGTGGAGTGCAAAACAGAAAGGACCAGACTATTCAGACCCCACATTTTGTTTCTTTTACTCTGTTTTTGAATTTTTACTTCGTTTACCTCACATTTTACTTAATTTACCTTGATATTTTTTCAAAATTTTAACAATACCCTTGATCATATATACGGGCATATCCCATCACCCTCAACCTAACACCCCCGCTCAATCTTCTATATTTTTCGATTTTAGTCATTGTAGAGCACTTTGTACTAGATCACCAAGTGTTGTAGGAGTGTTTTTTCGTTGAACAATGTCAGATGTGGTCGCGATGTGTCCTAAAAACAAAAAAGTGTCGCCCCGCAGAATTCGGTTGCACAGGGCTGATACCTATGAAGAGGTGTCTGCCGACTCTGACCACAACTTTTAAAGGGGTAACGGCCGGATTCGATTGACACCTCTTTAGAGGTGTCGGTCGAATCCGACCGACATTGTGAAGAAAACTCAGTTTCAATGGGTGACGGAGGGATCTGACCAAAACCTCTTTATAGACTGACACCTCTTAAGAGATGTCAACCCTTTGCGTCTAACAACTCTTAAAAGTTGTTGGCCTGTGCATCCAAACTTCGTGAGCAACAAGAACGAACAATTTTTTTTTTTCAAAACTCCTAAAAAAATATATGAAAATGACAAAAAATAGTGGGTTTTGCTTAGAATCACTTGATATTTTTGATTCCATCAAAACTTTGTACCTAAATGTAAAATTCAAGCCCAAAATCGAAGTCCTAAACCCAACAATAAAATCGCACCCAATACCGACTTAAAAAAAAAAAAACCTCAAAAAACTACAAAGTTGACACTAAACGAGATGAAGAATGAATCTACGACATCGAATTGATGGAGTTTCGTTTGGATTTCGTCGGATTTGGATTGGAGGTGAAAGTGCGGTTAGAGAAAGTGGTGACTGGGGTTTGTGTGAGTGGGGTGACTGGGGTATGCGTGATAAAAACCTTTTATATGGAGGGGTTTATTTTACAAGGATGGGGTAAAAAAATGGGGTACGAATAGCTGCACCCAAAAGAAAATATTTGCTTTTAGTAAAATGTGAGGTGCACATTGCCACGCGCCGTAGTTTGTATTATTTATTTATTTATTATTTAGTTTCGTTTAAAATTAAGTTTTTATTGGAAATTGGTGGTTAAATCAAATCAGAAGCCTCTCTGCGTTCATTCCCAAACAGAGAACACAACAAACAGACTTCTGATAGAGAGAGAGAGAGATGGCGGTCGGCATCACAGAATCGGAGATAATCAAACCCAGCACGGACAAGAGAGAGTACCAGAGACTGGTTCTTCCCAATTCTCTCCAAGTTCTTCTCATCAGCGATCCCGACACCGACAAGGTTTTCGAATTCCAGATGTTGACTTTGATTCCTGAAAAGCTTAGACGATTGGATTTGATTTGATTTGTGTTTGTGTTTGATCATTTCAGGCTGCCGCTTCGATGAATGTCAGTGTGGGTTCTTACAGCGATCCGGAGGGACTCGAAGGCCTCGCTCACTTTCTTGGTAGGTTTCTGAAAATCTCGTCTAAACCTCGCTTCTTGTGAAATTATTGTGAAATTGAACTTGATTAAAATCTAGTTTTGGATGCTACCTTATTAAGCGTTTAATTATCAACTACTAGCTTTTCAGCTTTCAACTAGATTGTTGTTGTACTTGCGAGTTGCGTGCCCCGAGAATAGAGGTGCTTAACTGCCGGAATGATCTATAAGTGCTTGTTTGTAGTGCGAGCAAGTACTCAAAATAAGCATACCAACGGAGTGGTTCGAGTGGCTTGACGATTGGGCCCTTGAAGTAGTGGTCCCGAGGTCGAGCCCTACTTATGGAGTTCCCTCGCTGGGAGAGCCAAAGCCTCTTAAGGGCCTAGTACGGCTCCAGCACGGAGTGGTCAGTTAGTTCAGATACTAGGTGGTTCACATCAAAAAAGTACTCAAAATAGGCATGTGTCATTTATTTAGGCGTATAAGGAATGCAATCGTAACCAACTCGTAAGATGGATTTAACCATTAACTTTTCTTTTGAGATTTTTCTAGAAACTCCTCTAAGAATATCTTTGAGAAAGTAAATATGTAAATTTGCTTTCTTCTTGTTGAACATATAATATGGTTCATAGAGATGTTCGTCGATGTTTTTTTTAGGAAGAAAAGGAGTACATGCTTGATATGTGGACACTATTAAAGATGTGCGGAAGGAGTAGTAGCAAGCAGAGCTGGAACCAGAAAATTTAGTTAGGGGGCGAACTTTAAACCAATGTTACCCCGGACTCGGATACGGGTATCGGGTACGGATACTTATCTAGGTGTCGGACTTGGCTTTTCTCCAATTAGAGGACACGGGGACTCGGCTAAAAGTATCCAAAAATCTAGACACGGGTACTTGGATACGGCAGGGAAAAAATATGTAAAATATGTATTTTATATCATGTATGAAGTGTAGTAAACATAAAATTCACTACTAAAGTAATAAAAAAGCATAATTGTAACTAAGCCAACAAGCAAACAAAAAGTTCAATGACAATGAAATTATGAAAGTGCGAGCATACCTTATATTCTAGTAAAGTGATGAATTAGACAAATGTTGAGATTGAGAAGTCCTTCTTTTGAGTTACTCACGTAGGATGCTTCTTTTTTCCTATGAAATGCAACAAGAAGTTACAACATTCAATATTATATTTTTTTGAAATAATATTCTTGAAAGTTGAAAAGAGTCTCAAATCTCGATGATCTATAATAGAATTAGAATTAAAACTAAGAAAATAAATTCAGTTTAAGACTTCAAGTTCACTTCCAATTCAAACTTTGACTTTGCAATACAAAAGTTGAGTAACACCTCTCATATATGACTCTTAACAAAAAAAACACATCGTATTTGAGAACAAAATGACAACATAAATCTGAGATGTATGCAAAAGTAGTCTAACAAAAGCTAAAATACAAAAAGATTCCTTCATGAACTACTCATCTAGTTGTTTAAATTTTTCTGAAACTGTTCACACTTCATTTCTTATAGTTGATTCATCTTGAAATATAACGACTTCTAACTCGGTTCGTTAATTGACAATTAAAAAGCAAGCTCTGCAAAAGTAGTTTCATCAATGTCAAACTTATCTCCACCTATAACACATTAGAAAAAAGAAAATGTTAAATATTCAATTTTAGTAACTGTGCTACTATAAGTCTTCAAATCAATAATAGTTATGGCAAGAAAAAGCTTAACTTACATAAGTCCCAATACTTAGATGGCCCTTCTTTGTATCCCTTTTTCATTCTTGACAATAAGCGGATGTTGTAATGTACAAAAACCAAATCTTCCGCTCTACTAGTTGTCAATCAATTCCTTTTAATGCTTTGAATGTTAGAGTATGTGCTCCAGTTCCTCTCACAACAAGATGATGATGCCGTTTGTGAGAGTAACTTGAATGCTAAAGACTGTAGGAGTGGTGTTGAAGCACCATGATTGGCCCACCAAGATATCGGTTCTTCATAACTCCTAGCTTCAATAACAAATGGTTGACTAAAATAACCAGAGCTACTTGAAAATGATCCATATTCTGTGAATGCCTTTCGAAGATCATTTTGATTTTTGAAAAATCGTTCAAAGCACTCTGCTCTCTTTTTAGAAACTTCATCATCTTCATTAGGAGCCAATCTTTGTGTTCCAATACTTCCACCTCTTAACCAAGCATCACTGTAGTAATTTGGAACTAAATAGTGAGCCAAACAATGCAAAGGGGTATTACTTTTGTTCCATCGGGACTCCAAGATTTTTTGAATGGCATTAAAGAAATCTGATTCATTAACTAACACATCTTTCCCCTCATGTTCAAAAATTTTTGCTTTCACTTTCTCAATCATTGTGTCCCACATGTCATAGATCAAATGAAGCACTGGAGCATCAGTATCAGCCAACCTTAACATGTCAATGATTGGCTCTGTAAAGCTTAAAAGATAATCAATCCTATCCCACCATCCATCATCCACAATGCATTGCTTCACCTCGCGAGCTTTCAATTCATTTGTGAATCTTTCATCACCTTTGAATGTTTTCCAAGCTACATCCATAACCATCATCTCAAGTGCATGTTTAACTTCTCTTAAGCGTTTGGTCATAATGATACTCGAAGCGAATCTTGTTTCTGCTATCCTCAATAAGCTCAACTCTGAATAATTATTAAAGAGAGATAAAACCATCCCATGATTGACAATAAAATTGCGAATATTCTGAACATCACCAATTAAGTCACTGATCCACTTGCATTGAGAATAATGAGGTGATTTTTCTGAAGGATCACACATATTCTTCAATGCCAAATTTAAACTATGCACCACACATGGTGTCCAGAAAATATGTGGATGTTGACCTTCAATAATTGAACCAGCTAGTTTGAAATTGCTTGCATTGTCTGTTACTATTTGAACAACATTCTCTGGTCCAACTTCTTGAATTGCTGAAAGAAATACATTAGCAACATACTCTCCATCTTTTACATTTCCACTTGCATCAATTGATCTTAAAAACATAGCTCCACCCATCGATGCAATCATCACATTTATCAATGGCCTTCTTTGCCTATCAGACCATCCATTAGAGCATATGGATGCCCCTTTCTTCTTCCAAGAATCTCTAATAGGCTGCAACTTTTCATTTATGTGAGACTTCTCTTGAGCAAGTAATGTGGTTCGCAACCTATCAAATGTTGGAGGTGTGTACCCAGATAAGTTGTTGTCTGCTAGTATTTGAGAATACTTTCGAAAATTTGGATCTCTTGCAAGATTAAATGATAAAGCTGATGCATAAAACATTCTAGCAACCGTCTTATCAGCCATGTCCCTAGCCGCAACATTGAAAGCTTTTTCTAAAGGTCCAACACCCTTGCGTTTCTTGTTTTGTAATAAATCTGAGCCTTCAGGGAATGAGAGATATTCTTCTTTTTTTTGCACATTCAACTCAAGTTTGTTTCTTCTATACTCAGCTTCACTATGTTCTTTCTTGAGAGCTTCAAAAACATAGTCTTGCGACTTGCAAATCTGAACACCTTGCCCTGAAATCCTAAGAAGATGAGCTTTAACTTTTGAATAAGACCCCGTCACCTTCTTGTTACAGTAGTTACAAGTCCATGTTCTATTTCCACCTCCACCAGCTGGAATGCTTAAGACTTTTACATGATTCCATAGTGGCTTCTCATCAAACTCATCAAACTGCGACTTCGAAGGACGAAGGATTTTCTTTCCCTTGTCCATCTCAAAGGAAAATGCTGTGTAAACAATCAAGTAGTTAGAAGTTAGAACTTAGAGAGCTCATATATCAAAGAAAAAAAAATCTGTAAATACGATATGGATGAGAAAGAAAAAAAACTTACATGGAAGTGGAACTTGTAGTTCTTTAAGAATGAGAGCAAGTGGTGGAGAGTAGAACTTCAACAAGAAATGTGTAGATGTTCTTAGAATCTTGTGTATTGCAACCTTGTAGATATAGAAACAATTAATAAATGAAGGTAAGAAATAATGAATGCAAAGTGGTAGCATCAGTGTACTAGGAAAATGCTAGTTTACCTTTTGTTGTGAGGAAGTTGAAGCTGCACCACACTGAAAATATGAGAGAATGGTGGAAGAAGAAAGTGGAAGCAAAGAAGATGGAGGGACGTGGAAGAAGAAAGTGGAAGCAAAGAAGATGGAGGGATGATTGATAGGGTGGTCCTTTGTTTTTCTTTGCATTAAATGAAACAACATTCTCTCTCTTCATTAAATGCATGTCAATTGTGTCATAAGAAAATCGTTCCATCTTTCTTAGATTCTTAAGCATGAGAAAAGAATACTTTAGGTACTTTTAGTTGCATTTATTTAAATATTGATAGATTTTATTCTCTTCACAATAAATATGATGGGACATATGCCCAATTTAAATTTTATTTTCTCATTACTTTTTAAAATCTTTTTAAACATAGAGAAAAAAAAAGAATTATATATATAACCTTTATATGCAGCCTTTATTTTCATATAAACCAAACTGGCACATATGAAACTTTTATACATTACTCCTATTTTCATAAGTTAATAACATTATATATATATATATTTTATACATCATGAGATGCATTATTAGTTATAAAAAGTTAGAAGATTATAAAACCATATGAAGTAGAAATAATTTGGCTATGTATTACACTATTGTTATACTAATAGTAGTAGTAATTTGACCATACACTACATTATTGTTATTGCTATTAGTTTTAGTAGTGTTAGTAGTATGTAGTATGGAGTATTAGTTTTGTGGTTTGGTGGTAGTAATTTCACTATTGTTATATTAGTTCTATGATTTAGTAGTATGTAGTAGTATTAATTTAAATTAGTATTTTGTAGTATTATTTGCATTGTTATTAATTTTGTGGTTTATATATATATATATATTATGTGCATAGTTATTCTTGGTATATAGGAGTGAAATTAATTTAAGGTAATTTTAGCCATGCATTATAACAACAATATAACCTCAATCCCAAATTAATTGGGGTCTGCTACAAGGATGATGGATCAAACTCTTCCATTGTGTTCGACTTAGTGCAATTGATGGTTAGTTTTGCAAACCATTTAAATCTCTCCGTATTAATGTGTCCTAAGTTAACTTCGGTCTCCCCCGTTCCTCGTCGAATTTCTTCAGCTTCTATTGAATCAAGTTTTCTAATAGAGGCATTAATAGGTCGTCTTTGTAGGTACCACAGTCGTCCTTCCTAAATCTTTGTGTCAATTGGTGTTTTTACTTTTCGTTGAATTTCTGTATTTCTTATTTTATTTTTACGAAATATAGGAATTCATTGTTATTTGTTGCATAGGGTTTAGGATTTATGCTTTACTAATTTAACTAGGGATTTGATTATGCGCACTACTGCTATTTATTTATTTTTGTTTCTTCAAAGATATTTTGTTGGTATGTTCTTTGATTTGGTAGTACTGTATTGTAGTGTTAATTTACATGAGTAGATTTGCATTGTTATTTTTGGTAAACTAAAATGAAATATCTATACACTACATTATTGTTATTATGTTTATGGTTTGGGGTTTAGTAATTTGACTATGTACACATTCGTGTTTTTTTCTTTGAGGTTTGTACACTATTGTTATATTAGTTCTATGATTTAGTAGTATGCAACAGTGTTAATTTACATTAGTGGTATTATTTGCATTAATTTTTATTATTGGTATATCGAGTGAATTCTAAAGTAATTTAACTATATGCTACTATTATTAGTTTTATCATTGTATTGTTGGGATTTAGTAGTAGTATTAATTTGAAGTTGTGGTCTTATGATTTTATTTCAATGGTTTTGTGAATTATTGTATTAGATTTTATGATTTAGCAGTATAAATATTAATTTGCATTGTTGTTCTTGACATATTTAAGTGAGTTCTAATAAGTTAATTTGATTATACACCTACATTGTTATCATTAATTGTATGATTGTTTTGTTTTCATTTTTTTTTCAACGATTGTTTTATTTTCATTTAGCAGTAGTAGTACATTATTGTTGTTAGATTTATAATTTAGTGGTAATTGTGTTAATTTTACTCTCCAATTAATTTGGAACTGAGGCTGTGTTATTGTTGTTATGTTAATTTTATTGTTATTCTTGGTATATTAAAGTGAATTGTAAAGTAATTTAACTATATATTGCATCATTGTTATTACTTTAAAAAAAATAATTGTTATTAGTTTTACAGTTGTGTTGTCATAACGCATCTCCACTTAAACTCTATTTTAGAGTTTGGTCTTTGGCATTGGGTCACCCCTACCCAACGCGAAATCAAACACTAATATAGTGTTATCACTTTTTTTTATTACTTTTTAATATTTTAAACATTTAAAAATTAATGTATTTACATTTAGTTTATATAAATGAAATATAATTTTCCTAATTTTTTATTGATTAATAATTTATTAAAAGTAATATAAATGAATAATAAAAAAGTAAAAGAAATGAGAAATAGAGTATTGGAAAATAAAGAGAAAAATAGAGTTTTGTGGTCAGAGATGGTCTTAATATATAATAAGTAATTAGTTATAATATTATTGTTATTTTTTTTTTCAAAAAAATAAATTTGTGATAGTAGTTTATAAACTAACTTTTTTAAAAAATGGTTGAATTCAATGGCTTCAATCTATAAACTTACTTTTATAAACTAGAATTATATGAATATATATACATAATTATTTTAGAAATCCGTATATATTTATATAGACATGAAATTTTATGCAGACTAATTATTAAAGGGTTATAAATATGGCGTGAAATCAATAAATATGACGAGGCATAGTTGTATAAAGGGTTATAAATATGTTGTGAAATCAGTAAATTGTGTGTATGGTGTGGCAACGAGTGCTTGAAGTGTTGGCAATGATTTTATGTAGAGTGGGTGTATGGAAGTGATACATGTGGTCATGTTAATTAATAGTTAAAGAGACAATTACTTGAGAGTTCATATATATGAGTCCCCACATGAATGTTTGCTTTGGCCATCAGTGTGCCAATTACTTGTGATTTTTATGATAGTTTTCAGCCTCTAGATCCGTCAACTTGATTGTGTGCAAATACATTTCGTGTGGTGTGTATATTTTTTGGCAAACTTATGAGAGGGCAAATGTGGAAAGAAAATGAAGGGTAAGTTTGTCATTTTACTTGTTGCTTGAAAAGTCAAAAGGGTAAGTATTTCTTTCCAGCTTCCCCATGTCAGCCAAACTGTTCAAATGAGGGTAAGTTTGTCAGTTCACATCAGCCAAACTGTTCATTCACATCAGCCCCTACACACTCTAATAGCTGGAGAAAACATGTCATCATTCACATGTCAATTCACATCAGCAAAACTGTTCATCTTCTTCTTTTTTTGATTAGCATACTGTTCATCTTCTTCATTTCGACTTCTCCTGCAAATCTTCTCTTCACTTTTCCAAATTGAAATCGTTTGCAAATACATATCGGTCCTTGAACCTGCACACTTTCATCTTCTTTCTGTTTGTACCTACAAAAAAAAGAGAACATATGAATGATCTTCAGCAACTGCCGCGTCCAACATCTAAGTTGGAGGGTCGATACGGATTCCATGTCCGTATCCGTGTCGACTCGTGTCGACACGGACCCTCCAACCCAAAGTGCCGAGTCCGGGTAAGACAGCTTTAAACTAGATCTATTTGTTCATGCACTTGGGTACCAATCGAACCCACCAAGGTGGGTCATGCTTAGGGATGCAAATGGGTAGGGTAGGGGATGGGGACCTTATTCCCATACCGGTACCCATTAAAAAATTTATCACCCATACCCATACCCATACCCATCTGGGGATGAATTCTCGTACCCATCCCCATATCCATCAAATCCCTGTGGGTATGGAGAATCCCCGTGGGAATTTTTATGGGAATTTTTGCGGGGATAGGGAATCCCCATGGGAAATGTTCTTCGATCCCACTTAATTTTTCTCAAAAAAAAGAATTATAAGAAATAAGGAATAAAAAATACATACATGAAATTCCAACAAAATTAAAGTATAACATATCATACAATTAAAGTTCTAACTTCTAAGTGTTAACAATTCAAAGTCTCATTAAGTATTTTTGTCATGTGTATAATGAATGTTTCGGGTGGAAAATATGTAATGTTATATTATATTTATATATAAATATCATATGGTGTATAAATAATAAACATCATATGGTGTATAATTGATATATGAGGATCCTTATGGGTAATCCTCATGGGTATCTTCATTGCGAGCGGGATCCTCGTGGATATATTTTATCACCTATCCCTGTGCCCATACCTGTGTGGGTATGAGATTTCTTACCCATCCCCGCCCCCACACCCATTTAAAATCCCCCTACTTGTAAACGTCCCTGTTATAATACTCAACTCAATAGAAACTAAAGAAATTTGATGACATATGAATAGGCCGAAGATAATTTGGGACGTATTGATTAGGAAAGATTTAAAAGGATGTGGAAAGCATAGCATCAAGTGCATTCAATTGAGTGGAGTGGAAGAGTTTGATCCATGTGTCCGGCTCCAACTAATTTGGGATTGAGGCTTTGTTGTTGTTACATGTAGAAAGATCAATCGTGGTCTTACAAATGCTTTTTGTTGTTCAAGTGTTTGTGCTTTCCCAACATTGAAATCCCTTGTGATCTATCATGGCTGTTGCTATAAAAATATGCTAAGATACCAGTTTTAAGGCATCATAAATTGCACTAAAATTGTGCTACATAAAAGGCAGCACAATAGCACTTGTAGTACAAAACTAGTTGCTGAGAAGGAGCTTGTTCAAATTCAATAGTCCATTAATTTGATATGTCTGGATGTTAATATTTCTTGATGATTGTGAATCAATAACTTGTTTTATTTCCTTTACGTATAGTGTTTTATAAGCTTTACATAACAAAATTCACTTATTATAATTAAACAACGTTATAAGGGTGGATCTATGATTACTTGGTATGCTTTAGTTATGAAGGACTTGAAAAGATTATGGACGCACTTCATTGTCTGCATTACGTCGCGCACTTCATTGTTTGCATTAAATCACGCTTAGTGGAAGTGTTCGATCCTTGTTGTTGTCCCCAACTAATTTGGATTTGAAGCCTAGTTGTTGTTTTTCTGTTAGTGCCCGTGCTATTGTGTGAATGTCTTATTTTTAATTTGTTAACTTTGAACTTTAAAGTTAGGGCACATCCAAAAATTAGGGAAGGACAATGGTGGGGATTTGAACACATGCAAAGATGGCTTGCGAATGCCCCAAATAGAATACTCACACAGTAAGAAATGATGAATATCGACGGTATAGGAGTAGACGTAAAATAAGTTTAGATGCATTGATTTTGAAGGTTTTAAAATTAATTTGGAATTGAGGTTATGTTGTTGTGAACTTTGAACTTCGTTTCTCAAATTTCATTTATTTCTCTTGTATTGCAACTTGATGGGAGTTTATATGGAGAATGATTTTTAACAAAATCACAACAGTGATATATTAGAAATCCTAAAGCCAATCAAATATTAGCCAAAATCCTTGTTAGTTGCATGCTAATTAAAAAATCTTATTAAACATAAACTATCTATTTCAACAAACTTATAATTCTCAGTTATCTTCAATGTCCCTGTATAATAGAATTTATACCTAAACTGGCACTTTGTGCCCTGTACTTACAGTCTCTCCACATTTTTGGCTTTTTGCCAATCTAATGCTTCATAATTTCTTCATGATGCCTTACATATGCTTCTTAAACTTGGAGCACCTGAAATTTGAATTTTATGCAGCTTCAAGAATTTTGTGTTGCATATCTTTCTTGTGTTACATATTTTCTCAACAATGCATTTGTATTAAGCTATTGTTGTTGGTATTTCATGCCTTTAGAATGAGCTGATGGACTCTTATTGATGCCCTTGCTGTAGAAACACTCGGTGCATTAGTAAATATATGTATTTTTTTTTTGTTTAATGTGACTGATGTGAATTTCCTGGGTTTTTTGAATTATATTTTACGCCACTATGTGGATTTTTGTTAGATTTCCATTCTTGAGCTTGCTTTACTTAACTCTTTTGATAAGGTTGACTTTGTTCGACCTTTCATTTCTTGTTTCTTGTGTATGTCTCTCAGTGAGCTGCAAACATTGCTTACAGTTCCATAAATGCAGCGATGCAAAGATTCTACATTCTCCCTTTCTTGTGTGCCCACATTCAGTTTCTTATTTATCTTCTGGTTTTTGTACATGCGGACGATGCATTTATATTTGTTTTCTTTTTTAGGGTTGTTTTTTTTTCCTCTTCATCACGCCCAAGTCTACAAGCTTAGATTCCTTTTTGTACTTTTTTTTATTTTTTATTTTGTAGATTCTGAATTTTGTTTTTCAAATTTCTTGGAGATATATTATATAGAGAACATATAAACAAAATAGCAAGTGTTATCATAACAAAATCCTAACTCTCATCAAACATTAGCCAAAAAATGAGTCACAAACCATTAACAGAAAATTAACCAAGCACAAGCTTTTTTTTCAAAATAAAAATTAAAAAATTTAGTTTTTTATTGCCTACAATGTAAGAAATTATCACTATTTCATAGAATATTGGCTTTGCAGTTTCCAGGTTGTAATATTACTATTTTTCTTTTTTTTGAGGAAATATTACTATTTTTTTCTACTTCAGTCATTATTGGAATTATAAAAAAATTAAGGTCAAAAATACAAACAACAACAATATATTTTTGATCCATTTCAAGTTCAAAAATAGACTTAGGTAAAATTTTATTTTAATTTAAAACTCTCCCTCTCTCTCTCTCTCTATATATATATATATTATTGCATGGTAACGAGTGATTGCTTTTGTCTGAATGATTGCTATGATGGTTGCATTATCCCATATTTTCCTCCATCTTCTTTTGACTTTTAAGTTCAGCAGTTGTTTTATGTGATGTAACAACATGTTGGAGTTCTTTTTTACATGGATTCTTTATTTAATCCCACCTTCTAGATGGATGCAGTCTTAGGCAGCTTTTGTTTTACAGTTGCAGCAGTTTTGTCTGGAACTTCTTTTTTGAAACTTAATTCTTCGCTCACAAATTATACATATCTACAGAGCACATGCTGTTTTATGCTAGTGAAAAGTATCCATTGGAGGACAGTTACTCAAAGTACATTACTGAGGTAACTTATACTTGCATTTCTGATTTTAATTGATTTTTAAATGTCAGCAGCAACAATGTTGCTATTCTTCACGGCTTGCATTTCACACTTTTGCTGAATGTTGTTCTCTTTTGTACATTTGACGTAATGCAATAGGTTGGTTTATCATGAGATGCTTTATTGTTCGTTAGGTGGATATAGGCTCTGTTTTGGTAATACTAGATGATAATCTAGTTGATTGCTGATAATCGAGCTGTTACCTGAAAAATTGATAACTTATAGCTGATAATCTAGCTGATTAAGTAGTTGATAAATGTGAAATGACATTAAACCATGTTATACACACAAAAATAAAATGCATTACTTATACAAATATATTTATTAGTAAATCAATTCTACCTCATAATCATAAATTATATTAATATTTACCATATATACTATGTAATATTAAATAATAACTTGTAAATATACACTATTAATATTATTATAATATTAGTAATATATTAATATTGTAATATATACACCACTTGCACAACAAACTGACAAATACGCAAATAGGGAAGTTAGTCACTTTTTTTCTACGTACTTATAGCCGCATAATTTAATAATGAAATATTATGTGTAACAAAAAACTCGCAATCACAATCGTAAAAGAGCACATATACAATTTGGTGAACTTTTTTTTGGATGGTTAGCAGAAACAATAATGAGGGACAAAGTCGGTTTAAAAAAAATGCAATTTGGCATTTTTTAGTCGGATGCTACCTCAACTAGCGTCTAAAAATTTTAGATGATCGTTTAGCTTATTTTGAAAATAAGTTACTAACCAAACACAACTGTTTTATTCAAAGAGCTTATCAGCTAGTTTATAAGCTAGCTGATAAGCTACTCTGTGCATGCCAAATAGAGCCATAGTACATTATCAGAATAAGATGATATTTGCTTTTAAGGCACATCATAGCAATTGCTCTCTTAGAGCGATGCTTTGTCAATCCTTTGGTCGCCGGTTCGATCCTGGCATGTCGAACCATAGCAATTGTTCTCTCAAACTTGCTTTTTTGCTCTTGGGCTTTTCTCCCATCGACTCTTCCAACATTCTTCTCCATGAAGGCAGTTGTACCTGCTACAGATACCATAAGAGTAACTCAGTTGGATATATATTACAGGAGTCCATTTCATTGTGGTTCCTGATTTAAACCTGATACTAATTTCATACATCTTATACATTGAATGGATCAAGGACATTTTGTATAAAATCTTTTCAAAATCATAATTAAAGCACGTAAGGATGATCCTGTCTAAACTAACCTATTCTCATTAAGCGAATTGTACAAAATAAATAAGATTTCTTTTGGATTAGATGTATTGAGTAATTTTTTTTTTCTCCCTCTATACTCAAACCATAGGTAGAGTGTTGAATGTATGCATATTGGACTTTCTTCAAATTAAACTAACGCATTTTCTTTGTGCATACAAAAACATTCCAGAAGTGAGAGAATGAAGACTTTAAGGGTTTGACTTTTTGGCTATGTTATCAGCTCCTCTGCTTCGTCTCCTGCTTCTGGAATGCACAACTGATTAACTGGCGCCTGTGCATTCGAACCACAGATCAGCGCACTTAATCAGCCGGGAGAGAGAGGATAGGAGACCACCTCATTCAATGACACTATGGACTGTGTGCCCTTTTTATCACTGACTCTACACTATTTTAGTGTATCCTGACCACTCACCTTTTTCCATGATCAGATCTAGATGTTTTCTGTAGGCAGAGTAACTAAAAGTGGAGTGGGGAATCACCTTGGTGCACATTTTTTAGCATTGGAAAGGCTACTTGATTTATACTCTTCCAAATTGAGTGAAGTGTTTATTTTCTGGTTACAATTTCCAAGGACTTAGTATATTGTTGTCACATCAAAAATGTTACTTTAAACACAACAAATCTACTTTATGTATTTTTGTCGAAGGTTCAGATTAGCATGATTTTTTCTTTTTCGATGGTCTTATGTATCTACCCATTTTTCGTTTCTTATGTCTTCTCAGAGAGAAAAAGTTGCAGCAATGCTTGAAGTCCGTGATTTGTTTTAGCTATTGTAATTTTGTTGATACTATATTATCTGCGGTGATGTCATGTTACAAAAACCAGCCCAGTGGAAATCTAAAATTATATATATTTTGCAATACTGTACCAATTGTTTGATCTTCTATTTTGACACCTTGTTAGATATCTTCATGTCATGTTAATGTCATGCATTCTTTCTCAGCATGGAGGTTCTACAAATGCATTTACGTCTTCTGAGCATACGAACTATTATTTTGATGTTAATGCAGATTGCTTCGAGGAGGGTTTGAACAGGTAGAAAAGTCTTCTTTTTTTATTTTTTATTTTTTATGTTGTCTATTCTTGCTTTTGATTTAACTTTGTTTCAGAATTATGTTATTAAATATATGGATGGTTCACCATTCAGATTCGCTCAATTTTTCATCAAACCACTTATGTCTCCTGATGCGACCATGAGAGAAATAAAAGCTGTTGATTCAGGTGTGTTCAATTGTTCCTGTTTACCGCCTACAGTCAATGAATCATGAGAATTCTTCTGATCGAATTTCATGCAAATCCTCCTCTTATTCAGAGAATCAAAAAAATCTACTGTCTGATGCTTGGCGAATGTCTCAGGTATGATTTTTGCGCTTAAAAGAGCTGCCGTATTGGGGGTTATCGCCTTTGTATCAAACTTTCCTCAAAAATATTGAGACGCCCCTCAAGACTTTGACCCTCACACTTAAACTTACTTAATTATACTTAACAAATTAACCCCTCCAATTATCAATTTCCACGTTACCCAACCAAAAGTCATTCTGAACCGCGGACAACTCTGATTGACATGAAATTCGAGGCAAAGCTTCACCTCGGCATTATAGCCATGTTCCACTACCCCGGACCCCGACTCGCACAAATCGAGGCAAGGTCTCGCATTACTAGTTTAAGGCGAAAATCACCATTTTAAGTCAAAATGACTTGTGTTCAACCAAAACTAACGTGATTTTACACGAAAATTGAGGCCAAGCCTCGGGTCGACATTGTTACTACATGTGACCCAAATTGACACATATCTCGAGGACAAGTCTCGCCAAATTTAAAATTTTCCCAAGCGAGCTTAAATTACCGAATAACATTACATGTAATACACAACACTAGGCAAAAAATACTGATACATAAATTACCTGTAGATCGCTATTTCACTAGCCTTTGGCAAATCTAATCCATAATTAGTCATAATTACAGGTTTAAAACTTTGGGATTTCACATTGCATGGATTTAATATTACAATTCTATTACTAAATTCTAATATCTTAATTGGTTTCCATAATGCTTACAAGAGTTCAAATGGTTCAGTTTTTCTCCTTTGTGACATAAGATCTTCCTCCTAAACTGAAATTATGTTGTTTTATTTTTTTATTTGTATTAAAAACTGAGGTTGTTTAACATGTTGCTTGAGAGTATCATTTCATGATTATGCTATAGCGCTGGTTCTTATTGCTGTTTGCTTACTTCTACTGTATTCTTTTTCCTTTTCTTCAGTTTCTTTTATGATTAATCATCTACTATATCTTGTCATATTACAAACATACATTTCTCTGATTGCTTTTCTTCTGTAAAATTGATTATTTGGGCAGCTTCAAAAGCATCTGTCTGCTGAGGGGCACCCCTATCATAAATTCAGTACAGGTTGACACTTAAATCCTTTGCTGTAGGGGATTTATTTTAACAGAACTTCTGATTTATTATTGGTTTTGCAGGTTGTCTACATCGTATTTATTTTGGTTTATATTATAAAATTGTTGTTCATTAAGAAATGAAACATGTACATGCTTCAACATGGAGATGTAGATCTTCCAAATAGTTGCTTTGATTTTCTTATTTTTTATTTTTTGGTTGTTTTAAGTGATTTTAGCCAATAGGCTTTAACTAAGGATGGACTTCATAAGTTGGACGAGTTTTTGGATTTTAAACTCTCAAGGAGCCGACCCTCTTGTTAAACATAATTTAGTGTTAATATTTACAATTAATACCCTCAAAGAAATAGTCATGGTACTCAAAATTGACAACATTCATTGAAATTCTGCCAAATTTTGTCGATCACGAAAGGGAAAATGAGTGCATATGCAACCAAAAAAAGCGTCAAGATTCACTGAGTAAAATTTGACCTAATTCGGGAATGTTCTACCATTTAGCGGCCAAACATGCAAAACTTTCATGATTCGTGGATTTCACATAAGTGTTATAGAAGCTACCAAAACCAACCAGAGAGAAACCGTAACATCTCAAAAGGAAAGGAATGACAAATTGCATGTTGTATTGCAAAAATAATGTCCCTCATCTAGTAAATTGCATTTTGTATTCCAAAATAATTTTTTAAAATAATTGCATTATGATTCTTATGCATTATAGTTGTATAATTATGTATATTTTTAATATTTTTTTAGAGAAATTAGAGTTTTATACTATTTAAAATAAAATTATATAGATTTTGTATACTAGCGAATTTTCACGCAACTTCCCCTCATCGAATTAAACTCTTCGTTTATCTAAAAAAATTGAACTCTTAGAATTATTTTCAAATTTAACTCGGCGTATGACTGGGCAAACCTTGGGAAGTATTTTACATACCTTGGAAATAATTTGATGTCTGTACAAACTCGATGGTAACTATCCTTGGAAGTGTAATTTTTTAGATTAGAGTTTTTGAACAATTGATGCATTGAGATCACCTTTTAAGGCGACCGAGTTAGTATGTAGCATGTATAGGTTCATCACATAATAAGATTATGGTGGTTTACATTGCCTCAATCTTGGACAACTAAGGAATGCTGGGTTTGTATCCTATCAATAATCAATAATATTAAAAAGAAATGTTGATGGAAAACATTTTTCCATTGACAGCCTCTTATTTTGAATCAGAATTTACTAAGTGGAAGGTTAGCAGCTACACACTTATTTATTGACTTATAATTACCTGCTTTTATAGTGTATCCGGTTTTCTACATAATTTTAAACATGCCAAGCTGGCCAAAAGTTACGCGTCTTTTACGCTTCATCTTTTCTTCTCAACATTTGTAGCTTTTGGGTTTGCGCTTTCCATTTGTCTTCTGTATATTTTTCGTAAAAACGCTGGTCTCGACCATGGTTGTACTTGTTCGTTTCCTTTGATTTTTGATTAATTGTTTGGCAACTGTCTTAGGAAATTGGGAAACTTTGGAGGTTCGCCCAAAGCAAAAAGGGTTGGATACTAGAGATGAACTTATCAAATTCTATGAAGGAAACTATTCAGCTAACCTGATGCATTTAGTTGTGTATGGAAAAAGTGAGTTGCTACTTTTTCATCCTTGTGGGGAAATATTCCATGTTATTGTGGTATTTTTTATCATCCACAAAATCTAATGTGGGCAAATTATAAATGCAGAGAGTGTTGATGAACTGAAAAAGCTGGTGGAACAAGAATTCCAAGAAATTCGAAATATCAATCGAAGTTGTTTCAGTTATTTGGGTCAGCCTTGCATATCTGAGCATCTTCAAGTATGCCTAGAAACCAGTTGTATATATTTGAAAGAATAGGAGTGATGTGTATTTTGGTGGTTAATTTCTTGACATTAGTAGCACATAAGAATATTTTGTTAAGGTGTGTTTGTTTCTACTTTGTTTCAGATTCTCGTGAAAGCAATTCCTATAAAACAAGGTGATAAGTTGAGAATAATATGGCCAACAATTCCAGGAATTCGATACTATAAGGAAGCTCCCTGTAGGTATCTTGGTCATCTCATTGGCCATGAAGGAGAAGGATCTTTATTCCATGTACTGAAAAGATTAGGTTGGTCCTGTATGTATCTTTTATATTGAGATTTATCCGTGCTTTACATTACTAATTTGCTGATACTAGGTACTCTGCACATACACAAAATATAGATATTTGATAGGACTTCTTTCACTTTATTGTTGAATGAGCTCTCATGCTCATAACTGTTGCTTGTTTTGAAATATTTTGATCTCCAAAAGAAGATCCTTGATATAGTTTGTCTAAGACTTTTTTTTTTATGGGAAAGTAGTTTGTTTGGGATTTAGAGTTGCATATTTTTTTATTGGCTTCATTGATCAAACTCTTCCACTCAACTCGGTTTAATAAAGTGGATGATGTGCTCTCATATTCTTTTAAATCCTTTATGATTAAGACATCCCACTTTTGTTAGGTTTACCCTTGTATTGTCAAATTCCTACAATATTTATCTTTTTCTAATTACGACATTTGTAGGCTAACTTTGAATTTGTCGAGACCACTGCAATCGCTCTTCCCTAATTTTTGCATCTATTGGTGCTACTACCTTTCTTTGAATTTCCGTATTTCTTATTCAGCTTTGACGAGTTTTTACCACACATTCACTCCTCCATTATGATCATTTTATGTGTTGCTTCTTAACCACCCAACATGTAGTGTTAGGTGAAAAAAAAAATTTGAAAATTTGATTTCGCATATAGCTGTGGTCTCTGAAAGTTCAGAAGTATTCAGGGAAGTTTCATTTGAAGGAAATCTTTGTAAAAAAATTCGACTCTAAAGAGAAGTGTAAATAATTTCCATTAAGTGCTAGTAGGATTTAAAATTTCCAAGCCACATTAAAAAGGCATGTTTATAATATATATTTTGTATAATTTCTTTTTTCCTTTTTTCTTTCAATGTGGTTGAATTCATTCATCACAGCTGACATTAATTTCTAGTTTGACCCCATCAAATATGCTTTTATTACATAGGAGTAATTTTTCCCTTAATTCACCATGAAAATTTGTACAATTTCACTTGTATGCAATTCTTAGTTTGGTATTTTTTTAAAATCAGATAATTCGGAAAAGTTTGGGGAATTTTAATGTCACAAGTTGATGTTTTGACTTCAATAGGTTTGATTGACAATCTGTTATAGAGATGCTCTTTTTTTTTTTGGCTGATGGTGAACAATTTTAAGTGAAACCTTAATGGGCCAATATCACCCTCTTTGAATATCTGATCTTTGGTCATTTAGTCATCCCAATTCACTCTAGCTAGTAGCATTTCTCATTGGGTGTGTTGCCAGTTCTACATTTTATTGTATCTAGAAACTAGCTTGCCAGGCAACATATTATAGAAAATGATTTCCTTGAAATATGTTCACTTTTTGTGGTATGTGACTTTTTAAAATGAAGCAACAGTACCCTTCTTGATGCTCCACTGAAAACGAGGTCTTTCGAGTTAAGTGAAAAATCAACAATTGAATGTTTCTTGTAGAAGAAAAATTGGTGGTTCAGTTAAAGGAGGAGTTATAAGAATTGGCGGCTATCCTAAAATTCAAAAATCATTGGCTGAAAGTTTAGTTTATAGTGATCAAAGCAGCATGCGTTCTCTACAAATTAGTGTGGAATGGTCATTGGTGTATTCAGATAGGCCGTGTCCTCCTCTAAATAGTACTTCAAGTCAACAAGTTCGCGCTCCTCAAATAGAAGATTGAAGTTTGTAGATCCTAAAACAAGGAGTGTTAAATTTAGTGCTTTAGGTCTACCCAATTGCTTCATTTTATAATGTAATGGTGGTAAAACAACAACAATTACATAAAATGAACGTAACAGAAATGAGGATGCTTAAGTGGATGTGTGGTAAAACTCGTAAAGATAGAATAAGAAATACATATATTCGAGGAAAAGTAGAAGTAGCACCAGTTGACACATTAGGGAAAGGCAGTTGCAGTTGTTTGGACACATCTGCAAAGACGACCCACAAATACCCTCATTAAAAAATTTTGACTCGGTAGAAACTGAAGAAATTTGACGAGGTAGACCTAGGTTAACTTGGGACGCATTAATTAGGAAGGATTTAAATGATTTGGAAGAGCACCATCAGATGCACTAAATCGAGCACAATGGAAGAGTTTGATCCATGTAGCGGACGCCAATTAATTTGGGATTGAGGCTATATTGTTGTTGTATGTGTGCAGTCCAATCTAGGAAATTGAGTTTGTTATGGATTTTTTTTAGTTAGTCAATGGGAACTTTCTATGTTGTAGGAGATATTTTTGTTGCTATTTTTTAGGTGTCTTAGATTAGAAGTTTTAAGATTTATTCAATTATGTTTTCACTATTTATTATGTACGACAGTTTTGTCAAATCAAGAGGAATCAAAATTTCATTTTTTTTAATAATTGTTGAAGATGTGTGGACTAGAAAGTTAATTACACATTGGATAAGTGTAACTTCATAAGTATGCAAGTGCGGATCTCCCCTAAATTAGTATCGAGGCCTTTTGAGATACAACGCCACACCTATGAGTTGGAGGTGGTTAAGTTGGGGATAATATCGATACTGGCAGAGATCCACAGGCTCACACTCGCACAAGTGCGCGGGGCAAGAAAACTCAACATGGTATCAGAGCCAACGATTCGGCTGGGACTTCGGAGAAAACACTTTTGATGGATTTCGGTTCAAGGTGGAGTGTTGAAGATGTGCGGACTGAAAAGTTAGTCCCACATCGGATAAGTGTAACTTCATAAAGAAGTATATAAGTGTGGATCTCTCCTAAATTAGTAATGAGACCTTTTAAGATAAAATCCCACACCTATGAGTTGGAGGTGGTTAAGTTGGGGACAATATTGGTACTGGCAGAGATCCACGGGCTCGTACTCATGCAAGTGTGCGGGGTGGGAAAATTTAACAGATATATTGCTGGCTGGATACACAAAATCTCCAATGCAAGCAGTTACACGGGTTCCCATGGTGCATTGGCAAATAGATTTGGAAAGCTGGCTATTATTTGAATGGAACAAAATTAAATGCTTTTATTCATGCGATGACATGAATGCTTACGTGAGGCTACCTATTACATTTATCTACATTCACTGGCCCACTAGGTGATCGAAACGATTACTTGAATTTTATCACTTCTTTGCACATGGAAGATTAAAGATTTATACGTGTGCTTTTTATACATCTTTTAAGTATGCTGTTAATTTCTGCTCTACCGCATAGTAAAATGTTCTTAATGGTGGTGCTTTCATCATAGATAATTTTTGCACTAGGGGTTTTTGCTTATGTTGTAAATTTCTAAGCATGGTGGTTGTCAAAACTCTTAGGATGGGCTACAAGTTTGTCTGCTGGTGAAGGTGATTGGACCAGTGATTTCTCTTTCTTTAAGGTCAACATTGATCTTACTAATGCAGGCCATGGTTAGTTCCTCTGTCATTGTCATTAAGTTTTATTGATTCTTAGCATTATTAATTTCCAAGTGGTTTGAATTCATTTCATTTTCTTTTTTATTTGGCGTGCTATTTCCTTGTCATGTTTTGCCTGACATAGGCTGGTCATCTGCACTTCCTTTGTTATTGACACTCAACATTTACCGATCTCTTGCTTTTTCCAGTTCCTGTTGATTAAAATAGTATATTAATATCTTATTCATTGAATTGGGAATTTCGTCTTTTGATTACTAAAATTCTCATTTCTTTTGCAAAAATTTAACAAGTTTTTGATTGCTTTGAATGTTCAATTCTATTATTTTAAATTGCTCATCTGTTACGATGCAGAGCACATGGCTGATATAGTTGGGTTACTATTCAGATACATTAGGCTCGTGCAACAAACTGGTGTCAGCCAATGGATTTTTGACGAGGTGATCCATCTTTTGAATTTTTAATCGTCTATTGATTTTTCCACAATGTTATAGATGAGATAATCTGGCGTTCATATTGTTATTTATATTTATTCCATGTTTTTATTATTTTATGACATTTATATTTTTCTCTAACACTGGAAATTTCACTTATTTGCAAAGCTTTCAACCACTTGCGAGACCATGTTTCACTATCAGGACAAAATCCCACCAATTGATTATGTGGTTGGCATAGCTTCGAACATGCAGGTCAGTGAGGATTGCAAAAACAAGCCTCTGGTTCCACTTTAAATTTCATTACGTGATAATGCTTTGTGCTTCATTGCTATATCATTTGCAGAGTGTGACCTATATTATCATGTGCCCAACCCCATCTTCCTTCTTATATGTTCAAAAATAAATAATTCTAATTGATATTATATTTTTGATTTTGTGAGTGTGCTCAGTTGGGCAATGCTTCACATGTTTGGAATCTAGTTAAATTATTTGTATTACAATTGAGGTTGGAAAACTTAGAACCCTAGTCTGTTTAGATCTTTTTTTTTTAATAAGAAACTAACAACTTGACTCCTGCATGAGTCAAACCCATGACCTCCCCTAACCTTGCCTTCAACAAGTGATGCCTCATCCATCTCATTGAGATGGTTTGGCAACCTGTTCTGAATTTTGAGTAGTTTTAGGCTCCAAGGAAAAGAAATCAATATATTATGCGTACTAGCAATTGTGGAGTTTTGCTCATGACAATGTGAGACTAATGCTCTTCTACTTTTCGTATTTTAATTAGTAGAAAATTGATCACAATAACATAGCCTGAATCCCAAAATTAGTTGTGGTCGGCCACATGGATCAAACTCTTCCATTACGCTAGATTTAGTACAATTGAAGTTGTATTTTCCAAATCCTTTAAATCCCCCCTAATCAATGTGTCCCAAGCTAGCTTCGGTCTATCCCTACATCATCGGATTTATTCAGTTTTTTTTAATCAATTTTTCTAGTGGGCAACGTTTGTAAGCTGTCTTATGAGGTGTCCAAATACCGCAACTGTCCTTCCCTAATCTTGTGTCGATCGGTGCCACTCATACGTTTCTTTGAAATTTTACATTTCTTACTATCTTTACTTGCATCCTCCTCATTTTCGGCTATGTTCATTTTATGTACTTGTTTCTTTACCTCCTAACATTCACTTCCATAAAGCATAGTGGGCCCAATTGCGGTCTTATAAAAAATTCTCTTTTTAACTTGGTAGGAATATTTCGATCATAGATCACACCTACTGCACTCCTCCTTTTCTTCCATTCAGCATGAATTCTTTGCATAACATTATTCTCAATATTACCATCATTTTGTATGATTGATCCTAGATTTGTAAAGTGGTTCACCTTTAGAATTTCTACTTCTCTTAATTTTACCACTCCATCTTGTATGTTTAGTATTTCTAAACTGACAATGCATGTATTCGATCTTCGCCCTATTCTACTAAAGCCATATAGCCTCAGTCCTAAAGTAATTGAGGTCGGCTACATGGATCAAAATCTTCCATTGTGCTCGATTTAATGCAATTGATGGTGAGCTTTTCAAACCATTCAAATGCCTCCTAATTAATGCATCTCAAGTTAGCTTTGGTCTACCCCTACCTCTTCAAGTTTCTTCAGTTTCTATTGAGTCAAGTTTTTTAGTGGAGACATTTGTAGGCCGTCTTTGCATGTTACCGAACCACCGCAACCGCCCTTCCTTTATCTTTGTTTCAATTGGTGTTACTCCTACTTGTCTTTGAATTTCTGTATTTCTTATTCTATTTTTACGAGTTTTACCACACATCCACCTAAGTATCCTCATTTCTGCTGTGTTCAGTTTCTGTAGTTGTTTTACCACCCAACATTGACTTCCATAGAGCATAGCTGGCCTAATTGCAGTCCTATAAAATTTTTCCTTTGAATTGGTTAAAATATTTCTATCACATATCACACTTATTGCACTCCATTTCTTCTATACAATTTGAATTCTATGTGTGACATCATTCTCGATATTGCATCATTTTGTATGATTGATTCCAGATATCTAAAGTGGTTCACCTTATGAACTTCTACTTCTCCGAATTTTACCACTCCATCAATCTCAAGATTGCCATCATTATGTATGATTGATTCTACTCTACTTAAGCCGTTAGATTTTAATGTATTCCTCCAAAGTTCTAATTTCCTATTCACTCCACCTCTTGTTTTGTCCATTAGGACAATATCATCAGCAAATAACATACATCATGGTATATCTTCTTAAATATACCTAGTTACGATCTTAACTAAAGTAAGAAATATGGGTTAAATCCAATCCTTGATGCAGTCTTATTCTATTGGGAATTTCTTTTGTGGTTCCTCCAAATGTCTTTATGCTTGTTACTACTCATTCGTACATATTTTTAATAGAGTCTATGTACTTAGCATGCATTCATTTTCTTTCTAACTCACCATAAAACATCTCTAGGAACCGTATCACATGCTTTTTCTAAATCTACAAATATCTTATGAAGATCCTTTTCCTTTTTTCTATATTTTTCCATCAATTTTTTTACAAGGTAAATCGCCTCCATAGTGGACCTTCCTGTCATGAAGCCAAATTGATTTTCTGATATTGTTGTTTCTCTTCTTAGTCTATTATTAATTGTCATCTCCCAAAGTTTCATAGTATGACTCATAAGTTTAATTCCTTGATAGTTTGAACAACTCTGAATGTCATGATCTAGTGGTCCTATGTTGTTGATATGTTGTACGTATGTCTATATCTTTGTTTTGCTAATATGTTTTCCTTCTTCCTTATTTTCTTGTACTGTGCTTTCAGCTATACCCCCCAAAGGATTGGCTTGTGGCATCATCCTTACCTTCTAAGTTTAGTTCAAGCACCATCCAAATGGTGCTAGATACACTGACTGCGGGAAATGTGAGGTAAGCTTAGTCTGATATAGAAATTATCTATTTCTTTCTTGAAATAATGTGCTTCTAGAAAGAAAAACTAGAAGTTTCTTATGGCTCTTTTTTTATTTGTTACTTGCTAGGATGCATGCCCTTGAATGATCAGTAGGAGTCCTTCTGAATTTGATTTATTTCATACAAATTAAGTTTTGGAGTGAGACTTGAAAACTGGAATTGGAGACTTTGTTGAATATAAAACACAATGAACAAATTGATTAACTCGCTCAACCTAACCAGCGAATTCCATGTAAATGCTTTACTAGGTCTAGAATCAGTTGTAATGCGCTAAAGCATTTTTATAAGGTATTCCTTATTCTTTAATTTGCAAATGTTGGGGATTGGCTGGAAAGACCACCTGCTAATGTTATTTTTCTTGTAACTAGCAAATTATACAGTTTTTAGTTTTACACATTGCATTTGGGTTCCATAAGTTCTGGGTCGGAGGACACCACCACCACAACAACAACATAGCCTTAATCTCAAATTAGTTGGGGTCGGCTACATGGACCAAACTATTCTGTTGCGCTCGATTTAGTTCAATCAAAAGATTGATTAGAGTTTCAAAATGAATTGTCAATGGTGAGAGTCAATGAAATTGATGCCATGGAGGAGGGAAAGGAATGGGATGATATTTTCAATAGGGAACACAAAATAAGGATGAAAGAGTTGAGTGATGTTATAATCAAAGAAGATTGAGTGCTCATGCAGAAAGCAAACTTTAAATGGGCCAAGGGATTCTAAGTTTTTTGATCAATGCCTAGAAGACGTAGTGGAACCATTCACAAGTTGGAAATGGAACTGCATGATCTCATTATAGTGGAAGATAATATTGGCCCATGTAACAACTAAATGTTTACATAACCAAAACTAATGAATACTTGTAAAAATTTTGAGTAGCCAATTCTCTGCTTAGTCCTCTATGCTATCCAACGCCAATGAATGCACCAGTGAATAACCGAGTAACATGAGTTAAATTTGCTACAAGATGCGCATTTAGCCGCCATCAATTTAGTTGGTTCCTGCAAGGCTTCAATTAATTGTTCTTTATCTTCAAATATCCTTTTGTTTCTTTTAAGCCAAAGTCCCATAAAATTGCCAATGTTGCAACTCTATTTATGTGTTTCCTTCCTTCTACTCTTTCCAACTAGCCTTTCTATTATAGCTCTCAACCCGAACATCGATCTAGGATTACATGCAAGGCCACTTGAGAAAACATCCAACCTATTCCACACTTTACAAGCCATCTATTTTTATAATATTTATTCTTCTCAGTTGTCTCTTAGATGGTTCAAGCTAGATATAAGAAATGGAGGAGTGCAACAGGTATGATCTGTGATAGAAATATCTCTATTACGTTAAAAGGAAAGTTTTATAGGACCGCAATCAGGCCAATTATGTTCTATGGAAGTGAATGTTTGGCGGTAAAACAACAACAATTACATAAAATGAACGTAGCAGAAATGAGAATGCTTAGGTGAATGTGTGGTAAAACTCGTAAAGATAGAATAAGAAACACAAAAACTCAAAGATAAGTAGTAGTACCAATTGACACAAAGATTAGGGAAGGAAGGTTGTGGTGGTTTGGACACTTTTAAAGACGTCTTACAAATGCCCCTACTAGAAAACTTGACTCAATAGAAGCTGAAGAAATTCGACGAGGTAGGGGTAGACTGAAGTTAATATGGGATGCATTAATTAGGAGGGACTTGAATGGTTTGGAATGCTCATCATCGATTGCACTAAATTGAGCACAATGGAAGAGTTTGATCCATGTAGATGACCGCAATTAATTTGGAATTGAGGCTATGTTGTTATCTGTTAGATGGGGATTCAATAGTACTAGTGGAGTCAATTATATATAAAAAAAAGAGGCCTAAAGAAATTATATAAAAAGGGATTGTGTAGTTTGGAAAAACTTTTTAAAGCAGATGGGTGAGGAATGCATTGAGATGGATGGGAAAAGACTTTAGGACAGGATGATTTCACTATTATTATGGTTAAGGCACAATTGGGTGTCATAAAGTAAAATGTGACCAACGGTTGGTTGGCACAACTAGAAGCGGGTTGTTGTCTCCTAACTAGTGACTTGATTCGAGTCATGGGAATGGAAACACCAATGTTGGAGCTCCCCCTACCTATACGGTGCGCGATTCGTGGCGAACCTGAGTAGTCGGATATCTGGATGCTGGGTGGTATAGACCAAAAAAAAGGAAGATGTGACAAAGCCACAAAGGTCATGCATGAATTTTACAACAGTAAGTTGTTCATGTTACAATAAGTGAGACACATTTACCTCATTCAAAAGAAGAGGGAATCTAATAGATTTCTTGATTCTTATTGCTGAATTGACACCAAAAACAAGAAGAACTAGAAAACCCAGAGAGAACCGTTTCTCTCAACCCAATTACTCAAAGAGTGCCCCAATTACAATTCAATTTTCAAGATGCCCAATCTCACTAACTCCCCCCTATTTATTGTGTTTACTTCTAACTAGCTCTAAATGACTCCCTACATGGGATTCTATCATTACTTCCCCCTTAAACATCCATCTTGTCCTCAAGGTGGAATGAAGAAGAAACATACAAAGAAATAGTTGAACATTAGTAGGATAGACTCAAGAATGTGAGGAAGCAAAGTCAGGATGAGAGCAATCCTTGGCGCAGTATTTATTGAAGCCATTTCCTCAAGCACCTGCTGCTCATTGTGAATGACAACAAGAACATTAAGTAACAAATAACTAGAGATTGTGTAACGGAGAGGAGACCACGCAAAAACCCATATTGATTTTGTACTAGGGCGGCGAATAATGTCCCGTTCCACCCACTAGCCACATGTGAACAATGAAAACACTTCAAAAGCTTGAAATGAGGCCAGTCGCAAAATATTGATGTCAAGATCCATGAACACAAGCTTTGATCAATCACGAGCACCTCGCAGGAAACAAGAGTAGCACCCGAGCCATGATTCGATATATGGGTAAGAGCAACTGAACAATCAATTGATGCACAAAGTGATGAGCTGCTGCCCCATCAAAACCGTGGATGAATGTGACACAACTTGGGGTAGAGATAGTACGCAATTGAATGGGGGCTCTTCTCGAGAAACTTCTCTAAGTTGTACACCCAATGGAATCGCCAAAAATGAAGCTTTGCTGGTCTTACACGAGGAAAGGAAGGACTCGATGTAGAAGACGACATAACAACCTGACGATTATCCTTGTGTTTCGTGTGATCGAAGTGGACCAACACTTGTAAGTGAGATAAAGAGTGTTCCAGTTGAAGATAATCTAATGTCAGGAAAAAGAACAAGTACATAAAAGAAGTGGCCCCGTGACTAAAGTTGAAAGACACAAACCCTTGAGTTGGTTGAGCCTACACTGATCGTTCACCTCGAGATGCCCCACAACTAATCACCCTCATCTTCTCCAAATCATGGTTTCTGTGTGGTGTGTGAAACAGAGAAAAGGAGAAAACCTCCAACCTTGCCATGAAGATGGTGACACGAAAGCTGTGAATGACCATAGAGGGAAATGCGGAGGTGGCCACGGGGGCGGATCGAGGACAAAAACGTAGAGATCCACCGTGTTGAGCGCGAATGTCCGTTCAACATTAGTGTCACCTGGATCTGGCGGCCCAGAAGGTGGTGTGGTAGCACGAGCCTTCGTAGACAAAGGATAACTCGCAACCCTAACTTTTCCTTGCCTAATCGAGAGTGCAGATCTGCTAGACTTTGATCTGATGGCCATTTTAAAGCCTCCTGAACAAATGATTCAACAAGATGAAGAAGAATCTTCGTTGGAAAGAACAAAAAAGGGTGTTGCATGGGGAAAAGAGGTGTTGGATCTGATTCACCATCAATCTGCAACTTCTCAGGCACTGCTTGATCTGATGGATGTGGCGGAGGTGGCGGAGCTTGAATCGATAAAGATGAGGTTAGCCAACACTTTGCAATTTGTCTCGATTGCTCTCTACGCTCATTGCAAGACTGCACACCCACGTCGGGGACGCGGCTCCTCTCCAGATATCATTTGGAAACTTCTTCAACAGCCTTTGAAACTTGAAGTTCGAAGCCATGTGGTGTTAGATTGACGGTGGATGGATCTGCAAGTATTAGCTTCTTCCTTTCTTGACCTGAGTTCTCAAGTTGAAGATTGGCTTAAATTGCGGTCTCTGCCGCACTCATTTGCACACAATTGGTGACTGGCGATGCAATCATGGTTGATAATTGATCGAGCCTCAACATAATTTTTTCCAGAACCCTTAATATCTCGTTTTCTACTGCTGAATCCATTCTTGATACAATGCTCTGATATCACTGATATAATTCTTGATTCTTATTGTTGAATTGACACCAAAAAACAAGAACTAGAAAGCCCATAGAGAACCTTTTCTCTCAACCCAATCACTCAAGTTACAATTCAATTTCCAAGATGCCCAATCTCACTAGCTCGCCTATATTTATAGTGTTTACTTCTAACCAAAATTGTCAACTCGGAATCGAATCGTAAAATCGGTTTGGTGTGTTTTTAAATCGAATCGTAAATTGTAAGATTTTTATTTATTTTTAAATACCTCAAAATGCCTTTAAACATATGCATAAGCTTATGAAATAGATTTAACAAGTAAAAAGAACTCCATTAGCTCTCTTTCCAATATAATAATATATAACAGTATAAAAGATCAGTCAACTTAATAGTCAAAATCAAATTTGGCTCTTGTTAGAGTAGTCCAAGTGTCCTACAATTAGATAATAAGAATTAATTGAAGTTGGAGTGTTTGACACGTTGACAACATGTGTATTAATTCCCCCACCCACTCTCTTACAAATTCCACCCACTCTTCACTTAAAAAATGTATTACTTTGACTGCACTGGGCCCACTTTATTTGTCTTCTTCTCTTGCTAAGAACCACATTTTCAATATCAGTACCGGTAGTACCATTTTCAAGAACAACAAATTGAAATGCACCGAGAAGAAGCTTCGACTTCCTAAGATGGCGATGCACCGAGAAGCAGTGCCAAGCTTTCTTTTCAGACCACCCGTATCGAGAAGCATAGACTTCGTACAATTACGATGCACCTAGAAACAACTTTGTGCGAAAAAGATGTGGATCTTTCTTCTCTTTTAAGGTTTTAAGGGTTTTATCGGGGAGGAAGAGAGCAAAGTTCTAATTTGTTAAGAGAATTCTGTCTTAAACAGGTGCAACATGTCTTTTGGATTTTTTTTTTGTACCTTTTTTTATGTTTTCCAGCAACCCTTGTAGAATCAGACGATTTGAGTTGAATGTCTGATTCAATCAAGAATCGGTCGATTTTCCCTGTTTCGCGATTTGAAGCCCCATTCAAATCGTTTTCCATCCGGTCCGGTTCAAATCGTACAATTTGAATCGGAAATCGGACGATTTTGACAACTTTGCTTCTAACTAACTCTACATGACTCCCTACATGGGATTCTATCAGAATCATGGAATGGGAAGGGATTTTCCACTAATTAGTCTGTCACGTGCCTTCGCAAGATCATTGGAAAAGACCTTGGTAGCACAGTTGGGGGAGCTATTGCATCATGACATTTCTAAGGCACAATTTTTCTTACAAGGCATCAAATTTTGGATGTGGTTTTAATTGCAACTGAAGTGATTGAAGAGTATAAATAGACGAATAAAGAAGCTTTTTGATAAGAACTTATCTCAACTATTTCAATTTGAATCAAGAAACACATATTGAAGATAGAAGAGCCCAATGAATATTGCAAAGTCAAGAAAGTATAAAACAAAGAACTTGACAGTAAGAATACTTCATCCTTTCCCAAATACACTCCCGTAGTGTCCCAATTACATTTCCAAATCCAGGATGATTATTACCAATAACTTGCGCCTATTTATACTCTTTTAGTCTTTAATTCTTGTATGACAGTAACTTATCCATAATTTGTGGGTAAAATACCCTTGGTCCCTTAGTTTAGGGATCTATTACTTTTGTCCTCAAGCTTGAATTGATCAAGGCCTACAATCTGTTGGAGTGAGTTTTTATTGACCATGTTATAAAAAGAAAAAGGGATGGGTGAAAGATGGTCATGGTGGACTAGAGGGTGTATATTGTCCATTATCAACTATTTCATCATCAATTGAAAACCAATATGTAGGATTAGAGCATCAAGATGAATAAGAGAAGAGGATTCAATATCCCCTTTCTTGTTACTTTGGTTGACTCATTTAACGAAAGGATCAGTTTATCCAAAAAAGATAACCTTCTTAATGGTGTAAGGCTTGGTTGGGATTAGGTGGAGATAGCACATTTAAAGTTGGCAACATCATAGCCTCAGTCCCAAATTAATTGGGGTCGGCTACTTGTAAGTTGTAGCCTCTGTCTCAAACTAATTGAGGTCGGCTACATAGATCAAACTCTTCCATTGTATTCGATTCAGTGCAATTGGTGGTGAGCTTACATTTACAATTGGCAAATAACACGTTATTCATTCTTGTAGGCGGAATAGGTTATTTTTGGCAGATTGTTAATGTGATGGTGTAGGCTTTCTTTTGGGTCTTAATGATGTAGGTTTTTTTTGTTGTGACAGAGTTGGAAGTTAACTTGGAGAAAATAGAGATTGGATATCATTATGTATGAGTAAAAGATTAGAAAATCTGCTTATTTGGTAGGTTGCTCCTTATGATTGTGGCTAATGAAGGACCTTGGTCTTCCATCATGGGGATGCTCCTCAAGAAAGGAGTTTTGTGAGCCAGTAATTGCCAAAAGTAATGAAAAAAAATTTAAAGGTGGAAAAAAGCGATGTTTTGAAGAGGGATGAACTCTCTTATCCAAGCCGCTTTTAGCGCTATTCCAATGCATTTTTTGTCTATATGCCAAACTAAGTTTGTAATTTAGGTGGAAAGACTATCAAGGATTCTGAATGGAAGGGTTTATCAAGGATCACGAAATTCACTTGGTTTAGTGGGAACCATTGCGTTAACCAAAGGAGTCGTGAGGGGAAGCAATTGAGTATCTGAAGAAGAGAAATTTGGAATTGATAACAATGCGACATTGGTGGTTCATGAATGATAAATGGACTATTTGGACAGGGGTGATCACAAGCGTACATGGAATTGAGAAAAAAAGGGATGTTCACTAGAGCCCATGGCTAGACATCCTTAAGAAGCCCATAGGAGGTCATTCGTGCTACTTGTCAAGTAGCACAACCTTTTCTTAAATTTCGAGTGGATATGGGTGGTTGTCTTTCAAGGAGATCTTTTGTGGTCAGGCCTCTCTAGCTAGTTGTCAGGACCCATTTTTCGGATGAATCCTAACCGGTCTAACCCGATCCATAACTCGCCAACCAACTCGGTCGTCAAGTTATGAACCAAACTAGTGAGCCTTCTATCAACACTAACTCATCATCATTTATCAACAATTGAAATTTAATAAATGATTCATAAACTCAGCGGAATATTATTAAATAAAACTTAATCGAACTCTTGACATAAAGGCCAATAATGGCTCTTAAAAGTTCTCAACTAGAAAATACCACAAGTTCAACTTATTCAAATTCCCGTCCCATGATAATAAATATAATTAAAAACAAGTAAAGGTTCGATCCTGTACTATACCAACTCAACAATCAGAAAACTCCTCTAGACAGAAGGAGCTACTCCTTTCCCCTTATTAATCCTCGATGAAGAACCTTGGGGGAAAAATGTTGGGTGAGCACAAAGGGGTTCAACAGTGCTCAGTAAGTCGGGTTAAGTTACGGTTGTTATGAACATTCCATTTAATAAATGCAAAATTAAATAAAATGCATGACTTGCAAATATTTAATATGACGAAAGGAAAAAGCAAGAAAGTATATAAACAAAATATTTATCAATGCATCAAAATGTGCAAATGATAGACATGTACGAGCTATTGTGATAGACTTCTCAACCACACTAAAGTTCTTAAAAGGTTGACCCTACTATGGCCGTAGCGGTGTCAGCACTCTATTCCCTTACACTGTGCAAGATCCACCTATCACTAAGTCAACAAACTAGTCCAACTGGACTCAACACCTACTACAAGCATTTATTGAGAACATTGGAATTAATCATATTCTCAAATATTAAAATATTCATTTTGGGCAATTGCCCTATGCTGTTATCCCTTGTACGATCCAAACTGTCCTGAACTCTTGGTCGAACTAGTAGCATTTGGTGCAAGGACTCCTAGCGAGCTCCACTAAGTTGTCTACATACAATGTCTAACAATGCACCCCGATCTACCTGCATGTTCTACTTACATGATTCCTATCATATAGTTTAGTAGAAAGGTAAACAATCATAAAACCAATAACTTAAATCCCAACTTACCTGGTACGCTAATTCCAAATTTTCTAGTTGGCACTAACGAGCGTACACCGATGTCGCACAAATCTAAATAGATTAGATAGGGGTTAATTACACAATTTACTTGAACTTTGGTAATTAAACTTATTTTCGAAAATCATTCGAAAACCCCAAAGTACACTTTCAAAAATACTCAAAAAATCTAATTGAAATATGAGCTTGAACGTTTGCTATTTAATTTATTTTAAATTGTTTTTATTTCTTTATTTTAATTTTTATATTATTATTAATTTTTGAACTAGGTCTGGCAGTTGGGTCTGTTTTGATCCAAGCGCCATCGGGCAGTGGAGTGCAGGTCAACCCGGCTGCCTGGCTGGGGCTGGTTTGACCCGAGCCCGGCCCCAGGCGACCGGGAGTGGGGAGGAACGCAGACGCACTCTGTCCCCAAAGCCCAACCTTGCTAACCGGGCTTGGTCATTCCAAACCCATGTTTTGGGTGGGGAGCGCTCACTTGCAGTGCTCCCCCTCCCTCTCCGTTTCTCAATCAAATTGTGCAAACTGCGCAGTTTGATCTTTTTTTTTTTTTTTTTTAAACCAACCATCGATTGAAAATCAAACCATTAAACCTACAGATCCATTTTGTTGATGTAAAATCTTAACTCAGTAGGAAAACATCAAGAAGCTCAACTTGAAAATCGGACAACGAAATCAAGCACAAACCAACTCGAGTTGTAGACATTAAAGGAGATGTTTACCTAATCGAGATAAAATCTAAAATCCCCTTCTTGATCTTCTCTACTTCTCTACGTTTTCTTTCCCTCTCTCGGACACTTGTGCGCACTCTTTCTCACACACCCACGTTCTCCTTTTATTTAACAAGGGATAAATTTAGATCCTAAAAATCCTTTACATTCCTAGTAATGAGGATTTAAATTAGATTTCCTTAACTGTTTGTAAGTTTTAAATGAGAGTGGGCCCACATACCATAATTATTTAGGGTTCCTAATGTGAGAAATAAATACCCGCAATTATGGCATCTCTTATTTTGTTTTAATGAGGATCGTCACACTAGTAGTTTCCTCCCTCTTTATAGCATATCTATGAACGAAGATTCTACAATCTCCACCTTAACCAAAAACTTAAACCCGGTGAGTTGGGATTTTTGCTTTCCTGGCCCTTGATCGATAGAGAGTTTTCTGGGCTTCCAAATCTTTTGTCTATTGTTGATGTAGCTAGAATTTCTCTTGGCTTTTGTGCATTAAAAAACCACAATATGTGATTGATCCTCAAAGATCGCCTTACATCTCATTCTCGAATTAGTTGGGGTCAACTGCATGTATCAGACTCTCCTACTCAACTTGAGTTAATTAGTTGATGATGGGCTAGTAACAAGTATAAAATCAGTTGGAGGAATTACAGTAGAATTTTTCATTTCAAGGATCCTTCTTATATTCATCTCTCTTTTACTTTAGCTATGGATGAACAAACTAAGAACATGCAAGAGGATATACCATGGCATATGGTATTTGCAAACGGTATTTTTTTAGTAGAAAAGACAAGAGATGTAGTAAATATCAAATTATTACTTATAATAGAATACATTAGTCTAAAGGCTTTAAGTAAAGTAAGTTGATATGTGATTGATAATCCATATTAAGCTTAAAGGAAAATTTATAAGACCACAAATTAGCCAACAATGCTGTATGAGAGTGATGTTGGGTGGTACATAGTAAAGACGCAATGCGTCATCAAACTTGTAGAGCGGGAATGAGGATGCTTAAATGGATGTATCATAAAACTCGAAAAGATAGAATATGAAAAGGGAGATTCATAGGAAAGTGGTAGTAGCACTAATAGATACCAAAATTAGGGAAGAGCTGTTGCCATGGTTTGGGCTTATCCAAAGATGGCTTGCAAGTGCCTCACTTAGAAAACTCAACACAACAAGATAGAAGTTGACCTAAGATAACTAGTGTTGCATTAATAAGGAAGGATTTAATGGATTATGAAAGCTCGCCATATCTTTGCAGTGTTTATGTATCAGGCATAAACCTTTTGTTTACCTACCATGTATCATGTGCTTTTAACCGTGGTATTTAAAGATAACATGAAATCGAGCTGCTTTGGGAGTCCTCTTGACTCTTGAGTAGATGGCTTGAATGACACTATGAATTTTCACAGACAAGGGAATGGAGATGGTGAATGGCATAATCTTGTGGAAGTAGGTTTGTTAGATGTCTGTTTTTAGTATGTTGGGAGTAGTGGCAATGCTACATACATTTACAGTACATATGTATATTTATGACATTTATACATTTTTTCAAAAACTTGACATTTATATGTCATTCTTCTTAAAACCTTTTTTTTCTCTCACGTTCTAATGATAAAATGCCCTCTTTTTTGTAGAATCTTTTGGGAATCTAAGAAGTTTGAAGGGCATACAAACATGGTTGAGCCATGGTATGGGACTGCATATTCTGTTATGCAACTTACTGATTCTTTGATTCAGGTTTGTTTGTGGATATGGCTGTTGACTCGTTGTTGAACTTAATGATGTGCAAGCATGCATATTTGCTATTATTTTGTTTTTTGTCCTTTTTAAGTTCTCTATTCTTGTATATAAATTTGACGACCTTTTATTTTTCACAAGCATTTACTTCTCTCTCTTTCAGCAATGGATTGAAGTGGCTCCCAATGAACTACTTCATTTACCTGCCCCGAACCAATTTATTCCCTCCAATTTATCTATTAAAGACATCAGGGAAAAGGCATGTCGAATGTTGACCTTGTAACTACTCTTGAAGGCTCCATTTATTATTAGTATCAGTTTCAAATATCTAACTTTGCTTACCGTTTGATCAGGCAGAATTACCAATTCTTCTAAGGAAATCTTCTTTTTCAAGATTATGGTATAAGCCTGATACAATGTTCTCCATTCCTAAGGCTTATGTTCGGATTGATTTCAATTGTCCTTACACAAGCCACTCTCTTGAAGCAGAAGTCCTTACTGATATTTTAGCACGAATGTTAATGGATTACTTAAATGAATATGGTGAGTTGGTAAGATTGTCTAATATGAATTATATTCCTTTTTTTTTCTTTAATTCTATTAGTTCCCTTTCCATACCTAGAAAATGAGGGAGTGTTGCGATAGGTTGACAACCTGTGTAAAACATTTTTCGCTCTTTATGAAATGGATCAAATAAATATAAACGTTATGTCGGGAAGAGTTTGATCCATGTAGCCGACCCCAACTAATCTAGGATTGAGGCTTTGTTGTTGTTTGCTCTTTGAACAACATATTGTTGATAGGGTTGTCAATTTAAGCTCGAGTAAGAATGTCTTATGTTCAAATTAGTCAAGATTAGGGCAACCTCATCCTGAAACACAGATAGGTTAGTCCTAAACTTTGAGCCTAAATCTGGAAACGGTTTTGGTTTTTGTTTATCTTTTACAATCTTGAACTTGATTGTAAGCTTGCTTAAAATTTTTTTTTTTTTTTTGTGTAATGTATAATTAAAAAAGAAACTCCACCTATCTAAAACATAAGATCTTCTCTTAGGCTCTGCATAGTTCATCCAAAGTCTAGATAAAGGAGGAGGGTTTCAATAGGTTGAGAACTAGCGTAAAACATTTCGCTCTTTATGAAATGGACCAAACAAATATAAACATTGGTGTTTTCCTTTAAAACAAGCCGTCAACTGCTTTAAATCAAGCAGTGTTGAAAGGATTGATTTATGTAGCTGAGCGCAACTAATTTATGATTGATTCTTTTTGTTGGTGGTGTTGGTGTATAAATCAAAGAAGGCATTATTGATTTCATTCTCAATAATTGAGTGACATATTTAATCATCTATGATTGAAGAACTATTTATATAATTATATTAACTACATACTATTTTTATTTTTTAGTGGAGATTGACATCAATATAATTTTTCAATTTAGACATCAATGAATTGAGTATGCATAAGATAATGATTTGAACCCGCACAAACTTTGTCTTGCTCAATGTAGTCTAAGATATAAACGAAAAAATCTTGTGTGGATCTTAATACTTCAACAAGTTCAAATTAAGCTTTAAATGAGATTGGATTTATTTGACTTTGATTAAGATTCAATGTTTCCTTTTTATTTCAAAAACACTAGATGTTTATTGAAATTGAGGTTGTTGTTTTAATACGAACTTCAATTCTTCTTTTTCCTCCTTTTCTGATATGAAGTTATTTTATTAAAATGTAATGCTTACAAAAGAATGAAAAAAATATTTTGTTTTAATATGAAACAACAGGTAGAGTAAATTGAAGATTAGAGCTTTGAAGGAATGTGTCTGAGTCTAAAGGTTTTAAGTTGAGCAGGACTGAAGGCCGAATGAATGCATTGTGAGTTCACAAATAACAATTTTTTTTTTTAATTGAAAACCACTTTTGTATTAGAAAAGAGTATTGACATGTACAAAGGACAAAACAATAATAAAACAATACAAAAGAACAATGGATGTGTCCCAACCTAGAGTACATGTTTCGCTTATTTGTTGAAAATTCTAGTTTCTTGTTTGCCACCAGCCATAGGATCACTTTGTGCTTTACACTATCCCACATTTTGTCTGTTGGAGCGCAACAATGTCCAAGAATCCTTCTATTCCTCTCTAACTATACACACCGTGAAACAACTTGCATCAAGGTTTTCCATGCAATATTGAAGATCTTAGTGGCCCCTTGCACTTCTCTATATGAGAGTAGAGCATTCCTCATATCAAGATGAACAATTTCCTTGTCAAACTCAACCAACATTACCCTCCATAACATATAGTTGAGGTCAAACTCAACCAACATTACCCTCCATAACATAACGTTGCCCTTAATATTCAATATTTACTTGAAAAAGTACTAGCTAAAGACACTTAAGAATTTTCAATGATGCATGTGTCATCAATTATCAATTATCAAACACATTTTAGTTTCTAAAATTTGTTTGAAGCATATGGAAGGTAACATAGGAAGATTTTGAACATTTGTTTCAAGAAAATACTTTAAAATGTTTTGAAAATATCTTTAAAAATAGAAAATTAAAAATGTACAACAGAAGGTTCTTGTAGAACCTCACAGATTCATCATAGCGGTCGAACGCCTTTGCGACTTCATTGCTTAGAAAGGGAGAGTGCAACTTCATTACTTAGAAAGGGGGAGAGAGGTGTGATAGGGTTATCAAAACTTGTCAGAAGGTTGTCGGAAGTTCGCCGTTGATTACTAGCCACCCAAATTGTCGCCGGAGATGTGATTAGAGTTGTTGGTGGGTTAAGCCAGGGTTGTCAGAAGGTCGCTAGAAGTTTGCTGCTGATTATTGGTAAACTAGATGAAAGAAGTGATGGGCACGACAAGTGTGGTATGTTACCAATATATCCATGCTAAACTAAAAAAAACTCTTATGAGACTACAATTAGGTTGGCTATGCACCCAATGCTTTACGAGAGTGAACATTGGTCGGTGAAGAAACAACACGTACATAAAATGAATGTATTAGTGATAAGGATGCTTAGTTTGGATGTGTGGTAAAACCCGCAAGGATGGAATAAGAAAAAACGGAGGTTCGAAGAAGAGTTGGTGTAGGTCTAATTGTTGATGTGAAAAGTGTGGTGTGGTTTGTACAGGTCCAAAGACAATATGCAAATGCCCCGTTTAGCGAAACATGATAGAATTTGGAGCTAGATGGTAAGGGGGGTAGGCCTAAAGATAACCTTAAGTTAAAAGGTTATTAAAGCACCCCATCAAATGCATTGGACCGAGTTGAATGAAAGCGTTTAATCCATATACTAAACCTTTCTAATTTGGGATTGAGGTTTAGGCTTTGTCATTGTTTTGAAAGTGCCAAGCACTGTTTTTGTCCTTATTCAGTTGCACTTTTGTAAAATTAGTTTGCATCTAAATCATAATATGCTGTTTAATAAGTCTAATCAATATGGTGTAGCTAGTAGAGTTTCTTATCAAAAAAGTCCAATTAAGTCAGTGTAGTTATTACTTATTAGAGTTTTTTTTTTACCATTTCCTTTATGCATTGGTTGCAATAATTTCATTCCTTAGTCATTTAATATTAGATTAGACCATTAAGTTAATTTTATGGTTAAATGGATTCTTCTTTTTTTATATTAATTTGATATTTGTAATTGTCTTTCTCACTCTGTTCTATGCTCATCTTGCCACAGTATTCAAAATTAGCTCATTTACATTTATATAATATTCTGTAACTTTCAGCTTATGATGCTCAAGTTGCCGGTCTCTATTATGGGATAAACAACACAGATACTGGGTTCCAGGTTATTATTTTTCTTTCTATATTGATACCTTTTCTTATATTCAAGTCTCATATTTTACTTTCTGTAAGCAGTTCCTATTGGCCACTGGATTGGTGGTCATATATAGATTTTTCTTGATGCTTTCTGGTGAAGTATTTCATGTTAATGTCCTACTTCAACTGAAGAAGTTGAAAAATGACAAACTGATAATTAAAATAATGTATGAGGTCAACTACACGAACTTGTGGAGTAGACAAATATAACTATCTTAAGCTTTGGGTTCCCAATCCCACTAGTGTTGGGAACTTAAAATACGTTCTCCTATTTGTGATTTTGGTTTCTGTTATCTGGTTTGTTTTCCCATCTGATACTTGAATGAACTGCAGTTCTTAAATGTCTTTGCTTCAGTTGGAATCAGGCCTAGACAAATGCCCCTTTTATTTTCTCTAGCATAGGAAATACACTCAAAAGTTCGATCTTCGTATTACTTCTTTTTCCTAGCATGCCATAGCCTAAGCTTTCATTTATATTGTGTGGAATGCCTATTTATCCTTTTAAATCTGTGACATAAAAATCCCGATGAACTGACATATTGCACCTTTTGCCACCTTATCCTTTAGCAGCATTTATCTTTTTAATTTTTTCAAAAAGAAAATCTGATTAGGGAGTTGCAAGAAAATGGAAAGAATTGCAAAATCTTAGAAGCATGGGTCCTCATTTTATTTTTTTTTTGGTAAATGGGTCCTCATTTTTTCAGTTAAAACAAGAATGCTTGATGAAGGATCAGTTTTTATTCTGTTGAAATGGACTGTGACACCAACCTAGAATAAAAATGGACTGTGACACCAACCTTTTAGATGTTTAATTTTATCAGTTGGACATCATTTCAAGTGGAGGACGAATTGTGTGTTGTATTAAAGTAATGCCCAACATAAGGAGACAATAGTACAAAAAGACAGAATGTACTTGTGCGTATTCACGAAGGTAGCTAAGTTCCTTCTGAATCATTGGGGCTTAGGTACCCAATACTCTAATTTGGGTATTGGGGTCTCTTAATAGCCACCGAGATTTATTATTTCTTTTCGTAGAGGTTTTCTTTCGGTACAAAAGAGCCTTGGCCCTACCCAAATAAGGAGATTTTGTGGACCTAGATATATGATGTCTAGTCAAAACGGGTGCATATTGCCATATTCGTTGATGTAGTTCCTTTTTGATATTGTTCTTTTTCTTGGCATTATATTTGGAAAATTTTCTTTGGGACTTAAATTGTAATACCTCATATTTTTATTACAAAAAATAAGAAGGAAACTCAACCTAATACTACAACCTATGTTACCTGGACTCGGGTGCGGGTGTCGGGTGCGGGTATGAGTCTAAAGGTCGGACTCACCTATTCTCTAATTTAAGGACACGGAGACTCGGCAAAAAATGTCTAAAACTAGCATGACATATGCTTATATATATGTGATAACATATATGTAATAGCTTATACACCTATATTTTTTCTCATTTTTCATTTCTTACTCTGCACTAGAAAGTTCTTGTTAAGTTTTTTTCTTTATTCTCTTACATTTTAAATCTTTTTATACAAAGAGCTTTTCAAATGGAGTATCCATGTCTTTTTAAGTGTCAAACTCGTTTCAAGTGTCCGACACGGGTACTTTGGGTTAGAGTGAAGGGTCCGGGTAACATAGACAACAACAACAACAACACAACATAGCCTCAGTCCCAAATTAATTGGGGTCCGCTATATGGATCAAAGTCTTCCATTGTGCTCGGTTTAATGCAATTGATGGTGAACTTTCCAAACCATTCAAATCCTTCCTAATTAATGCATCCGAAGTTAACTTTAGTCTACCCTTACCTCGTTGAATTTCTTCAGTTCCTATTAAGTTAAGTTTTCTAGTCGAGGCATATGTAGGCCATCTTTGCGGTTGACCAAACCATCGCAACTGCCTTTCCCTAATCTTTGAGTCAATTGGTGTTACTCCTACTTGTTTTTGAATTTTTGTATTTCTTATCCTATCTTTACGAGTTTTATCACACATCCACCAAAGCATCTTCATTTCTGCTACGTTCATTTTATGTAATTGTTGTTGCTTTACCGCCCGACCCGACATTTACTTCCATAGAGCATAGTTGGCCTAATTGCGGTCCTATAAAATTTTCTATTTTAACTTAGTAGACATTTTTATTACAGATCACACTAGTTGCACTCCATTTCTTCCATCCAGCTTGGATTTTATGTGTGACATCATTCTCAATATTGCCATCATTTTCTATGATTGATCATAGATATCTAAAATGTTTCACGTTAGAAATTTCTACTTCCCCAAATTTTACCACTTTATCATATTGATGTCTCGCATTTCTAAATTTATAGTACATGTACTCGATCTTCGTCCTATTCAATTTAAAGCCTTTAGATTCTAATGTATTCCTCCAAAGTTCTAATTTCCTATTCAATCCATCTCTTGTTTCGTCCACTAAGACAATATCATCTGCAAATAATATACACCATGGTATATCCTCTTGAATATGTCTAGTTAGTTCATCTAAAACTAGCATAAAGAGATATGGGCTTAAAACGATCCTTGATGTAGTCCTATCGTAATGAAAAATTCTTTTGTAATTCCTACGAATGTCTTTGTACTAGTTACTACTCCCTCATACATATCCTTAATCGTGTTTATGTATCTAGCATGCACCCCTTTTTTCTAGAACCCACCAAAGAACATCTCAAGGAACCTTATCATATGTTTTTTCTAAATCGACAAATACCATTTGAAGATCCTTTTTCCTTTCTCTATATTTTTCCATCAATCTTCTTACAAGGAAAATCGCCTTCATAGTTGACCTTCCAGACATGAAACCAAATTGATTCTCTGATATAGTGTTAGGAAAAAGGGGGTCGCCTCTGATATTTTATTGATAATCAAAACTAAGAAGGATTACACTCTCACCTGAGAAGGAATCCTAAACCCAATGAGATGGAGAGACTCTTCGATTCTCAAACCCTAATCAAATACAAGATAATCCAATGAATGGGAGTCATGAACAGTGACCACTTTTATACCCCCACACCTAATCCCTCCCTGGTGAGCGGACACACAATTTGACATATACGACACACACTGACTCAACCACTATTAATTATATCATCCTTACACATCAGCTGGTTCGGTCCCACAACGGCTTCTTTTCCTGCACCATGACCCTTCTTGCGCTGGTACACCTTGACAATAGCTGGCTTCGTTTTGGCCTTACCAATACTCCCATCCTAAGAGCCACCTTGTCCTTAAGGTGAAAGGCGGGAAAGGATTTGCGGACATGACGGACTAACTCCCAAGAGGTGTTCGAGATAGGAAGAGAAACCCACTTGATTAGCACAGCCTCGGGTTCCAAGGGAGCAACCAAAGTCTCTGGTAAGAAAGAGGGAAGAGAAGAAGAAATTGGAGGAGGACCTACCACCAATTTGAGTTGCGAGACGTGAAAGACAGGGTGAATGAAAACTATAGGAGGGAGGTCCAAATGATAGGCTACTAATCCAACTTTCGCCACAACAGGAAAAGGATCATAGTATCAAGGACTCAGCTTCATATTAGTTCAACAAGCTACTGTCATCTGTCGGTAAGGACGTAATTTGAGGTACACCAAGTCTCCTACCTGGAAAACTACCTCACATCTGCCCTTATCATCTTGCTGTTTCATCCGGTTCTGAGCAAGAAGAAGCTAGTCCCGTAGTTCCCTGAGCTCCTGATCGCGACGGGACAGCCAATTAGTGTGGTCGGAGTGAGTGAAAGAAGAAGAAGAGATGCCATACTGGAACAAGGGAGGTGGGTCGTGTTTGTAAACGACCTTGAAGGGAGTGCACTGCAGCGAGGAATGGAACGATGTATTGTACCAATACTCAGCCCAATGAACCCATAGAGATCACTGCTTGGGCCATTGATCAACAAAACACCGTAGGCATGTCTCAAGGCACCAGATTACCACCTCGGTTTGGCCATCGCTTTGAGGGTAGTAGGTCATGCTGCGGTTGAGCTCCGTGTGGTGGATACGAAACAATTCACTCCAAAAGTGGCTGAGAAAGACCTTGTCACGGTTCGAGACTATCGTGCAAGGGAAGCCGTGGAGACAAACCACCCCATGTAGGAATACATTAGCTACAGTCTTGGCAGAGAAGGGGTGTTTCAAAGGAAAAAAATGGGCATATTTACTCAGACTGTCCACCACCACCAAAATGGAGTTATAGCACTGAGAAGTAGGGAGCCCCTCGATGAAATCCAGAGATGTCTTCCCAAATGGTTGTTGGTATTGGTAGAGGCTGCAGAAGACCAGCCGGTGCGAGTGTTTCATGCTTATTGGTCTTGCATGTCGAACAATAAGTCACATACTCGCGGATGTTCGAATGCATCCCGACCCAATAGAACTCTGCTGAAATGCATTTAAAGGTCTTCAAAACACCCCCGTGACTGAGTGGAATTCAAATAGGATTTTGGGCTTCAAAGACGAGGACCCCCGAGATGGCGAGCCTGTTGTGAAAGAACAGTCGGTCATGCTGCAGAGACCAACCAGGTCTGGACGTGTCATACTCCACCAGTGCTGTATGGGTAGACACGAGGAATGGATCCTTGAGGGTTTCGGCCGTCAGAATAGTATCATCCACAACTGAAGGTATCGAGAGAACCTGTTGTTCGGTGGTCACTGGATAACGGGACAAAGCATTAACCACTACATTCGAAGTACTCGGTTTGTATTGGATGTCAAAGTGGAATCCCAAGAGTTTAATGAGCCATCTCTGATACTCGGGAAAGACCATTCGTTGTTCCAACAAGTATTTAAGACTACGCTGATCCGTGCGCACGACAAACTGGTGCCCCAGAAGATAATTCCACCACTTGTGGATAGCCAGGACAATAGCCATCAATTTGTGTTCATAGGCCGACTTTGCACGAGCCCTTAGGGACAAGGCTTGGCTGAAGAAAGCGATAGGTCGTTCGCCTTGAGAAAGGACTGCCCCAACACATTCCGAAAGCGTCAGTCTCCAAGACAAACAAAGCAGAGAAGTCCGACAAGGAGAGTATGGGGATCGACTTCATGGCCTTCTTCAATTGATTAAACGCAAAAGTGGCCTCCTCAGTCCACTGGAAAGAATCTTTGTGGAGCAGTTTTGTGAGTGGTGCAGCGATTTTCTCGTAATCTCGCAGGAACTGCTTGTAGTACCCAGTCAACCTAAGGAACCCACGTAAATCCTTGGGGAAGGCTGGTTGGGGCCAAACGTCCATCGCGACCACCATTTCTGGATCAGCCAACATGCCTTCACCAGATATGATATTAGGTAATCGAACCTAGTCTTAGCATAGCAACACTTTTTAAGATTAACAAAAAGGAATTGGAGTGAAGGAGAGAAAGGACCTGAGAAAGATGGGTACAATGCTCTGTCGTTGTTTTGTTATAAACCAAAATGTCATTGAAGAATACGAGTACTGACTGTCAGATTAAGCCCTTGAATATAGTATTCATGAGTGCCTGGAAAGTGGTCAGTGTGTTGGACAGGCCAAAGGGCATCACCAAGAACTCATAATGGCCATCATGTGTTCGGAATGCCATCTTGGGAACATCTTCAACCCAGACACGTATTTGGTGGTACCCCGAACTCAAATCCAGTTTAGAAGAAAAACACGCACCTTGCAGTTCGTCGAGCAAGTCATCGATATTCGGAATTGGAAATCGATCGGGAACAGTTGGCTTGTTGAGTGCGCGATAATCCACGCAGAACCGCCAAGTCCCATTTTTCTTCTTGACGGTAGCACTGGACTTGAAAAGGGAGAGTTACTTGGTTGAATGATCCCTGCCTGCAACATCTCATTAACCATTTTCTCAATCTCGGCCTTCTAAATTTGTGGATATCGATAAGGATGAACCCGAACTGGTTCCTTACCCTCCTTCAAGATGATGGTGTGATTACAATCCCTGGCTGGAGGCAATGCACTGGGAAAAGCAAACAAAGAACCAAAGGAGTCGAGCAATTCACGAATACATGGTTCAATGACTACCTTTAAAGAGTCTGAAATGGAAGGTTCCCCACTTAAGCACTCAACCAAAAAAATCCCAGAACGGAGTCCCATGAACGTTGTACGGTCTTGCATGAAACCAGCACTGGGTCACCCTTCACAGCCACCCACTGCCTGTTATATTGGAAATACATGGTGAGGTTAGGCCAATCGTTGGCAGTCATCCCCAACGACAATCACTGCATGCCTAAGATCAAGTCCGACCCCAACATAGGAATAGGATAAAAGTCTTCAATCACCACCTGGCCTTGAAATTGGAGACGTACCTCTTTACAAACCCCGGAACTGGGAATCATAGTCCCGCCCCCTACCAAAACACCATAGTCAGCAGTAGTATAAACAGGGAGAGTAAGAGCACTTGCAAGATTGGGGGAGATGAAGTCATGAGAAGCTCCACAGTCAATTAAAATCACCACATCTAGGCCACCCACACGATCCTTAACCTTAATCGTGTGAGGCATTGGTTGCCCTGCATCTGAATGTGCGGACATCTCCAACACCTTCAATTCGGCTAGTTCACCCACATCTTTGGACACGGTGTCATTTGGTGCCTCATCGTCGTCGTCCACAAACATCACCTAGAACTCCTTTCGATGATAACGATGATCGACGGACCACTTGGAGTCGCATCGATAACAGAGCCCTTGCTTTCGGCGAGCCTCCGCCTCCGCCTCCGCCTCTGTGAGTCGTTTGAACTTAGGGGGGGTGGACCGTAGGGCTGACAGCCTTAGGTAAGGCTGGATGTGAAGACCCAGTAGAACTGGTCGAGGAAACAAGACTGGGCTCAGATGCCACTCCACTCGCTCGGGCTTTTAATGAAGTTCGGCCCAACGTCTTTTGGGCTTGACACCATATGGATGACCCAACCCAAAATTTTGGGCTCTGTTTTCAGGCTTGGGCCCACACTTGCTGGAGCTTTTGGGCCTCCCCCAATGCCCAGCCCAAGGGCATCCATGTCGCGGTGCGTCCGCATGATTTGGGCGGCGTGGTCGAAGACGGCCTGCAAGTTTGACGACGTCCCCACCATCTCTTTTACACGAACACGATGTGGCCAGCCCATTAACGAAAACTGCAATCTTCTGTGCCTTCGAAAGGCCTTCCAGCTTCAGCATTAATAGCTCAAATCGCTGCCTGTACTCGGCCACTATGGACTCTTGCTTGATTTGGAAGAACTGTTGGTAAAGGCTGAGCGGATCTGCGTCCATGAACCTCCGAATCGGCTCAGCTTTGAGGTTGCACCAGCTCTCAAACGGCCTCGATTTCTCCTCCACTTGCAACCAGATCTGAGCCGGTCCGATCAGGCAAATCCGAGCAGCGCAGAGCTTTGAGATCTCGATCGTCTCGTGCAGTGTGAAATAGTGTTCAACGTGGTTCAACCAAACGATGAGGTATTCATCATCACACTGGTGCATCTTAATTTTCTACAAATCGGGCCCAGATCGGTAAGAAGAAGTCAGATCCGCGCGGATTTGGTCGGATCTGGCTTGCTTGGCCACTGCCCTCACCCATCTGAAACGATCCCGTTCCTGGCGACTTCTGCTGTTGCATGAGCGCCTCCATCATCTTCGTCAACGCTTGAAACTGGTTATCCATGGACGAATGGTGTGCATCCACCGTGGATCTAAGTTCCAACATCGAGTCCTCCGTCTTCCTCAACTCGGCCTCCATTAGATCCAAGCGAGAGTCAGCTTTGGGTGCCATTGATCGATGCTCTGATACCAAATTGTTAGGAAAGAGGGGGTCGCCTCTGATATTTTATTGATAATCAAAACTAAGAAGGATTACACTCTCACCGAAGAAGGAATCCTAAACCCAATGAGATGGAGAGACTCTCTCCGATTCTCAAACCCTAATCAAATACAAGATAATCCAATGAATGGGAGTCATGAACTGTGACCCCTTTTATACCCCCCACACCTAATCCCTCTCCTGGTGAGCGGACACACAATTTGACACATATATGACACACACTGACTCAACCACTATTAACTATATCATCCTTACACATCAGCTGGTCCGGTCCCACAGCGGCTTCTTTTCCTGCACCACGATCCTTCTTGCGCTGGTACACCTTGACAATAGCTGGCTTCGTTTTGGCTCTACCATATAGTTGTTTCTCTTATTAGCCTATTGTTAATTATCCTCTCCCAAAGTTTCATAGTATGACTCATAAGTTTAATTCCTCGGTAGTTTGAACAACTTTGAATGTGTCTTTTGTTTTTGAAGATTGGTACAAGCGTGCTTCTTCTCCAATCCATTGGCATGCACTTTGATTTTAAAATTTTGTTGAAAATCTTTGTTTGTCAAATCAATCCAATTTCTCCTAAGCATTTCCAAACCTCTATAGGTATTTCATCACGGCCACATGCTTTCTCTATTTTCATCTTTTTCAATGTCTCTTTGACTTCAGAAATTTTAATATTGCGTGTATAGTTTACATTTCTTTCTTGATGTTGGTTTTCATCTACTATGATATCAACTTGGTCATCACTAAATAAACTATTGAAGTAGCTTCTCCATCTCTCCTTAAGGAAACTCAACCTACTACTTAAATAAATTTGATGTCAATTTAGATAATTATTTTGATATGCGGATTGCGACAAATTATTGGGATATAATATAAATATGAGTCTATTAGTGAAATTATTAATTATGCTTGAAGTTCTTATATAGTTATGAGTCTTATGACATTAATGTATATACATAACATGAGGTTTCAAAATAATAATACTAAAATAAACAAATATGTACACACATGTATTATATGTTAGATATTAGATATTAAAAAAAAAAGATTGCACACACAATGTGTGCATTCATGAGTGTCCTACATGTGAATGCTTTAAGTGTGTGGGTGTTTAAGTTAGCAAGGTGAATACATTGTTTGCGTGAACTGGGAGATGGCCACGAGACGGGAAGGAATCGAAAGAGATGGCATGCGTTAAATCGGTTAGACATAAAGGTAGGGCTTCTACACACATAATAAAAATTTAAAGTAGGTGAGGGAGAAGAGATCGAGGAGAGATTCAAGTGGAAGTTGGAGGAGATTTGGGGATGGTTGACATCAACAACTTGAAAAGGGGCTAAAACAATGCAAATGTTAGTGGCACTTATTGTTGGAATTTATGATTCAAATTTTATGTTATGAGTACAAAAGTGTGTTAGTTGGTACATGATTGTGTAATGGGTAGTTATAGGTAGTTATATGAGGATGTGGGTTAGACATGTTTGTGTAGTGGTTATAGTGGTGTGAATGGGTCATGTTGACTAAATATTGGAGTGTTTGCATGTTAGCTATAAATATGTGTGTGATGAGTGTAAACATTAATCAATTAAGGAAGCAATGTAATCCATCAAAGAATTGTCAATTTCACTTGCTGTTTTTTTTTTAATTATTTTTTTTTAAAATCAACTTGGTATCAGAGCTGATAGTTCAATCTTGAGGGTAGTTTGCGGACAAGTGCGGCGAGAATAGATCGTGAAGAAGTGTTGCGAAGAAAGTGAAGACAAAGGCAGTTCCAGGAAGCTCCAACATGAGAGTGCGAGTGCTCCGACGCCATAAATGATGAATTTTTTTTTTATCGTGTATAACACGATGAAGGTGGAGGCCGATGATAGCTGAAGAAGATATGAGAGTGTGATGACAAGGGAATCATATGAGGTTATTTGGAGACAAGTGCTCCAAGACGGGTGATGACAAGTACATCATCATCATGAAGACATGGGCTTCATGAATTCAAGAAGTGTGAAGTGATGTGTTTCGCAAGAAGTTTGAGACACTTTACAAAGTTCTAAGTTTTATGTAAATTTTAGAAAATTTGAATCAAGAGGGAATGTTGGAATTTAAAATTCAAATTTTATGTTATGAGTACAAAAGTGTGTTAGTTGGTACATGAATGTGTAATGGGTTGTTATAGGTAATTATATGAGGATGTGGGTTAGACATGTTTGTGTAGTGGTCATAGTGGTGTGAATGGATTATGCTGGCTAAGTATTGGAGTGTTTGCATGTTAGCTATAAATATGTGTGTGATGAGTGTAAATATTAATCAATCAAGGAAGCAATGTAATCCATCAAAGAATTGTCAATTTCACTCAAGGATCGAGACTTCGACTTCGCCTAATAATTTGCCCTCATGAAAATCAGAATTAATTCGAAGAAGTTTAATTCGGATACAGGTATCGGGTACGTGTACTTATATAGATGTCGAACTTGACATTTCTCCAATTAGAGGACATGGGGATTCGGCTAGAAGTACCCAAAAATGTAGATATGGGTACTTGGACTCGACAAGGAAAATATGAATATATATTATATTATATTATATTATGTACTTCAAAGTTCAAAGTTAAACTAATAATAAAACAAATATAATGCAATTCTATTGTGCATGAAGTGTACGTAAATCATGAAGTTGACACTAATAAGCCAACAAGCAATAAATGTATAGAAAAAAAGCATAATTGCAACTAAACCAACAACAAAAAAATATATTAGTATTTTTTTTTATGTTAAAGAAATTTTAGTACCATTAAGATTGGTATCTTATTGTTATGTAACGTGGCAACTGTGCAGTCAATGTTAATTTGATATGTTGTAAAAAAATAAAATATGTTGAACAGTTGAGAGGACAAAACTGGATGGATGGACATGACAGTTGAGTCAGCTATACCATGTAGGCTTTGTAGGTGGATGACAACTTGTAGATACTTTTGACTTAGAGAAACAAAAGCAAGACACATCAATCATTTTTTCTTTTCTTTCTTTTAACTGCAAAACCCAAGCAGATCAGCTCTGCAATTTTTTTCTTTCGTCTTCCTTCTCTTTAAAGCTCTCGTCTTCTCTCCCTCCAACCCATTATCACTCAGATCTCTCGTCTCTAAGCTCTCGTCTATGCTATCTCCTCTCTCTGTTCAGCTTTTGCGTTGATGAATCACTGCGTGGTAGTTGATTCATGAGGTAAGTACAAATATTCCATGATTTTTAGGGCTTTTTTATATTTTTTTCAATTTTATTTATCGATTTCCTTTAATTTCTTTGTTGTTTTGACCAAAAAAATCGAAAACTTCGAATTTTATCCAAAATCTCGACAATTTTCGCCTAAAATTCGGCGAAATTTGTCGATTTTTCGATCCTTGATTTCACTTGCTGTTTTATTTTATTTTATTTTATTTTTTTAAAAATCAACACTTATTTGGGTTTGGGTGTCATGATGAAAGCGTCTCCAATCACATTGTGGAGTTCTTCATTGTACGTTTTCCTAATCTCTTTGGCAATGACACATGATGGATGGTATAATTCCTTTTCTTAGATTTTGGCTTCATCATTAGAGTGAATTAATCCTTGTGGTAGACCTTGCAAATTGTTAGAGAATTGGGCAATCAATTTAGTTGAATGTTGAACGATTAAGAGACTACAAAAATAAAGACCTAGTTCATAATGTATAGTCCAAGTTAAGTGTGGTAACTGTTTGATGAAATGCTCGAATGAGAAATCAGTGGTAGAGTTGGATGAACTAAAATTTTTGCTTAAAGTATTTGCATAAGGAAATAACTTTAATTGAATCCGTCAAAGTATAACTATCATAATAAATTATGAGAATGTGTTCTTAGTTGTTTTTTGCTAGTTTTACTAGCTTTGCTATTTTTCCTAGTTTCTTTACTACTAATTATCACCACAAACATATTATTTATTTTACTATTACCTAGATGACGTAGAATTATGATTGTTAGTTTTTATGGGAGTATTACAGTTAAACAAGGAAGGAAAAATCGAAAATCGGCGAATTTCGTCGATTCTTTAGGGGTCGAAACGAAATCCAAAGGTACTTTAAATATTACATAAATTCGCCAAAATTTTTGATACATTTTGATAAAAACACAAAAAACTCAATATTTAAGGCAAAAAACCAGCCAAAACTGAAAAAAAAAATTGATAGAAAAATTCACTCTAACCTAATTGTTGCAATCGACATCCAAGAACTAAAAATATGAGTGGCTTGAATCGCAAATCTTTGTCATCACTCTTTTGTCCTCACTTACCCGGACTCTTGCTTGGGTTAAGGTGCCCGTGTCATAAAGAGAGGGAGTAATATAGATGGGTTTGTTGCTATGATGAGAAGAGCAGGAGGAAAGGTGGAGCTATTAAGAAGAGATCGATGATGGAAGCTTGTCAAACAAGCTAATCGGTTGTGTGACTTGTGTCTTTTTTAATGTTGATGTATAGTTGTGTGATGTACATGTGTCTCTTTAATGTCTTTTCATTTCTTTCACATGTCAGGATTTTGTCATTATTATTCATGTCAACAGTCAACTAAAAACATAACACAATTAGTTCATAAAAGAAGCCTATAATATTCATCTACATTAATTCGAAATTAAAATATAACATAGAAAATATAATCTTAAAAAAAAATATAATGCACAAATATTGCGGTATCTATGGCTCCAAATCGTTAAATTGTTAGTTTTTTATGTAGAAATGCATACTTAGACTTGTTTTAGCATCTATGAAAAGGAATTTTATTTTATCACCATTTTAAATAAAAATTCTCCAAACTTCTCTAAGCTGGCAAATTTTTACAAAAATTCTCCATGTCAAATTAAACTTCTCCAAATTAATTATGATTTTCAAGAAGGCGAATTGTAAGGCAAAATCGAATTTTCAATCCTTGCAGTTAAAGACCTTATGTGAGGCATGGTGATGGGTAGAGATTTATTTTAAAGTCTTGAAATATATTGAAATTGTTACAGGATGGTTTTTCAAAGCCCTGGAAGGAATTTTTACAGGTTTTTGGATTTTTGGGACCCCAATATTTGAGGGGAAACTTTGCTAAAATATTGGTAGAAATTCAAAGACGATTCTTGTGGATTTGGATATATTAGTATAGAAAAAGAAGAAAAATTTTCACTGGTTAAGGGTTACTAGGTTGTTAATGATGCTGGCTTCAACTAAAAAAATGGTTATCAACTAATTGGGTGGTCCAATAGTTTGTTATGTGGTTAGTGGTATAAGAGGGCGGGGGTTCAAGTCTTAACAGAGCCAAAATAAATTGGTTTCTTTCTTATATTAAAAAAAAGTTGTTAATGATGCTAACAAGCATATATTGAAAATCTATCCCGATCACGACTTGTATCTCGAAAATATACGGGAAAGGGTTGTTAGTTTGTTACATAAATTGATGTGCACAATTCTTTATTTAGATTCCCTGTCTGTTATTATACAAGTTTTTTGTCCTATCATCTATTATCTTAATGTTGTATAGGAAGCAGCTGTGCTTCCTTGATAATGTCAATTCATGACTTTATACAACGCAGGAAGTATGCATTTGGCATCTTCCTTGTGGCGTTGCTCTGATGCACTTGTCTACCAAGATCCAAGAGATGCATTGATTATCAAGGTCCTTAATACTATTCATGTCATTTTATTGTCTTTGTTGAGATTATGGTTCAGTTTATACATACAAAGCTAAGTAATGGTGGTTGCATTTTGAAATTCTATATGTTTGTGGTAATTCATGGAATGAGTTTCCTAATCTCTAAACTCAATAGCTTTAACCCTTTGTCAGCTCTTTTTTTTTTTCCTAATCATTTTTCCTATGAAATGTTTTCTATTTCTTTTTTGGTAAATGTCATTTCGTGTTTGTTGACTCAGTTATTTTTCTATAGGTGGTTGTATTTGGTTATAATGACAAGATGAATCTCCTAGTAGAGAAAATAATTGAAAAGATTGTGAGATTCCAAGTGAAATCAGATAGATTTTCTTTGATCAAGGTAAGATATTTTATCTTGCAAGTCTAAACCATCTTCTATTTTGTTTTTGTTGTAGTTTTTTTAAACAACCGTGCTTGAATAATATTTTCTTTTGCATCGATAATGATGTAGAACTATTTACTACTAATTCAATTCTATGTAATAAAAGAATTCAATTTTATGCATTATTAAGAAAATTAAGTCAAAATTTGGTAGTAAAAAATATTTGCCGATTAACTTCAATATGTACGACTTTCTTGAGAAAGTTAATTGCATTGTTTAATGCCACAATAATAAAGAAGACTTGGACCAAAGTAATAGAATTTACTTAAATATTACATAAATTCTTATCAAAATTTTGATAGAGCGTAGTCCAGCCCACTTTACTTGTGCTGTTTTTAACAAAAGAAATGATTTAATTAGAACAATTTTTGGCAGTTTCTATTATATAATAAACTAGTCGGTATCCTGCGCTTCGCGCACGGTTAAGACCGAGTATCAAAATATTATATAGATGAAAATAAATTTGATAGGAAAAAGAAATAAAAAAAAATATTATGTAATCTCTGATGAACAATTAAAGTCAAGAACAAAATATGCAACTAAATCTTATTCTTTATGTACCTAAAAATATTATTCTTAGGTTAATGTTTGGAGAACAAACATCATCTAATTTTTTCCGCCAATAAAAAAGTGAATATGCAATTAAAAATATTATTCTTTATGTACCTACCGAGTTAATGTTTGGAGAAATCTGATTTCCTTTCAAAAAACTAACAAATTGTTTCAATCACCTCAAACACCATAATAAACAAAAAAATTAACAATTAATAGCAACAATTGTATGATTAGAATAAAAATACACTAAAAACTAACACGTACACCTAAAAAACCTTAGTATCAGGCTATCAGCTCGACTCACCAATATTTGTAGTTCACTCTCACTCTATAAACTTAATTTTATTATTACATCAACATGATGTCTAATAAATAATTGATACCAATAGCCAGATAAAAAATTGTAAGCATCAGTTTGCACATGGAAGTGTCCTACTTTATTCTCATCATAACACTTGAACTTTACCCATATATATATTTTGTATGAAAGCCCCATGTACAAAATTTAAGTGGTTACAATTAATAGTGAATACAACGTAGCCACTTTGTGCAAATATATCACTTTTTATATAAATTTCTAATATAAGATATAATATCGGTAAAAAGTTGGTTTATTTCATATTCTATTTTTGATTAAAAGTCCAAGAAAATAACTAATTTTAATCTAAACAATTGTGAAAAAATAAAATAGCCAATCCAAAAACAAATAATCGAATAAAAAAGGGACCCAAATCCTACACTGCTACATGCCGCCTTCTTATAAACTCCAATCCTTATATATAGAGTGTATCAAGTCGAGAATAATATCGCCATCATGTTTCTCTATAGAAAAAAAGATAAGATATAACTCAAAAACATAATATTCTAAAGTACTCAATTTTTTCAAATTATATCATCTAATTGATATATTTGTAATTGTGTTGCGATTGTAATTTTTTTTTTGTGAGGAATGTGGCGAATGAGTAGTATTAAAGAAATAGTCAATTAAGAAAATAGCCATCAATTAAGATCCTAAAATATCTTTTCTTTAATAACCAATTAATGTGGAGTTCTTTTCTCTAATAATCAGTTAATGTGTTCTCTAATCCATCTCTAAAATATTTTTCCTTTTTTTGTGATACTTGTGTTACAATTAGGATACTTTAATTATCTTTTTTATATCACTTTACTAAAAATAGCCATCAATTACGATCCTACTTATGACACAATTTATATGTTTCATGTTACTAAATAGTAGCCGGTTATAGGGGTCCACACGGATTGCATTAATCCGCGGATCCGATCTAATTCGAACCAATTCTCACTAATTGGATCAATTTTTTGATCCCTTGGACTGGATTGGATTGAAAAATCATTAATCCGGCTGGACTAGATCGGATTACGGATCCTACATTAAAAAATCGCGGATCCAATCCGATCCAGTCCGTTTAACATATCAACACATACATATATTTCATCATATGTACTATAGTAGCTTAATTAGCATCAACTCAAACTATCAACTCAAAACTAAAATATCTAAAAGACTATACTTGTTCTTAACTCTTTTATTATGCTTTCGACCTTTTTATTGTAGGTTGTATGTTCAACGTACACTTTTTTTGTTCTTTTGTGAGGATGTATGGTGAAGATTTGTGGATAATACATTTATTTATGTAGGAACTTATATTTTAAAGGTTATTGTGATAATAATTTTGTGGGAAATATGCTATATATAGATTTTGGAATGTATGTTGTAAATTTGTCATTCATGAGATATATAATTCTTGTGATTCATTTGATTAAATCTAATTTCATAAATTTTGGATAGGAAAACGTCAATCCGCATAACTTGATCCAATCCGGTCCGCATTTTGTAAATTGGATTGAGTTGGATTGATAAATTATTTGGATTGGATTGGATTGTAATTTTCTAATCCGCAATAATTGGATTGGATTGTGGATTGACCCTAATTGGACTGGATTTAATCCGTGTGCACCCCTAGCTGGTTATAATCATACTAAGGTTGTGTTTGGTCACTCTACTGCTTAAATTTCTAGGTCTTATTTGTTAAGAATGTTTATATTAGAGCTTATTAAATAAGGGCTTATATTTTATGAAGTGTTTGGTAAAAATAATTCAAAATCTCTTATTTACAAGTTGAGTGTTTGATTTGCAAATTTACAAACAATCCATGATGAGGATATCTTCAACTCACCATTAGCACCATGCCCGGACTACCTTACTAACTTTTAATTATTTTGTAATCCAAAACCCAAAACGCACAGAGCACAAAATACGCCTCCCATTGAGATTCCCTCTTTTGGGTATTGACAGTTTCATCGCCATTTCTTCTTGGAAACATCAAGAGTTGTTTACAACAGCTCTTCTCTCCTCTTCTTGAAGAAAAAATGAAAAAAAGGGGGAATTGAGAAATTAAAGAACAAAGTATCACATTGGTTGAAAGTTGATGCTCATGATGATAGAGAGAGATAGGACTTGTAGGGATCGCCTTGGAAGAATGAGATTGGGGATGATGAAAGCATTAGAGGGAGCATGTGTGATTGCAAAGAAAACGAAAGCAAAGCGAAATTGAGCCATGCCCTTTGATATGGGAACACATCGTGGTTATTAGTAATTGTTATTTGCCTTTGATTTACTTGGATCAGTTAAGTACTTTGATGAGAAAGAAGACGTGGGTATGACTGAAAGAATCAAAAAATCAAAAGAGAGAAAGAAGCTTCATCTGAGATCAAAACACTTAGGTATTTTCGTAAATAAGACCAAATCGCGTGACTCTGGGCGACAACATCGAAACCTCTACCCGCATAAGATGTTTCTCGCTTATTGAAAAAGTTAAAAAAAAAATTAACTTTTTAGTTAAGAGGTTTTTCCTCTTTTTTGTAAGAATTATTTAAAAATAAGTGATATAGATACACTTACCAAACACATTTATTTTACCAAAACTCTTTTTGAATATGACTTAAAAGGAATACGAGGAGAAAATAAGAGTTATCAAACACAACCTAATAAATTTCGTATTCTAATCCTAAAAAAATAGCCCATATATTAGAAATAATTGATTAAAAAAAATTCATATGCTTTCTTTTTGTTTTAAAAAAAACTGATCGAAGAAAAAAAAATTCTTAAAAAAATTGAAAATATTGAAAAATAACCCCCAAAATCCCTTCGGTAAACAAAAACGAGTAATCGAAAAAACAATTCTTGAAAAACCTGAAAATAACCCCAAACCCCCTATAAAAAAACACGTACCTAAATTGTGAAAAGACAAAAAATACCCCAAAAATCCCCCTAAATCCTAAAATATAGGCGCAAAAAAAAAAAAGAAACTAAAAAAATAAAAAATAAATCCTATTTTGTGTATTGGAGAAGTCGGGAGAGTCCCACATCGACTACTTAGAAAGAAAAATAAGGCTTTTAAGTGTGGAGTGGACACTTCATCTTGGCTTGACATTTTGGAGTGAACTCCACTTTCACACTTGTAGTGCACATACGTGAACTAGTCACCACACTCTCCTCACCTTGGATTGGGCTTATATGATAAAAAATTGAACATGGTATCAGAGCCGATGGTTGGCTAAATATCCCATTGTGCAAGGTCCTTGTAGACATCCAACATAAATGGTTGATTGATGTACTGTGTTCAAGTTCGAGGTGGACTTGAGGGTGGAGTGTTGGAGATGTTGGAATAGTCCCATATCGACTACTTAGAAAGAAAAATAAAGCTTATAAGTGTGGAGTGAACACTCCATCTTGCCTCGGCATTTTGGAGTGAACCCCACTTTCGCACTTGTATCCCATACATGAACTAGTCACCACACTCTCCTCACCTTGGATTGAGCCTTATATGATAAAAAATTGAACTGTGTGCTTTTATCATCCTACCCCTTACATACGAGAAAGATCAGTGGCTTGTGTCTTTTTTTCTTATAAAATCCTAATTATGACATCATAATGTCACGTGTCACGTTGTGAGAACTTCTCATAAAAACAGTTCCTTTTATATATATATATATATAGAGTAATGTTACAGTGACTCACTACAAACACTCCTATGAGCACGCACCTTAATTAATTAATTTATTTTTTAAAGAATTTTGTAGTCGTAGTGAGTGTTTGTAGTGGGTAACTTTAGCATTATCCTCAAGCACAAAATTGTAAGAAAAGTAAAAAAAAAAAATTAAAAATCAAGGTGTATGCTCTTAGTGAGTGTCTATAGTGAGTCACTTTAGCATTTTTCATATATATATATACTAGATTCGAAACGTGTTACGCACGAAGGAGCCTGCTCGTTATGCTTGCGGGAATTTGATTATAACAATTTAATTTAATTTTAATAAGAGTAACAAAATGTAGCTTAATAGATTGCCAAAGGGATGGGACTAAAAGTATTATGCATCAAATTTTTGAGATCAGGAACAAGTGTGGAGAGAGAACGTTAGTTACGTTCGAGAACTTCAAAGGCATAATCACGTGAGGAGAAGAAATAGAAGTCGAGAATTAAAATGCTTGGGCATAATTAAGATTCGAATTAAGTAACAAAGGAAAAAGTGAGGATTCAGGCTTTTATTATTTCTTCAAGGAAAAAAATATTGATAGTATCACATAAATATCATATATAATCCATGCATTGACTAAAAAATAAAAATATATCTACCAAAAAAAAAACATAATATTGTGTACATATCCTACGAATTAAGTGGGCAGTCCACTGATTTGGTATGGTTCACTTGTGTAAGAGGTTGGGGGCTCGAGTGTAGGGACAAGTTAATTTCTTTTTTATCGAAAAAATATATATTTTTATACATATCATAAAATATTCTAAATGTAGATATATTTAGAACATAAAATTTCTTACCATAACTGGACAATTTCTTTAAAACAATGGGATGTAATTTTTTTTTTAAAAGAAATATGACAACTTTTGCTCTAAATGAAGGTAATCGAGATGATAGGAAGTTCAATCACTTGATTGCTACACAAATATTAAGTACAATGTATAATCTCATCTTAAATGGGAAAATTGATGGTCATTCATATTCATAGAGAAATCTTATCAAACAGTTGGATGGCATATAAAAAAAAAAGGCTTTATATCCTATGAACAACACGTCTACTCAATCCATCGTGAAGGCATGCAACTACCTCTGCAATCCCAACTGCAACCTTATATCTTCCTGACCACGATAATGTTGAATAAGCCCTGGTTTTTCTTTTCCTCTCTGCAATATTGACATTTTAGAAATCACTCAACCACTCATCAAAACATTGTATTTCAATGATGTTTTCTACTCTTTCAAACACTAAATATGTAAAGAAATTGCACAAGTTATGCATTTCAGGAAAAGCCCTTGTTCTTTTCCTTTGCAAGATTGGCATTAGTTGAATGAATCCAACAAATTACGTGACAAAAAAATCCAACAAATTCATTAATCACAATAGTTACTATCTTTTAAGAATATCAAATTTCATAGACTGACAAGGATTGCCTATTCAGTCTTCAAAGCAGTATGATCTTTTGTTTTCTGTGGTCCAAAGAAGTAGGATCTTAGGCTTTGTACTTAGTCTGCATAATCTGCTGTGCTTCACCATTTTGAAAAGAAATAAACACAAGCAGAACCATTTTGTGTGGAATAATATTGAAGCAATCAACCCTCAATAAAATACTGAAGAAAAGCAGATAAGAAATCAAACAAATATGAGATTTGAAATTTCATCAACATACTAACTCAGAAACTGATGCGAAATAACGAGCCCACATAACATTACAAGTTTAATTAAATGAGTTAAAAGGTTGACAAAAATAATGTTCCCAATATTATGACCAATAAAAATACCTCATGAAACAAAGTCAACCTTAGTCATGAAGGAACCTTCAAAGCCACTATCTATGAATCTTCTCAGCAATTTAGGGTTGTAACTGCCTTTTCATGAAGCTTCCAATTGGCAAACATACAGGAGACAAAATCCAAGTAGGAAGTTGAGTATAATCTCTGCTATGTTATAAGCCAAATATTTTTTGATAGGTAATAAAGCCAAATTTTAAAAGATTAATATATGAATACCTCTAAAACACCAATTTTTTATGCCCCGGATGTCATGTTGAAATGACCGGATTAATAAGGTCAAACTAAACAACCAATAAAAAAAATTAAGTTTTTTTGTTTTTGAATCTGAGAACATACCACCCAATTTATAGATGATGTAAAGCAAGCTAAGAACTCTAGCGCTGACCATGACTGTGAAGCAAAGTACTTGCATATGACACTGACAAAATTAAGAACAAAATGGTTCTCTTTTTCCCTTTAAGATCTGAAAGCACTCTATATAGAAAGGTAGTCAACCCAGTGAAAATCGTCAAATAACAAATTTTCTTTAACAAACCATACCTAAATCATATACTCCAATTCATTTTTGTAAGAAGTGATTATACGTTCTTCATTGAATTTGTAAACACTAATGAAAGATATGCAAATCCAAAAATATAGAAAAACAATAAAATCAACAATCAAAGAAGTAACCATACGCTCACCAAAAGAAAGGCAAGAAAACGAAAACAACACAGTAACTACTTCACTCATCAAAGAAAGGCAAGAAAGCGAAAAATCCATAATGGTGCATGTAGAAGTCAATTTTAATACCTTGTTTTTATGATTTGAACAATTCAATTGAACATTATATATTTTGCTGCTGCCATTATTCACAAGTAAGGATAGCTAATCCAAACAAAGCAAGTGAATGACACAAGTAACAGCGGTAATGATGGTAGTCATGGAACTAATGTAAATAGTTTGTGCTCTTTCAAAACACTATAATTTATGCTGCTACTGCTAGACTTTCAATTAATACTGAAAGCAAGACTCTGCATACTGAGATAAAGATTTAACTAATCGATTATATAATAAAATAAAAACCTTTTCCACAAATAAGCCATCCCAAGAACAGTCAACCAATGCAATGAGAACTTCGTCATTTAGTAGTTCCTTTATTCTAGCAATTGCCATCATTATCATCTGTAAATTAAAGAAACATTATTTAAACCATTTGAATGGAGCAAATCCAGTGACACCCACTATTATAAATCGATTAAGTCACAACATTCTTTATAGTTTCCATGATATGACAATACACAATTGGCATTCTAAGCCTCTATTAAAATGAAAACCTATGCACACTATCGCATCCACAGCCCACTTGACGGCATGACAAGCTCATAGAACAAAATGACTGATCATCCTCCAATGATGTCCACAAACTTACTAAAAACTGTTAAGTAAACGAGTAGTGAAGGCGTCATAATAACTATCAGTGTATCACGACTTCTAAGAAGGGAGTCAAAGTAATTAATAATGAGAACCAAATAAGGAAATAAAATATTTTGGAATTGAAGTCATAAATATGAGAGTTCCTAGGTCAAAACAATGACCACAAGAGGTGCAAAAGTTAAAAAGGCGTAGTTTGTCCATGATAGAAAGTCTAGATATGCTTTTGACAAACTTCTTGAGTCTGATAGTGATTAGTGACATAAAAGCCTTGGTGAAGATTTTTTTTTTAAATCGTCTTTATATTAGACTTAAAATCAGCGGCAATTACAGTTTTTCATGAATGGGTAGTGAATTGTTCACCTAGTGCTAATAAAGTGATAATAGAGATCAATAAAATCCACATCCAGATGCTTTAGGCTAGCTTCTCTGCTTCAATGCTTAAAATGTTTATGAATGCAAGTGAAGATCCGACCTTAAAAGATTAAGATGTGCTGAAACATTCAAGTAAAGTAGATGTATGGGAAAGCTTTGTAGTGAAAGAAATTCTATATAGCAAAAAAAGTAAGTTTTTGTTCTTGCTATTCAATCAAGTCTTTCCAGCTAATCTGTTAAGATGATATCTTTTAGAGATGGATTTGCATACCTTGTAATCCAAATAGTATGCATGGTCCAAGGAAAAAGAAAGAGAAATTTGTAATCTTAAAAATATATAAAGATAATTCTAGAAAAACTTGAAAAAAAAAATTTCACTTTTACCTCCCACATGTCCAGACCAATGATGGGCTGAAAAGAAGAACTAAGCAGTCAATCCAATTTTAACAAACACATAGACATGCGCACAAGAAGAATGAATATAGAAAGTTGAAGAAGGCAATGGAGAACTATTTTTTTTTTTTTTTTTTTTTTTGGATGAAAACAATTTTGAAACTTTCTTTTTTTTTATGAAAACTATTCTGAAGCTCTTGACCATAAATTGAATTTAAATTGATCATTGGTAGAGAGGTAGATTCATTCAAGCCCATTTTCTTTTTAACAGCTCTTCAGATTCTCTGCTTTTTTTTTTTTTAAATGATGGGATGTGCTAATGTCTTACTTGAATCATTATAATTTTTTCCATGAATTGTTATAATCTGACATTGAATTAAGTTTTGAGTGGTTATTTCGAAAGAATTGAAACGCGCTGGTGTCTGCAACTTCAATAAGGGTAATTAAAGTCTTACATGAATAGAAGCTACTGAGAGACAGGGGATGGAAAATCCCTTATGAGCATACACGAAAAAGGTAAAGCAACATTGAGATAGAAGAAAAAGAAAAATAGAAGACACTCTTTAGATAATTACAATAATCTAGGCCAATAATTTTATAAATCAGAATATCACCAATCCTTGAACATTGCAAAAAACAGATAATTCATAATTAGCCTTGGCAATACCCACTGAACATAACTGTCGTGGAAAAAAAAATGCTTACTTCAGGACAAGCTAGAGCTCATACCACAATTTCGATTGCTTGAATGCAACCAACCATGCATGAGAAAAATGTTGTGTGATGATGACTATCTAATATATGAAGCCTAAATGAGCTCTAGAAAAAGTGTTGATTCTCCTTTGGGATTGCAAACTCCATCTAAGCCATATTTTCAATATTAAGTCCCAAAGAAACTACACCTCATTGCACACTGACTCTCCCTTACAAAATCTGTTTTATGGGTATCGTCTCTAGCTTATCCCATGAACTTTGAAGCATATAGTAGACGAAAGTTATAGCTATGCTGCCTCAACATTCAGAATATTTGCAGAGAGCTAAAACTTATTATGGTCTTTCATTCAAGGTTGAAAATATGACAAAAATTATTGACCTAAAGAAAAATGTGATAAGAAATTTTCATGCTTAGTCCACCTAATCACTAAATTAGGAATAATTTCAACAGTTGCAATCCATATCCTACTTTCAAGCTTAAATATTTTTCAACTAATTTTTCATTCTTTATGTCTTTGATGTTTGATTTCAACAAAAAGAACCCTCATATTGGTTCCATTGGCGAGCGCGACAGAGAAATCTGTGAGAGAGCTATGAAAAAATAGGGAGTGCAAGAAATTTTATAGAGACATATAGAGGGATAAACTTAATCTTTTAGTGCTCCAACATTAAAACACATTCTTGAAAAGCAAAAAAAGGAGTCTAAAATCAATCCAAATCCCACCAAAATATAGTAAAAATTGAGAAATCACTTTAATTTTGCTATTGTCGAGATCAATGAAGAGTCCAATATTATTACAAAAAAATACAAAGAAGAAATAGGAAAGAATTCACAACCTCAGAAAGTAGCAAGGAATTCAAAGAAGAAATAATAAACTGGTTCAAAATTATAATAACTTCACAGTTTTTCAGTCTTGGATAGAAAAACATTAGAGTGGTGTTCCCATTCCTATCCCCATAACATTGGCGTATAGAATATTAGGGGCATTATAGTGAGAAATACACAACCTTTAGAGCAATTGAGTGATCGATTCTAAAAGACTTTTGAAGTTTTAGGATTAGGGTTCATAATAGAATTTCAAAAGTAGGTAAGATTCGGACAATCAAATAAATAGAGTAGAATAAAAGAGAAACTAATCTACTATTGTTTACTTACCTTAATTGACGTATTGTTGGAGTACACATCTATCTTGTGAGGAAGAGTGGTTGAGATCTGCGAGAGAGAATTATGGCTGCGAGAGATTAAGATCTATGAAAGGTAATCATCTAGAACGACAATGAGAGGAAATCATTGAAAACTGCAAGACTGAGGGAAAGAGAGAGATGTGAGAGCCGAGAGAGAACTTGAGAAGGGACGGCCTGCGCGAGTGGGGAAAGATTGCGAATGAGAGTGAGAGAGAACAAAGTCAACGAAAAGGGTGAGAATGGTTACGAGTTGTGCGCACAACCATCAAACGAGTTGGCGATGAATCATGAAATAGAGTTTGAGTTGTCGACGAACACTGAAGATAGAAAAAGAAAAAGGAATTGGAATTGTGAGGGTGAGACGATGAGAGAAAGCAAAAAGGGCAAAAAAGACTTTTTGCTTACAACTCAAAAATTGAAGATTCACTCTTTTATATATTTGATATATATATACTAGTTTTATATAAGTGCTATGCGCGTTCAAACCTGCTCGCAAGAATTTAATTAATTTAAAAACTTATTTTTATTATCTAAAAAATATATTACTCTACTTATATGTTGGTTTAATTTGCTTTTATCCAATTACTTAAAAAAATTGATATTAGTGCTTCTATTATAGTGTAAAATAGAAATAAATATAGTCGATAATTTATTATATATAATTATTTTTTTCTCTTAATTTTAGGTAGACAATTTGATTATTAGACTTCCTATTAACGGGTAACTTTGTAATTAGTTTTGTGTTGTAATGTTTGTTGTAATTAAAAAGAAAAAACAACTATCTAAATTATAGTGTTGAATGAGAGTTATAATAAGTGGACTATATTCTATGTATAACCAGTCGTATATTAATAGTTGTGTGGTTTAGTTCAAGTGCAACACAATATATGGACGTACATGAAATAAAAAAGACATTATGTGGACGTATATCTTATATATAACCGATTATATATATAACCGATTATATATTAATAGTTGAATGGTTGTTTAGTCCAAATACAACACTTAGACTCGTAAAAAAAAACAAAAATACAACACTTACACAATCGCACATTTAAGTGTAACAAGATAATGCGTAGAAAATATAGGCGACTTCCCAAAAATAAACTTAGAACAAAAATCGCAAATAATGGGTTGAAAATATAGGTGACTTCACATAAATAAGTGATTAAAGGGTATAAATGAAAATTCAAGTAACGAAGGAATCTTTTTCTATTCGTGCTTTTATATAATAGGTATATATATATAAACGTCGCAGACAAGTCTTAACGCTAGAATGACTTTATTTGTTAATTAACTTACTTTGCCGATGCCATATGAAAAGTCAAACTTATATCTTAAAGAATAAACATTAATATTCTAATCTAAAACATAGGAATTTAAAGTTAATCCAATATTGATCGTTGACGTCTCTTCCAAACTCTAATTATGATTTATTAGTAAAACTAGACACCAAAACGAAATTTCTACAAGTTATGCACAAAAATTAAAAAAACCATTAATGCATACTAGTGGCAAGTGGCAACCATCATTGCATTTTCTTAACCTTTTGGTTTCCCTATGTTCCCTTCTCATGTTCTTTATTTGGATTAGGGATCCTACATTTTGGTTGTAAATTGTAATTTGGTTAAAAACAAATTTATCCTGGAGCCTCCAATGGATTAGGGCAGATTTTTTTTTACATGGATCCTTGCATTGAGATCACATCTCATTTACAGTTCTTCTCATGTTTATTCCTTTTTTTTGGGGAAATTCTCATGTTTATTCTAATTAATCGATTATATCTTTTGCCATTACGTTTTATGAAATTCTTGATCTAACAATATGAACGCCCCATGAAATGTAGAAAGTGCATAACTACTCATGTGATCTATAAGACCATGATAATCATTATGAGTTTGTTGTCCTTGAGAATATTATATCTAGACGTCACAGAGATTCTTTTTTTTTTTGCAAAAATCTAGACGTCATAGAGATAATTAATAATTTAAACAGAAAAAAGTCTAAACTACCTTGGGATCTTTGTCCTGTACGTAATATTTGAAAAGTCTTTTTCATGAGTTCTTTGGAAATGTTAATTACTTTTATTAGTTAGATATTATTCTATTCTCTTAGTTGGTGTTTACCTTTTAAGTTTTGTTGCCATTTGATTGCCTATCTATCATTAGGTACTAACATCCTATTGTGTCTGTAATCAGGAAACTGTGATCAAGGAATATGAAAATCTGAAGTTTCAACAACCATATCAGCAAGCTATGTACTATTGCTCTTTGATACTTAATAATCACTCATGGCCATGGATCGAGCAGTTGGAAATCCTTCCTCACCTTGAAGCCGATGATCTTTCTAAATTCTCACCTTTGCTGCTGTCGAAATTCTTCTTGGAGTGCTACGTAGCAGGTTTAGACCCTGAACTATGTTCAATTGAAATAAATATAATTTTGGTTTCAGTTGTCTATAATTTTAGTTGCTTTGTTCACTTCTTTCTAGGTAACATCAGGGCAGATGAAGCTGAATCAATGATCATCCGTATTGAAGATATTTTCTTCAAAAGTATCCAGCCCATAAGTAGGCCACTTTTACCATCAGAGTTCTTAACAAATAGAATTGTGAAGCTTGAAAAGAAAAAGAGTCATTTCTATCCGGTGAAAGTCTTTAACAAAAGTGATGAGAACTCTGCAATAGTTCACTATATTCAGGTTCATGTCAAACTTTGCTACATTTATTTCTGTTTGGTGGAAGTCCTGAACATAAGATTCATTTGATTTATTATTGCGATTACTTTAGTCTTCTGAACCTTGTCGTGCTTGTAATCCAATTTTGGTGTGGTCATGCATAGCTACAGAGCATCACCTTGGTAGGCTTGAAACAAACTTCTCAATCATTTGTTCATCATATTTGAACCATTAATCGCTTATTTTTTTTTTCAGGAAAATTTTTTTGTTTTAGTAATAAGAATTGCAAATTACGAAAGCATAATGTGTGAACAAACTAGAACAAAAAAGACTAGACAAGACAGACAAGACATTCATTCTTTCTATCCATCCTCATTCCTCATGTAACTAAAAGTTTTGCAGTTCCTGATCCATTCGTTAAGTGGGAAGTCAAGGTTCTTTGAAGCCACCAACCACATTGCTACGTGATATTTTATGGTGTCCCATTTCTCTTCCATAATCATCTTTGCCCTAAAAAATGCGTTTATTCCTCTCAAGCCATACAAACCACAATACAGCAGGAATCGATGCATTCCAAGCTACCCTAAATATCTTGGTCAATCTGGTAATGCCAAAATGGAATCCCTGTCATTAAACACTAAGTTCCCTTTCCCAAAGTCCTCCAACATGGCCCACTAAATTCCTTTTGTGAAGGTGCAGTCCCAAAAAGATGCTCCAGAATCTCATTCGCCCTTTGACGTAGAACACACCAACTAGGGGATAAAGTGATGTAAGGTAATCTTTTTTGCAGCCTGTCACAAGTGGTTACTTTCCTAAGAGAAGCAAGCCTAGTGAATACTTTGACCTTATGTGGGATAGGTGCCTTCAACATATGGTATTTGAGCCCACTGCAACACTCTTCTACTCCACAACGGCCCCACCATATTACTATCAACAACTTCCTTCTTGGTTTCCTGTAATACCACCAAGTTTAGCTGTGCATTCAATATGGTAGCTTTAATTACTCTCCTCTTTCTATGGCTTCCACATCCTCATATATACCAAGACAATATTTTCATTGAAACACTTGTATCCTGATCCCTGACTTTCTACCCCCATTCAACCACTTAGCGGCTCCTTGCCCTACCCATCTCTCAGCCAACCCTTTCTTTGGAGTTCTGAAGAAGACCAAGAGTATTCTCAACCTCTTTATAGCAACTTTGTACTTGGTTGCCCAGTGTAACCTTTTTAGACTTTGTTGATGAGGAAAGAATAGTTGAAACTCGGAATTTTCTTTTGCTCCTGCATGGTTAGTGTTGCTAGGCTCTATAGAATTTAATATAGGGTTGGATTTATTGAGTAATAGCTTATTGAGAAAGCAAACATTCATTGTGCATGCTATGCCCTAAGCCATTTTATACAATGAATGATGTTTCAGCTGAAAACCAAAGTAAGGATTGATTTCTCAGGCTTTGTTCATTTGAAAAATATTTATAGAAGATGGCGGGCAATAGTTTACTATAGGCAAGAAAAGAAGAGCTAGAGGCAACAAAAGTCGTTTGAATTTGCAAAATGAGTAAGTTTTTTGTTGGCCAGAAGGCAATAAGGAAGAAATGTATAGTTTTCATGATTAGAGCTTGGAGGAGTTCTCGTAGGTCGTCAAGATGAAGTCCCTCAAGGCAAGGCAGTCTGTTGAGACTTTAGAATGTGCTAGCATAGATACTATCCTTGAGAACGCAAATGTAGGGCTTTAACGAGGGAAGTGCAATGATTGTATGTGTATTTCTCTCTTTCCTTCTTGTCCTTCACCAAATCCTCCTCTTTGCATCACTCTTTCAATAGAATTAAGGATTACTAACCCTATAGGAACTAAGGTGAATAAAAAGATGTGTGAATAGTCTAGTTGCTTTTACGTAGAAGTCACTGCGTTGCAAAGTAAGCTGAAAAGTACATATTCTTATGCTCTGTTCAGCTGTATAAAAAATCATCAACAACACGTCAGAAATCTGACTGTTCAGTTTTAACTTCTATGTCTCTCATTAATCTACTACTGAATTTTTTTTAAGATCCAATGGTTAGATTAAGAGATATGTTTACATCTTTATGACACCCCAAAACTGTTCTTTATACTAAGTTCTGTGCAATAGTTCTGTTTAGAAAACTATCTCACAAGTAAAGACTTATTTTCAGATCATGACTGTTCAGAATGTAGCGGAGTCAATACGAAAGCCAATCCTGTTACTGCAGAAGAAGCCTTGACAACCTCCAAAGTGTACCATAGATTATTCTCTCCGCCTTTTGGTTAAAATAGTGTCAAACTGTAGATTGGAAACCTCAACTTCTTATCTCCCCACTTCGATTCCCTTAATCAAATAGACCTATTTAAGATGAAAAAATGATGAGTTTTTTCTGTCAATGAGCTTGGAAACGGGTTCTAAAATTTCCTGAACTTCTCTCAACATTTTGAATTATTTAGATTTTTTTGAATAACTGAATTAAAAATATATGAAAACAAAATTTATATATATAGGGTACTTCTACCATGGGAACCAAATATATACCCATGCCATGAGTACACTATTTAGAACCATTGGATTTAAATCCAACACATTAATCGAGGTGACATAACTGCACAAGTCATTTAATGCACAACACATTTTGAGGGGTTCCCATGGCATGGGTATATATTTGGTCTCCATTGTAGAATTTTCCATATATATATACAACATATCAGAGTAAGGGGAAAACAACATGATCTGTAAAATTCAGTGCTAGCTCAAGGGGAAAAAAAAAGAAATATTACCACTAAAAGTCGGGCTTTTGAAAGAAATATAACGACATGCTTCTTTTTTGTTGTTTTGAATCTTACTGGCACTTAGATGAAGTTATTGGTACTTCTCTTTAGTGTGAAAACCTTACCAAAATTCTCTATATCTAATTAGAATTTATTTGAGTTATTTTCAAATTTTACTGAAGTCTTAGGTGAAGTTTTATTTTTGATCCGTGCTTGGAAGAGAGGTGTATAATTCACATGTAATGTAAAAATAAAAAAGTTGAAACTCTTGTTATATTCTTTCCCCATAAAAAGTTGATTGACGTAAAGTAGCAATGTGGGTTACTTCCATCTTCTTAGGTTTGTTTTGTTTTGTTTTTTTGTTTTTTTTTCAGGTGTATCTGGGAATCTGTGTGGGATACTTACATTCTGTTTTCAATTTTTTTTTTTTTTTTTAAAATTTTGTCAAGGACTACATACATTGTAGCCGAACGCAAATAATTTGGGATTGAGATTGAGGCTTGTTGTTGTTGAGGATTACATACATTCTGTTTTTGAAGAGTAGTTTTACATGGTATTTTGTTTCCTGGTTTTTGGTCCAAGTGTGTTCGATTGATTTTCATTTGTTTGAATTTGCAACTTATGCCTAATATGCAAGCTTAATGGGAGTAAATTGGTATTGAAACTGCAAAAGTTGTTCCATACAAGTATTCAATTACCAATGCATTTATGTACCATTTGTTTTTCATGGCTTTGTTTTCTATCAGAACAGGTTCTTTCTTCCTAGTAGTTTGTGCTCCGTTAACTTTAAATTTCAAATCCTTTCTTTTCGTTGGAAGTTCATCCATGTAGTGGTGTTTCCTTTCTTTTCAGGTTCACCAAGATGATTTTTTGTTGAACGTTAAACTTCAGCTTTTTGCTCTTATAGCGAAGCAACCAGCTTTCCATCAGCTTAGATCAGTTGAGCAGCTTGGATACATAACTGTGCTTATGCAGAGGTATGTGGACGGTCATCTCATTATTTGACTTCATTTGTTTCCATGTTTATTCTTAATTAATGAAATCTCTTTCCATTTTTAGGTATGACTCTGGTGTTAGAGGACTACAATTTATTGTCCAATCCACAGTGAAGGTATATTCAATGGTTATCTTCTATGGTATATATGTTTCTTTTGCCTGAAGCTCTATTTCTGCAGGATCCAGGACACATTTATCTGAGAGTTGAAACATTTTTGACGGAGTTCGAGAATAAACTTAATGAGATGACAAATGATGAATTCAGGGTGAGCATTTCATTCCATCTTTGTTGATGCTTCGGTCTTTCTTTTTACGCTAAAACATTTTGGGGGCATTTGGTTGCTAATTTTATTAGAGAATAAAATCATGGTAACTACAAACAATGTAGGACACAGACAAACAGAAATGACAAAGCATAGATGCGCTCGAGTCCAGATTGATGTTATTCTAGAAAGACCCTGTATTCACAGAGTGAACTAGCACTCTTTCTACTTCTAAACGTTGCTTACATATCTTGGCCAATAGCAGCTAAACGTTTCACCCTTTTGCAACCATAAAAGCAAAATGATTCAAATCAATTAATGGGGTACATCCATCAGATATAAATACATACCGTAACAAGTTTGATTCCAGCTTCACACCTTCAAAATATTTAATCCAAAATTAATATTTCATTTGGAAAAACTAAATTAGTAGAAGGATACACAGATTTAATTTAGAGGCCTTTCTATTGTATAAGAGTTCTGGTTTTTAACGGCTAGCACAAAAACCTCATAATCAAAAGGAAAAAGATTGAGTAACATAATTTTGATTCATACATTTGCTACACAATGGCAAGGAGGGGATGGGGATCTTTTCAACACGCATTGAGATGACACAAAAACCTCATAATCAAAAGGAAAAAGATTGAGTAACATAATTTTGATTCATACATTTGCTACACAATGGTAAGGAGGGGATGGGGATCTTTTCAACACGCATTGAGATGAGTGTGCGATGCACCTCGATGCATGTTGAAAAGATTCCCACCATCGTGTAGCAATTTAGCAAATGTATGAATCAAAAGTATGTTACACATTCACTTATCTAATCAAAAGGGATGTACCGTAGTTGAAACAAGGAACTTGGCGAGCAAAATAATTAGTGTTGACTCTTGAAAGTTGGGTGTTTCCGTTAGCCATTTATCAAACTCTAGAAGAGTTCCCAGGAGAAGCAAGATCTGGCCATGAATCAGTTTTCCTAGGAGATTGACTTAGTATCCCTTTGTTCATGGTGTTAGTGAACTCCAAACTATACTTTTTTCTGTCTAAACCAAGTTAAATGGGGATGACACTCGGCTTGAGGATGTGGCAAAACAAAGAATTAGTATGACAAAACATTTGTCTTGTATTTAGTTAAGATAAACCCTTTGTTTTGTTCGATTCCGTAATTATAAACCAAAGATTCCCAATTCTTCAGAATCATAACCAAGGTCACCTCGAATTCTAAAAAGCTTCACATGACATCTAACAGAGTCTTCTTCCAATTATGAAAGATAATTAAAAAATCCTGACCATGTTAGCAAATACACTGATGACTTCTTGCTCTTCATTCTGGTACTGTCCTTTATTTTTCTTGTACTGCAAAAGTAGGCTCGAGCTAAGAAGCACAACCATTAAATTACGGGTATGTAAAACTCTATTTGGATTAGGAAAGTTTGTTTTGTCACTTGTAAAGTGTTTTTCAAAAAACATGCATCGTCTTTTGGAATTTATGAACATGCAGTCACAACAGACGCTGCTAGAGTCAAAGAAACATGTGTCCTATCCCAAGCCTCCATGTGCCTCTATAGGCTTGTCATGTCGTGTACCATGTCTGATCTTTAGTTGTATGGGCTTCCCACTGTTGGAATGTCTTCCCCAAAGTTTACCTCACGCAAGCATTTTGGGTTCGAGGGCTCATTTTAAGATTGTGCCTCCCCTTTATTACACAATGCTTCTTTAGGGGCTTCAAAAAATCTATGGGCTCTAGCCTTGCATCTCTCTCTCAATAGTCAATTCACATGTTTAGTATGGGTTTAGGGATAAGCTCTAATAACCTTGTTTTTCTCATCTATTGGATCTGTGGATCATCATCAATTAATAAACTGTACAAAATATGGAATAGAGGATGGTAAATTAATAAATGTAAAAAAAAAAAAAAGGAAACCTTAGATCATGAATTTCGGTCCAAGGTGGAGTGTTGAAGATGTGTGGACTGAAATTAGTCCCACATCAATTAAAGAATACTTCATAAAGAAGTATATAATTGATTGTCTTCTCCCAACTAGTATCAAGGCTTTTTGGAGTAAAACCTCACACCTATGAGTTGAAGGTGGTTAAGTTGGGGTCAATATCGGTACTAGCGAAGATCCACAGACCTGCGAAGAAGTCTTGCGGGTAAATCGCTTGCTGATGTTGTGCTCGTGCATGAAATTTAACATGGTATTAGATCCAACGGTTCGGTGTGGACCTATTGAGAAAAAAAAACCCTTGGATCATGAATTTTGGTCCAAGGTGGAGTGTTGAAGATTTGTGGAGTTTTTGGACCGAAAGAGTTAGTTCCACATCGATTAATTAAGACTTCATAATAAAGTAAATAAGTAATTATCTCCCTCCTAATAGTACCGAGACCTTTTAATATTGAACTCCACACCAATCAGTTGAAGGTGGTATCGGTACTGGCTGAGATCCACCGGCCCACAAAGAGGTGTCACGGGCATGCCGCTTGTTTATGTTGTGGGTGCGAAAGGAAAATTTAATAATAAATTGTTAGTGGTGCAAGCTTAATGAAGTGCATTCTAAGCTTATATTTCTGTAGGTATGATGATATTACGTGGGTCCGTGATAGAGTTGAAAGTGGGGCAGGGATTCCCCGCCCCCCGCTGGGCCCCGCACCGGCGGGCCGTGGATTTCCCGCATTTTTGCCCCCGCCAGGGCGGGGCGGGTGCGGGTGCGGGTGCGGGGTATGCCTTTGCCCCGTGGTTTTCCCTGTAGAACTGCACCGTTTCCCGCCCCGCGGGGAATCCCCGCCGCCCCGCCTCGTGGCCCCGCCCCACGGGGAATCCCCATGCCCCGCCTCGCCCCACGGGGGATCCCTGCCGCCCCGCCCCGCCCTGCCCCGCCCTGCCCCACCCCGCCCCGCCCCGCCTCGTCACACGTCCCACGAGGAATCCATTTTAAAAAACTAGTCGAAATCCCGCGCTTCGCACACGGGTAAGACTAAGTGTCAATATATTAGTGAAAAAATAATTAACTTAATGAGAAAAAAAAACTAAAAAAATAATCTTTACTACATAATCTCGAATAAATTTTAAGTGAAGAATAATATCATTTAATTTTTTTGTAGCAAAATTAGGGAATATATGCCTTGAAAGTTTAAAAACTTTTTGCATATGGTTATACAAAAATATAATCCTAATAAAATTAATTTGATGAGAAAAAGGAAGTGATAAAAAAAGAAAAAAAAACTTATGTAAACATTGGTGAAATCCCAATTTAATACTTTATGAATAGAAGCTATATTTATTTTGAAAAATGATTAATTAAAATTTTGTTGTCACAATAAAGTATATATAACAAATTGACATCTTGTTGAATAACTAAAAAAAGGGAGGTCATTGATCTAAACAATGCACACAAAGAATGACGATCAGTATATGTCATTTCTAAAATATTTTTGTTTGCTGTTGAAAAGAAAAATAAAAAAGAGATCAGAATAAAAACTCAAAGGTAAAAATCTGAATATAAAAAACACCGAAAACCAAATAGCTATCAAAAAGTCGAAAAGAGCAAAAAAGTAAAAGTTGAAAAACAACTAAAAATAAAAAAAAATGTTATGGTAAAAAAGTGCGACATAAGGAAACTTCAAATGTACAAATAAATTTTGTTGAGACAATGAGGATATATAATAAAAACATATGATCTTGTCAAATAAACTTAAAATTGGAGATCATAGATCTAGGCAACACTTACCAGAGATTATCAACAAATACATATCACTTCTTTAATCATTTTGTTATTAGAATTTTGATTCAATTCTAAAAAGAAAACAAAAAAAATCAGAATCAAAACGAAAAGTAGAAACTTGACAATAATGTGTGTTGGAAGATATATATTCTTAATGTGGAAAAACGCATTAAAATATGTTGTGGCTTAGCATAGTTTGTTATTTTGTTCCTATATGCCGCATAGTTTGTTATTTTGTATCTATATGCCACATAATTTATACTTTTAGGTTTTGTATATATATGCCACCTAGTTTATATTTTAAAAATATTTAAGGATGCTTTTATTTATGTGTTTGTTGTTTGGAATGAAATGAAGCTTTTTACTTGTGTTTAAAGTTGAATCTATTTGTATTTACTATTTTCTTTCTTGAGGACAAAGTCCATTTTCTAGTTATGTTCAAATTTAAAATGTAACTTCTTTATTGATGTGGTAAATATGTCACTACTAGTGATTCTGAATTAATAAAGAAAGGGCATTCAATATTTCATTTTCTAGAAAGATGTCAAACATAGACCATTTAATGACTGCAACATCTTCCATATGTCTCGCACAAGATTCCCATATACACCATCGAAGTATCGAACTCCCGCCTAGCAATCCGGTCAACAATGACCAATGCATCACTCTCTAACAGTGGGGCCCCGCTCCCCGTGGGGAATCCGGCAGGGCGGGGCGTGGGACGGCAAAGTTTGTCCCGCGGGGAATTTTTGAGGAAAAATCCTCGCCCCGCACCTCCGCGGATGCGGGGACGGTATCTTCAATCCCCGCCCCGACCCGCCCCGCTTGCAACACTAGTCCGTGAGCTTTACTGTTCTACTATGGCTGTATTGTGTAACAATTGAAACTGCGTTTTTTTTTTTTTTTTTTTTTTTTTTTTTTTTTTTTTTTTTTTTTTTTTCAACTGTTATGCAGAGCAATGTCAATGCATTAATAGATGCAAAGCTTGAAAAGCACAAGAATCTAAGAGAAGAATCTGCATTTTACTGGAGGGAAATTGCAGATGGTACGCTCAAGTTTGATCGAAAAGCTGCAGAGGTATGAACTGCTTTTTGCTGATTTTTTTTTTTTTTTTTTTTTTTTTTTTTCAATACTTGGGATGTAAAAATTAGGGGAGGGTGGTTTTGGGGGTTTGGAACATCCAAAGAATGACCCACTTAGAAAACTCGACAAGGGGTTAAAATTGAAGGAGCTCGATGGTATCTACTTTGCCGTTATTTGTTTTAGTGTTTCTTAACCTTGGTGCTCATATCTGGTTGTAATGTAGGTTTCAGCATTGAAGCAACTAGAGCAACAGGAATTAATAGATTTCTTCAATGAATACATCAAAGCTGGTGCACCGCAGCGGAAGGCACTGACCGTTCAAGTGTACGGAGGCCTGCATTCTACGGAGTACGAAGCAGCTAAAAATGAAACTCCTCCACCAGAGAATGTCCGGATTGACGATATATTTTGCTTCAGAAATTCACGGCCACTCTATGCTTCTTTTAAAGGAGGTCTTGGCCATATGAAGCTTTAAGTGCTACCATTACCTGTCTTTATCTGCTACATTAGAGGACAGCCAGAGATCAGACCAGTGAACCTAACTGCTCTTATTTTTTCGTTGTCGCCATTACAGGGTTGAATGGCCGCAGGTGGTTGCTTTGTGCAAATGTTTAAAATTTAATAATCATTGGTTCGATGATTGCGCTCAGCCAGAGAACTGTTTTGTTGTCCATTTGTTGTATTTACTGTGTTGAAGTATTTCGGATTACATTAAGCATTCTCATGTTCATTCGTGATTAAAATAAATGGTGACACTGCAGCTGTGTTCATGTAGTTGACGGTGGGTTTCGAGAATTTGGATGGACTAATAGATCCTTTATATAATTCCTTGGATATTAGTTTGAGCTAAATAGAACCTTGATGCTCTTTATTTTGTTTCTAAACTCCGCGCACTGATAAATTCGAGGCATTGAGGCCTAAGGTAACTTGGGATTCAATAATTAGGTAGGACTTCAAAGATTATAATTTGTGAGGGTTTGAAATTTGATCCATGTAGTCGGTTTTAACTAATTTGACATTGAGCCATTTTTGTTGTTGAACTTGTTGAAAAATATATACAGTTTCTATTTTTATAGGCAGTGGCTAAAAGGACTTCATTTTTTGTTATAAGGATCTCAATTTTGTGAAATTATCCAACTACCCCTTTTATATAAAGGGTTTTTACTCATCCATATCTCACTCGCCTCTCTTTCAAAATGCACTCGTCAATAGTTGAAGTCTGACGAGATCTGAGCAAAATCACATGGAGTCGACGTTGTGGGTATATTCATCATCTCTTTTAGTGTTGATTTTGATGTTTGTTTTAGTTTTTTCTTTTCTTTTGAGTCTTTTGTTTGTGAATTTGTTTTTGGGTTTAGGGCTTTGATTTGAAGCTTGAATTTTGCATTTTGGGTGTAAAGTTTCGATGGAATCAAAAATATTAAGCGATTCCGAGCAAAACCTACTACTCTTTTTTACCATTTCATGTATTATTCAGGAGTTTTGAAGTTTTTTTTGTTCATTCTGGTCACCCGCAAGCTTAGGAGGTCTCGGACAAATAGAGTCGACTCCTCTTTAGAGGTCTCGGTCACACTGAGTCAATATCTCTAAAGAGGTTTTGGTTAGATACCTATTTCGCCCACTGAGACCGAGTTATCTTCACATTATCGATTGGAGTCGATCGAGACCACTAAAGATGTATCGGCTCTGTATTTGACACCTCTGAAGAGGTGTTGGCTCGTTTCGTTAGAAACTTGTGGGCGACACTTCTTCAAAATTAGGGTCTGGGTAATGGGGTGAGCAAGAGATTTTTGGAATTTTAAGAATAAAAATGAGGTAAACTAAGTAAAAAGTGGAGTATACGAAGTAAAAATTTAAAACTGTGATTTGTTTAGCAAAAACTGGAATTCGTTTAGTTCCTTCCTTTTTATATTTAGTTATGGTAAGCAAATTGGCATATTCAACATAATATCCTGTATGGTATGCTCTTCTTGAACAATATTATTTTAACAAATGAAACGCATGTCTCTTGTTGGGTGTGGTGCGTCTTCTGAAATAGTTGGGGACTTGGGGTTAATCTTGGACACCAGAATATCAAATAAAATAAAATAAATAAAAAGGCATTACTACAACTTGAACTGCTGGTTGACGATGTTCTTGCCCCCATCAAATTTTCCCATTTCAGCATTGATCAACCATTTCCATTCCAAAACTTCCCCTCCATCCATCAAATTGTATAACTTTGGACAAGTTTTTCCATCTTTTTTTTTTTTTTTTTTTTTTTTTTTTTTTTTTTTTTTTTTTTTTTTTTTTTGTACAAGTCTTGCTTTAACTATGTCCATATCCAAAACCAGCAAACACATATTAAGTATCATACTTCAAGTATGAATGTTTAAATCAAAAATGGTTAGAACTTTATTATATAATTAAAAAAAAGAATTATGTTTACAACCAAAGGCCCATCTTTACTTTCACTCCTCTCTTGACTGATCCACCATTCATGATTAGTTATATGCAAATTGAGCCAATTAATGTGTACAATCTCCAGTTATATATCCACATTATTTATCCACCCCACCCCTCTCAATAACTTCGCTTATTTTCTCATCATCTGATTGAGACACCCACTCATTCCCATCACTATCCGGTCTCAATCTGGTCAGATCATCAACAAAATCAACGGTCCTTATCTGAAGACCCTCTTCTTCTGATGGGGTGCCCTGATCAATAGTCTTGTTTTCCATTTCCAAAGTGGAATTGCTCATTGAGAGTCATTTGACACCATCTTGTACAACCATCTTCCCATTGAGGTACATTTGGCGGGACAAGTCCCATTTGTGGAGGTCTGACACTGCTTCCTGCTGCGTTGACAAAGTCAAGGACTCGGTCAAGGCCAGTAGAGGTTCAAGTAACAGTGTTTGGGCCTCCACTAGTGAGTTCTCTTTTTGACCTTTTTTCATCTCTTCTAACAATGTTTTGCTCGTTTCAAGGCCTGCCCAAGTATATTAATATTTGTTTGTTTTGATTAGTGGAGTTGGTCTTGCTTATGAAATACTATGTTTTAATTAAAGTTGGTAAGTTTTGATATATTGAGACTCACCTGAAAGGTACCCACCATGGACGTAGCCATTGAATCTCTCATTTGTGTGTTCCCCTGTGAAAAAGATGGGTCCAACTGGAGCCTGTACCATCAGTCAATTTGACAAAGTTAGTTTGGAGTTTGGACCAAATATTTGTTACTAAGAAAATATTTGGACAAGAAAAAAATAAAAACAAGGGAGAAAAGACTTTGCTTTTTGGAAAATTATATCCAGTATACATTAAGCTCAATGACATTTTGTGGAACACACTCACAATGTTCTAGTACTATGAATAAGTCTAGCTAGCCAACTTTACTATAGCGTGAGCTACTTCGTGAGCCCTTAATTAGATGTATTACGATGCACACAAAACACGCGAATAGCTTATAAGGGCATAGTAGGTACCTCCAACCGCATCTTGGTCCCTCGGAGGTTCCAGTTCGACACATGTTGGAGTCAAGTTGTCAAAAAAAAAAGAAAAAAAAAGAGCATTGCTATATGTATAATTGACTGAGCATGTTCTGTTGATGTCATCCTTGCAAAAACTTAAAAAGGGAGAAAACTAGAATGCATACCTTAATGTGCACAAAATCTTTATAGGTGGCGAAGATGGGGTAGTTGCTGTAGCTCCCGCGCTGGAAGCGGTTGTTCCACCAGCGAGGGACTAGGATGCGGTCGGCAATAGGTACCTTCGGTCCAAATATGTCTCTAAGCACGCCCATTGCCTCTCTCAACGTTTCCTTTTCACTCTGCGCTTCCACCCGCTTCGACTCCTCATTTGTTAATGTCACCACCAGAATATTTGATCCCGGATAAGCATTCTCCATATGCTGATTAGGGATAACAAGAGATTCATGATTCATCAGCACACATTGAAAGTACATAGATTGATTAATCAATAACACCACTCAAAAAAAGTAATTTAAATTTTGTTGATGCACCACATAGCAACAACAAGCTTAGCAAAAATAGGTTAATTAGATGGCTCTAAAGTCAAGTAAGGCAGTTTGAACTCATATTTATTGCTTTCTATGTTTTTGGTTTCAATCTTTAAATTATGCTTGCATGTCATTGTTGTTATCATATTAGTATGAACTATTTTCATTCACGAAACATTAAAAATGATAGTTTTTTGATATCTTAGGGTCTATATGGCAAGTTTAGAAAATTTTGTCTATGTAAGATTGAAATTGGCTAAATTGAGGAACAACTTAAAGTCTAAAAGGAATTAAGTGAGGTAGTTAGTTAGGGAGGTATTGGCATCTATTTTTGAGAAACGGCTTAAAAGTCTAAAGGGATAAAGAAAATTGAGGAACCAAACATGACTCATCAACTGACTTAAGACACTATCTTTTTTCACATTTTGTTTTCAAGCCTAATCTCACAACTCCCAAGCCTGATGCTTCCTGATTTGTGTTGATATTTCCAAAGCAAACATACACATACCTCTATCTTTTTTTAAGACAAGATAGAGTTATCAAACTTAGTCTTAATGCATGTATTTCCTATATAGTAGTAATAATTACACACCTAATGCATACTCAAGTTTCTAAGCCTTCTTTTTTAAGCCGTCAACAGTCAAACCTACAACTTCTTCAAACCTTACTTTTTAACAAGTTTCTTGGCCTCTTAAAAAGCAGTTTGCGAGAAAAAAAGAATTCAAAAGCTTGATTGTGAAATATGTAAAAAGAATTTTGACCAACAACAAGAACAATAATTAAAACCTCAATTCCTAACTATAGTTGGGTCAATTCAATGCAGTTGATGACGCGTTTTCATAATCTTTTTTAATTAATGTATCTCAAGATATCATTTAATGAAAAACTTAATATACCTGCCAAAACGTATAATAACCGCGCCTCTCGTGTGCATAAAGAAAGAACTCAGAGCCAGGTCCACATGGCCAGAACTTCCATGGGAACTTTAAAAAGATCTTTGTATACACTATCACGTCACACTTCATTATCGCTTCAGTTTTCCACTTCTGGCAAGTTTTATATTCTCCCCGTCAATATAATACAGTAAACAAACAAACAAACTGAACATAAATAAATATAATTCAACAAGCTCAAACCACTAATTAAGCCAGTAGTTCTTGCATGGGACACTGAAAGAGACATTAACAACTGCATTGAAAACAATTACATTCAAATAAAGAAATAAAACAATCTAACTTACTCAACAAATGAGTGTACCGCCCACAAGTACTAGAAAAATCAAGCATACGGGCAACAAGGGTAATCTTATTATATGCATGAATATATGATGAAACCAGCTGGAATCAAGTACAACTGTACAAGCCCCAGTTTTAATTATACTATTTCAAAGTTAATTACAAACTAGTACAGATATGGTTAACAACTAAAGCACGTGTGCAGTATAATTTAAAGGGTGTTAGGTTCTGTTACATGTGTTTCTTCATCAGCATAACTGATATCATATTTAGGATTCCTATCGAAACATACATATTTTATGAGACGATGAGTTGGACAACCACCTCAATTAGTAGTCATGGATTCCAACTCTACATAAATCCCGTTTTTAGACCGTAAATGTTCAAACGTTTTTCAGCCCTAGTTTACTATAATTCAACTAATTTTATAAGAGTTAGTTAGAGTGCCCCAATTTTATAACTCAAGAAAAAAAAAATCAAAGGAATATAATGTAACTAGCATGATTAGAGCCCATGACTTCTACCTCATGACTCTAGATCTCAATTAACTAGTGTGGTGATACAATAATTAATAAGACTGATCTTTTTTACGGTCAATAATAAATGCATCATAGGACTACAGGTACATTAGTCAGTAATATATAATATCAATTTTGTGTGCCTAGTAAAATAAAAGCGTTGCAGATTTAAATGTTCCCGTTCTATAGAAGAGTACTAGACTGAGTAATATGTTTATGATCAAGTTGTGCTAGAAATTGACATTTAGAAAAAACTCAACACTAGAAGACCTAGAAATGAGGGTAGATACTGAAGCAATCACATGCATATATATAGGGTGGGGACCAATTAATAAACCATCCATTAATGCTATGTATGTAATTAATCAAGACAGATTTTGGTCTTGAAAGACGACACCTAGCTAGAGATATCTAGTATCTGCATTGGATCTTGTAGGACAAAAAAAAAAAATCAAGTAATTTGAACGAGATCATTGAAGGAAGAGACAAGCTTTGTTGAAATGTTCTTCTTTAATGTTATTTTGAAGCTATGCATCTATTTATTTTTCCAATCAAATCACTATTGCACTCACAAGTCACACCAAAAAACAAAATCAACATAACAAGCAAGCAATCACAGTACTAAGATACTAGTACTAAGATACTAGTATAAGATATCCTACATGCAATCATCAATTAAATCGTATTTATTCCTTCCGCATCACTTTTCTCTACTAGCTAGCTAACAAGGAAAAAAAAATGTATTACAGTAATTAATTAAGTGATTGGCAGGGAAAAAGACATTAAGCTAAGCCAAAAAAAGGAGCAAATTAGTGGGTTCACATAAAAAGCAGGGTACCATCTCCATCAACTATTTCTAGTTTTACTACTACAAACAATGCCATCTATGTCAATTTTTGAAATGTATCCAAGACTTTCAACATGAAAAATACAATTTACAGACTTCTTTTGTGATACAACATTATACTTTTCATGGCATTAACTTACTAAAAATTATGCTATCCATGCCATTTAATTTATTAAATTAGCATCTCATCAAAGCAATAAATGAAAGTAAAAATCATGTTAATTCAGATTCAGTAGTATTTTATTAGAGATCAACCAACAGTGGAGTCACTCCAAAACATGAGTGGATCATATGAACTCTCCCAAACTTGCCTTTTGACAAATAATCTATCTCATTAGAGATGGTTTGACAGATTAGAGCTTTTTATGGAATCATTGGAATGGAAAAGAGTACTTTTAAATAACATATATATGATAAGATAGCATTGCGGAAAATGCTTTAGAGATTCGTTCGTAGCAATTTTGAAATGCCACTTTCTGCTATTGCTGTTTCTTTTATAGGTTTAAACTATTTTATGATCTCATTTTCACATTTTCAATAAACAACATATTTTTCCCTTCCAAGATATCTAAATGGGCACTTCATTTACAAATTGGGTCATATTTTCAATCAAAGCAACAACTCTAATGAGCATTATTTATGAAAACATATAGAGTTGAGAAGGGCACATACAGGTAACTGGGGACGAAAGCAAATGAGGTCGCTTTGGAGAACTCCCACACTAACTGACAAAATCACATAATTGGCATTATATGTACACCCATCCTCCGTTTTCACCGTGACGCCGTCTCTCGAGTACTGCAGTTCCCGAACAACCTGCGCACCATCCCCATAACAGTTATAGTTACGCAATTAAAAGCTACAGTATATCCGAGTAGCAAAAGACTTAGTTCCCTTGAACAAAGTTTTTTCGAGTGGATAAAAAAAATTGAATTGGAACCGCTTTTCTTATAGGACTTAATAGTGCACAAACGTAGATTAATCAGTGTGCTTGGTGGTGGATATTCGAGAGAAATAAAAATAAAAATTAAAAAAAAAAAAACAAAAAAACAAAAAAAAACAAAAGAGGCTATACTACTACCTATTCTGACCCCCCTCTATTGCAATTATCTGTTTAGTTCTGTGCACATGCATATAGTAGTAAATAATTAAAGCCAAGAGCTCGAGAACAACACAAATTAAAATGGTGACTAACGAGGAGGAGAGGTCAACAACATCCATGAAATTCTGGGCAGTCAAACAAGAAACTTTTTTTGTGATAGCAAAACCCACAACATAAATAATCTTGTATTAAATGATGGGTTTAGCCATTTAATTGCTTCGGTACATTTCTCATCTACCCTCCAACCACTAATTCTATTTGGATGCGTGTGGGACCTATCACAAGATTTTGACTAACATCATTTACGAACTAATGCCACGTGGCAGCCTATGAGAGCATCGTTTCCAAGGAAATGCTATAGAACCATATATATGCCAGACAGGTAAAAGAGTGTTTTGTTTTTAACTAGTAGAGGGAATTAAGGAATAGGCACCCCCATTTCTATTTATTGTTGAAAGTGACAACACAATGCAGAGATCCAATTGTGTATGTTAATGTCTGGAGGGCTATGGCTACATGGGGCCCTTCAATATGGTGGCACATGGTCATTCAAAAAGTAAATGAGTTGCATGAATGAAAGGAAAAGAAGTACATGGACAAAGGAACAGTGGTGAAACTTGCGTTGAAACAACAATTTTCCTAATCAACAAAAATAATAAAATTTTAATTCTAAATTAGTTGAGGTCCACGGCTACCTAAAATTATTTCGATATTTGGGTCTATATATAATTGCAGAATTTTTATAGTTCTCATCTTAGTTTTTACATCACCAAGTTAATTATCTAGGGAACAATAAATGGATTATGTCTACAATTCTCAATAATCACTATGAATACCTACCTAGTTTTTCACTGTTAAAATTTATAGAATATTTGGAAAGAAAGTGACCCAGCATTTCAATTTTATAACTAAAAAACAAAAGACAAAGCCAATAAAGCACAAAGATTTCTTAAACTGCTTGAAACAAATAGCACAGACAAACTTGCCTTGTCTGTAAGTGGTAATAACGTAGAGATAAAAAGGTTGGGGCACTTTGAAAAAAAAAAAAAAAAAAAAAAAAAAAAAAAAAAAAAAAAAAAAAAAAAAAAAAAGGGTTGGGGCACCACTCCTGACGCGTTGACCAAAGAGTCAAAAAACCAACTCTGCATTCCAAGCACAAACAAAAACAGACAACGCTTTTCACAAATTGGAAACTTTGAGTCAACATAAAAAATTTGTATGCAAGTTTTCCAATGTGCATATCAAATTGCACGTTTTACGAAACTCAATAGTTCATTCCCAATTCTCCTAACAAAAATCTATTTGGACACTAAGGGTCCAGACTCAAAGAGGGGTTTTTAAGATTTTTGTAAATATTAAGAGTAGTGCTACTTGGACTCATGAGTCCGGACCCTTAGGGGGTTTTTTTAAAAATTTTTATTTCAAAGTCATCCTCAAGCAATCAATGACTTCAAAATTATAACTTGTAACACTCCTTTAATATTTACAAAAATCTCAAAAACCTCCCTTTGAGTCCGGACCCTTAGTGTCCAAATAGATTTTTTGAAATATTAAAGGATTGTTACAAGTTATAATTTTGAAGTCATTGATTGCTTAAGGATGATTTTGAAATAAAAAATTTTCAAAAAACTCCCTAAGAGTCTGGACTCATGAGTCCAAGTAGCACTACTCTTCTCCTAACACTTGAATTTGAAACTACTCATAACATGCGAAAAAAAAATTGAGAAAGGGTACTGCTATTTGAACTCATGACATCATTTAACACACACCTTGCACAAGTTATTCGTGTGCACCTTAGGATGCAGGGATATATATTTTGGGTCGAGGGCCTAATGTGCATTTTGGTATGGGTTGTGAAGTCATTTCTAGCTCTGACACGTATTTGTTAAGGATCTTGGACATAATTGTTTTTCAATACAAAATTTAAAGGACTACAATAACTATGTGCAGGTGTATTGTTGAGGTTCTTGAGAAAAACTTCAAAATTTGTGTTTTTTTGATACAAAATTCAATAGGCCACAACAACTCCTTCATTCCATAATATGTGTCACATTTTCGCTTTTGCATAAGAATTAAAAGTAATGATCAATTCACCATTACAATTTCATAAGAAGACTAAAACACCCTCCCATAAATGACTACATTTATTATGGATATTGTATATCAAAATGTGACTAATAATGCCATTAACTAAATAGAATGAGGTTATAATTAAAAATAAAACATTTAACATATTGTGGAACGAAACAAAATTTAAAAAATGTGATGCATATTATGGAAGGAAGGGAGTATGTGTTAAGCAAACAGATAGCCCAATCATTTTCTTTCTTACCTTGTTTAGCTGAAGGCGAGTGTCAACAATTTTCCCTTCGGAGGTGAAGAGAAAACTTTCTGCCATTTTAAAGAGCAAGAATTCATAGCCTCTCTCGTCCGCCACAAGAAACTCTCTCTCCCCAAAATCAGTGTAAGTTGATATTGGCTCCACCTCTGTAATCACACACACACACAAAAACACAAACACTCACAATCAGTTTCAATCATTTATCGATCTCAACCAACTCAATTAATTGAACAGTAGTTAATGCTCACCGGCCATCTCGAAATCGTGGAGGACGAAATCAATTGCAAGCTCTATGGGCGTCTTCGGCGACCTACCAAACAATCCTCATTGGTCAGACTTCAAAAAATTGATTTCATCCGACTACCAAAAAAACTACAACAATACCTCAATCCCAAATTAATTAAAATTAGCCATATGATCGAATGAATTTTCGCACTCCGCTCGATTCAATGCCTTTGATAGAGTTCTCACAATTAGATAGATAGATAGGGGTAGTGCTATTTGGACTCGTGAGTCGGACTCAAAACTTTTTTTAATTTCAAATATACCCTTGAGCAATTAATGAAACAACCATAATCACTTGTAAAATTCTTATTATACCCCTTAAATATGTACGAAAAATTTAAAAACCTCCCTATAAATCCGGACTCATGAGTCCAAGTAGATTTATTGGATAGATAGATAGATGGAGAGTTACGTACGGTGGTGCTTCCGGCGATGATGACACGGTGGAAATGCCACGAAGCTTTGCTTCTTGATTCCTAAGTTCTTGAATGGCCGACATCACAGCTTTGTTGTAGGAGTCGGCGGCCAATCCACTCGGACACTTGTTTCCACTGCAACCAAATCAATTCAAATCAAATCAAATCAAAACGTAATCCATCAATCAATTAATTGATCAGTCAATCAATGAACGAACCTCTGGTCGTAGATGTTGTAGCGAGCATTGCTATAATCGGAGAAGCAAGTGCGGAGTCCCGATCTGTTGGCGAGTTCCCAAACAGGATTCGACTCCCGTCCACCTACTCCTTGAATCCACCCCGCTCCCATCTCCACCGTCAATCCTCCGAAATCCTCCTTCCGTATCCGTCCGCCAATGCGATCCGACGCCTCCAAAATCACCACGTCCTCGATTCCGCTCTTCGCCAGCTCTTTCGCTGCCGCTATGCCTACAAACAACACCGCACTAAAGAACATCAAGCCTCGGCAATCTCATGGCCCGTAGGACTAGTCAGACAAAGGGTCTGTCTAGATACCTATAGTTACTAAAAGAAAAGAAAATCAAGAACAACAAGCAAGCAAGCATAACATTGAGAAATACGGAATTGGATCGAAAGAGATCGGTACGGCCGGAACCTCGCCGAGGTGGAGGAACTCACCGGAGATTCCAGCTCCGACGATGATGACGGAACAAGAAGGGGAGGAGGAGTCCATGTTAACGTACAACTGAAAGTTTTTAATTTTGCTCTGTTTCTGTTTGCGGGGTATATTGGATAGCGGGAGAGGATTTATATTTATAGACTAGTTTTGTGAGTGAAATGACTGTGGTGCCCCTGGAAGCGGCCCCTTGTTAGGAGGGTGTTTTCGTCATTTCGTCGTGTGGTGTGGTGGAGACTGGAGAGAGGATAAGAGTCTCGTCATTCGTGTGTTCGCACGTGGTGAATGTTTCTGTTCCGTGTGGGAACGTGTCAGCGAGTCGGAACGGTCCGGGTCGACAAACTAGTGCTTCTCAACTCGAAAGACTTTATTAGTATTATTTTTGGGAGCCGATAAAGGGACTCCACTTTTTGCTTTAACCTAATCTACTTTTTAAAAGAATTTTAATTCATGCGTGAAATGACCCAACTGACCTCCATATAAAAGGGTCTTTGTTAACCCATACCCGCTGACCTCACTCACCCATACCTTAATCACTCAATCGATTCCCTCTCTCAAATTGCACCATCACCTTCAACAAAATCTAATGAAATTCGGACAAAACCACATCAATTCAATGTTGTGAGTGCATTTTTGTAATGACCCCTGAATTCTAACTGGTGCTACGTGTCAATTTAGGTCGTACGTGGGCTCATTTGGCGTGGTACAAAGTTTAATTTTCGGTCATCAACGCCGAAGTATGTTATTTTGTGTTCGATTTTTGTATTATATTGTATTACCTGAATGATTAATTCCAATGTCCCAAACGTGCGAGGACATTTGAGTGTGAGTATTGGTACGGAAAACGGTTCAGCTCGAGTGTTACGTGAAATAACAGGATTTCGGGTGAACGCTGGTCGGGTAATTAGTAGTTCGGGGGACTTAATTGAATTAAAAACACTGACAAAATACATAATAAATAATAAATAAAAGTTGTAAAACGTGTTCGATACGTTGGTACGTCGGGCGACGTGACGAACAAATTTGGTGTTCGAAACAAACTCGAAAACGTGAGTATTATGCGAGAAAAGGCTCAAACAAGAGAAACAAGTCACATATTGAAGTTACAATTTGGTATTAGAGTAGGTGGCTGGAATGAAAGGTAGTCACAAGATTGGTCTCGAGATCCGTGTATGAGTTGAGATGGAGGGTATATAAACCCCATTACCATTTTTTCTCTCTCATCTATCTCTCATGTCTCTCTCTTTATCGATCAAGCAACAAAATGTGATGGGTTTTCGGGGTTCTCGACGCGATTTGACATTGAAGGAACGCTCAAATTCGAAAAGTAAGGTGAGATTCGGTCCCCCACATGATTATCTACGTTTTGGTTGTAATTTTGCGTGTTTTTGTGGTGATAATTTTGGACAACAATTTTGGGAAATTGATTTTTTATGATTTGTTTTGATGGATTAGTGATCAAATGGATGATCAAGACATGAATTGTGAAGTGGTGTTGGTGTTTGGAATTTTTTAAAATTTTTAGGATTTTTGGAGAAATTTTGAATGATTTTGGCAAATCGATGGTTTAGTCGGGTTCTGACGCGAGCCAAGGGTGGTTTGGTGTTGTATTGAATGTTTAGTAGAAGTTGATAAGCTCGAAGCATGGCAACGCGAGATGGGGTGTCGAAAACTCCCTTTCAGAGGCGTTTTGCAACAGAAGTCGTGGCGACGTCGTGAGTATTCCAGCTCACGGTGTCCCTACGTACATCTCGAGCAGAGGTTTCAGGGGCATGTTGTGAAGACGCCACCACGACCAACAAGGTCACAACGTCACTCACGTACATGTTAGGTAGAAAGCCTCATTTCCACGTTGTGGAAATACCGCCCAAGTCAATGGATGCCACTGCATCCCGGTGGGTATCCAAATGGGAACCCACGTACATATTAGGCAGAAAGCCTCACTCACGTACACTGTTCACAGGGGCAATTTTTATAAAATTTTTGAAAACTTTTGGGAATCTCTCGGGTATCCAAATGGGTCCGAATATGACCTAATACCCGGGTTATCGACCCAAATGGGTGAATGAATAAAATTATGGAAAATTTGATAAAATAAGAGTAATTAACGAGAATTTCAACCTAAATGTATGTTAGGGATTTTGAACATCGACGGGACACACAGGAGGTCTTAGGAGACGTGTCGAGGGTCCGTGAGTGCATACTAGTTGGATTACAGGTAAGTAAACCAATGATAACTTTTACAGTTATTTCTTGAGCTTTAATTTGTGGTTATTGCTTTGTTTATCATCATATCTTTTGAAATCTATGTTGGTTAAGTGGTCCACTGGCAAGGGAGTTATGGTTACTTTTATCTGTGATATGAGCTCTTATCTAAACGTTGTTGATATCTTCCGGTTGAGTGTACGTTGGGAGACACTTATCCGGATCTATGGATATCTCATAGTCGCAAGAGTTAGGGCTGGTAGGCTGTGTTCTCGTCATGAACCGAGTCTTATAGGTTTTACCTCGACTCAACGACTATTATCGGGACTCCTTGCTATTCTATTTCGTAACTCGGACACTCACTTTTCGATTGATCTATATACAGTCTTATACATTTCATGCGTTCCTTATTCCTTTCTTTCTATCAGCATGAATGTGGACTGATGTTTATTTATTTTGAAATGTTGTATTATTGTTCTGTTTGGCGTTACTTACCTAGGCTCATCATTCTTGTGTTTGGCGGAGTGCAGATCCATAGTCCAACAAGGGGAAGGCTCCAGAGCATGCCTTTCCACTTGGCTGAGTAAGTAATTTTTGTATTATTGTATATATCTATGTTGTTTTGAAACATGGGTTTAGGTATGTGAGAGATTCTGGGCATGTATATCTATTGGGCTTTTCTCCTCTGACTTATCATTTATGATGATATACATATGCGGGGTTTCCACCCCCTAGGATGTTTATATTTATATGGTTGTGATTCTTTGATTAGTTTGAGTTTTTGCTTCCGCTATATTGATGAAAACTCACTAATCAATGTTATAAACCTGTAAATGAATGGTAAATGGTAAGGTATGGCTGACTAGTCTTGCATGACTCGTCGAGATGAGCTTGAAATTCACGTAAGTCTAGGCCAGGCCGGCCCAGTTTAGGTTTGAAAGCTGGGGCTGACACAATTTTCCACCTCTTTTGTATCGATTTTTAGATTTTTTGAGTTTTTTTAGCTAGTCAGCTTTTGTGGAGTTGTTTTTAGGGTTAGGCTTCGATTTGGGACTTCAATCTTCTATTTAGGGCACAAAAAATTGATGGAATCGAGAATATCTAGCGATTTTGAGAAAAAGTTACTATTACTTTGGTTGTTTTCATATATTTTCTTAGAGTATTGAAATTTTTTTGTTCATTCTTGACACTAGTGGGTTTTGAACACACCCTTAAAATTAACTCGTGCCACGTGTTACGTTTAAGACTGTGACCTGACTGTCACAACTTGTCATACTATCTAAGCTTTGGGAGTCGACACCAAGGTATATTTTATTTTTCTATGATGTTTGTATCATTATTTATACCAAACATGAATATTGAAGGTCCTAGTGAGTGATTTTACTTTGTTTATCGCACAGGATTTGCGTGTGAGGTTTCACTTAGGAAAAACGCGTTGATATAGATTACTGAGTGAAATTTAGGTATTTTAAACACAAAAATGAATAATTAATAGATCATTAGAAAATAATAAATGAAATAAATGAACAATATGTGAATACGCTTCGATCGTTATAATGAACGTTTGTACACGACTTGCGAGTCTAGTACTGGGCCAGATGCCGAAATACCCGTGAAAGTCGTATTTGTGCTCAAGAAAAAGATAAAAACAAAGGATCAAGTCACCCAAGTGTGTTATAAGAGTTTTTGAACAACTCATTTGAGAGCCATGGGATGTACCTCGAGATACGCGTGGAACACTTGATGAAATAAGGAAGTATAAAAGGGAGGAGTTGTGGGTTGACTCCGCATTTCTCACCAAAACAAAACACACGCTCAACCACACCACTACCACCGATCCAAGCAAATTGGAGATTTGGGGATCGATGGGGATCGGATCATTGGCGATTTGGAGGAGATTCAAAAGTGGGAAATCGAGCAAGCACCTTGACAAAGGTGAGATCTCGACCAATCTTTCAATTCGAGTGATTCAAGTTGGATTTTAGAGATCATTGATGAGGTTTTAGTGTGGGTATTAAAGGTTGTTGAAGTTGTTGAGTTATTAAATGAATTTTTTATGTTTTTGTTGATTTTTGGGAATATTGCTTGAATGGGTGAATTATTGTGTTTTGGGATGTTTGGGAAACACCATTGGGTTGATTTTGAAGTCATTATTGGTTTCGAAGTGGCTCGGAACACAGTGACGCAAAGCAGGGTTTTCGAAACTCCATAATTCAATTCCTGTGAAGGGCGCCTCAGGTGGCGTTGTGGAGTACAAATTTCCACGATGTAAACCATGACATCCAAACCATTGGAGAAATGCAGGAGATGTTTTAAGTGACGTCGTGAGCATTTGCTCTTGGCACGACGTTTGAACCAATAAGACACTGGTCTCATGTTTTAAGTGATGTCGTGCGGGTTTGAACGTGGCAGCATCACCCACGACGTCCTAAACAGTGTAAGCTAATTTAAAAAAAAATTCAAAACTTTTGGGAAACTTTGGGGATTAATATAAGGACTTAACATGACTCTAATACAATCAAATTGAGTCTAAATGAATACTAAGAAATCAAATTTGGAGGAATTAGAGTCGCGTGAGGAACAGTTTTCGCGTCGATTGAGGTTAGTTTTTTTTTTGAAAAATCGATTAAGTTTTTTTTTTGAAAAATCAATTGAGGTAAGTTAGTAAGCCAGTTAAAGAAATGTATAGTAATTCATTTTCCATTATCGTTGTTTCTATTGATATAAGTCATTTATTGGAATTCTATTCTTTATATTCCTTGGTTGAGTGTTTATGGCCTAAGTGTGTTAAGAAAGTACTCCTGAGATTATGGCTAGTTGGGCCAATGTGAACACTACATACATGGGTGCAGCTATCCTACCTAAGGTGAATCTTTCCCTAACACTAGGTTGTTGTGGATTTGTTGTGGTTGTTGTGGTTTTTAGACACTCAATTGCCTCTTTTGAATATATAGGACTCAAATATCATTGCGTGGTTGTTGTGGTTTTTAGACACTCAGTTGCCTCTTTTGAATATATAGGATTGAAATATCATGCGAATATTTGTCAGTCTGTTTATCATGCAATTCGTGTTATTTATTTGTTGTTAAATACCCGCATGATTCTTATACTTATTTTCAATAATTCATGAATTACTGTTTTTGTCTTTCTGGCTTTACTTTCACTTTTTCACGTACTTACCGCATAGTTTGTGACGATGGGTGCACATCGGGCAGAGACCATCAAATGAAAAGGACCGATGACTGGTGATTTCCTCTAAGGACTCTCGAAACAATTCTTTATTTTACCACTGTAGGTCTGCCTTTCTGTTTTGTGAATACTTTATATTATTTTTTTTGACACTGGGAACAGTTTTTGGGATCGAGTGTTTTAGGATATCATGTATTATCGCTTTGTTTATTATTGATCACCAGATATGCATGTTTATCCATCTTTCGAGGTTATACATTGTAGGTTGACCTGACTTTGTTTTATTTGAATTATTTAAGTATGTTTTAAGGTTCAATTTCCGTTGTGAACATTTACAAATAACATAACCTAATAACTCAACTTTTAAATTGTTAAATTAATGAGGATAGAAAGATTAGAGGCTGACTAGGCTTGTGTTGACTTCACGAGTAAGGACTCGGGGGTCCACGTAGGTTTAGGCGGGCGGGGCCCAGTTTAGGGTTGTGGAACTGGTGTCGTCACATTTGGTATCAGAGAACAAGGTTCAACATCTGACTCTTGATTAGCCTTACAACCAATATAAGACAAAGAAACTTTAAAGTTAGGAAAAAAATGGAACCTAGAATGGAGCCATATGATCCTAACTTAGAATTTTAGTTGGGAAGTAAGGAGAGTTGGGAAAAAGTAAAACTTGATCCTATACGTTATAATTGTTGTGGTGTACTATGTTATATCAGTAACTATCCACTGATCGGGGATTCACTTTCTATTTCAGATTATGATGACGGATCAGATCGAGCTTAGTTATGATAGTGGAGCTGTTGGTTCTCATTTCGAGAGTGTAGGGGAGTTATATACTCTGTCAGAGAGAGTCACGTCCCAGGATCACCAAATCCTGAGGATATTGAGGACTCCGGTTACGATTGCACCATCATCACCATCTACATCGACTTTGCCCGCTACTCAGGAGACGGATGCATCGATTATAGCAGTTTTTGCGGCTCCTACTACCATTGCAACGATTCCAGAGACTACAGTTTACCATCGTACATACTGAGATAGTACCTGCTACATCAGCAGAGAAGGGCCCTAGGCCTACTACGGAGGCTAGATAGTTACGAGTGTTCAAGACGTAAATCCTAACGGAGTTCTACGATGGTACGAATTCGGTGGCTACAGAGAAGTTTATGAAAAGCCACGAGAAGGTACATAGTATCATCGCTACTGAAGAGCACATGAGAGTTACTATTTTTTCGTTGATGCTACTGGAAGTGGCAGACGACTGGTGGATTACCATAGTAGCTACCAGAAGAGTACCCAGGGATTGGGTGAACTTCAAGAGGTAGTTCAACTTGAAGTATTTTCCTCCTACTGTGCGGAAGGAGAAAAGAAATGAGTTCACTACCCTGCAATAGTATGTTGATGAGTCTGTCATGGAGTTCACGAGACGGTATTTACAACTACTCTTGTGTGCTAAAGACGTAGTAGATAGGGATGTCGACTAGGTGTACAACTTTACTAAGGGTTTGTTATCTGAGATTGGAGGTTTCATTGTCTCCACTGAGCCAGATACATTACAGAGAGCTTATGAGAGGAGTTTAACTAGGGATGGTTATTTACGTACATATCCTTATGAGGCTAGACCTACTCGACTAGAGACATATTCAGATCGTCGATTTGACAGGAAGAGGAAGAAGAACAGATATGGTTTTAGGGATAATAGAGCTCAGAGTGTTAGGTTTATTGCATTACCACGATGACATGCTAGACTACTCATGCTCCACCTATACAAGTGTTGAGCTTTGTTCATCGACCACCATGAGCTATTCAACCCATACAACAGTCACAGAGGCACTACATGGAGAGTAGGGATGCGTGTAGACGTAGTGGGCCGACACAGTCACAGGCACATAGGTCCGGACAAGCGCAGACACAGAGATTTGTTCAGTCACAGACTCATAGACCTGCACAGGGACGTGGATAAGGTTAGACTCAGAGGATTCCTTCTGGATTGCAGGAGTTGCATACATGTTTCAAGTCCGATCAGATAGGTCATCTTTAGGGCTAGTGTTCACAGCTGGGTTGAGCACAGTCGCAACACCATCAACAGTACAAGGAGAGAGTTAGGTTGTTGTTGAGCTGATTAGGGAGTTTCCCATAATCTCGTTGATGCATACCATGTTTGATTTTCAGTACTTTGATGCATACCATGTTTGATTCTAGTTCGACTTTTCATTTATCTCCGAACGCATAGTAGATGCATTAGGGCTAAGCCATTAAGCTTAGTAGACCATTGATCCTTAGCACAATTGTTGGGGACAAGATATACCTGTACTTATTGTGTGTTGATTGCTTAGTGGAGATAGAGGGTCATGATTTGCCTGCCAATTTGAGAGTATTAAAGTTTATTGAGTTTGATGCTTTGTTTGGTATAGACTGGTTAGGTGTTTACCATGCTCATATTGATTGCTATGGCAAGTCTATTACGATTCCATTATCCGGATGGTACAGAGATCAATTTTCAAGGGACAAGTGTAATGACCCAAAAATTCATATTATTTCTGTATGATGACGTGTACTATCGATGTATACTCAAGTCTGTGTGATAGAACGGTGATGTCGAGTTTCGAGTGGAATTCGTCTCGAAAAAAAACGTGATGAATGGGTATCGACGAAAGAAATACGGGTACACGAGTCCAGGAAAATATTTTCATGAACGACCGAAAAATAAAATATAATAATAAATTAATTCGAGAATATGTTTGGGTCGTTAAGACTTATATTCGCGTGCGACAGTATGAGTCGTGATGCATGCCCGGTGCAGAAATGTCTGAGGATTGTTAAATTTTTAGTTAAATTGGGTAGGGACAAGGAAGTAGTCACACAAGTATGTCTCGTAGTGGTTGATGGCTGGTGTGATTATGGACTTTCGGATGTGCCTGGAGATGCAAAAGTGGGCCAAGATGGGGAATCATCTATAAATAGGTGAGTCAACCCTATCTTTCCTCTCATTCTTTCTCTCATTTTTTTTTTCTCTCTCTCTCTCTCTCATTATGAAGAACGAAACAAAGGAGTGGGTTTCAAGCGATTTTGAGCCCGGATCGATGACAGGGATCGACCAACTATGCGATTTAAGGTGATATTCCTATTCCCCATGTCATTATCTACGTTTTGGCGGTATTTTTGTGGGTTTTTGTCTCGATGAATTCAGACAATGAATTGGGAAATTTGGTTTTTACGTGGTGTTTTGATGGATTGGGAGTGTAGTGGGTAATCAAAACATGAATTTTGAAGTGGTGTTAGTGTTTGGAATTTTTCTGAATTTTGAGGATTTTTGGGAAAATTTTGATGATTTTGGCAAATCGGTGATTTGGACGGGTTTTAACCCGAGCCAAGGGTGGTTTAGCATTGTGTTAGATGTTTAGTCAAAGTTGGGATAGGCTCTAAGCACGGCGACATGAGCCGGGGTGTCGAAAACCACGGTGCAGAGGCGTTTGGGTAAGACGCCGTAAGCATTCCTACTCACGACGTCACCCACGTACGTCTTTGGCAGTAACCTAAGGGGAACACGCCGTGAGGACGCCGCCACGACCAAAGAAGTCACGGCGTCATTCACGTACGTGTTGGGCAGTGAGTATAATCTCCACACCATGGAAACGCCATCCAGGCTATTGGATGCCACGGCGTCCCGACGACGTGTTATTGTTCACAAAAGTGAATTTTTATAAAATTTTTGAAAACTTTCATGGACCTCTCGGGTATTTAAATGGATTCAAATATGACCAAATACTTGGGTAATCAACCCAAATGGGTGAACGAGTAAAATTATGAAAAAAATTGGGTAAAATGGTGCAATTAAAGGGAAATAAAACTCTAACACGACCAAATTGGACCGATAATAAAACTCTCAGTGAGTGGGTGACGAGCATGTGGGGTCATTTTGGTGGTGTGTGAAAGCCGCGAGCGTGGAGTGTTGTGCGGATGTTACGGTGTACTATGGGTAAAACCAGTGGGAGTATTTATATTGTTTCATTTATGCATTTAAATTGGGCTATTATATTTCTTAGTGAAATATGTTTCTTGAAATCCATATGTAATCTATATTCTGTGGTGGATTATTTGATGTGGTTTCTCGTAGATTTCCGAATGAGTGGTCCAATAGCAAGTGAGTCATGATTACTATTTATCTGCAATATGAGCTCTTATCTGGACGCTGTTGATATCTCCGATAGGATGTACGTTAGTGGTTCTTATCCGGGTCTGTGGATATCTCATAGTCGCAAGGGTTTGGGCTAGTAGGTCGTGTTCTCATAGTCTGCTGGGCTTTTACTGTGACTCAACGACCTTTTGGTCAAGACTACTTGCATTTTTCGTTGTTTTCTTGGACACTCAATTATCGAGGATTTTTAATGATTTATTATCATGCAATCTATATTATCTTTGTGATATTCCTACATGGTATTAGTTTAGTCATTTATTTGACATTTGAAATTATATCGAAACTCCGCTTGGTTGTTACTGTTATTTTCTGTACTTATCGTCCTTCTTATGACGGTGGGTACAACTCCGTCATATGGCAAGGTTGATAGGGAAAAGGACCAGAAATAAGCGATTGAAGTTGAGGGCTGCTAGGCGACTCCTCTTGCCTACAATGTAGGTTTCTTTGTATTATATGTTTATGTTTTGGTACATGGAGATATGGGTTTTGTGAGTAATTTTAGGACATGTATACCATATTTGATTCTCCTCTGACCGGGTATACTTATGGAGGTATACATATGCGGGGTTTCCACACTCTAGGATGTTTTATCTTTATATGGTTATGATTAATTGATTAGTTTGAGCTTTGTTTCTGCTATATTGATGATAATTTGCTAATCAATGTTATAAAATTGTAAACGAATGGTAATTTGAAAGGAAAGGCTGACTAGGCTTACGTGGCTCAACGAGACTAGCTTGGGGGTTTGCGCAAGTCTAGGCCAGGTGGCGCCCAATTCTAAGGTTGTGGAATTTAGGGCCGTTACAGTTGGTATCAGAGCCGAAGTTTAAATACTTGACTATTGATTTAAATCACAAACCATTAAGATACAAACTAGCGGAAGTTAGGACAATGGTGGAACTTAGAGAGGAACCCTATGATCCTAACTTAGGTCGACAAAATCATGTTTGAGGTTTCAAGGATGACTGTGGATTCCATTAGTGACTGAGTTGCGCATTGTGATACTTCAAAAGGCTTACCGTTCGCGTTTTTCTGTTCATCCGGGTCGGATCAAGATGTATTTTGACATGCAATGTGTCTTTTAGTGGGCGGGGATAAAAGCCGATGTTTCGGAGTTTATTCGAGTGTGTGAGATATGCCAGCGTGTTAAGGCTAGACATAGGAGACCTAAAAGGTTGTTGCAACCATTTCCCATTCCATAGTGGAAAATGCTAGCACATTGCCATGGATTTTGTCAGTGGTTTACCTCGCTCTCCTTGCGGACATGACAATATCTGGGTAATTGTGGGCAGGTTAACGAAATCTGCCCATCTTATACCGGTATCCACTATACACAAAGTTGACAAGTTGAGCAGTCTCTACGAGTGAGAGAAAGTCAGGTTGCACTGAGTTCCATTGTCGATTGTGTCAGACAGATGACCGTTGTTCACTTCATTGTTATAGCAGAGAATGTAGGCTCAGTTTGACACCAGGTTTGATATGAGTACGATGTACCATCCACAGACAGACGGACAGTCCGAGGGTCTGATTCAGGTGTTAGAGGACATGCTCATGATTTGTGTACTGGAGTATGAAGGATCTTGGGAAGAGTACCTTCATTATTGTGAGTTTGCATATAACAATTGTTTCGAGGCCAGTATCGGGATGACACCATTTAAGGGCACTGTATGATACGCCTTGTAGATCACCATCGTATTGGGCGAAGCCTGAGGATGCAGTGACATTTGAGTCGGAGATTGTTGTAGATCACACTAAGAAGGTACGCAGATTCGTTAGAGGTTGAATGATGCACAAGAAAGACAAGAAATATTATGACAAGTACCGCGATGAGTTACAATATGATAAGGGAAACTATGTTTAACTGAAGGTTTTGCCTCTAAAAGGTCATAAAAGGTTTGGAATCAAAGGAAAGTTTGCGCCTAGGTTTATTGGTTTGTTTATGGTTTTGAGGAGATTCGACAAGGTTGCTTATGAGTTGGAATTATCGCCTCAGCTCGCTGGAGTTCATCCAGTTTTTCATATCTCTATGATTCGACTAGACAAGTCAAACGAAGGATGACGACTGACGGTAGACTTAAGTCAGATTGATTTGAAAGTTGATATCACTTATAAGGAGCAACTTATTCAGATTATGGACCGGAAGGTCAAGGTATTGAGAAACAAAGATATATCTTCGGTTCTCGTTAAGTGGCAGCACCATGGGGATGAAGAATTGACCTAGGATTTAGAGTCTTATATGCGTGAGCACTTCCCCTATTCTTTTTATTTCGGTGAGTCGTTATTTTGAGGTAATTATTATTTTAATTTCAAAAATGAAATTCTAATAAGTTGGGAAGGTTGTAACAACCCTCAAATTTAACTTGTGCCACGTGTTACGTTTCAGGTTTGTGACCTGACTGTCGTGATTTTTCATATGATCTAAGCTTCGGGAGTCGACACCAAGGTATATTTTATTTTTCTGTGATGTTTGTATCATTATTTATACCAAACATGAATATCAAAGGTCCTAGTGCGTGATTTTATTTTGTTTATCACACCGGATTTGCATGTGAGGCCTAGGAGAAATACGTTGATACGGATTACCAGATGAAATTTGGGTATTTTAAACACATAAATGAATAATTAATAGATTATTGGAAAACAATAAATGAAATAAATGAATAATATGTGAATAAGCTTCGATCGTTAGCATGGACGTTTGTACACGATTTGCGAGTCGTAGTACTGGGCCGGGTGTTGGAATACTCGTGAAAGTCATATTTGTGCTCAAGAAAAGGATATGAACAAAGGACCAAGTCACCCAAGTGTGTTATAAGAGTTGTTTGACAGCTCATTTGAAAGCCATGTGATGTGCCTCGAGATAAGTGTGACACACTTGATGAAATGAGGAAGTATAAAAGGGAGGAGACGTGGGTTACTCCACATCTCTCTAAAACAAAACACACTCACTCAACCACACCACCACCACATGATCCAAACAAATTGGAGATTTGGGGATCGGATCATTAGCGATTTGGAGGAGATTCAAAGGCGGGAAATTGAGCAAGCACCTCGACAAAGGTGAGATCTCGACCAATCTTTCAATTTTGAGTGATTTGAGTTGGGGTTTTGGGGGTTTTTCTTGAAAATTTGAATTTGGAGTTAAGCTCATTGAGGTTGCGCATTTGTTGGAGGTTTTAGTGATCATTGATGAGGTTTTAGTGTGGGTATTAAAGGTTGTTAAAGTTGTTGAGTTGTTAAATGGATTTTTGATGTTTTATTGATTTTTGGGAATATTGCTTGAATAGGTGAATTATTGTGTTTTGGGGTGTTTGTGAAACACCATTGGGTTGATTTTGAAGCCATTGTTGGTGTTGAAGTGGCTCGAAACACGGCGACACGAGCTGGTTCAAAACCCCAAAATTCAATTCCTGCGAAGGGTGTCGCGGGTAGCGCCGTAAAGTACAAATCTTCACGGCGTCGACCTCGGTGTCCAAACCAGTGGAGAAATGCAGGAGACGTTTTAAGTGATGTTATGAGCATTTGCTCTTGGCGGCGACACTCACGACGTCTGAACCAGTGAGACACTGGTCTCACGTTTTAAGTGAGTCGTGGGGGACTTGAATGCAATGGCGTCACCCACGACGTCCCAAACAATGAAAGCTAATTTTTAAAAAAAAATTCAAAATTTTTGAGAAACTTTGGGATTAATATAGGGACTTAACATGAATCTAATATAAACAAATTACGTCTAAATGAATACTAGGAGTTTAATAAATCAAATTTGGACGAATTAGAGCCATGCGAGGAATGATTTTCGCATCGATTGAGGTAAGTTAGTAAGCCAGTTAAAGAAATGCATAATAATTCATTTTCCATTATCGTTGTTTTTATTGATATGAGCCGTTTATTATAATTCTATTCTTTATATTCCTTGGTTGAGTGTTTATAGCCTAAGTGTATCAAGAAGGTACTCCTAGGATTATGGCTAGTTGGGCCTACGTGAACATTACCTACGGGGGTGCGGCACCCAACCTAACGTGAGTCTTTCCCGAGTATAGGATTGTGATGGGTTTGTTGTAGTTGTTCTAGTTTTTAGACCACTTAGTTGCCTTTTTCAAATCTATAGGCACTCAAATATCAACGAATACTTGTCAATCTGTTTATCATGCAATTCGTGTTATTTATTTCTTGTTAAATACCTGCATGATTCTTGGACTACTTTTCAATAATTCATGAATTACTGTTTATGTCCTTCTGGGCCTACTTTCACTTTTTCACGTACTCACCGTCTAGTTTGTAACGGTGGATGTAGATCGGGTAGAGACCAGCAAAGGAAAAGGGCCGATGATTGGTGATTTCCTCTGATGAATCTCGAAGCGGTTCTTTTGTTTTTACCACTATAGGCTTGCTTTCTATTTTGTGAATACTATATATTATTAGTTTTTTATGACACTGAGAAAACTTTTTAGGATCGAGTGTTTTAGGATATCATGTATTATCGCTATGTTTATTGTTGATCACCAAATATGCATGTTTATCCATCTTTCAAGGTTCCAACTGCAAGTTGATCTAACTTTGTTTTATTTGAGTTATTTAAGTATGTTTTAAGGTTCAATTTAAGCTGCGAACATTTATAAATATCATAACCTAATAACTAACTTTTAAATTGTTAAATTAATGAGGATAGAAAGATTGGAGGCTGACTATTCTTGCGTTGACTTCACGAGTATGGACTTGGGGGTCCACGTAGGTTTAGGTCGACCGGGACCCAATTTAGGGTTGTGGAACTGGGGCCGTCACATATGGCCAATCGGTTGGTTCCCCTTGGGAGCTTTGAAGAGGTACCGGTCTTGATGGAAGGCGACCGAGACCTCTTCAAAGGTCTCAATGGGAGTTGGTCGAGACCTCTTTAAGTGGAAGTCAACCAAAACCTTTTGGCTTTGTGCGTTCGAAACCTACAAGTGATACTTCCTCATTTTTAGGGCACCAACGAAACCAGATCTGACCTCGTTTAATGAAAAAAAAGAACACATGACACTTTTGACCTAATACAAATATTTTACAATGGCAATGAACAGAGAAATGGAGTGGATTGAGGGGCGATGTGGTGTGGGTGATGAGGTGAGTAAGGGTATTTCTAAAATTTCAGGAAAAAAAATTGGTATAAGTTTAACAATTGAAATTCAAAAATCGAGATATGCTTTAATAATGTGGTATGTTTAGTAAAAAGTGGAGTTCGTTTAGCCGCTCCCTTTTCCTGTTAAGTCCTTGATAAAACTACTCAAAATCATCAAAACAATCGAGATTTTCATATATAAACATTTTCTTACATGTTTTTCAAGTACTATCACCAAAGCATCTATGTAAGATGGATGAAATCATCACTTTCTAAAAGGCAAGATTTGGGGAGGTCGTGAGTTCTAACTCCATTAAAGAAAAAGCTTTTTTGACAAAAATCATTTGCTATTAATCTTGAATCTGTTTAATACAACTTATGCTTGTATTAATCATTGATGAGACACTAAAGAAGCCGTTTTTATGCCATTTTGTTTCACTAATTTAGTAATACTTTTTTCTAAAACTATTAAGATTTGTCTTGACAATCACGACTCTTATAAGCATCTCTTTACATTTTTTTTAAGTAATCTTTTTTTTTTGGTAGGTTTTTTTTTAAGTAATCTTAGCCAGTTCAAAAAAAATATAAAGCTTATAATTATCTAGATTATAACATCAACGACATGATTTAGATTTTTTCTTTTTCAAAGAAAAATAAAGCTTCATTAATCATATATTTATAGCTCGATACAAGACCAAACATATAATAAAAAGTAAATTAATTCAATAATTTTATTTATTCAAAAGAATTGCTGCCATTGCTTTGACTGTGAACGTGATTATGAAATAAAAACAGTTTGATAAACAAGGACTGCTCTCTACAACTTTGAAACAAATTACAATACACAAACACCCGCGAGAACTACATAACGAATAACAAAACTTTTCAACGAGAAAAGAAAACCTAAAACTTCTCGACAATGAGAAGATAAAATTAATATTTTCAACAAAGGGAATAAAAACTACATAAAAATAAAACTAAAAAAGGATCAACCCAACAGACGCGCACATATCCTAAAACAAGCACTAAGGAAGATTAACCACAACAATCCAATCTTTTCAGATTTGCAAGTTATTGAACACGTAAAACATAAAGAGATGAATATTGTACCATCGATCAAAAGAGAAGATCGGCGGCGGTTCAAGATCTTGAATAAAGATAGAAAACTCAAGAAAGATATTTTGGGTTAGGCAGCTGCCACACGACATGTGATTTAGATTTTAATTAAGCTATGTACCTAAATTAATTGAATTAATGTTATATATATATATATTTTTTTTTGAAAACCCCATAGCTAATTTTATTGCAAATCATTAGCTAGTACATCAACTAGGAATAGTCGTACAACACACCACTCGCTTCGACCAAATAAAGAACTAATGTGTATATATATATATATACATAATATAATATTTATATAGATGAAAATCTTATACAGTATCTTCTAATATTTACTAAAGTATATGACACAAGATATCAATCAACATCCTTTTGGACAATCTGACAATCTCGTTCCAGGAAAAAATTATGTGCATCTTTCCCATACCAAGAGGGATAAATTAAATTTAAATTTAAGGTGCTATAAACTCTAACTTCCTCATATTTGACAGGGACTAACTACATTCAACACAGCCTTTTTGATGGACAAGATTCTAATAATTGAGGTCGGTCCCATTTTTTGAGTATGCAAGTCCAAATTCACGTGTTCAGAAATTAAGCAGAGAAAAAACGTGTTTCTTGATTGAGGATAAGGTATTGTACGTAATAATGTAACATTACAATATAACTAATGTTTATGAAAGTTTAATTTGTATTGTTTTGAAATCTAAATTAAGGCTCTGTTTGCTAAACACGAATTGTTGAAAAATTATTAATATTTCAAAAAATATTTCAAAACTCATTATTTCTTCTTGACCTTTTTGTTACCGTTATTTATTGTTAGTGGTGTTGATGATTACATTTTAACTTTGTGGGTTATTTTGTTTTGACAAACTCCTATATAAAGGGTTCAAATCCAACTATTTGACACACACCAAAAACAACTTTTTATTCACATTTTTTGTTCAACACAAAGTTTCTCATCTTTCTTTTTCTGTTCACTATTTTTTGTTTTGCTAGGATTTTTCTATTTGTGTTGATTCTGTTGTTCCTGCTCCCGTTGAATGACATAAGGCTTGTTGAATCCTAGGAGGTACGTCGATTATGGACGAAATATCCTTGAGGACAATGAATATATACCTCAAACAAGTAGAATCAAGTCCATTTCTCCAACAATCTCAAGGATTTTTTTTTGATGGACTTCAAAGTGACTACCACCGCCCCTATTCATATTGATGTTGCCACTGAGGTTGTCGTTGCTAACGATGTTGTTACTTTTGATTATGTGTGAATGCCCGGTAACATCTTTTTATTTTTTGCATCCTTAATGTCTGATATATTAGAATATCCTACACGTCGAGATGCGCATTTTATGCGGTTTGAAGAGACTCCAAAATATACGTTCGGTCCCATTAAGGAAACTCACCTGGAAATAAGATCTGAAAAAATTTCCTTAAACGTGAAATAATATAAACTTGAGGGCGAGATCTCCAGATTTATGAGATCCTCACTAATTAGGGAAAGATTTTTGGAAATTTTCTTGGTCAAAAGGGGTGAGATCTCCAAATTTATGAGATCCCATGAATTAGAGAAAGATTTGTGGGAACTTTCCTGGTCAATAAGGGTGATATCTCTAGATTTATGAGGTCCCACTAATTAGGGAAAGATTTGTGGGAGCTTTCTAGTCAAAAGGGATATTAAGGAAGCTTGCCTAATTAAGATAATGAGACTCAGAAGGCAATACGAAATAGTCAATATTGGAAACACCATAACTATTTATTAGAAAGGGTAGTTCTCTAAAGGTACACACACTGATTACAATTTACAAACCCTAAAGCATTTTTATTCTCTATTATGACTTAGGCATGGAGTATTTTCTCCGGAGCCCCTACCTGTAACGGCCCAAATTTAATTAATCAGGATTAATGTTAATCTCGGGGATTAAATGGTTAATTCGGGCGTTACGTGGACAACTGGCCTTAGGGGTGCACACGGATTGGATCCAGTCCAATTAGGGTCAATCCGTAATCCAATCCAATTATTACGGATTGGAAAAATACAGTCTAATCTAGTCCAAATAATTTATCAATCCAACTCAATCCCATTTGCAAAATGCGGATCGGATTAGATCAAGTTCCACAGATTGACATTTTTCTATCTAAAGATTCATGAAATTAGACTTAATCAAATGAATCACAAGAATTATACATGTCATGAATGACTAATTTACAACATACATTTCACAAATCTATATATAGCATATTTCCCATAAACTTAATGACAATGATCTTCAAAATACAAGTTCCTATACAAGTTCCTACATAAATAAATATATCATCTACAAATCTTCACTATACACCTTTACAAAAGCACAAAAAAAATGCACGTATATGCAACCTACAAAAAAAGGTTAAAAGCATAACAAAAGAGTTAAAGAACAAGAATAGTCTTTTAAATGTTATAGTTTAGAGTTAATAGTTTAAGTTGATGCTCTTTAAGGTACTAAAGTACATACGATCATATATGTATATGTGTTGATGTGCTAAACGGACTGGATCGGATTGGATTCGTGGTTTTTAATGTAGGATCAGTAATCCAATCCAGTCCAGCCGGATTGGTGATTTTTCAATCCAGTCCAATCCAATGGATCAAAAAATTGATCCAATTAGTGATAATTGGTCCATATTGGACCGGATCCGCGAATTAGTACAATCGTGTGCACCCCTAACTGGCCTGACTCAGATAGGAGTACCCAGGACGTATATGTTATTTGTGTATGTTGTATGTCTATTATTGCGGTGTTAAAATTCGTGGTATATCAACGCTACATCACATATGTATATGTTGATGTCGGGCGAGGTTGTATGATGGGTGTTCGTCTCGAAGTGCATGTCAGCGCGGGTATTGGACAGGTGTGGGATCGAGGCACTGGTTTAATTAGACTAAGTCAATTATATAGAAATGACTATAGGTTGATATATGTGTAGATTAATTGAAGTATTATAACCTTGGGCTTAATAAATCAATTAGGTACACTAAGTATGGGGTCACCTCGGGATGAGTGCCAAAGCGGGGCACTAGGTGTTACCTTGTGAATGATTTTTATGAATTAATTTGGAGCCTAGCATAAATTATATGATTTTAATTGATGTAAATCAATATGGAAATCTATAGATGGTTTATGGAAAATCAACCACACTAGGATGATCCTAGGGATAAGCAATATGAGTAGTTCAAGGTGAATGGTGTCATATTTGTGTCACTGGAATTATGGATTGTAGTTAATTATGCTCATTAGATAGGCTTCGAGATACACATTTCACACCAAATTAGAAAACTAGTATAAATATGAGATTGACGAACAAACATGCACAGAGAGAATTTCCTGTAAACATAAGGAGATAAAGAGTAAAGAGTTCCTGAAGAAGAGAAGCTGGAATTAGAGTTTGAAAACGGAGAATTTGAGGTAAAATATTTTCCAAGTTGATGAATTATCCATTAGAATGATGTTTTGTGGGTTTTGAAACCACAATTTGGATTTTCATACATGCACTCTATATTTCTATCGATTTGGGGGTTTAAAAGGTTTGAGTTGTTGAAATAACACAGTTTGGATCGGATTGTTAAGGATTTCGTGTAAAATTGGAGAATTTTCGGATTTGAGTGCATGTTATTAATTCTCGAATTTCTTGATAAATTGTTGTTTAATCAGTGTTTTTGAGGTTTAATCGATCGGTCTTAAGGTTAAGAATGATGTTAAGTGCGATGGGAAGATGGAGAAACCCAGATTTCTAGAATTACAATTCTGGAAACCTGGGTATCGACAGTCCTAGTATGCTAGGGATGAAACCTAGTGTGCTAGACTTTGTGAAGAAGACGACTGTTCCTCATCCTGAGGAACAGTACGTATAGGGCTTCCCAGCGCGCTGGCCAATTCACCTGGCGCACTAGGGACCGAAAGACTGAATTTTTGAACAGTGTTGGCTCAAGATTTTTGGATAAATTAATATATTAAACCCACTTAATTAACCTTAAACTATTGGAAATTGATCTCAAGAGTCATGGAACTATGTTTTAGAGTCGAGGACTAGTCCAGATTGATTATTTTGGGGTTTTCGGAGTGCGATTTGAGGTACATAAAACCCAATTGAACACCACTGCTATATTTACTTTTTGTTATCATTTGGTCTATACTTCCTTTGATATTTTGTGTCTATTCTTACTGGAGTGGTCAAGGTTACTCTCACCTATATATCTGTAGAGTGTTGTAGGTGCTTACTAATTTGAGGCAACTGTTACTCGACCTCAGTAGATGATATCCCAAGTTGAATACCGGTTCACGTGTTCGATGTACGCCAATATGGCTAATTCTCGCTAGGATGACAAGTGATGTAAATTGTGGTAGGTTCCACAAACGAGATCCTGTTCCAAAGTACAAATTTAATTTGCTAGTTCAACCACCCATTTTGTGATTCACTGATGTTATATATTCATGCGATGAGCTTTATGCAATTGCTTGTATTTTTCCTTTATTTCCTCATGTTTATTTAACATTATCTTTGGATATTTGTTTAATTTTATACTAATAAATGTACAGTTGATTTCCTTGGAATTTTACTTACTGGATTCGTCATCTGGTCCTTGTGATTATTTAAGTGCAAATCTTAGTATCAGTAAGGGCAAGAGGATCACATGCGACCACATCTGACTTGTTTCTTGTGAGGACCTACTGGTATGTGTAACTGGTACTTTTTATGTTTCTGTTTGATTTTAGGATATATGAGACCTTATCACTTGCACTGGTATATTTACTGTTTGACAGTTTAGAGGCTTATATACTGAGTACTTACCGAGTTTTCCACTATAGGATTTTAAGGTTCATAACCTAATAATTAAGTAAATTATACTCTACTAAATAGTCAAGATCTCGTTATATAAATCAACTAATTAACTGGTTATTTACTTGCAACTCTTAAGATGAATCACTAAGTACAATACAAATTAGTCTGAAAATGGAGTTGCCAAGTAGAGTAGGTCGAGGTAGTGACGTGGAAGGTGCTGACGGGATTGCGAGCAGGGAGTGGTAGGCCACGTGGCGGTCTTGGAAATTGAGGCCGTTACACCACCTTGGGATCTTTCTTGCGGGCTGCCACCGGGAAGTTAAGCGATAAGTCTACAATGCTCCTCGAGGAGATCCGTGTTCCATATCTCGAAGTTGCGGTTGATGCAACATTTGGCGCTAGAAGGAGGGCCATCATGGTGGTCAAGACGAGAAATACTGGTATACGAAATCAATAAAAGGAGACTCATCCTCTGGTTCCTGAAGATCCTGCACCACAAAAGAGCAGAACATTGCAATGGCAACCAGAATCACGACATGAGCCACGAAATACCCCATTAGATGCAAGTTCAAATCTAAGAGAACAAATCAAAAGAAAAAGAGCATAAAAAGATCGAAAGTTATATAGACTGAAAGAAAAACTCAGTCAAGTGCAAGACCAAGTAGAAATCCTCAATGGAGGAGACCATTGGGACCGAAGAGAAGCCTCTATAAGATCCAAATCAGGGTACAACCCTCAAGATCGAAACACAATAGTAGAAAAGGAGGTTCGGCGGCAAGTCCATGAACGACTAGGGCAAACAATACCACCCAAAGATGTCACGGAGTTAGTTGTCTAAAAGGTCGGGCCCACTGTTGGGTTTTGGGGTTCATGCGCAGAGGAGATTACAAAACAATTTTGAGAAAAACCCCAACAGGATCCGAATCTGATTCCATTAAAACACGTTTAAACTATGAAAACTTAATCATATCTCAGTCGCAATGTACCTTTTTGAAATTAATCGATCTCTAAGGCGCGCTAACGACGAACGCCTCTATCAAGAGATCACACGAACGAACGGCGCCGAGATTTGAAGTGCTAGCTTCGAGAGAATACCAAACCTTTTTGTTTCTCTCCAAAACGATCCAGAGCATACCAAAAACCTCTAAGTCATTTCTAAAACGAAATAGAGTTTCGGCCTTTTAATAATTCTTTCGTACTTGTATTCTAACTCAAAGCGTCTATTTATACAACCCTTGTATATAGACGGTTAAGTAAATTACACATATACCCCTACTTAAAGAAGTATAAGTGTAATACACTACAAGGACGTTTCTGTCATGAATTTTATCATATAAAATTCATTTTTCTGAACCATCTTAAAATCTCGCAAAACCATTCTTAGTGTGCGACCCAATAGGCTCATACAACGTTGGCAGTGTACGAAAATACATTTTGGTATACAAGTCATAAGCGACCTCTAGCAAGACATTATGACTACCCAAGTTATACGAATATCAAATCGATACAACCTAATCAATAGTGTATATAACATCCTTTTGTCACACGATATCCTTTTGATCAAACATAAGGCATGGAATTGTCATCCAACATGTTCAATCGTACTAGTCTCGATTTCTAGGTAGACTGAAAACATCTAAGTGACATTGATCAATATCAATTCACTTAGACTAGGCCTTTTAACGATCTAACACATCGAGGATCCACTGGATATCTCTCTTTATATGAGAGGGACAAATTCTATCTCGATTACACAACTTCACCACATTATTCACACAGTAACCAATCACAACCTTTATAATCGTCCGGTTAAAGACAACGTTTGATTGCATCAAATCACTGTATTCCTAATGTTGAAGTCTCTGGTAATCACAAGTCAGAGGACTGAAAAATATACCTATCATGAGTAACAACTATGACTTATTAATCCATGTGATGTTCTTATAGCGGGTCGGTCCAGTACTTTATTCCCTAACAAGTACTCATGATCTTGATTCGTATTCCTATACGTATGATCATCGTATGATCATCAATCAAGACTCACACTAGTCTTAATTCATTATAGTTCCCAAGTATAATAATCGACTAGGGACATTTAGGATATTTCTGTAAATACTCATGGATCTTATTATAATGTAAACATGCAAATCAATTATAATAAACAGCAAATGAAATCCTCTATTTTATTAACTAAAATGTATTCATAAAGACTGTTAATGGATTGACCTAGGGCAATTTCCCAACACCCACGCCTTTCATCCGTGAGATTCTTGATGAGCCTTTGTCAAAAGGTTTTAAAATGCCAAGTCTGGACAAGTATGATGGAACCGGTGATCTAACCGAACATGTTTTTAATTTTGACGCGGTCTTGCTGCTACATGGCATATTTGATGCGATCAAACGCATGGCTTTTCCACATACACTAAAAGGACAATGCATAATTGGTATCGACGGCTTACGCCTAACTCGATCAACTCATTTGATCTACTCAGTGAAATTTTGTCAATCAGTTTCTTGGTGGGAAGACTCATGCCAAGACCTTTGCCTCTCTAATGGATATATTCCAGAAACATAGAGAGATCTTGCGAGAGTATCTAGAAGATTCACAAAGGAGACTCTCAAGGTCCCCAACCTTGATCAATCGATTGTAATAGTAGCCCTTACAAAGGGGACACCAACGAGCTCCTCGAAGTCTCATTAGAGAAGAACACCCTACAACAATGGAAAATTTGCTAAAGAAGGCAGGGAAATACATGGTCGTTGAGGAAGTAATTCAACCAAATCATAAGACTGAAGATACGAAGTATAGTCAAGAAGATATGAGAAATCGTGATTATCATAAGAAAGAAAAGCTAGGTCCGGCCCCAAGAGGCCCTTCTAGGCCCGAAAACCCAACAGATTCAACCAATATACTACCCTTAACTCCTCACGAGGGTAAATATTGTTTGAAATTACGTCTCAACCGTTTATATGATGGCCAAAACCTATGCACTCTGGAGTCTCTAATAGAGACAAGACATGTATTGTAGGTTCCACAAAGATCATGGACATGACATAGAGGATTGCATACTCCATCATACATTTCCTAAGATGTAATGAGGTGTGTTCGCATGGGCACCAGAAGACATTCGAGGAATCGACTCTAAGGTAATCACCCATAGGTTGAATTTCTACCCTGATAGAAAGCCTGGGAAACAGAAGAAAAGAATATTTGTAAAAGAACGTCATCTAGGCCGTAAGCCCTGTACTAGTGAAGGATTATGGTAGCGGACATAAGCCCGTATATTATGTCAGCAAGGTACTTCAATAGTGAACACATGTCCACCTCAATTTAGTGACCCGTACGCACTCCTACGCACATGCTAATTTCCCACGCACGTACATCTTCCTAATGCAGCATAGGTACTCACGCGTGTGCCTTCCCAAGACAATGTGAGTTCCCAATGCAATGCATCTTCCCAATGCAGTGCGGGTTTCTATGCGTGCATGACTTCCCAATGCAATGCGAGTTCCCACGTGCGCACATATTTTCAATGTCCACACATTCCCACTCGCTTGTTCTTTAACAAAATACGCGATTAGGAACAATTTCTGCTCATGCGTTTTCTAGTCGCGCATTTTTGAACGAAATACGTGGCTAATAACTGTTTCCACTCGCGCATTTCTACTCGCGTTTTTTTGCTTATGTTTTTACGCGACTAGGAATTGTTTCCACTCGTGCGTTTCTGCTCGCTCGTTTTTTCTCGTGTGTTTTAGACCAAAATACATGACTAGGAATTGTTTCCACTCGCGCATTTTTGCTCGCTTCCTTTTGACTATAATACGTGGCTAGGAATTGTTTACACTTGCACGTTTTTACTAGTGCATTTCTGCTTACACATTCCAGCTCATGCATTTTGTTTGAATGTTTTTTGCTAAAATACGTTACTAGGAACCATTTCCACTTGCATGTTTCTGCTTGCACATTTTTGCTTGTGTTTTTTACCAAAATATGCAGCTAAGAACTGTTTCCACTTGCACATTTCTGCTCGCGCATTTTTGCTCACGCATTTTTACTCGACACATTTTTGCTCGTGTGTTTTTAACAAAATACACAACTACTGCTCCCGTGTTTTGTACCAAAACACATAACTAGGAACTATTTCCACTCGCCCATTCCTGCTTGTGCATTTTTGCTCTCGTGTTTTTTTAAAAAATACGCGAATAGGAACTGTTTCCACTCGCCTGTTTCTGCTCGCGAATTTTGCTCACATGTTTTTTTACCAAAATATGCAACTAGGAACTCTTTCCACTCGTGCGTTCATGTTTGCACATTTTTCCTCACGTATTTTTTGTCAAAATACGCTACTAGAAACTATTTCCACTCGCACGTTTCTGCTCGCGTGTTTTTCACCAAAATATGCAACTAGGAACTGTTTCCACCGCGCGTTCCTATTTAAGCATTTTTTTCTCGCGTGTTTTTTGCAAAAATATGCTACTAGAAATTGTTTCCACTCGCACATTTTGCTCTCGTTTTTTTTACCAAAATATGCAACTATTGCTTGCGTAATTTTTTTTACCAAAATACGCAACTAGGAATTGTTTCCACGCGTGCATTCTTGCTTGCACATTTTCACTTGCGTGTTTTTTACCAAAATACGCGACTAGGAACTGTTTCCAGTCGCGAATTTTCACTGCGTGTTTTTTTACCAAAATACGAAACTATGAACTATTTCCACTTGTGCGTTCCTGTTCGCGCATTTTTTGCTCGCATGTTTTTGGCCAAAATACACAACTATTGCTCGCGTGTTTTTTTACCAAACATGCAACTAGGAACTGTTTCCACTTGCGCGTTCGTGCTTGTAAATTTTTGCTCACGTGTTTTTTGCCAAAATATGTGTTGGGAAATGTGCCCTAGGTCAATCCATTAATAGTCTTTATGAATACATTTTAGTTAATAAAATAGAGGATTTCATTTGTTGTTTATTATAATTGATTTGCATGTTTACATTATAATAAAACCCATGGGTATTTACAGAAATATCCTAAATGTCCCTAGTCGATTATTATACTGAGAACTATAATGAATTAAGACTAGTGTGAGTCTTGATTGATGATCATACGATGATCATACGAATAAGAATACGAATCAAGATCATGAGTACTTGTTAGGGAACAAAGTACTGGACCGACTCGCTATGAGAACATCACATGGATTAAGTCATAGTTGTTTATCATGATAGGTATATTTTTCAGTCCTCTGACTTGAGATTACCAGAGACTTCAACATTAGGAATATAGTGATTTGACGCAATCAAACGTTTTCTTTAACCGGACGATTATAAAGGTTGTGATTGGTTACTGTATGAATAATGTGGTGAAGTTGTGTAATGAGATAGAATTTGTCCCTCTCATATAAAGAGAGATATCCAGTGGATCCCTCGATGTGTTAGACTGTTAAAAGGCCTAGTCCAAGTGAATTGTTATTGATCAATGTCACTTAGATGTTTTCAGTCTACCTAGAAATCGAGACTAGTACGATTGAACATGTTGGATGACAATTCCATGCCTTATGTTTGATCAAAAGGATATCGTATGACAAAAGGATGTTATATACACTATTGATTAGGTTGTATCGATTTGATATTCGTACAACTTGGGTAGTCATAATGTCTTGCTAGAGGCCGCTTATGACTTGTATACCAAAATGTGTTTTGGTACACTGCCAACGTTGTATGAGCCTATTGGGTCGCACACTGAGAATGGTTTTGCGAGATTTTAAGATAGTTCAGAAAAATGAATTTTATATGATAAAATTCATGACAGAAACGTCCTTGTAGTGTATTACACTTATACTTCTTTAAGTATGGGTATATGTGTAATTTACTTAACCATCTATATATAAGGATTGTATAAATAACGATTTGAGTTAGAATACAAGTACGAAAGATTTAAAAAAGGGTTAAAACTTTATTTTCGTTTTAAGAAATGACTTAGGGTTTTTGGTATGCTCTGGATTGTTTTGGAGAGAAACAAAAAGGTTTGGTATTCTCTCGAAGCTAGCACTTCAAATCTCGGCCGCCGTTCATGTGTGGACTGCTGATAGAAGGCGTTTGTTGTTGGTAGCACCTTAGAGATCGATTAACCTTCAGAAATGTACATTGCGACTGAGGTATGATTAAGTTTTCATAGTATAAACGTGTTTTAATGGAATAGATTCGCATCCTATTGGGGTTTTTCTCAAAATAGTTTTGAAATCTCCGTTGTGCATGAACCCCAAAACCCAACAATATGCTACTAGAAATTGTTTCCACTTGCGTGTTTCTACTTGCGTATTTTTGCTTGCTTGTTTTTTTACCAAAATATGCAACTAGGAACTGTTTCCACTCGCGCGTTCCTACTCGCACAATTTTGCTCGTGTGTTTTTGCCAAAATACGCTATTAGGAACTGTTTTCACTAGCGTTCTGCTCGTGCATTTTTGCTTTCATTTTTTTTACAAAAATACGCGACTAGAAACTGCCTCCACTGGTGCATTTCTCCTCATGCATTTTTACTAGCGTGTTTCTTACCAAAATACATAACTAGGAACTGTTTCCATTCGTGCATTTTTTCCTGTGTGTTTTTTTGTCAGAATATGCGACTAGGAACTGTTTCCACTTGCGCATTCTTGCTCGCGCATTTTTGATTGCGTTTTTTTACCATACACGACTTGGAACTATTTCCACTCATGCGTTCCTGCTCGCACATTTTTCTCTCGTGTTTTTTTACTAAAATTCTTGACTAGGAACTGTTTCCACTCGCACATTTATGCTCGCGCATTTCTTTTTACGTGTTTCTGCTCACATATTTTTGCTCGCGTGGTTTTTACTAAAATACACGACTAGAAACTATTTATTTTCACTAGTGTGTTTCTACTCGCGTGTTTTTTACTAAAATACTCGACTAGGAATTGTTTCCACTCACGCATTTTTGCTTGCGCATTTCTACTCGCGGATTTTCGATTACGGTTTTCTTACAAAATATACAACTAGGAACTGTTTCTGCTCGCGTGTTTTTTTACCAAAATACGCGACTAGGAACTATTTCTACTTTCGCATTTCTGCTCATGTTATTTAGTAGCGACATTTTGCCTAAAAAAAAAATAAGAGTCGAAACTTATATACTCCTTCACAAAAATCATTTTCTAAATGAGTGAGGGGCAAGTGATATAATAGAATGTCCTACACATCGAGATACGCATTTTATGCGGTTTGAAGAGACTCCAAAATATACGCCCAGTAACATTAAGGAAACTCACTCGGGAATAAGATCTGAAAAACTTTCCTTAAACGTGAAAAAATTATATTCGAGGGCGAGATCTCAAGATTTATGAGATCCCACTAATTAGGGAAAGATTTGTGAAAGCTTTCTTGGTCAAAAGGGGCGAGATCTCCAGATTTATGAGATCCCACTAATTAGGGAAAGATTTGTGAGAATATTTTTAGTCAAATGGGGTGAGATCTCAAGTTTATGAGATCCCATTAATTAGAGAAAGATTTGTGGAAACCTTCCTGGTCAATAGGGGTGAGACCTCCAGATTTATGAGATCTCACTAATTAGGGAAAGATTTGTGGGAACTTTCTTAGTGAAAGAGATATTGAGGAAGCTTGCCTAATTAAGAGAATAAGACTCAGAAGGCAATATGACGGGTTAGGAAATAATCAACATTGGAAACACCACAACTATATATTAAAAAGGGTAGCTCTCTAAAGGTAGGCTCACTGATTACAGTTTACAACCTAAAACCTTTCTATTCTCTATTATGACTTAGGCATCGGAGTATTTCTCCTGGAGCCCCACCTCTGGGATCTTTCTTGCAGGCCGCCGCCAGGAAGTCAAACGATAAGTCTGCAGCGCTACTCGCAGAGATTCGTGTTCCATATCTCGGGGTTGTGGTTGACGCAACAATGCCTATTGTCCACAATTTTAATTCAAATAAAAGGTATGAGAATAAACTTAATTTCATGCCCAACTTAAGCAATGTTTCTTTCAAAAGGAAAGAAAACTTCTTTGTTAGTGGAAACCTAAAAAGGAAAGAAAACTTCTTTGTTAGTGGAAACCTATGTCACTACACCCCTCAATGTAAGAAAATAAGGTTTGCTCCAAATGATAACCATGCTAAATCAAATGTAAATTTGGTTGAAGCGGATGATATAATTGTTGCGGTCATTCTCTAGCCAACCTTATAGCCGATATGAAGCAATGGGTGATAGACTCTTGTGCTACTAGGCACTTTTGTGCAAGTAGAAATGCTTTTACCTCCCACACTCACATTGAGATAGGAGAAGAAATGGTATGATTTGGTGATTCACACACTATTCTGGTTTACGGAAAAGGTAAAATCATTTTGAAGCTCACATCTGGCAAGATTCTAGCACTTAATGAAGTGCTTCATGTCCCCGACATCCAATGTAACTTCATTTCTGTAGGATTGTTAGGATAATCTGATAATGTCATAATGACAAGAAATAATACTCTTGTGACAAATGGCTATTTTAATCATGGTTTATTTGTACTTAATATTGCTAAAATTATGATTTCCAAAATAACTTTTTGAATGAGGATTTTGGACATAGCAAGAGGCCTAGAAAGGAAAAAAATTTCAGAAATGATTTTTACACTTAATCTTATTGATAATTATCCTTAAATCTTTCTTATGTGATTTCTTCTATTCACATTTTGATTAATTGTTTTAGCATCTATTTATAAATTATTTGTTCACCAAATGGATGTTAAAACTATGTTTTTAAATGACGATTTGGAAAAGGAAGTTTACATGAAACAACCCGAAGGTTGTGTGGTTATAGGTCAAGAAACCAAAGTTTGCAAGCTTGTCAAATTCTTATATGGCATGAAACAAGCACCCAAACAATGGCATGAGAAAATTAATTGTGTTTTATTGAATGATGGATTTTCTTCTCTAAAAGTAGACAAATGCATTTACACAAAATGTGATGATAGTGATTGTATCATTATATGTTTGGATGTTGATGATATGTTAATTTTTAGCACTAGTCTTGAACTTGTACATAAGACAAAGAAATTTCTTGCTTTTAAATTTGATATAAAAGATATGGGTGAAGCAAATGTGATTTTGAATGTTAAAATTATAAGAACATTATGTTAAGAAACTTCTTAGGAAGTTTGGACATTTTGATGTGATACCGGTGAGTACTCCTTATGATGCTAACATTCAATTGAAGAAAAATAGAGGTGATCCTATTGCTCAATCTGAGTATGCACATATTATTAGGAGTCTGATGCATTTAATGAATTTTTCATGACTTGGCATAGCTTATATATGTTGTGAGAAGATTGAGCAGATATACACATAATCCCTAATAATGAGCATTGAACTGCATTAATCAGACTAATGAAATATTTGAGAGGTACCATGTCCTATGGTATTATGTATAGTGGATTTTTCACTGCATTAGAGAGATACAGTGATGCTAATTGGAATTCTGATTCAAATTAGACACATTTGTTTGAAACACAATGGGGTTAAATAGCTGCAAAAAGATGGATTTGTTTTTGAAAACCAAAAAGATGGAGCTATATCCATTGATTATGTAAGGTCATAAGTGAATTTGGTCGATCCTCTGACTAAACCTTTGGGAAGGAAATTAATTTCTGAAACATTGAGGGGAATGAGACTATTGCCAACCTGAGTAGTCAACAGTGATGGTAACCCGACTTATGTGATTGGAGATCCCATGGATTAGATTCATATGGGTAATAACAAGTCACTAGATGGTTTTTGAAGCACTTTTAAAGTAAAGTCCCTCCTATGGTGTTAACGTGTAAAAGTGCATAACTACAATGAAAGAGTGGTAAGTTCCATAGGCTTTATAGGTGGTGCATGAATCTGCAATGTACACTTGATGGAACAACCTATATGAGTGTGGAGTGGGGCCCGTTCCTATGTGACTGATGGCAAAGTCTCTAGAGCACTCATGAACAACTAGACACGCGCATGGCCCCTATTAGCACATCACCGCGTTGAACAACATAATTTTGGGGGTACAATTTGATTGGTGGGAATGCCGCTTACGTGAGAATTTTTGGTTCATAGAAGTTTATAACTTCACCATTTACTCTGTAAGTAAGAATCCATTATCTCTAGTTTTGGTTCATAGTCCAAAAGACACCAAAATCGATGCACTGTCCCTAAATAAAAATATCCCAGCAACTTTAATACCTTTTGAAATACGTGTGAGATTGTTGAAAAATTATTAATATTTCAAAAGGTATTTCAAAACCTATTATTTATTCTTGACCATTTTTTTACCATTGTTTGTTGTTAATGGTGTTGACAGTTACATTTTGACTTTGTAGGTTGTTTTTTTTTTAACAAACTCTTATATAAAGGGTTCAAATCCAACTCTTTGACACACACCAAAAACAACTTTTTATTCACATTTTTTTGTTCAACACAAAGTTTCTCATCTTTCTTTTTCTATTCACTATTTTTCTAATCGTGTTTATTGTGTTGTTCCTCTTCTTGTTGAATTACGGAAGGCTTGTTGAATCCTGAGAGGTACGTCGACAAAATATCCTTGAGGATAGCAAATACGCACCTCAAGCAAGTTGAATCAAGTCCATTTCTCCAACTCAAACTAGCTGATCACCTAGCAATTCAATATGAACTTCACGGTTCATCATCCAGTGAGGGCAAACATGAGGTCTAAACCGTCTAATCTAATCTACAAAGAGACGACCAGAGGATAACAAGCTATTATAAGCTACTTTAGAAAATAAGTTGTGTTTGGTAACTAGCTTATTTAAAAAATAATCTACATGATAATCTAATAATTTAAACGCTAGATAAACTAGCTTATTTAGAAAATAAGTTGTGTTTGGTAACTAGCTTATAGACAATAAGTTGTGTTTGGCAAAATAAACATATTTGAATTAATTATCAACGTATTATATTTTCTTTTCTTTTTTGAAACATATTATATTTTCTTATAAGTTATTTTTTATATCATTTTCTTATAAGTTATTATTTAATATTTACTTATATTTTTGTTACATACATGAAAAAGAATATAATATATTTTTATTGATTAATGTATGTGTACAAGCTGGACTCAAAACAAAAAGCTTATAAATGCTAACTCAAGCATTATTAATTAATATGTTTATATTCTATTTGTACAAACATAATACCAAGAATAAATATGTGTTATAATATATAACATTAAATATATATTTAAAATGGGCATATGTTGTAGAATAAATTTAGTAACAAATAATATGATAATTGTATGTTTTCAAAAAAACATATGATAATTGTGTAAGTAATGTATTAATTATTTTGTATATAATATAAACACGTAGTTTCGTGTCTGTTTTACCAAACAGAGCTGAAGGCACTAATTTGAGATGCATTTTCTTGAATCACTTAAGTTTTGAAAAATATTTTGTGATCTTTTCCTTTTAGAAATTCTTCTTAATTAATGGAAACAATCGGGAAGTAAGATTTAATTAGCTTTTCATTTTTTTAAGAAAAAATTTGCTTTTCATTTATATATAGCTTTTCATTTTCTGACGGCAAGTAGCCTGGGGACTAGTATAGATGGAGAGGGAGTGGTAAATAATGGTCCTCTAAATCAAGGCTAATTGGTGGTGGCAAGCAAATAATGGTCAGTGGTAGTGACGACGGTGTTTGATGCATGCAGTTGGTGGTGTTCAATTAATGGTGGCGAGTTTCTTTAGAGCAATACGACTTGTCTTCTCCTTCTTTTGGTTTGTCTAGTCATGGTTCCGTCTCCGTTGCCTGCATACAGATTTAATCCAATTAATTACATCATAAATCTTGGTAGAATGATTCAGGTCATATGGTATAGAATAATCCAGATCCACATATATGGATCTTAGTATTTATCCAGATCTTACGTACACTCGGTTGGTATGAGTTGTATTCTTCTCTTTTTGTGTTAATTAATCTTATAATCTTCACTGGGGATTCCTAACCCAAGGACTATCCATTTAGTTTTTTTTTTTTTTTTTTTGACGAACTATCCATTTAGTTTTTAACTCATCGAGTTTTCTAACTAGTCATTTAATTTTACTTTTTGAGAAAAAAGTTTGAATGCTTATAATTAAGTGAAACTAATTAACCGCCACTAATATATACCATTTATATAGGTTATAATAATAGTAATAAAAAAGTGATTGATCTAACTAGAAAACAAATTTTTTTATTTCTTTTTATTTTTTTGGCTTACTAAAAAAACAGAAAGAAAAAGTGATTGATTACATGTTCCCGAGAGCAAACCGGTCCATATTGGAATTCATTTTTGTCAAAGTCCTCCACCATATATACACCTACACATATAAAATACTAATAGCTAAAAAAGTTGTCTTTCTGTCTAAATTGTGAGAAACTGTTAATGATTTCTTCAGAGACCTTATACGCTTACTATCTATATATCCTCATTGATTGGTACAATTTTTCAAAGAAACCCAGTTCTATCTCAACTTTGTTGAATATATATGGAGTTTAGCTTCCAAGCAAAAGCTTAATAATTAATCGCAAATTCATCATTTGATGTGCAGAAGCTTCTGCTGGACTGAGTAATATAATTGGTTATGTACTTTTCAGTTATGGATATTTCAGTAAAAAAATATATATATTTACATATATCAACAGACTTATGAAGATGTGAGCTTTTTTCTCTAATTTGTCTGACCTAGTAGTTTCTTTATTTTTGTTTTTCAGTAATTATATAAAGAGCTTTGACAAAATATATATATATATATATATATATATATATATAATTATATAAAGAAACAATGTAACCCACTTCTGCAGCATTGTTTGAAGTTTGGTATCTTATAGTTGAGGAGTGAATTATAAGAAAAGGGAGCAATGTATAAGTGTTGAAATATAGTCATAGTCTACATCGGTATAGGGTTTAAAAGAGAGTGCAATTCTGAGAGAGAATGGAGCAATGTATAAGGATTGAAATATAGTCATAGTCTACATCGGCTTAATTATGGTTTAAAAGAGGGCAATTCTGTGAGAGAGGGCTAATATACAACCACATATATCACTGAGATTTATCTAAGTGGGGCCCTCCACAAGTTTACATAATGAGCCAGACCATGTAACTGAAACAATATTTTTAGGCTCGAAGAGATAAACTTTAGAAATATTGGGGGTCGTCTTGGGGTGGGGACCTGGGGCGGTCGCCCGCCCCGCCTACCCCCAAAACCAAGCCTAACTCCCACCAAGGTTTGAACTCATGACCTCTTACTTTCAAATATCATACTAAACCATTGAGTCACCTAATTGGTTAGTAACGGTTTCTAACATGTCCATGATTATGGAACATCAACTTATACAAAAATCTTTTCATTTTCTAACTAATTCGACCCATTCTTTGGTAGGGCTATTCACTCAATCACAGACATTTATAGAACACCTCTTATAGAGTGACATAGTAAATTTGAAGAGAACTTATTGTTAACCACTACCTAATATTTATCTTCGCCGGTAAGTTAGTTAGAACAATATTTGTAATAAAAAAAATGTTAGAACATTAATATTTCGGTACTAATGAAGTCCGTCAGCATGTCCCGAACAGGCCAATCCAACAAAAATTAGTTAATGAATTGATTTATGCAACTTAAACGTACCTCTAGATTATCATTTGTTTTTATTTGTTTTTTTTATAGATTTATTTTTGGTTTTACTTTTTTTTTTTAAACCCTAACTCGAGAACAATATACTACACTACTATTTATTTTTGGGTTTGTGTGTGATGTCACGACAACGCATTCAACCACTATACCAATATTCGAGAACAATATTGACCTTAGCACTGTGTAAACAATATCACATTTCTTCTCGTCACTATACTACATTTCATCAGTGCGATACTCTGCTTCAACTAGTTCACACATGAATTTGCCAGTTTGACCTTAAAAAAAAAAAAAACAAAAAATTATTTCACACATATTCTTGGGGATGTGTCTATACATTCATGATTAGGTACAATCCAGTTAAAAATAATAATTTTTGAATGGAAAATATATATAAATGTTGATTTCTTAGGTTGACCAAAACTTCTCTCTGCGAGTCTATGAATATTCACACATATCAATATCATCTCCAACTTAATTAACCACTTTCAACTGACACGTATGGGGAACGTTTTAATTGAAAAATTTCGATATTATTTGAGAAGACATCCACACTTATATCTTCATTATGAAGTCACATTTATTTTATAACGACTCGAAAATACAAAATACCCACGTTGGAGGTATTTTGGTAATTTTGCAATTTTATGTGTGGTTGGCATAGTAAATGCTTGCATTATATGTATCAAAACTAAATTGGTGAAATTACAAAACTTAAATTGATGTTACAAAGCTATTGGAAATGAATTAAAAGCTTATGGCCATTAAACAATAAGAGATTAAAGCACTAAGTTAGGAGAACTAAATTGAAATACTTAATGGGATTGAACTTGCCTAGGGGTAAAATGGTAATTTGAAAACTACATGGAAAACCCTACACTAACTAGTTCCTAGTATAAATACCCTATTGTAAACTCTAGCCACCATTTCTTGTTCAAACACACTAGATTGAGGCTTTGTTTGGTTGGAGGTGGAGTTATCTTCTGGAAATAACTTACAGGGAGTTGAGAATTAATCTTGTTTGGATATTTCATCCACCCCCATTAACGACCCTTTATTAATTACTCTTTGCAAGCTATCTCTCAACTTACAGGGAAGGGTGAGAGATATCTCCTCAACTCCCATTAACAACCCTTTATTAATTAATCTCTCTCTCTCTCTCTCTCTCTCTCTCTTATTTGAAGGTTTTTTTTTTGAAACCACTTATTTGAAGGTTGTTTATGTCAATTCATATATTTTATTATTTAAAAATTTACAGCTTCCCTGCAAGTTCAAAGTTGAACTAAACATGAAAATATTAACTCCAAGGATATATCTCTAAATTAACATTATAAGTTAGCAGAAATGAACCAAATGAAGCATAGAGAGAAAGGTAGAGAAGAGCTTGATTTGGTGATTTGGTGGGTGTGGTGCTCTAAACTCAAGGAAGTCCCCTTTGAAGGTAAGCCACCCTCCTTACCCTCTCTTTTCTTAGTTAAGTTGAGTTACAAGCTTGGATTTGTTTAATTAATCGTGGTGGAGAATCTTTTTTTTTTGTTTAATTGGTAAAATGATGGTGGAAAGAGGCCCTAAAAGGGGCCAAGGCCGCTCGACATCATCGGCGATGGTGGACCAAGCAAAGGGGGCGCAACCAAGGGCTCCCCAATGTATGAAGAATGAGAAGGGTGGCACCCGGCTACCCCCTAACCCACACTCCCCCCCCACCCCACCCCACCACGACTAGCAGGGGGTTACCGCCCCTGGCAAGCCAGGCATAGGGGTTCCCCTGAGCCGTCGTATTTATATTCCATGTGGTTTAGATTTATATTTCACATGTTGATTTAAGCAAACCAGACTATTTTCTTGGCCCCGATTTGAATATTTGGCTTGAGCGACGGTCTCGGGCCAGGTGACCCGACCTTAACTTAGGTGAGGGTCATCATATATTCGATGTGGGATTAAAGTTTTGTCCACATATTTCTAACACGTACTTAGGGTCAAATCTAGAGAGAATTTGAAACATCCCCTATCCTGATTAAGACGAAACCCCGCTTGAAACCCCAATTAAGGCCAGAAGCCTATCTTCGTACATGATAAACACACTTATATATCTCAAAATTTAATATAGATAAACGCAATGAAAATTAAAACTTTTGACTAATAAACAAGATATACAAAAACTTTAGTTAAAACACCATTTACAAAATTGTTCCAAACCATTTTTATTACAAAAACAGTTCCAACACATTATGTAATACACAAAATAATCAAATTACATCGAAGAAAAGACCAAAAACTCCTAAGCTTTCTCCTTGACCTTTCCTGAAATGTTAATTTAAGCGAGAGTTCCAACTTAACCACCTTCAACTCATGGGTGTGAGGTTTTAACTCAAAAAGCCTCGATACTATTTTGGGGAGACATCCACACTTATACACTTTATTATGAAGTCACACTTATTCGATATAGCTAGAGACTAACTTTTAGTCGACACATCTCTAACAATTTCTTCCTACTTAGAATGAATTAAAAACATATTATTTTGTAGTTTATTGTCAAAGATGTTTAAGTTGTGGATTGCTATAGTGTGGCAAAATAAAAACTTAATTAAGTTGTGTCGTCTTCCCTTGTTGGAAGTCTTTGTTTGTTTTCCTTTGTTGGAAGTTTTATTTTTCGTTTTGGTCTTAGTATGTCTGTGTGTTGTTATGTTCCAAACTGTTGGGAAATGTGCCCTAGGTTAATCCATTAATAGTCTTTATAAATACATTTTAGTTAATAAAATAGAGGATTTCATTTGCTGTTTATTATAATTGATTTGCATGTTTACATTATAATAAGATCCATGGGTATTTACAGAAATATCCTAAATGTCCCTAGTCGATTATTATACTGGGAATTATAATGAATTAAGACTAGTGTGAGTCTTGATTGATGATCATTCGATGATCATACGTATAGGAATACGAATCAAGATCATGAGTACTTGTTAGGGAACAAAGTACTGGACCGACCCGTTATGAGAACATCACATGGATTAAGTCATAGTTGTTTCTCATAATATGTATATTATTCAGTCCCCTGACTTGAGATTACCAGAGACTTCAACATTAGGAATATAGTGATTTGACGCAATCAAACGTTGTCTTTAACCGGACGATTACAAAGGTTGTGATTGGTTACTGTGTGAATAATGTGATGAAGTTGTGTAATCGAGATAGAATTTGTCTCTCTCATATAGAGAAAGATATCCAGCGGATCCCTCGATGTGTTAGACTGTTAAAAGGTCTAGTCTAAGTGAATTGATATTGATCAATGTCACTTGGATGTTTTCAGTTTACCTAGAGATCGAGACTAGTACGATTGAACAAGTTGGATGACAATTCCGTGCCTTATGTTTGATCAAAATGATATCGTGTGACAAAAGGATGTTATATACACTATTGATTAGGTTGTATCGATTTGATATTCGTACAACTTGGGTAGTCATAATGCCTTGCTAGAGGCCGCTTATGACTTGTATACCAAAATGTGTTTTGGTACACTGCCAACGTTGTATGAGCCTATTGGGTTGCACACTAAGAATGGTTTTGCGAGATTTTAAAATGATTCGGAATGATGAATTTTATATGATAAAATTCAAGACAAAAACGTCCTTGTAGTGTATTACACTTATACCTCTTTAAGTAAGGGTATATGTGTAATTTACTTAACCGTCTATATACAAGGGTTGTATAAATAGACGCTTTGAGTTAGAATACAAGTACAAGAAAGATTAAAAAAAAGGCCGAAACTCTATTTTCGTTTTAAGAAACGACTTAGGGTTTTGGTATGCTCTGGATCGTTTTGGAGAGAAACTAAAAAGTTTGGTATTCTCTCGAAGCTAGCACTTCAAATCTTAGTCGCCGTTCGTGTGTGGACTGCTGATAGAGGGCGTTCGTCGTTGGCAGCGCCTTAGAGATCGATTAACCTTCAGAAAGGTAAATTGAGACTGAGGTATGATTAAGTTTTTCATAGTCTAAACGTGTTTTAATGGAATCAGATTCAGATCCTGTTGGGGTTTTTCTCAAAATAGTTTTGAAATCTCCACTGCGCATGAACCCCAAATAACCAACAGTGGTATCAGAGCCTTCGAGTTTGATTCCATTAAACTCATTGCATGTTTTCCTATGATATATGATTGAAAGCATATTAATAGTTGATGTATATGTGATATACATAAGTTTTCTGTGAGATTTACTATCATGGTTTATGTATATGATACATATATTCGTGATTTAATTGAAATCAGTTTTGTACATGCAAGTAACCATGTTAGGTTAATTCGAATAATTTTAATGAATTGAATTTCGTAATTCGTGATCCATGACACCATTAGGTATAATCTTTATTTTCGTGTATTGATGCATGGATGAAATCTCTGTAATTCAGTATGCATATTTAGGTTACATTAATTTAAGTTTCTTAAATTGTATAAGTCTGAATGTTAATTCGAAACTAATATGATTAGGTTCGATTGATATGGTAGTTCATGATTCAACTACATATTTGTGATTATTTGGATGAAGATCGAAATTGCAAATAATTAATTTTTGAAATTATTTATTTATCTTGTTATATCTATTTTGTTATGAAGTTTCTATTTGATAAAGATAGATAACAAATTAGATTAGGAGATACATGCAAAATCGATTTCATTATCCCTATTGGATAGGAGATAAATGTGGAGATGTTTGTTATTGGTGATATGCTAGGATTCAAATATCTAAAGTCCTAATTGGATTAAGATAAGATGATTAGTTAGATGTAGGCCCGGGTTAATTAAAAATGTTTTAATTGACTTAATTTTGGATAAATTAAGGGGTAAATTTAGTATAGTAAAATCAGCGAAAAATATGATTTTCTATAGCGAATTTCAATTTTAGGAATTAAGATTCGTCTTCTAAAAAAAAAAAAACGGGGGTGCAGCCCCCTGTACCCTCGTCCGCTGACCGGCCAGCGGGACCACCGTCTAACTAATCCTAGCGCACAGAAATTCTTCTATTAGTGAATAGCATAAAAATTTCTTAAATTGTTTAGTGGTTCTACAAATCAATATAATATATGATATTTCATTGTTTACTTAAAAATCACTAAAACTGAATAAAATCCCTCTATTAAATCTTAAGTTTTGTGCCATCCAATTTTAAATACTTATCAAGGCCTCGATCGCACTAATATAGTTTCAGCCATAGTTGGGTGTATTGTGTTATCTTGGTGAGATAAGTTGGGTAAGAGTTACCTAAATGTTTAAATTGGTCCGACTTAATAAAGTTATCAAAATAGTTTTGGACTTTAGGCATATGATGAGATAAAAACATGCTAAGACATAAGATGTCATGTATCTCATAAAAGTATCTAAAATTACATAAAATGTAATTGGTAACTGTTACCTACCTAAATAATCAAGTTCTGTGTTTCAAGCCATAGCTGTCATAGAATTAGGTGAAATATGGATTTAGTCTCCTAAATAAATAGTATGTTTTAGGAGGGTTATTAATTTAGTGGGAGCCTATTCTTCTATACTAAAATAAACTCTGCATAATCTTTATTGTAGATCAATGGCCTCTTCAAGTAACAATAATCCCCTGTCACTGCGATCTATCCTTAAGAAGGATAAGCTATCTGGGACTAACTTTCTTGATTGGTTCGGAAACTTGAGAATCGTTCTCAAGCATGAACGCAAGTTGTATGTTCTGGATGCTCCGATCCCTGAGGACCCACCAGCCAATGCTACAAAAGCTGTGAAGATTTTGTACATCCTGAGAATTTGAGGAATGTATGCAAGCTTCAAAGATCCATTTATGGATTAAAGCAAGCTTCTCGGAGTTGGAATCTTCGTTTTGATGAAGCAATCAAGGATTTTGGTTTTATTAAGAACGAAGATGAGCCTTGTGTATATAAGAAGGTCAGTGGGAGTGTAGTTGTTTTTCTGGTACTGTATGTTAATGATATATTACTCATTGGAAATGACATCCCAACATTGCAGAGTGTCAAGTCTTGGTTAGGGAAGTGTTTCTCAATGAAAGACTTAGGAGATGCAGCCTATATCCTAGGGATAAGGATCTATAGGGATAGATCTAAGAGGCTAATCGGTCTAAGTCAAAGTGCTTACATAGACAAGGTATTGAATAGGTTCAATTTGCAAGACTCTAAAAGAGGATTGTTACCAATGTCTCATGGCATAAGTCTCAACAAGAATCAATATCCTAGGAAAAATGATGAGCGAGATCGTATGAATAAGATTCCATATGCATCAGCTATTGGATCTATCATGTATGTCATGCTATGCACTCGACCTGATGTATCATATGCTTTGAGCACTACAAGCAGATATCAGTCAGATCTTGGTGAGAGTCACTGGATAGCAGTAAAGAACATCCTTAAGTACTTAAGAAGGACTAAAAAAGTGTTCTTGGTCTATGGAGGTTTTGAAAATGATCTAGTTGTAAATGGTTACACAGATGCAAGTTTTCAAACTGATATAGATGATTTCAGATCGCAGTCTGGATATGTGTTTACTTTGAATGGGGGTGCAGTAAGCTGGAAAAGTTCGAAGCAAGAGACTGTGGCAGATTCTACAACAGAAGCTAAGTATATTACAGCGTCCGATGCAGCAAAGGAGGCAGTTTGGATCAAAAAGTTCAATTCTGAACTAGGTGTGGTTCCAAGTATTGCTAACCCTGTTTGTTTGTATTGTGACAATAACGGGGCAATAGCACAGGCCAAGGAACCTAGATCACACCACAGATCCAAACATATACTCAGGCGTTTTCATCTCATCAGAGAAATCATTGAGAGGGGAGACGTGAAGATTTGCAGAGTACCTACTAAAGACAACATTGCGGATCCATTGACAAAGGCTCTTCCACAAGCGAAACATGATGGTCATGTTAGATCATTAGGCATTAGATGCATGAATGATTGGCCCTAGAGCAAGTGGGAGATGTTGGGAAATGTGCCCTAGGTTAATCCATTAATAGTCTTTATAAATACATTTTAGTTAATAAAATAGAGGATTTCATTTGTTGTTTATTATAATTGATTTGTATGTTTACATTATAATAATATCCATGGGTATTTACAGAAATATCCTAAATGTCCCTAGTCGATTATTATACTGGGATCTATAATGAATTAAAACTAGTGTGAGTCTTGATTGATAATCATTCGATGATCATACATATAGGAATACGAATCAAGATCATGAGTATTTGTTAGGGAACAAAGTACTGGACCGACCCGCTATGAGAACATCACATGGATTAAGTCATAGTTGTTACTCATGATATGTATATTATTTAGTCATCTGACTTGAGATTACCAGAGACTTCAACATTAGGAATACAGTGATTTGACACAATCAAACGTTGTCTTTAACCGGACGATTATAAAGGTTGTGATTGGTTACTGTGTGAATAATGTGGTGAAGTTGTGTAATCGAGATAGAATTTGTCCCTCTCATATAGAGAGAGATATCCAGTGGATCCCTCGATGTGTTAGACTGTTAAAAGACCTAGTCTAAGTGAATTGATATTGATCAATGTCACTTGGATGTTTTCAGTTTACCTAGATATCGAGACTAGTAAGATTGAACATGTTGGATGACAATTCCGTGCCTTATGTTTGATCAAAATGATATCGTGTGACAAAAGGATGTTATATACACTATTGATTAGGTCGTATCAATTTGATATTCGTACAACTTAGGTAGTCATAATGTCCTGTTAGAGGCCGCTTATGACTTGTATACCAAAATGTGTTTTGGTACACTACCAACGTTGTATGAGCCTATTGGGTTGCACATTAAGAATGGTTTTGCGAGATTTTAAAATGATTTGGAAGGATGAATTTTATATGATAAAATTCATGACAAAAACGTCCTTGTAGTGTATTACACTTATACCTCTTTAAGTAAGGGTATATGTGTAATTTACTTAATCGTCTATATACAATGGTTGTATAAATAGACGCTTTGAGTTAGAATACAAGTACAAGAAAGATTAAAAAAAAGGGTCGAAACTCTATTTTCGTTTTAAGAAACGACTTAGGGTTTTGGTATGCTCTGGATCGTTTTGGAGAGAAACTAAAAAGTTTGGTATTCTCTCAAAGCTAGCACTTCAAATCTCGGTCGTCGTTCGTGTGTGAACTGCTGATAGAGGGCGTTCGTCGTTGGCAGCGCCTTAGAGATCGATTAACCTTCAGAAAGGTACATTGCGACTGAGGTATGATTAAGTTTTTCATAGTCTAAACGTGTTTTAATGGAATCAGATTCGGATCCTGTTGGGGTTTTTCTCAAAATAGTTTTGAAATCTCCGCTGCGCATGAACCCCAAATAACCAACACAAACATTTGTCAAGAGAATGGTCACTAATTGTCATATTGTTCCATTATTACAGTCAGAGTTTTTCAAAATCAACTTTGTGGCAGTTGATTGTTCTAATGAACAATTAGGATTAACGAATCAATGTGTTTTTTCAAGGTAATCAATTCTATGTCTCATCCTTTTATATTGAATGTATTGAGCCATTATGATTAATGAAATTTCTATTTTACTTCAAAAAAAATCCAATATATAGGATTTTTTTTTTAAGAAAAGAGATATAGGAGTTAAGTTAAAACAAATGGAAAATGTTACGCGTGCTTGGTTAAGACACCCACCTACGCACAAGACGTTATCAAGATGCGATCTTATACATTTTAAGGTGCATTATATAATTGCTTTGTAGTATACTCCGCCCTGGGCACCTCTCTCATCTCTTGACTCCTCTTTCGCCCCCTACGGTCGATGCACTTCCTAAATGTATTCTTAATAATATCGGTGCAAATACAAACAATTCGAATTGTATTGGATGGTTAACTTAAAAATATCATAATTTTCCTACCAAAAAAAATATATATCATAATTTTTTTATTAACTTTATGTGAGCCATGTAAACACTTATTAGAAAGGTTAGTATTGAAATATATTTTGACCAAAATTTTATAGAATTCAATTTCGAGTTGCAATTAGAATATTGTAAAAAAAAACCCAATTAATTATGGACAAAAATATATATAATCACAAATCGCCCCGTGAAAATAAAATTTTTAGAACTCTTTGCCTCCTTTTCATTATTTTAAGTTTTAAAATAATTTATAAAAAACTTGGGAGAATGAGAAATCATTAAAAGTCAATCTAATATAGTTTTTCTATTTTGACAAAAAATCATATAATCAACTCCTTTCTTCTAAGACTTTGGAGTATCTTATTTATTAATTTATTGTGCAAATATTACAATTATTATCTTATTATTTTATTTGAATTTTTTAATATAATTTTTTTATTCGATGCAAATCTTATTTTATGTGGTCCACTTAAGCCCGATATGAGTTGAACTTAAATAATTTAGGCAGGTTTAACTCAATCCTTGCTTTCGATAACTCATTTTTTAGGTCAACAATTCATTTTAAGTAAAAATAGTAATATATTTTATAAATTTCATGAAGTCATGACCCGAGCTGCAAATGCAAATTAAACTAGGTGGTATGCACATCAAATTATTGCACTTTATATAGTGTTCTTAGGTAGGGTCTAATATATGCTATTTTTTATAACTTAAGTCAGATCTACTACGTCAAGCGCGCATATTAAATAAAGTCCAAACTTATTAATAGATTTAGGTTAAAGTCCCCCACCCCTAAAAAAAAATAGTCGTCACGCGGAAGTAATTATATGTTTTGTTGGTAAGTTGATAACAATGGCTTTTTTTTTTTTTTTTTTTTTTGTCAAAGCCTCTCAGGTGAGATGGTAAAGACATCACTTGCCAAAAGGCAAAACATCGAGAGATCGTGGTTCGATTTTCATTATAGTAAAAAAAAACAATGATTTTTTTGTACAAGAATAAAAATGTTATTCTTAATTGCTATAATTGTAATTTAATACAAAGACAAAAAAAAAAAGAGTTACACTCATGTACAATAAAGCGTTACAATTTAAATGGTATTATTAGCCAACTAAAGTAAGAAAATAATAATAATAAAAAAACTTCAAAGAAAAAAGTTAGAAACAAAAAAAATTAGAAAGATGCAATATCATTAAATTATTAAATTTAGATATATATACTCTAGTCTCTAAAATATAAAAAATTTAGAAGCAAAAAAAATTAGAAAGATGTAATAATATTAAATTATTAAATTTAAATTTATATATATACTCTAATCACTAAAAAATATAAAAAATTTAACAAAAAGAATTAGAAAGATGTAATATTATTAAATTATTAAATTTAGATATATACTTTAATCATTGAAAAAAATACTTCAAGATAACTCAAAATACAACACCTACTAAAAGTTGAAAAATAAACATAATATAAATGTATGTAATTTTTACCACCCAATTTTTTAATGGTAGATCTCGAGCCTTTGATGTTAAAGGACCCAAGACATAAGCACCGATACCTTACCAAAAATCAGAGCAATGACAAATGCTTATAAATTAGATATTGAAAGAGAGTTTGAGAGGTGAATGAGTGATTGAGAAACATTCAACTTGTGTAGGAAGATCAAAAGACAAAATTTCTACAAAAAAAACATAAAAGACAAAATTTGAATAATTAAAGTATAATTATTGAAAACTATTACATAATAATTATTTGAAGTAGTTGTTAATCAAATTAGTGGTTGCAACTATGGGAAGATTGAAGGACTTAAAACAAATAATTAAATTAAATTAAAAATATTTAATTATTTAAGATTACATTAATTTATAAATAAATATGGCTTAGTTGCTTAATAGTTGAATAAGTAATTATGTTTCATACCTGCCCAACGAATATCAAAAGGCAAAAAGTGAATAATTAAAATATAATTTAAGAAATAGGTACATAGTTATTTGAAGTAGTGGTTATATAATTTATCAAATTAGTGATTGCACACGGAGATCAAGAGACCTAAAACATAATAATATGGATTAGTGTCTTAATGGATGATTAAGTAAATGATGATATTGGTTAAAGAATTTGGTGGAAAATGCCATGTGGCAAAATAAGGAACTTAATATATTGATAGATAGATAGAGATTAGAGTTGGAATTGATGATGTGGCGTAAGAGTTGATGACACATGGCGAAAAGAAAGCTCAAGAAAATATGTTACTTTATTCTCATTAGAGTTGGATTTGATGACGTGGCATAAGAGTTGATGACGTGGCAAAACAGAAGCTTGAGAAGAAGCCATGTATCATAAATTTTTCACACCTAACCTACCCCAAATAAAAAGAATTTTTTTTTAAAAGTAAATAAAAGGAAAGCAAAGTAAAGTTCATTTTGCAACATTCAACTAAATAGACAAGAAGAAAACTAAAAAAAAAGAATTAGAAAGATAGGAAAAAGATGAAATTCAATTTTCATTTTAGGGTATGACCCTTTATTTATATGTGGAGATAAGTCTCACTTAAAATCTTATTCGTAATATAACTATTGTATTTAGGTAGTTTAAGAAAATTACACATACACGCTCCTATTAATAAGTTATCATATAACAAATCATAAGGGCTTTTATGTCATGAATTTTATCATATAAAACTCATTACTTTGAACAATTGAAATTGAACAAAACCATTCTTTGTGTGCGACCCAATAGGTTCATGCGACGTTGGTAGTGAACCAAAACTATTTTAGTACACGAGTCATAAGTAGTCTCTAGCAAGGCATTATGACTATCTAAATAGCATGAATATCGAAATTGATACGACCTAATGAATAACATATATCATATATCTTTTTGTCATGCGATGTCATTTGAGTAAACATAAGGCGTGGAAAGTTACCCTTAATGTTCAATCCTACTAGTCTCGATCTTTAGGTAAACTGAAAACATCAAAGTGACATTGATCACATCAATTCACTTATACTTGACCATTTAACAACATAACATATCGAGGGATCCACTGATATCTCTCTCTTTACGAGAGAGACAAATTTTATCTTGATTACACACCTTCACATATTGTTCACATGATAATCAATCACAATCTTTATAATCATTCGGCTTAAGACAACGTTTGATTGTGTCAAATTATCATGCTCATAATATTGAAGTCTATGGTAATATCAAGTCGAATGACTAAATGATATATCTATCAAAAGTAACACCAATAACTTAATCCATATGGTGTTCTCATAGCGGGTCGGTCCAGTACGTTGTTCCCTAACAAGTACTCATAATCTCGATTCGTATATCTATATGTATAATCATTTCATGTCCATCAATTAAGACTCATACTAGCACTACAACATTAAGGTGTTTTAATAACATAACCATTAATGACGGTGTGAGAAAACTGTCATGAAAGATAGGAATAGATAATGGCAGCCGTTATTATAGTGATTATATATATACTCTAAAACAAACACGTCTTCAACTTTCGACTCTCCTACTCGACCTCTCCCACTTCAAGTCGACTCTCACAGTTGGACTCTCACAGTTCATATACCCCTATTCTCGCTCTCACAGTTCGACTCTCCCGTGAGACCTTTCCCTCTCACTCTCACAGGTCGACTCTCCCTCTCGCGAATCTCTCTGTCAAACCCTAACTTCTCGATCAGATCTCATGCGATCCCTTCTCGATCAGATCTCAGCGACTCAAGGCATCTTAGCTTCCGCTCTTCGGATTTGTGCAGTTATAGGTATGGATCTGTAGTTTTCGTTTTGCTTTCTAGATTTTTCGTGTGAATTAGGGTTTATGTGATGGATGATGTTGGGGTTAATGAAGAGCAAGCACCAAGCAGTAGCAGTAGAGGCAATGATTGATGATTCTGATAAACATTCGTGAGAGTGTCGCCATGAGTGGCAATGAAGGTATGAAAATGGAAGAAGCGAATATGGAGAGTAGTGTGGTGTTGATGTGGGGTTATCTACCAGGAGTTTCTCCGCCGAGGACACCTTTGTTCTCTCCTACCATTGTTAGGAGAGTTAATGGGGATTCCTGGATAGATGTCTGCGGGGGCGGATGTGGTTTCGCCATGGCTATTTCAGGCCACCTCTCCCATCCATCTTCATTTCTTGCATTCATTCAGATGACCAATGCTGTTGATTTGGGTTTTTAAACCCTAAGCCCTAATCTATGCACAACGCTCACTTTATAGTTGGCAGTTGCTCGATCTGATTCTCAAAGCCAAATTTTATTTGCATTTTCTATTGATTTGCTTATTGAATAGTCGATCCATCAGTTTATTCGCAATGATTGGCAGATCTTTGTTGTTTGGGTAAGTTTTTGGTTCTAATTGTTAGTTTATGGTGAACAGAATCCAGAGAGCTTGCAAAGTGTTAGGCGACCATGGCGGCGAAAGCATGTCTCTCTAGGAAGCCCTACCAACGGTCGCTGTCGTCGGAGGCCAGGTACCTAGATAGGTTTTCAATTCCATTCTCTCCATTGATTTTTCTGTTCAGATTTTCGATTGATTGATTGATTTTGTAGAAATCAGAGTTCTAGAAATGTTGTGATGTTTGTGAATTGGATCTGTGATTTTGTTGTGTTGATCTCGTTTTGGATTGGTTTTGGATTGGAATTAGGTATTATGATGAAGAGCAGGAGTACGCGGTGTTTCTTCATGCACTGAAGAGGTGGTTCGCTGATTTTGGTATGAGAAACTCAATTTGGGATTCATTGTTCAAATGTATTTCTATGTACATTGTTGTTTTAGTTTTTGAATTTCATTATTATCAAATTGGTTTCATGAGAATAGTAATGGCAATGTATGTAATTGATTTTACAATATAATGTATGAATCTTTTCCAAGTCCCATAAGATACGAGAATGTTGTTTTGAAGTATCTTTTTTTTTTAAGTTTGTCACAGAGGTGTAAGGGGTTGCGTCTTTGGACTCCGACTAGGGATTTTTTTGCCATCAACCACCTCCATATTCAGGTACTATACTGAAATACTTACACTTTCTTAATTTTAATAATTCTTTATATGTACTATTATTATTTGTTGTGTGTTTTGTAGTATTAGCTCACATGTGAATGATATTATGTGTCTTAAAAGTGTGATCAATTCCTCAACCCATTGGCCATTGGCAAGTTTGTTGAGAGCCATCCACCTGCAGGTTAACGCAAGGAGAATTTCCTTCCATCTCAATGCTAGAGGAAACATTTTGCAAATTAATACTATGTTGCTATCTTGGTACGGATCACACATTAATGTCTCTAATCCTAGACCGGCAGTTTTATGTGATGGCCACAATTCTATTACAGAATGATGATTTTAGGACCTGAAGTGACCTTAATGCATGGTCTCGTGCAAATTGTTATAATCCATACTGTGTATACTTTTTCCTTGCGATGTTTGTGAATATTATTATTGTTGGGTTTTGGGGTTCATGCGCAACGGAGATTTCAAAAGTATTTTGAGAAAAACCCCAACAGGATCCGAATCTGATTCCATTAAAACACGTTTAAACTATGAAAACTTAATCATACTTCAGTCGCAATGTACCTTTCTGAAGGTTAATCAATCTCTAAGGCGCTGCTAACGACGAACGCCCTCTATCAGCAGTTCACACACGAATGGCGGCCGAGATTTGAAGTGCTAGCTTCGAGAGAATACCAAATCTTTTTGTTTCTCTCCAAAACGATCCAGAGCATACCAAAAAACCCTAAGTCGTTTCTTAAAACGAAATTAGAGTTTCGGTCCTTTTTAAATCTTTTGTACTTGTATTCTAACTCAAAGCGTATATTTATACAAGCCTTGTATATAGACAGTTAAGTAAATTACACATATACCCCTACTTAAAAAAGTATAAGTGTAATACACTACAAGAACGTTTCTGTCATGAATTTTATCATATAAAATTCATTTTTCTGAACCATCTTAAAATCTCGCAAAACCATTCTCAGTGTGCGACCCAATAGGCTCATACAACGTTGGCAGTGTACCAAAACACATTTTGGTATACAAGTCATAAACGGCCTCTAGCAAGACATTATGACTACCTAAGTTGTACGAATATCAAATCGATACAACCTAATCAATAGTGTATATAACATCCTTTTGTCACACGATATCCTTTTGATCAAACATAAGGCATGGAATTGTCATCCAACATGTTCAATCGTACTAGTCTCGGTTTCTAAGTAGACTGAAAACATCTAAGTGACATTGATCAATATCAATTCACTTAGACTAGCCATTTTAACAGTCTAACACATCGAGGGATCCACTGGATATCTCTTTTTATATGAGAGGGACAAAATTCTATCTCGATTACACAACTTCACTACATTATTCACACAGTAACCAATCACAACCTTTATAATCGTCCAGTTAAAGACAATGTTTGATTGCGTCAAATCACTGTATTCCTAATGTTGAAGTCTCTGGTAATCTCAAGTCAGAGGACTAAATAATATACATATCATGAGAAACAACTATGACTTAATCCATGTGATGTTCTCATAGCGGGTCGGTCCAGTTCTTTGTTCCCTAACAAGTACTCATGATCTTGATTCGTATTCCTATACGTATGATCATCGTATGATCATCAATCAAGACACATACTAGTCTTAATTCATTATAGTTCCCAGTATAATAATCGACTAGGGACATTTAAGATATTTCTGTAAATACCCATGGATCTTATTATAATGTAAACATGCAAATCAATTATAATAAACAGCAAATGAAATTCTCTATTTTATTAACTAAAATATATTCTTAAAGACTATTAATGGATTGACCTAGGGCACATTTCCCAACAATTATTGTTATTGTTATTGTTCTGAATCTTTTGATAGCAGTCTCTTCCTAAATATTTGATGAACTAGTGCTTCAGTTCAACTCTTTGAATTCGAGAAAGTCTTCATGAATTGATATACTGGGTCTCTACGTCACGTGTATTATTGCATATATATGTCCTGACTTATTTTTTTCTCCAACTTTTATATTTTAAATTCTAAAAGCATTTGCATATATATGTCCTGACTTATCTACAAACATGTATTGTTTTTTTTTTTGTTTTTTTTGGTATGAGCATGTTTTGTTTCCAAGTGTCTTGTGATGTATGTTCTCCAACTATAATTATTTTTCATGCATTTTATTCTCTGTGTCGTAATTGCCAAATATTTTGTCTAGAGGAGTTGTGACAGCTGTTCCAATGTTTTCCATTGGAGTAGCATTAGAACTAAAATTGATTTATGTTCAAATTTCCATTCACATCATGCCTTTGTTTCCCTTATTCAGTATGATAGTTATATTATACTCTTTTACGATTGATGGTTGTTGTTGATACCAATAGTATGTACTGATGGTTAAATTAGTCAGGCCAAACCTGAGACTTTGGTGAAGGTGATTTCCATTGTAAAGAAATAGTTGGCATTACCAACGGAATCTCGGGTGACAGGCAACTTTAAGTTTGCTGCACTTGAGGCCGATTCCTTGAAATGGTAGCACTCTAATTCAATATAGTGATGTAATTCTTCTAATTAGTTTTTCTTTTCTCTTGGTTCTCTGAATGTTGTCCGACATGATGTGAAAAAGCCGAGGATTAAAAAATGATTTTTTTGATTGGGCATGATTGTGGTTTATTTGGAAACTTAAATACAGGGATTTATCTTTACGTGGTGTCTTCAATCAGCTCACTTTCTTTGTTGTAGTCATTCATTATGCTCTTTGTACAGCAGACAGAGAAAGGAAGGCAGTGATATTAAAAGACCAAATTAATATCTCTTTGGAAGCTCTGGATTTCATCCTTCCTAGTATGCTTTTAATTCTCGTTAAAGGATGGTGGTATTTTGTATAGTAAATTAAAGCATGAATTAGGAACACATGCATATTTTTAAAAATTTCAGAATATTTTCTCTCTTTGTGCATGGTAATAGTTCTGGTAAGTTCCCTAATCTAAGAAGAAGAAAATTTATTGTTGTCCTTGTCGTGGATCATGACAGTGTTACAGAGTTTTTGGAAACTCTCAAAAAGGTTTTAGCTCTCAAGGCCTAAAGAGTGCAAGGGTTTTAGCTCTCAAGGGGATTGAGGTATGTGTAATTTCTGTTTGTAAAATTAGCTCACTGAGATTTGTTACAACTTGTACTTGTGATCCCTTGGTTTTTAATTATGCAGTGATTAATCATCTTAGATATACATCGAATTTGCTTAAGGCTTATGTTGGAGAATAAATGGAATCGCGGCTAAGTAATCCCATTTGAACTATCACTTATGTTTTAGGATATTGATAGTGACTATATATTTCAAGAACTAAAATTTGAAGGAAGGGCTGAATCCCAGAAAACCATTTATTGCTATGTTAGTCAACTCTTGAAAATTTTATATTTTTTTTTTCTATTATTTGGATTCATTGCTTGGGAAAATACTTATCACTTGGTAGAGTCTCTCCTAATTTAGAATTAGGTGTTTGCTCAGGATAAGATTTTTCATTGAAGCTCGCAATGCATTAGGACGCATATAACATTTGGAATCAGTTTCAACCATTTAAATATTTAGTGGTTACCAATTTATGCGAAGCTTTTGTTCTTTAGCCTTTGTGTTATCTTTTTTTCAAAACCTTTGCTTCTGCAGGTACCATACATTAAAATTTATTATTTGAATTACATTACGAGTTTCTAGGAATTTTGTTTAGAAATACAAGCTGTTATTCGGGTTAACAACTTGGTTGGAATAAACTTATTCTCATTGGTTCCACATCAATTTTTATATCGTCCCTTTCTATTCTTTTCTTGTGTTGCTCATTTTTCTTTGTCTAATTTTGCAATTGCCTTTACTTTCTTAATCTCATTGGTACGCTTGACTTTACAAAACTTATAAACTCAGCATGCATCCGTTGGAGATAAATGTTAATATATATAATGTATCATACCCCATTTTCAAGTCTTCCTAGATTTCAAGCCTATGAATCTTTGTGTATCATTCAACTGATATTAATTGTTGTGCATTGTATTTAGTGGAGCATAAAGATTATATTCTGGTTCTTTGGTAAATCTGACTCCAAAAGTCATATCTGTCAAGCCAAAGGAGAATGATCGAGATCAAATTTTCCACTTTATTTAAGTTTACTTAATAATTACTAATTTAGGTTAAGTTATTTGGTTTAGTTGGTGTCGTGCCTTAGCATTTCATTTTTAAAATTATGTTGAAAGTCCTAGAGGTTTTTTTTTTTTTTTTTTTTTTAGATACAAGTGCTTGTGATTGGGATCAAGAGTTTGCTTGGAATAAATAAACAGTCATCAACTTGATGACATTGTAAGTTGTATCAAAAAAGATCGAAAGAGAATTCTAGAGATTGATGCAGATCCATTAAATTTCAACTTATTTGAACATGGTTATATTTTCAATTATCTAAATGTCTCAAAATATAGAAAGGCACCAAGACAGAGAAATTTTAGATAGCAATTAAACAAGTTGAAAGGAAGAAAACCAATCATTGTTGATGGTGCGAACCTTGAGGAAATGGGGTAATACTAGTGAATTCAGCATTGGGTACTTAATACACTAAAAACTATTGGTATAGGTAAGTTGACTTAACTTTTAAGAAGATTTTACTGTTTCATGTTGTTTCTTTTTCTTTTTCCCCCTCTTTGGTTTAACTTTCTGTTATTTGTTAGGTAGATACTGGTATAATTAAAAGATTTCTACCTGCAGCTCTGATTGTCATGATTCCGACCTGCAGCTCTGATGGGAAGCTTCTTGTTTCATTGGGAAGTGGTGGCCCTCATAGGGTGTGGGATGTGGGAGTCATCAAAAGTGGTTGCATCATTATCAAAGGAAAATGTAAGAGATTTTGCTCTATAAATAACTTAATTTTTTCTCATTAGTACTAGCCCTCTATGCACCAGCGATTTTCAAACTGCAGTTACTCTTGCACTAAATTGCGCATGTGCCTAGAACTCTTGGGCCAACAATTTAGCGATTGAAAGGGGTGCCTTGGCTTTGATTGCCTGCATCCTTAAATACATATTGTTTATCAGAAATAGCAATCAAACTTGGTGCTGCAAAATGTAGGAAAAAGGAATTTTGTTCTTTTGGAGAATTCTGTTGTTTCTCATTTTCTAGATTTTTTTGCCCTCATTCTCACCCTTCAAAATATTCAACTTCTTAAGTGTTTGAATTCTGAACTTTAAATGTTATTGTATCCAGGATGAGATCTTTGGCTTCTGTCGGTTTTCTCAGACTGCTAACAATGATGAAATCCTTTATATTACTACAACGCGAGGTAAACATTCACCACTGGTTTCAAGTGTTTATTATCTTGCCTTGTGTCCCTAATACTTTGTCTGATTTTGCATAGGTGAAAGAGGAAATATTGTGTATTCGGATACCACATTATGGAAGAGAATTGGATCAAAACAAATCATCAGAGACCGTATCACGGCTTATACTTGGGCTTCGTTTATCTTGGATTCCACAGGTTAAGCATGTTAACAATGATGTTGCTGACATTGCAAGAGATACAACTGCAGATGAAGACACCCATGATGATCGTTGATAACCTCGATTCAAAAAGTTCATTTGATCGTCTATGTTTTTTTTTTTTCTTTTGAAAAAGATCAACTATGTTTGTAATGTTTTAGTGAAGTACTTGATGAAACATTTTTTTTCAGAATTCTTGTAATTAACTTGATGTACATTGGGATATCTACACATAATATAATTGACTCTTCAGCTAATTTGATTGCAAAATGTGTTTAAAAAGTTATATGTTGCAGATCAGTACATTTAAAAAAAAAAATGAACACCCTTTAATGATGGTTTAAAACCGTAATTAAAAGGTTTATTCAGATGTCAAGTTTGACATAAGATAACGGTACAAAACCGTCACAAAAGGTCTTGAGCTTTTATAACTCCTCATAACATGACGGACATTGTGACGGTTGATAACCGTTATTAAAGACTTTTTATGACGGTTTAAAACTGTCATTAAAGACTTTTTCTGTTGTAGTGTAGTCTTAATTCATTATAGTTCTCAGTATAATGACCAATTAGGGACATTTAAGATATTTCAACAAATACACATAGATCTTATTATAAGGTAAATATGCAATCACTTATAATAAAAAGAATAAATGAAAACCTCAATTTTATTAACTAAAATTATAAGATAAAAAATGTTTGTAGATTGACCTAAGGCACATGTCCCCAATATGTGCGCACGTTGGGAAAATTCAAGGGATGTGATTGAGTGCGCTTTTTTCTAGATTCTAAAAACATTTTTTTAAAAAAATGCATGTTAGTTATTTAAGGTTAGCCTAGGGCTACTAAAAATCTTGGGTCTGCCGCCCCTATACACGTGTGTTGCATTTTCCTAAACCAAGCCACATACATTGTTTACATTGTAAAAATAGCAAGCTTAAAACTTTTTCTTATTTTGTCAATAATGAAACTTTTTTTTTTTTCTGGAAGTGGATATCAAACTCATAACCTCTCCAAACTTTACCTTTTGCCAAGTGATGTATTTACTATCTCAACAAAGATGCTTTGGACTTGGCAAAGCTAGACTTTGATAGTACTATTACATGAGATGGCATTGTTTATAGACTTTTTGACATACTAATATGCCTTGTTTAATGGTTAGATGTAAAGATCGCAAAATTTGAGGTCAGTGTTAAGAGATAGAGCAACTTATATTATATATGATGGTGATAATTTGCCTAACCATAATAAAATCATTATATAGTCCTCCTAATATAAGTTCTATGGCGATGAGCGAAGGTGAGGGATGGACAAAGGTTGTACGACGCAATGGAAACGGAGGTAATGGAGGACGAGATGGAATCAGAAAGATAAGTGGTACGATGTTTGTGCGGCATGTGAAAACCTCATCAAGGGGTGTCAATGGAGACGTTTTTGGGCAGAAAGGAAGAGATTTACAGTTTTATTCTTGAGTAGTGGATTCAAGAAAGTATTGTTTTGAAAGTTGGATTCAAGTGGAAGGTCTTCTGATTCATATGTGGAATGATGGGGTTTTTAAGCAAATTGGTTCTCATTTTGGAGGAGTAATTCAAGTGGCCAAGTCGACAGTTGATAAATGTTTGCTCAAAGGGGCTTAAGGTTTAGGGTGATCAACAAAACTTTTTTCCTTCTACCATTTCGATAACATGTTGGGGTTTGAACGTAATGCTTCGAATATCTTGTCCGATTTTTAGGGAAGTAGATGATGAGGTGGCATTTTTTAATGTAACAGAATAAGGAAGATTTTATTCTCATGGAGATCACGCCTGTCACTCTGACAAATATAGAGAAAGTTATTCATAAAGAAGGGATTGATACAGAATTCGTGGCGAGGAATTTTGTGCCCGTGATGGGTCCCACGAAAAAGGGGGATTGGGAGCCGAATTATGAAGTGAGCATGAGTGCGCCATTTTTGGAGGCCCAAACAAAAATGTGGAGTAGTATTGGATTACAAGCCCAAGCCCAAGCCCAAGCCCGATTTATCCAATCTGTAGAGCCCATAGTTGTAGAAAAATCTCAGCCCACGATTTTGGGACATTGCTGAGCAAATCGATGATATGCGGAGAGGCTTCTCAACAGCGCCTATACAAGGCGAAAACCTGAAAGTTTATATAAATAATGCATTGGATCAGAGTGATGATCCAATCTTGTAGGCGATCTTCAGTCAATCCACGGAAATTAATCACTCAAATTCAAAGTTGACTGATGTACTCAATCAACTCTTCTAGGGTGATTGTTGTAACGACCCAAAAATTTATATTATTTTATATGTGATGCGTATACCATCGATTTTATACTCGTGTTTTTGGGACCGGACGGTGACGTCAAGTTACAAGTAGAGTTCGCCTTGAAGAACGGGACGAACGAGCATTGACGAAAGAATTACGGGTACACGGGTCGGAGAAATGAACTTGGTGGATGACCGAGAAATAAAATATAATAATAAATTAATTCAAGAAACTTACTGGTCGTTAATAACTTCATTCGCACGTGATGGTGTGAGTCGTGGTGCAAGCCGGGAGCAAGAATGCCCTAGGAAACCCAATTTATTGGTTAAAATTGGATAAGAACAAGAAGGTAGTCACCCATTAGTGTCACCAAAGTGGGTGGGCTGGAGTAAGGAGAGACCACAAGATGTGCATCGAGATGTGGGTGTGAGCCAAGATGAGGCCCACACTATAAAAGGTGGTCAACACTTCTCTCTCATTTTCTTCTCTCTCTCTCTCTCTCTCTCTCTCTTCTCTCTCTCTCTCTCTCTCTCTCTCTCTCTCTCTCTCTCTCTCGCAAACGAGAGGCGGTGGAAGTCACCGTGGAGGTCGGGACAATTCGAGGTAAAATCCTTCACCTTTTCGTCATCCTCTCCTCGCAAAATAGTCACCGAAACGATGAGGCAGTGACGGGACAATTAAAGGTAAGATCCTTCACCTTCTCGTCATTCTCTACGTGTTGGTGTGTCTTATTCGCATTTGTACGATGAAATTTGGACACCACATCGAGATTTTGGATTCGATCAAAACTCTCGATGTTTTGGTGATCCTCACGATGATCAACGTAAGTTTTGTGAAGGCGGTAATCGATTTGGGGGAATTTTGGATTTTGGTGATTTTTTTGGATTTTAAGAGTATTTTCGTTTTGGGTTTTCCGTCGCGGATTTCGGACGTTTTGGAGTGTGTCAAGGCTGTTTTTGGAATGGCGTTGAGTCCCCGAAGAAAAATGGACCAAATCGGCTTAAGGCAGCGCGAGCCGATGTAGAAAAAACACCTCGACGGTCCCTCTCAAGTAGTGGCAGGGGCGAGAGGGAGTCTCTCGGACGCCGTTGGAGTGTTGTGCGGGTTTAACCCTCACGACACACCCCACATACGTATAGGGCGAGTCAATCTGCCCCACGCCACCCCATGGCCCGGTTCAAGACCCTTCTTCTTCCTCGCGATAACAACGCCTTTTTTTTTTTTTTTTCTTTTCTTTTCGATTAGGATTGGCTCCCAACCCCAATCCCAACTCGACCATCATCTTTAACCTCAGGCATGGCCGAGCTCCTCACCAACACATCGAATCAACAACAACAACAATCGAACATCAACATCAATAGCTGCAACAACACAACAATGAGAACAACAACAACGCACAACATCACTCGAACTCATCTTGATCTCTCCTCCTCGATCATGCAAGCTCCTCACTCCAGAGACCTCGCCTCCGCGTCTCGGTTCTCTCGTCTTTCTCTTGTTGCATCTCGTTTTTAATAGTGAATGAGGTGGTTTAGGTGGAAAAAGACCAAAATACCCTAAGCCTATCTCCTTTTCAATTATTTCCAATTACCCTTTATGGTAATTTCACATTTTTCTTATTTATTATATATATATATATATATATTTGTCGATATCGTCGCATCTACGACTCCTTTATGCACGCCAACAAGTACACTCGGGCGTGCACACTACTATACAACCTACGCTTCTCATCCGTGACCCCGCGTGTGACTCAGCGCCCGACCATTTGCCATTATTTTATTATTTTCCATTTTAATATATCTATATATATATTCATAATATACATATAAATATCTATGCCTATCATTACGTCTATAATTACGTAATTTACGCCAACGAGTACACTCAGACATCAACACTATCTCACGTTTCATGTTTGTCCTCATTGACCCACACATGGTATTAGACATTCCCTCATTGGTCCGATTATTCATTTATACATACTAATACAATCCATACAAACACAATATAGCATGCTAATCCACACATGCATTAATCATGACAAATTGGGCTTAACCACGAGCTTAACTCGGATTAATTAATATTCAGATTAACACTAATCATGTGCTTAAGGTAACGGGTCGTTACATTGCCGCTAACTCCGGTGTCTCCGACCTACACGCGAATCCGCCATCAGTATCTGCAGGTTGACAACGTACGCGAATCAGCTACTACGGACATAATTTGTATTTATATACTTATAGAACTTAACATATATATAAGTAAATAAAGACACCCGACTCACTTTCACTCAATTTCACTCAATTCCCAACAAAATAGTTCCTAGGCAAATATCATCTGGTTTCCACTTCTAAGGTTTGTGTTTTATGCAAATTCATGTTTTTACATATTTGTCCCTAAGGTTCTAATACCTATGTTTTGATACCAACTGCGACAACCCCTCTCCAAATCTAGGGCACCACCTGGCCTAATCTTGTAATTAAGCCCTAATCCTAGCCTCGTAGAACTTAACTATATATTACTCAACTTTACAATTTATTTATCTCGTTTCTCGTGTCCTATTCAATTTATGACATTTAGTATTAGTTAAAACTTTTATTAACATGGTTTATTATTTAGCGGAAGTCTTAGTCATGTAATGCATAAGCTTTTGATAATTATGTGGAAGCCATTTCTAGTTTATGCGGAAGCCAATTGAAAATAAACTTAAGCGTGAAAACGAGGAAATGACAACATATATATCAGATAACCTCAAAACACAATAAAAGCAGTCTAAGTCTGGTCGGGGAACTAACGCTTAACCAAAATATACATTCCAATGTGTAAAAATACATATAGTATCTAAAACAGACAAAATATCAAAATGGGCCTATAACAAAACCGTGACGCGCCACTGCTCAGGGATAATCACCTATCTTCTCTTTGTCTGGCCGGCTGGTAGATACGGATCTTCACCCACCATCATAGAAAGGAATGGTGAGTACAAGAGATAACAGTAATACCCGATGACAAGTTTAAATTGCATTTTCAAATATAATGACTGATATTTAAAAGCATATAAATAAGAAAACTAGAAATTAAACCATATGCAAATAAATACCAGAGTTAAACAAGTGAAATTGATACTAGGCTAAGTAAGGGTGAATTAGATTCGGTCGCCAGTGAACCGCGTCACTCGACCCCATAATCATAAAACACAAGGGACTTTAACTCAAGTGTTGCTAGGGACTCTAACCCCAGTGTATAGACCACCTCAGGGACTCTAACCTCAAGTGTCACACAATGTCACGTAACCTATGCCGACCTCTCCAAGGACTCTAACCCCGTGAGTCGCACATACCTCGATCGAGTAAGGGACTTAATTTGCAAAGAGTACTTTTTAATTTCAAGAAAAAACCAAGTATGGAATGTAAGGCATAGACAAGTCTAACACCTAATCAAACAATGAGTACAAGTCCATTTAAACATTGTATGTATATACTAACCTAATAGCATGATATTTAACATTTGATTAATCAACTAGACAATAAGGTATAAACATGGCACAAGAATGGAAGCAATGAACATCAAAAGGAAATGGATATCATGATAATAAGACTCAATCAAATAAGCATAGAACACAACCAAATACATGATATCAGATTTCAATGGCAAATCAGTCAACAATAACCACACAAGAACAACAAATTAATGGAATGAAATGATAAGTAAAGTCATCAACGGGTATACTCAAAACAAGCAAATCCCTTAGCTTATCCGGCCTTCCAAAACCCCGACAAGCTTACCCGGACTCCCAGAAATAATTTTCTACGCTCTCGAGGTGTTTAGATATCGTTTTAAGTTGTTTAGGTTTGGTTTAGGTAAGTGTTGGGTGTGTATTTATGTTATAGGAAAATTGGACAGTTTGCACGAAAACCTGTTGTTCAGGTCTCCCACCGTGCTGGCTGGAATCGTCCAGCGCACTGAGTGCAGAAGTCCAAAATTTTTTTGGGTTTCATGCAACCCGAATTTGGCCCTTGCCAACGCCCTTGGATCCATGTTCCCCTCCACCAGGGTCTAAACACATCCTCCAACATCACAACAAGGCAGGCACTTCATTATTTCGGTCATGCATTCATCAAAAACGGAAATTTATTGCATGCATCTCATGAAGAACACCAAAAACACTTGAAAACTGAAAAATCAAATTAATTCATACACCACTTATTTTTTGAAAGGCCATGCAGTGTCTTAAGTGATTTCTCACAAGGAGTTCAAATATGAACTTAGATTTCAAAAATAACCTCACTAAATAGCATGAAATTCAACAAAATCGAAAATCATAAGAAAATCCTATTTTTTGGCAAAAAATTGGAAAATTCAAAAATGAAAGTTGATAAATGAAACTAAAGCTTAGAAATGCATTGAAACAACATCAAAACACTTTTGAATCGGCACAACTGAAAAGCCCTTTGAACTAAACTCAAAACTCTACCTATTGAAAGCATGAGGATGAGGAAGCATTATCTAAAGTTGTAGCTCTTGTTGGTGTTTTGATTCTCTAACTTTTCTGATGTAAATCTCCCTAAATTCCAGCAGTCTCCACATCTCTGGAATTTTGGTGTTTATACATGCATTATGAAGCAAATGGGTTGAGAAGGGGTATATATAGTTAGTGGGTTTTGATCTCATATGCACCCCATGTTGGGTTATGGGGTTCATGCGCAGTGGAGATTACAAAACAATTTTGGAAAAAAAAACCCCAACAGGATCCGAATCTGATTCCATTAAAACATGTTTAAACTATGAAAACTTAATCATACCTCAGTCGCAATACCTCTCTGAAGGTTAATTGATCTCTAAGGCGCTGCCAATGACGAACGCCCTCTACTAGCTGTGCACACACGAACGGCGGCCGAGATTCAAAGTGCTAGCTTCGAGAGAATACCAAACTTTTTGTTTCTCTCCAAAACGATCCAGAGGATACCAAAAACTCTAAGTCGTTTCTTAAAACGAAAATAGAGTTTCGGCCCTTTTAAAATCTTTCGTACTTGTATTCTAACTCAAAGCGTCTATTTATACAACCCTTGTATATAGACGGTTAAGTAAATTACACATATACCCCTACTTAAAGAAGTATAAGTGTAATGCACTACAAGGACGTTTCTGTCATGAATTTTATCATATAAAATTCATTTTTCTGAACCATCTTAAAATCTCGCAAAACCATTCTCAGTGTGCGACCCAATAGGTTCATATAACGTTGGCAGTGTACCAAAACACATTTTGGTATACAAGTCATAAGCGGCCTCTAGCAAGACATTATGACTACCCAAGTTGTACGAATATCAAATCGATATAACCTAATCAATAGTGTATATAACATCCTTTTGTCACACGATATCCTTTTGATCAAACATAAGGCATGGAATTGTCATCCAACATGTTCAATCGTACTAGTCTCGATTTCTAGGTAGATCGAAAACATCTAAGTGACATTGATCAATATCAATTCACTTAGACTAGGCCTTTTAACAGATCTAACACATCGAGGATCCACTTTGGATATCTCTTTTTATATGAGAGGGACAAATTCTATCTCGATTACACAACTTCACCACATTATTCACACAAGTAACCAATCACAACCTTTATAATCATCTAGGTTAAAGACAACGTTTGATTGTGTCAAATCACTGTATTCCTAATGTTGAAGTCTCGGTAGTCTCAAGTCCGAGGACTGAAAAATATACCTATCATGAGAAACAACTATGACTTAATCCATGTGATGTTCTCATAGCGGGTCGATCCCAGTACTTTGTTCCCTAACAAGTACTCATGATCTTGATTCGTATTCCTATACGTATGATCATCAATCAAGACTCACACTAGTCTTAATTCATTATAGTTCCCAGTATTGAAACCACACCCAAGAGGGGGGGTGAATTGGGTGTACCGAGAGGTTGTTGCCTTTTTAATTTTTTAAGCACAAGTAACAACAAGTGTCTATGCTATGCAAGTGAATGGGGTAGAAGAGATGGAAAGCGACACACGATTTATAGTGGTTCGATCAAGTGATCTACATCCACTACCTAACCTCCCCGGTTAGGATTTTTAAACCCTCACTTATATTCCAAATAAGTGTTACAACCTAAGCATACAAGCCTAGAATGCCTAATTATAATTAGGACTTCCTATCTAGCCGCAACTAGAAATTGTGCCTAGCCTCAACTAGGTCTTCCCCTTTGACTTAGATTCCACTAAGTCTTACAACCATACCCTTACAACAATTTCTTTGAAAAGAAATGAGATACACTTTACAATATAAAGTGATATCAAATTCAAACACTAGCAAGCCTCCTAGAGCCTAACAACTCTAATGCATGCAAGTATGAGAATGGGTGGAAAATGCAACGTGTCACCGATTTTGTTGCAAAATCCGAGAAATGAAATCGTTTTTAAAATCCAATGTATTTATGCAAAACCGATTTCAAAGCAAAGAACAATAGTTTAACAAAAATCAAGTTTAAGTGCAAAACTTTTGTTCAAATCATTCTTAGGGTTTGATAAAATGAGTTTAAGTACAAAACCCAAGATAATGGTGTTAAAACACACAACAAACTGATTTTGATTCAAAACACACAAAACTATGTAGATTAAGCTCAAGAAAAGGAATCTAGAACAAGGACTAGCTTACAACCAAGAAGATGACAAAAGAGATCAGTTTTGAAGAGATTCTTGTACTCCTTTGAGTGCTTCAAAATCTTTGGAATATTTGCTAGTGAGCAGCCTCAAGAATCTCCTTTGTCTCCTTCACAAAAATCAAAGTTCTCCTTTTGAATATTTTAAGCTTTTTGAGTGTTTGTGTTCCTTGTTGTGAGAAAACTATGTTCTTGGTGATTTTATAGTGCTAGGTATCCCATCTTGACAGTTTGTGACCGTTGTAGGGATCCAAGGGTCCAAAATCCATCATAAATTCAAAATAAAGCTCGTTTTCCAGCTTTTTAAAAAAGCTGTCAGGAGGGCAATTAGCGCGCTAATACTGAGACCTAGCGCGCTAACTCTGCACTTAGCGTGCTAATGGCAGTATTAGCGCGCTAACTACAGGGAGCTTAAAATAATTATTTTATCCCTTTGTGTTAGCGACCCTTAAACACGTCCGGGACCTAACCAACCCTAATATAACATGTTGTACACGTTTATTATGGGTCACTAAGCCTAATTGGATGGTGGGATAATTTTACAAACCTGAAAACGGAAATTCACGATTTCATAACTTGCGAGGGCTTTTTCGCAAACTTGTAGTTTTACTTTTCAAAAACCTTTTAAACACAAGTTTTTCAGTTTTGAAAACTTCAACAATGATCTCCAAAATGCAAATGATCATTAACACATAATCTCACATTGTTTAAACTCGTGGACCTAGTTATGTGTTAAATTTCATTTTGAAATTTCAAGTTACTTCATGACTTTTGAAAATTGGTTTTGAGACTTGATATGCATGAACTAATGCATTTGGCTTGCGTGAAAGAATTTTGATACCTTACATCGAAATTACAAAGTGCAATATGGTCTTCCATCTTCATTCCTTCACGAATGTCGGGTCTTGAACTTGTATGCCTTGAATACCCGTGATGTGTTGTTTTGCATCCTTTAACAAAAACTGAAATACACTTGATATTAATTAGTACATTATCACCTTGTTTGTTTCCATCAAAACCCCGGTCGGAGTTAGAGTGACTAACCACTTAGTCCAACATACGTATGATCATCAATCAAGACTCACACTAGACTTAATTCATTATAGTTCCCAGTATAATAATCGATTAGGGACATTTAGGATATTTCTGTAAATACCCATGGATCTTATTATAATGTAAACATGCAAATCAATTATAATAAACAACAAATGAAATTCTCTATTTTATTAACTAAAATGTATTCATAAAGACTGTTAATGGATTGACCTAGGGCACATTTCCCAACACCCCATATCTTTAGGTTGATCCAAAGCCCCACATTGACTCCTACACTCCACTAAAATCCAACTAGGTGACACACATGTGTGACACAAGTAAGTGGGAGTGTGTGCTAACACATATCCCGAGGTAAGTCCAAGTGTTGTAGATTTTTCATTCAAACTTTAGGACATTGATTTGATGCACATTAATAAATACAATCTTAGGCATATTAATAATTCCATCATGCAACTTAACATTTCCTAAATTCATATTAATATTAATCAAGACTTATCAAAATGTTACTAGGTTTTTCCTGCTTGCACGTAATTCAAGACATGTCCCCACTCTCGGCTTGACGCTCACACTGTACAAATCGACTTAGTAAGTCTACACATTACATTACATTAGACATACAATCAATACAAAAATATCATATACCACGGCCACTTGCCTTGCGCTCGGCGTACGTATCACTGTGTAGGTCCCACGTGATGAATCGGTGATCCTGATTAAGGAAATCAAAATGAGGTTAAAGATTTGGGTTGTGACACAATATGAATGGAGATATGGAAGTACGCATGTGTATTCAATACAATTAGAGAGAGTTTTTAAGGGCGAAGGGGGCGGTTGCGTGTAGAGCTAATCAAGTACTCTGGCATTCATGTAGTCCATCAAAAGTGCAGTTTTTTGGCTGGCTCCTTTATCATGGCAAGATTAACACGATATAGATAATGCAAAAACGTCAACCCAATTTAATTCTAATGCCATCTATATGTCCTCTTTGTATTAGGAGTCATGAAATGAGTGATCATTTATTCTTTCCATTGTGCATATGTGGCTGGGATATGGAGGAATGTCTTGCAGGAGTTATGCTTAGTATGGAATAACTCCTTAACAATCACAGATTATATGGCGGATGATTTGTGGGCGGACATTGGGTCTTCATGCGACACTTTGGCTACTATGGGAGGAGCGGAATGATCAACTATTCAGGGAGAGAGGTCGAACTGCAAAGGATCTTTGGTTGATTATCCGAAATAGAGTGGGACATGGATCAAAGCTTGTGGATAGGCACACAAGTGGGGCAGGATGTCTATGCAAACACAATGGAGTATTGTTGCAGGTATATATGAGAATGACTAGTTTTATCTGGTTTTTTACTGAGATTCCCTCTATATGTGAGGACGGATGTGGGTTGGGTGATTTCATCCTTTTCATTGATAGGTGGTTAGAAATCTCTTTCTTCCCATCTCATCAGTGGAGGGCCAGTCTAGCTAGGTCGACAAGGATGAGGTGCCATCAAAACGTGGGGCCAACCTAGCTGGGTTTACAATTTTGTGGGTATCATTAATGGGAGGTCATACCGATTAAGAGAAATTACAAAATTACAATTTCTTACATCGTTTCCTATCAAAAAAAAAATTGACCTAACTATAGAATAAATCTAAAATTATGATTGGCCCAAGTATTAAGGGAATATTGGTTCCATTTAAGCGAGTTCTTGAGTTTTAGTCTCGTGAATGAAAAGACTGAATAAAGAAGGTTACCCCTCATATGGGGCTCAAAGTACCCAAGCGTAAATTAGTCAGTGTGGTTGGTGCCGACCACCACATATAAAAAAAAAAAAAAAAAAAAAAAAAAATTACAGTTACAAGCTTAGGATGGTTAGAATATATGTTGGTCACAAAACATATGTAGGCCAAAACTACAATAGAGAAACACAAAACTTCCGGCAAAGTAGAGATGTGTGAAAGAGACTCAACAACACAAAACATATGTAGGTCAAAACTACAATAGAGAAACACAAAACTTCGGCAAAGTAGAGATGTGTGAAAGAGACTCAACAAGAAAAAAAAAATTAATTCGAAGAATAATGAAGAAAGGTAAAAGTGACAATTCACGTAACGGCTAAAATCGATTACAGAAAAGCGAGAAGAGAGAGTTGATTGTCTTCGACAAAGTAGAAGAGACGCAAATTAGGAGAGATGAAGGTTATCGAGAGAGAGATGAATTGGGTGCGGAATCGAAAAAGGGTAAAAAGGACATTTTAAGTCACGAAGGAAAATCTATGTATTCTCGCTTTTATTATATAATATATAATATATATATATATATATATATATTTTTTATTTTATTTTTTGAGGCCTATATATATATATATCCTTCTACAATATGGAACCTGATTAATAGACTTACTCGTGTGACATGGGTGGTGACCGGTGATGAAGCTGGTGACCAAAAGTTTATATAGTGTCTACCAAAACAAAAGTACTGTATATAGTTGGGCCGTGTTGTAAATTGAATTGAGACTTGCTAGAACTAGAGAAGGAAAGTAGAAGAACTAAGAACTTCTACTACTACAAAGAACTACAAAGAACTACAACTACAAAGTAGAAGAGGAGAAATGAGAGAGTTGAAATAAGAAGTTGTCATTCAACTTGGTGTGTTTTTACAATGAGGTTGGCACCCTTTATATAGGCCCTTTGGTGATGATGATAAATGTACTTAGACAATGTTTACAAGTAACACATACATCACATGTCATACAACTTTTCACAAGCAACATTGACAATACATGGAATAATGAGTACATTTGATATGGATACAAGTAAGGGCCATGCTTGATACTACCACTCAATGTAAGAGCCATGCTTGACAATGATTAGTCATACAAAGTCTTGATCAATTGTTCATCCATATCATAACACTCCCCCTTGGATGACAATTGTTGAGAGAATGTGCCTCGTTAAAACTTCTACTAGAAAAAATTCTGTGGGAAAAAATCTAGTAAAAGAAAAAGAGTACACATTTCTTATTAATCTTAAGATGAGTATAATATTGTTAGGATTGCCTCATTAAAAAAACCTTGCTAGGAAAACCCAATGGGATAAAACCATAGCTAAGGGAAAAAGAGTGCAATACACTAATCAATAACTCCCCCTCATGTGAACATGGGTAAAACTTGTTCAGTTTCTTTACTTGCAATGTCTTTAAGTTTACGCAAGCCAATACTATATGTAAGCCTTTTAAATGTCGTAGTTGGTAAGGCTTTTGTGAATAAATCAGCAAGATTATCGCTCGATCGGATTTGCTTGACATCAATTTCACCATTCTTCTGAAGCTCATGTGCATAAAAGAATTTTGGTAAAATATGTTTTGTTCTGTCCCCTTTTATGAATCCTTCACTTAATTGTGCAATACATGTTGCATTATCTTCATATAATATGGTTGGAGAATCTTTTATTGAAGGCAATCCACATGATTCTTGAATATGTTCAATCATGTTTCTCAACCAAACACATTCACGACTTACTTCATGAATTGCAAGTACTTCAGAATGATTGGAAGAAGTGGCCGTCATAGTTTGTTTTTCTTGACTTCCATGATACTGACGATATTACACACGGTGAATACATATCCCGTTTGAGAACGGGCCTTATGGGGATCGATAAAAATCCAAAGCATCATCATAACCTTGGAGATTCAATTTTACCCTCTCGAGTAAAATAAACCCATGTCACTTGTTCCTCGAAGATATCGAAAAATGTGTTTAACACCATTCCAATGTCTTCGAGTTGGTGAAAGCTATATCTTGCAAGTAGGTTGACAAAGCAAAAGCAATATCGGGTCTTGTACAATTTGCAAGATACATAAGTGCACCAATTGCACTTAAATATGGTACCTCAGGACCAATTAGCTCTTCATCACTTTCATGAGGTCGAAATGGATCCTTATCCACTTCAAGTGATCTGACAACCATTGGAGAGCTCAATGGATGTGCCTTGTCCATATAAAATCTTTTTAATAATTTTTCAATATAATTTGATTGATGGACAAGTACTCCACTTGAAAAATGTTCAATTTGCAAACCAAGACAAAGTCTTGTTTTTCCAAGTTCTTTCATCTTGAATTCCTTTTTCAAGTATTCGGATGTTCTAACGATGTCGTCATGGTTTCCCACTATATTTAAATCATCAACATATACAACAATAATCACAAATCCTGTTGATGATCTTTTAATGAAGACACATGGGCAAAGTGGATTATTTACATATCCTTCTTTCAGTAAATAATCACTAAGACGTTTGTACCACATTCATCCAGATTGTTTCAACCCGTACAAAGACCTTTGTAATTTTATAGAATGCATATTATGAGGTTTTGATTTTATTTCATTGGATATTACAAATCCATCAAGGATTTTCATATATATCTCACTGTCTAGAGATCCGTACAAATATGCTGTAACGACATCCATTAAATGCATATCAAACCCTTCAGAGACTGCAAGGCTTATCAAGAATCGAAATGTGATTGCATTTATAACAGGAGAATATGTTTCCTCATAATTAATGCCAGGTCTTTGTGAGAAACCTTGAGCTACAAATCTTGCTTTGTACCTTGTAACTTCATTTTTTTCGTTTCTCTTTCGTACAAATACTCATTTATATCCAACAGGCTTTACGTCATCTGGCGTTTGGACAATTGGTCCAAAAACCTCTCGTTTCCTTAACGAGTTTAGCTCTGCTTGGATAACATCTTGCCATTTTCGCCAATCAGGTCTTTTTTTGACATTCGTCCACTGATCGTGGTTCGGATCATCATCATTTTCACATATTTCAAAGGACACATTGAAAGCAAATATATCATCAGGAACAATTTTATTTCGATCCCAAATCTTACCGAGTTTAAGTAATTTATTGAGATCTCATTACTTTCATCTTTTTCATCTTTTTCTAGAGGAAGTTGTTCCACATCAGAATCAACTTGTTCTGACAAACCCTTATCAAAAGATTCTTGTGCTTTCTCAGGAGTATTTTGATTTGTATTTATTTTTACTCTCGTTTTCCTTTTTCGAGGAATTGTATCCTTTGAACCAACTGGTCTTCCACGCTTTAAGCGTTTCGTTGGTTCTTGTGCATTTTGTTGCACAGAGACATCAATTCTTACAGGAGCATTTACAGCTGGAATATGTGATTTTGTCACTTGTTTTGCATCATTAAATGCATCTGGTAATTGATTTGCAATTTGTTGCAAATGAATGATCTTTCGAACTTCAAGTTCACACTGATTTGTTCGTGGATCATAATGTGATAAAGTTGATGCATTCAAAGCAATTTTGCGCCATTCCTTTTGAATTGACTTCTTATCTCCCCCTAATGGTGGGAAAATTACTTCATCAAAGTGACAATCAGCAAAACGTGCAGTAAATAAATCCCCTGTTAAGGGCTCAAGGTATCTTATAATGGACGATGAGTTAAATCCAACATAAATCCCAAGTTTTCATTGTGGACCCATCTTAGTTCTATTGGGAGGTGGTATAGGAACATACACTGCACAACCAAAAATTCTTAAGTGTGAAATATTTGGTTGTTGACCTAAAATGAGTTGCATGGGGGAATGTTCATGGTATGCAATAGACCTATAACGAATGATAGATGTTGCATGAAGGACCGCATGTCCCCAAACTGAAGTTGATAACTTAGTTCTCATGATTAAAGGTCGGCAATTAATTGAATGCGTTTGATTAGAGATTCGCAAACCATTTTGGGTATGCACATGTGGAACAGAATGTTCAATGGTAATTCCTATAGACATGCAATAATTTTTAAATGCTTGAGATTGAAATTCCCGGCATTATCAAGACGGATGGTCTTGATTGGGTTGCCAGGGAATTGTGCTCTTAACTTAATGATTTGCGCTAAAAGTCTAGCAAATGCAACATTGCGGGTCGAAAGCAAACAAACATGTGACCACCTAGTTGATGCATCTATCAAAACCATGAAATATCTAAATGGTCCACAGTGAGGATGAATAGGTCCACATATGTCTCCCTGAATGCGTTCTAAGAAAACTAGGGATTCCACAACAATTTTACTTGGGGATGATTTAACTATCAATTTACCTTGAGAACAACTAGCACAATTATAATCACCAGTTGAAAATATTTTGTGACTCCTTAAAGGATGTCCATGCGAATTATTAATTATTCTTCGCATCATTGATGATCCTGGATGACCAAGCCGGTCATGCCATAAAATGAATGTCTTTGGATCATTAATTTTCTTATTTAAGACGACATTCGTTTCAACATGCCTTATATGAGTAAAATATAATCCAGAGGATAAAGCTGGGAATTTCTCTAACACTACTTTTTTCCCATTTGAAACCAATGTGACATAGAGAAATTCTCTATTATTTTCGTTCATGGTTTCAATGTGATATCCATTTTGTCGAATATCTTTAAAGCTGAGTAAATTTCTTCTGGATTTTTCAGAGTATAAGACATTGTCAACATGAATTATTGTTCCCCTAGGCAACATAATATTTGCTCTTCCAGAGCCATTAATCAAATTGGAGATGCCAGATATTGTTTGAACATTAGCCTCAACTAAGTTCAAATTGGAGAAATATTCTCTTCTTTTGAGGATAGTGTGCGTTGTAGCACAATCAATAAGACATATATCGACATAATCTGAACAAATAACTTGATGATCCATTTCTACATTGAAAAACAATATGGTATTAAAGAAATACCCTTTTCGTAATAAAATACGAATATCTCAAACTTTTTGGATCATTAGTCAACAAAAGCATGGTAAAATATCACAAAAATATTTGGGTATTGTATATATGACAATATTTAGGCAGCATAGCCTTTCATACGTGACAAAAAAATGTCACAATTATGAGCGCTCCTTGTCAATACTAATTTACCCTTTCTAGTGGTGCACCACTTTTTATTTTGACTATCAATGGAACTGTCAATATGACTTTTACCATATCTTTTCACCTTTTCCACGTCCATAAATTTGTAATTGCGACCATGGTCATTATATGCAACATATGCTTCTTAATTTGAAGCTAAACCAATTGGACATGAGTGATATTATATTTATAATATCTTATTATTTTACTCAGCTACCACAAGACAAGGATTCAATCCATAATTAATATTTAATGGATTGACGTGCGCGCTAGATAATTTATTGCAGTAATACATCGAGGCGAGCCACGTGGCTTTTATTTGTCTTATCAGTCATATTTCTGCATAGCCTCAATATAGAGGTAATTGAAATTGCAGAATAATAAATGATATTTGACTGATATAAATTTTGTAGCGTGAGACCCAGCCGCTCATTTTGAGCCTTTTGGAGCATCACCAATTTTGACGTTGATATAGATAGCTCCATGAGGTGAAATGATAATATAAAATGAAATATTCACTTTTCAAATCTCTAAAGAGATATTTGACGAATAAATATTAGTATTATACGCATAGTCTTGCATAGATGTTTTATATATAATTTGAGCATCCCATTGCCTTAACAAGTAATTAGTATTGTCAATATTGTTAAGGTAATTAATTCAATTATAATTAAATAAAATCTTTATGAAAATAGGGATAAACTAAATAGTTTTCTTTTTATACAAAATAGATAATATACCATTAAATATATGTTCACAACTTGATTATAAATACGCAAAATGTAATACTTGTATGAGTTGGTGGGACAACCTCCAGGTTGGGTGGCGAGACGAAGTCTACTTAAAACCATGCCTCCTCGAACGAGATAACCCGTCTCCCTTTCAATGTTTAGCTTTACCGGGGACAAGGCTTACCCACTATCAACCCAAACTCATAACACTATTTGCAATATAAAAAATCAAGAATGGAGCATAATTAATCGTTTGTAGTACAGCGAGAAAACTAGTTATGTCACATATTGACTTTTGATTTCTGATGTAGAAGATCATACAAGACGCAACTACAGAGCATACTTTCGCAATCGGTGACGTTATAATGCATAGTATATGAATAAAGCATGCATATAAAAATGAAGCAACCAAGATAATATAGAAATAAACCGAATTCATAAAAGTTATACCTTCCTAGCTTTGTCTTCTTAACAAGCCTTCTTGAACTTCAAGATCTCCTTAATGCTAGAGCAAGCTCGTGCTGATAACGTGTTGTAAATTGAATTGAGACTTGCTAGAACTAGAGAAGGAAAGTAGAAGAACTAAGAACTTCTACTACTACAAAGAACTACAAAGAACTACAACTACAAAGTAGAAGAGGAGAAATGAGAGAGTTGAAATAAGAAGTTGTCATTCAACTTGGTGTGTTTTTACAATGAGGTTGGCACCCTTTATATAGGCCCTTTGGTGATGATGATAAATGTACTTAGACAATGTTTACAAGTAACACATACATCACATGTCATACAACTCTTCACAAGCAACATTGACAATACATGGAATAATGAGTACATTTGATATGGATACAAGTAAGGGCAATGCTTGATACTACCACTTAATGTAAGAGCCATGCTTGACAATGATTAGTCATACAAAGTCTTGATCAATTGTTCATCCATATCATAACAGGCCGCAACAATATGTTGGTTAAATATAGCTGGGCAGGCCGGGCCCCAGTTTAAATTGAACTCCAGTCCATGTATGTGATCCAAATTTTACATAGTTGGGCAATAATTGGGTTTGTTACATATGACACTATATCAAAAAATTAAGAAAATTAAAATGATATTTATCCTAATAGACAGTAGATGAATCAATAATTCTTTAGAAGAAACCAACAATCAAAGCCAAAGCATCTCTGGTGAGAGAAATTAGATATCACTTGTGAAAAGGAAAATTTTGGAAATGTTTGCGTGGAAGTAAAAAAAGAAAAAGCATTCCATTGAGAAAAAATGTTTTGCATATATTGAGATGCAGTGCAGATGCATCATGCATGTGCTTTGTGCCGCGTCTTGATATTTGCCATTCATATCTCATCATATACCAAATGAATTTCAAAAAGAATGTAGACATGAGTATGTGTGCACACGAGCGAGTGTTTTTTTTATAAAAGGTTGTAGGGGGTGGGCGAATTTTACCTAGATCTATACTCATTAACTCGATCCATCTAATGTGGGTTGACCTTGTATTGTAAGGCTAATATATACTCGACCCTACCAAGAGTGTTAAAGTCTGATAACTTAGGTAAAGACTATTCAAATCCCATTTTTTGCTCTTTATACCCTGGTTTTGAATTCTTTTTGTAACTCCCTTATGAAATGACTTTGATGCCCCTATATATGAAGAAGCTTTTACTCCCCACACCCCACAATTTCCCACAAAATTGTTTGAACCAAGAGTACTCAGCGGGAACACCACGAAGTTGACTCCCACACCTGACCGACTGACTCAACTCCAATGAAATTAGTCAAAACCAACTCGGTAAGTTTGTTATGAACTGTTTATCTTCGTTTTGGCGGTTTTTGTTCATTGTGTGGTGATTGCTTAATTGGTTTTTGGTTGTTTCATTTTTAGTTTTTTAGGGCTTCCATTTTGGTGGTTAGTTTTGCATCGTAGCTTCCACAATGTCTTAAGAATCTATAGAACGGAGCGAAATCTAGCAAGAAGAGGTAAGTTTTGTTATGTTTTGTGCATTTTTCATCATTTTTATAAGTTGGTGTTACGGTCATGAATCCCGTAGTATGCGATCACACAAAGACCGATAGAGGAAAAGGGTTAATGGTCTGTTTTGATTGTTCCCTTTCGTTACCTATCTGTCTGTTTTGACAGACAAGGCTATTTACCTATCGATTTGTTTTGGCCGCCACCTATCATTTTGAATTGAAAATTGGATTTCCGACATTGATCCTACTTTAATTCATTCTTTTTTTGCTACTTGTAGGTTAATATGGGTGATACGACTAGTACATCCGGGAACTGGTACATTGGGGAGGGGGGAGGCCTTCTCAAACTTTACTTTGGCATTCAAACCTATAATGCCATTGAAATCGAGAGAGGAGGCCCTCATTTGGGCTTAAAATGCTGCTGACAAATGTGCATTTGTTGTTATTATTTGAAATCTGATGTGGGCAAGAGGTGGGAGGGTTGGCGAGCTAAAATGACGATTAGTTGTGACCGGACTAGCAACTGTTGTTGTAAATAGGCAAAAGGAAGAAAAAGTGGAAGAGCAAGGAAAATGGGGAAGATGAAGAGAAGAAAAAGCTAACTGCCACCAAGAAATATGGTTGTGAGTTTAAGGTTTTTATCAAGCACGAGGTAGATGACTTCTGACATGTTAGAGTTATGTGCGGGGAGCATAATCATAGACTCACAAATAGTTTGGTGGGCCATGCATATCCTGGGAGGCTCACTTTGCTTGCTCCAGCTTTCTCCCTTATAGAAGACTTGGCACCTTCAGTCTCAAACGTGGCCTCTTCACTGTCATCCGGATGCTTGACTCGTCGCCTTTTGGGGTTAGGGTTATTCCAATACGAGCAATTAAGTCATGTGTTTCCTTTCAGGTTGCAACGGAGCATTTGGTTGGGACCTTGTGGTGGTATTCTTCGCAGTTGTGAACGATGGTTTCACATGGCCACCTTCTGTTTGACCATACTTAAACACAGGAAATGGTAAAATTAGTCCTACAACAACAAAATTAGGTAAACAGTTTCACTAAACGTAACAAGCAATTCATTTTCCTAATTGTCGGTTGAACAGAGCCGAGACCAATAACTAGGGTATCGGCCAAAAATGACTTATAGGTCTCAATGAGTGTCAGTTTTTATTAATCGCTACCTTTGAATACATGTCGGTTAAGTAGTGCCACCAACATTTAAACCTAACGATCATATGTGACTGACACCCTTTGACGGTGTCGGTTCTGTGTAGTCGTCATCATCGAGACTATGACTTGAGAAAAACCCTCAACCTTAAATCGTATACCCAACAAGCAAAGGACACAAAATTACGGAGAAAACAATTCCAAAAAACTTACCCAATATATCGGTAGTAGACGAAGGAATAAGCGGTGCTCCTTGACTTTGTCGACTACCACCGCCTATAGGTCTGACGAGTCTCCACCCATAAAAAGACTCAAATTGCATTGGAGAGTTCAATTGAGGGTTCGATTAGTCCAGAAAATCAAAGAGAGGATGATGGTGACGAATTTGGTTGTGAGGTACATGAGTTCGAATGGTAGGAGATGGAGTTAGAGTGTTGAAGGCTAGGGGTAGTTTTTCGAAATAATATACAAAAAAGGGGTAAACGGTAAAAAAAATTTAAAACTAGGGTACAACGAAGTAATGGGGTAAAGGGAGCAAAAAGTGGCGTCCGAATAGCCGATGCCATAATTTAATGGGTGAGTTTAAATTTACATTTATCGGCTCATTTTGCGCCCTCGTAGAACTTATAGTATATTTTGGTATTTATTTCAAAATAAGTTAGTTGACGTTAAAAGAAGTTATCAAAGACAAGGTTGAGTTGGGTCCACCTAAACCTAGCTTAGCTAAAGCCATATCAGACTTTGGGTGGTCCATAGAATAATTTTTGTGTCAAATAAAGAAACTATATTAGTAAAAATCAAAATCGAATAATAAATTAATAATCATAATAATTTGCAATATAAATTTTAAGATACAAGTAAAATTCTACAAGGGAGTTAATTTTATAATTTTTTGAAATAAAAAAAAAAGTATATTAGATCACTTATCAATTATTTTTCCTCCTCTCAAGCTTTCATTTAATTACTTTATGATTTGAAATAATAAAAAAACGAGGTTTGAGAGTTTTATCTTTTTACAGAGACATTTTGTAATTAAATATAAATTTTATATCATCCATAATTAAGTGTGTATTTTGGCTATCACAACTCAAAATTGAGATATATAAAGTTTTTGTGAAACAAGGCTTCAATATTTTTACAATAAGTGTTTATATATAATCCATTTTGACTTAGTAAAAAATATGATTTTTAAAAGTTTATTTAATAATGTTTCTAAATACATAAAGAAATTTATTTTTTGTGTTCCACCATACATATATTATTAACATGATCAATTATTCTATAAAAAGTGTCGACGTAAGGAGGCAATAAAGAGGCTAGGGCAGAAGAGTGTAAGGTGAAATTAACCCCTAAAAACACTTCCAAAGTAAAGTATTAATTAACTGTGATTTTTTTTTTTTGAGTAATATAATAAAACTCCACACTTTTGGTGTGACGTATTATACAATGATTCTTTTTTCTGACGTGTTATGGAGTGCACCGAGCGGCTCACTATCGATCTCCATCACAAGACAATGGGCAAACGAAAATTCTTGCTGATTATTGGCATTCTCGACAGTTTTTGACCGAGATCTACAACGTAGGTATCAATCGATAGATGCCGAGAACTACAATGGTGAGAACTAGGACGAGACAAGAAGTACCTCTCTTGCTTATCTCTAACCACGCCTAAAGCTATGGCACTTAGTCAAAGTGGGATCAAAAATTTTGTTGCAGGTCTCGGACTTAAATTGTTGAGACCTGTGTTATGGGCCACGATTGTAAAAGTTTTGAATCTCCACAAAACTCCAGAAAAACGAGAAAAAATTAGGTGGTTTTGTTGTCTATAGACTACTTTTAGCCTCTAAAAGTTAAAATTGGGGCCTCAAAATCAAAGTCCTAAACGACACAAATATGACTCTAAAGACCGCCAAACAACCCAAATATCAAACCTAAAATGATGAGATCTTCATCAGTGAAGAGATATGTGATCTCGTTAGAATCACGTCGAGTTTTGGCTGGATTGGACGGTGCAATTTGAGGGTGCTGGGTGGAGCTTGGTCTCGGGAGTGAGTTGGGAGTTGGGATATGAGTAAGAAAAATCTTTATATACAAAGGTAGTTTGATTATTTCACAAAGAGCAAAATTAAAAGGTACATTCAATAAAAAAGGGAGCCTGTCTGATCAGCAGCTCCCTAGTTTTTTTTTTCCCCTAGTTTTTCCTTCAACGTTTGAGGGAAGTGTGTTTGTGTAAATGGGCTTTTTTGGTGCTGAAATAAATGGGCTTCTTCGGCTAGGCCACAACCATTTGTTATCTTAGTGTTTTGTATTCATGCGATTCATGTTGAGCAGTTGTCTGCATTTTCCTTCTTTCCGCATGATTATTAAACACTATTTATTAGCTAATATTACATTCTTAAATATGATGCACGGTGGTTTTCCTTGGGATTTTACTTATGGACTCGTTATCTGGTTCTTGTGATAACTGAGTGCAAACCTTGGGTATCAGTAGGAGCAGGGAGGTCACGGCGACACATCCTCACCTGTTCACTGTCGAGGACCTACTGGTATGTTTGTTGGTATTAAGTTGTTTTAAATTGTTATTATAGGGAGTTTGAGACCATATCATTTACAGTACTGGTATATAAACATTTCAGTTGTCGCTTGTATACCGAGTACTTCAGGGTTTTCCACTATAGGTTGAATAAATTAATTGTATGTCAGGTTATTTGGTGTTATTAAGGCTTCAGCTGTAAAACTGTAAAATTGTAAAACAGTAAAATGTTGAATTACTAAATTAAATGGCATGAAATTAGGAAATGAGAGATGAGGTGGACGGATGAGTGACGTGGCAGGTTTTGCTGGTCGACCAGAGCTAAGCACCTCCTTCCTTCTCTTTCTCTCTCTTGATCCCTCTCTCTCGGTCATGCCCACTCCCCTCTCGGCTCTCTCTTGATTGAACAAGCCACTGGCCTTAGCCGGACCAATAGTGGTCGGAGATCACACCCACACCGGAGTCGAGGTTGCCCTCTCTCTCTCTCACTATTTTCATACGGCTATGTTTTTTTTTCTTCTTTTCTGCCACTGATATGGGTGGCTGTCGTGAATGGTCTGGCCGAAGGCGATGAACGGCGGACCACCAGAGCCCCGACAGACCTGGAGTACCCCCCTATCGCGGCGTTGGTATGGAGAGGATGGTTGTCAAAGTTGTTCATTGTTTTGTCGAGGAGATGTGGTCATGTGTTTTCGCCGTAACTGCCATAACCAGCAGCGCTGTTGGCCGGACCACCACACTAGGGAGGTTGTCGGGGATCAGGTCTTGCCCTTGCTGGTTTCCTACAACCCTTCGATATGTCCGAACCAGTAGTGTTATGATTATTTTGGATTCGCTATTTCATGTGTTGTAGTTGTTTTAAGTCCTGGCCGAAAAATGCCTCAAGGGGCGGCGCCACCATTGTGCCACCATGACCGGGGATGTTGGGGACCAAGCTCAATCCATGCTTGTATTGAGCCATAAATGATTAATGAAATTTCGATTTCTCTACAAAAAAACATAACTTAAAAAGTTGTTAATTAAAATAGTTTCTTGATAGTTAAACCAAAAAACTGTTGTGTTATTTACCAAAAAAAAAATGTTGTGTTTCCTGATAGTTAAACAAATTTTTTTAAGTTTCTTGATATTTAAACTAAAAAAAAAAACTGTTGTGTTACAAAAATGAAGTTTCTTTATAATTTTCTAATTGTCTCAATAAAAAGGATATATATATACAATATACAATTAGCACTTGCCTACACTATCGTTAACATATATACCTACATAATCATAAAAAAATATATAATATCCTAAACAAATAGCTAAACAAATACCCTAAACCCTATCTTAATATGCCAAAAAATTTTTTTGGAAAGAGTATCTATAAGTAAGTGCCGATTTAGAAGTCCAAAAATAAAAAAAAATAAAAAATGGTGCGGATTAAATAAGAGACCCAAGAAAATTCGGTTTTCTAAAAGAAAAATAGCAAGCAAATCTGAAAATACCTAAAAAATAAGCAAAAAAAAAACGAAAATAGAAACTCACAAAAAAAGACCGAAAAAAAACAAAAATTATTAAAAAAAACCGAAAAAATAGATTTGCCTAAAAATAGAGTAGCTATTTTCCCTACATATATAGCACATAGTTTTTTTTTAAGTATTTTATCATCCTATCCCTCACTTAAGTGTGAGAAAAATCAATGACTTGTGTTTTTTTATTTTTTTATTATAAAATCTCAATTATGACATTATAATGTCACACGTCGCATTGTGAGAGCTTCTCACATAAACTGTTCTTTTATATAGATAATAATAATAATAATAATATATAGATTGATTCAAGTTATATATAAAATCCTACGCTCTCCCTCTGATCAATAATATAAGTTGGTTTACACAACACACACATATTAAGAGAATCATTAATTATGAGTTTAAATTACACACTTGCCCGTGCCTAATTTATAAAGTAATATGTGATTAACTACATCAATCCTGTATTTTATCCAATAAAAAGAGAACAAGTGTTTAATTGCAATTAAATGTTTATATATATAGCTAAAATGGGTAAAGAGGTATAAAATATCTCTAGAGTTTCGAAAACAACTTACAATTTTTAATAAAGAGCTTTTGTAGAATAATTTATAAATGAAAATTGACTGGAGGGAGTACAAGATATTGATATAGCCACTTCGCCAAAAAAATACAATAAATCTACTTGGACTCATGAGTCCGGACTTATAGGGAGGTTTTTAAATTTTTTGTACAAATTTAAAGGGTATAATAAGAATTTTAAAGTGATTAATTATCCCAGGGTGTCTTTGAAATTAAAAAAAACGGATGTCTAAATGCAATTCTCCCAAAAAAATAAAAGAATTATCCCAGTAAACATGTGCAATTCTCCTATGCACTGATTTCAATCCCGTTTCCTTCGATATGAATTAATTAAGTCATTAATAATCCAATCTTTTTACAAGTCGATCCATTGATAAATGTAGTATCAAACTAGGCTTTCGCGCTAGCTAGTGTTATCAGTAGGTGAGATCCAAGTAACATAAGTTAACATACTTATATTAAGCTTATACTATTGTGTTTAGTAACCCTTGCATGACGAGTGCAAGTTCATCCTCAAAATTTTAAATTGAGGCAAGATTTTCTTTTTAAATTGAGCCAAAATTTTAAATTAGCATCAGCTCATCACTTTATGTAAGGATCATTAACCCTCATGAATAAAGGATATCAACTCATCACATGTAAGGACATTATATTAAATAGTAAACTAACTTGCATTATAGCATCTTCCAAACTCATTAAATTTTTATGGGTAGGGACTACCATATTTATAAATGTCATTAACATTCATGGCAAGTACCATATTAAATTTTAGTATTAGTAATTTTACTCCTAGCAGCCAAGACTCGAATTAAGTACTTATGCCAAACACGATCTTGTCAATACGTACCTTAACACACTCTAACTTGACATCGACATCCAAGATATATATATATATATATATATATATATATATATATATATATATATATATATATATATATATATATATATATATACCAATTTGGTTTAGTCAAGTAGAGTACTTGCTAAGGCATAGACCTAAAGAAGAAAAGAAAAATAGGTTGAGTAATAAGTAAACAATTCTGACCAAAAAAAATTGTCAAATATTAATATTTGATCAGTCAATTATATACTTGTTCTCGTTCAGGCAGATGGTCAATGTATTTGGGATCTGAAAGAGATGCCAATAGATAGCAGTGACCAATTAAGTCGTCACAAAATTTATAATATATATACGTTGTCTGTTGAAGATCCACACCATTATACGTATATGTTGAACTAGTCCGCAAGTGTAATGCATGTATAATTGTATAATTAGTGTGAGATTGGATCCGTGTATGCAAATTCATCGTGGGCACCACTTGCACCTTTAATTTGCATTTTTATTTTAAGCTTGTGAGTGGATCTTCACTACGGTTATGAATTGCATGTTATTTTTTAGAGCGAGGCTATTCAGACCCCATATTTTGCTTTTTTTTTACTCTGTTTTTAAATTATTATTTCTTTTACCCCACCTTTTACTTATTTACCCCGATTTTTTTTAAAATTCCAATCATACCCTTGCTCATCCACACAAGCATACCCCATCATCCTCAACCCAACACCCCTCAATCATCTATATTTTTTGGTTTTAGTCATTATAGAGTACATTGTACTAGATAACTAAGTGTTGTAGGAGTGTTTTTCATTGAACAAGGTCAGATGTGGTCGCGACGTGTCCTAGAAATGAAAAAGTGTGGTCGCAGAATTCGGTGGCTGACACCTATGAAGAGGTGTCAACCAACTCTGATCACAACCTCTAAAGGGGTAACGGTCGGATTCGACTGACACCTCTAAAAAGGTGTTGGTTGAATCCGACTGACAATGTGAAGAAAACTCAGTTTCAATGGGTGACGGAGGGATCTAACCGATACCTCTTTATAGGTATCGACCATGTTTGGTCGACACCTCTTAAGAGATGTCGGCCCTTTGCGTTCAACACCTCTTAAGAGTTGTCGGCCCTGTGTGTCTAAACACCGCGGGCAATAAGATTGAACAATTTTTTTTCAAAACTTCTAAAAAAATAAATGAAAATGACAAAAATAGTGGGTTTTGCTCATAATCGCTTTTTATTTCATCAAAACTTTATACCCAAATGTAAGATTCAAGCCTCAAATCGAAGCCCTAAACCCAACAACAAAAACACCAACGATACCGACTTAAAAAGGAAAAAAATCTCAAAAAACTACAAAATCGACACTAAACGAGATGAAGAATGCACCTACGACATCGAATCGATGGAGTTTCGCTCGGATTTCGTAGAATTTGGATTGGTGGTGAGAATGCGGTTGGGGAATTTGGTGACTGGGGTTGTGTGAGTAGGGTGATTAGGGTATGCGTGAGTAAAAACCCTTTTATATGGAGGGGCGATATGCGTGAGTAAAAACCCTTTTATATGGAGGGGCAGTTGAGTCATTTCACAAGGGTGAGTAAAAGAAGCAAAAAATGGGGTCTGAATAGCCGCACCCTATTTTTATTAGGTCATCTTTTTAGTAAGTTAGTAGTTGTCTTCTTTGTTGAAAGTTTAGAATTTCTTTATTTATTGAGAGTTCGGTTTTCTTCACTTATAGAAAGTATTTTTCAAGTTTAGAATTTGTTGATAAGTGAATCCGCACGCGCAACATAATATTATATAAAATTAAATTTGTTTAAAAAAATGTAAAATATTATTATGTTATCTCAAATACGAAGTTGAAGTAAAGAACAATATCATTGTGAAGAAATAATTGTTATTCAAACTATTCTAAGGATTAAATTGATAGGGGCCTCAAAATTTTCCTTACCCGTACCTCATTTATGATACTAATACACATAATAAATAATGAGCATATGAACACCAGCTTGTAACTAGCCCTAACTCTAATAGAATTGTAGAGATATGTACATAGGTAGGGTGTCTGCAAAATTTTCTTTAGGAGCATTCATTTTATGATATACTAATACTCATACTTGTCTAAACCTGATTATTATATGCTTATAAACACCTGTAGTTGGCTCTAACCCTATTAGAATTACATAACTCTTATAGAAATGCAAACGATCTTCCCTACCCATACTCATTGTATAACAATAATACATGTACATGTCCTAAACTCGACTATAATGTGCATATAAATAATTGTACCAAGTTCTAACCCTAAAAATTATAATTGCCAAACTCTTATATGGATGTAAAAAGGTAGGCTACCGATGAAATATATTTACCCTACATCATATTCGTTTATGATGCTAATACCCATACATTATTGAAAAAAAAAAATTTTACAAAAAAAAAAAAAAAACTTAGTGTATATGCTAATCGACACCCACATTTCACGCACAAGCAAGATTAAATATGAATGCAATTTTTTTTTATAATTGGTTAAGTATTTATATATATATATATATTGTAACGGCCCATTTTCCAAATAAACCCCATGGGGCCAATGTGGACCCACAGTCTGTCTTACCAGCGATAGCTATGCTCCACATTGGATTATATCCTACATATTATCCTTTTAAACCTTATTAATTATCAATTTACAGATTTAATTGTATTGAAATCAAATCCTATGTCATGTCAACATATCATCCTCAAATTATAACAAAGGAAGTCTTACAACAACTAAACTCGGATACTAATAACTGAAATGTGTGATAATAACCATAAACTTAGTGTGGAAAACCCATATAAACCATAAATACCTCTGATGTCAAAATATCTCACAATCCCCAAACCCAAAATAAAAACAATATATATATAATACAAACGTACAAGTCAAGCTATGTATCTCTGATCAACTGTACTCTGGCAGCTTGCCCTTGCCTCGACTCGTACTAGGATCTGCACTCAAGCCATCACAAAAGGCAGATGACGAGTCCAATGTGAGTATTCTTAAGGAAATTAAGTGAGCAATACTTAAAGTAAATATTGGAATTTAAATAAAGCTATTAAATAAACATGCGAAAATAAATACAGGCACCTGCGCTCATCGTATGAATAGATAATAGTGAAAGCTCAAAGTGTGTTCCTAGAGCGAGGAGTCTAGGACGGGTCTAGGTAAGTGGGACTAGCACCATAATTAGACTCTTCAATAAAGTGCCCCGTTCCACCGCGGGACGAGTCTAACTCGAGAAAGCAGGGTTTACTTGACTAATTGGCATAGTATCTAGATCTGCTACTCGGTGGCGGCGTTACACCTAACGGCCATTGCGACGAGTTATTGTACCGACACGGGTACCATTACGTGATACTCGAGTCGTGCTTCCACCAAGACCGATCTGGTAGCACGTGCTATGGTCTAGTGGGCATACACACTGGAATGGCACGAAAGGAACCCAGCTCAACGTCGTCCATTAAACCACAACCGGAGTAGAATATTGAAATAAAAGAAATTGAATTCAAATGTCAAAAGAAGTAAATACTCAAGTAATTTCAGTTGGGATACTACACACCTCAAACCGCACTCCAACTATCGTCACTAGTCCAATTGCACACCTCAACCGCTTGTCCACTACCCGCAATTCCACCTAAAACCATTAATTCTCGATAAATTGAATAAATTCCCAAACCATAGAAACCCCGATTCAATACCAAAATCATCGATAAAACCATCATTTGAACACCCAAATAAACCATATAGGTCCATAAGTCAAACCCCAATTGGTAAATTTATTTTCAAATTTTTCGTTGTGAAACTGTCTGAGATGCCTCCGAGTTCAATTCTCACGGCGTCCTGGACACTGTGACAGCGCCGTCACGTTCTTTTCCCTCCACGACGCCCCCAACGGGTGCAAAATTGGGTCACTGGCTAAAACGTCGTAGGTGGCGTCGTGAGTGTTAATCCCCACGACGCCCCTGGCGGCATCTCCGCCAGTGGCTATTTTTGGGGTTTTCAAACCCCCCTCGACTCGTCATCGGGGTTCATGCTCATTCAAACATCAAATATAAACACCAATAAATCATTTCCCATAAAAACCCTGTAACGGCCCAAATTAATTAAATCAGGATTAGGGTTAATCACGAGGATTAAGTGGTAATTTGGGCGTTACGTGGATAGTTGGGTTGACTCGAAAATGAGTACCCCAGGCTAGTATTGTATTATTTATGCATGTTGTTTGTTTATTATTGTGATGGGAAAGTTATTATTATTTATATAAACATCACATGTGTGTAAGTTGATATCGGGCGAGGTTGAGCACCAGGGTTTCATGGCGTGAGTCAGGCCAACGCGGGGGTTCGGAGTTGTAAGATTGGGCGTTGGGGTTTGATTGATTTTAACAATATAACATGACCCTAATTTAAAGGTTAGTATAATGAAATTTAAATATAACTTTGGGCTAAGTTATAACTAAATTAGGTACACTAAGTGTGGGACTGCCTCGGGAAGCGTGTCGGACGTGGGGCACCGGGTGCCGAGTGGTCGAGAGACTAGTGTGACCTTATTAGTATTTTATGGAATTTAAATTGATGGTTTAGATAATTTATATGATTTGAATCAAAGGATAAATATAAATCCTATAGTTGGAGTTGAATAATCAACATCCATTGGATGATTCTCGAGATGTACAACAGGGTCACCAGTGTCAAGATAAGGTGTTAGTGAGTTGAGTGAGTGAACAAAGTGATCACCAGATTTGCCTCGAGATGGGTGTACACACTTGATCAAAACCAACTATATATATATATATATATTATATATATATGTTGATCGGTCAAATGAAATGAGAAGAAGAAGAAAACTGAGAAGAGGAGAGAATAAGTGGGAGAAGAAGGAGAAATCATCAACTAAGGTGTGGAGAGAGATTTGAGATGTTCAACCACAAGATCCCAAGGTATGATTTATCAAACTTGGGTGATTTATGACATTTTGGTTTTGTTGAATAATTGAGGAAATTTGTATTGTTGAGGAGTTAAACTCTGTATTTCGTTGAGATTTAATGTTCATGAGGTTTGGGTGACATGGGTTGTGTATTTGATCAAGTTTGAGAGAAATTGGATGATTTTCTAAAAAATAGGTTTTGAATGTGATTTTAATGATTCTTTGATTTTGGTGTTTGATCTTGATAAATTCATGTTGATGACGTATTTGGGTGTTGTTGAGGAGTTTTGAAGGTGTTTGAATGGGTTAAATGGGGTTGTATGGTGGTTGGGATCCGGAAATTTGGTTCTGGAAAAGTTGGTCAGAGCGCTATTAGTGCGCTAAAAGTTGGAATTAGCGCGCTAATTACCCTCTCGAAAATAATGATGAATAGTGATTTAGATCAATTACCGCGCTAATTGATCTCATTAGCGCGCTAATGACCCTCTGGAATGGAAAATAGTGTGAAATGGAACATAATCAATTATAAACCAAATTATTAACCAATAAACCTTGGAATTAGGTCTCTGAAGTTCCCAGACAGTCGTTGGAGTCGGGGACCAGTCGAGGGTCGAACCGGGGGTATTTTTGAGGTTTTTAAGCGCGGATTGAGGTATGTAAAACCCAATTGAACACACTACTGCATTTACTTATTGTTTATATCATTTGAGATGTTCATTCTTTTAAAATCTGAGTCTATGTATCTAGAGGTTGTGGAGATGGCTCGGGGAGTGTAACCTAGGATACAGTGGCGGGGTCGACGGTTGTAATTTTGACAGGGCAATTGGTTCTAGGTTTCACTTCTTCTTCGGCTAGGCCACAACCATTTGTTATCTTAGTGTTTTGTATTCATGCGATTCATGTTGAGCAGTTATCTGCATTTTCTTCTTTCCGCATGATTATTTAACACTATTTATTGGCTAATATTACATTCTTAAATATGATGCACGGTGGTTTTCCTTGGGATTTTACTTATGGACTCGTTATCTGGTTCTTGTGATAACTGAGTGCAGACCTTGGGTATCAGTAGGAGCAGGGAGGTCACGGCGACACATCCTCACATGTTCACTATCGAGGACCTACTGGTATGTTCATTGGTATTAAGTTGTTTTAAATTTTTATTATTGGGAGTTTGAGACCATATCATTTACAGTAGTGGTATATAAACATTTCAGTTGTCGCTTGTATACTGAGTACTTCAGGGTTTTCCACTATAGGTTGAATAAATTAATTGTATGTCAGGTTATTTGGTGTTATTAAGGCTCCGCTGTAAAACTGTAAAACTGTAAAACAGTAAAATGTTGAATTACTAAATTAAATGGCATGCAATTAGGAAATGAGAGATGAGGTGGACGGATGAGTGACGTGGCAGGTTTTGCTGGTCGACCAGAGCTAAGCACCTCCTTCCTTCTCTTTCTCTCTCTCGATCCCTCTCTCGGTCATGCCCACTCCCCTCTCGGCTCTCTCTTGATTGAACAAGCCACTGGCCTTAGCCGGACCAATAGTGGTCGGAGATCACACCCTCACCGGAGTCGAGGTTGCCCTCTCTCGCTCTCTCACTATTTTCACACAGCTATATTTTTTTTTCTTCTTTATGCCACTGATATGGGTGGCTGCCGTGAATGGTCTGGCCGAAGGTGATGAACGGCGGACCACCAGAGCCCCAACAGACCTGGAGCACCCCCCCATCGCGGCGTTGGTGTGGAGAAGATGGTTGTCAGTGTTGTTCACTGTTTTGTCGAGGAGATGTGGTCATGTGTTTTCGCCGTAACTGCCATAACCAGCGGCGTTGTTGGCGGACCACCACACTAGGGAGGTTGTCGGGGATTAGGTCTTGCCCTTGTTGGTTTCCTACAACCCTCCGATATGTCCGAACCAGTAGTGTTATGATTATTTTGGATTCGCTATTTCATGTGTTGTAGTTGTTTTAAGTCCTCGCCGAAAAATGCCTCAAGGGGCGGCGCCACTAATGTGCCACCATGACCGGGGATGTTGGGGACCAAGCCCAATCCATGCTTGTGTCTTACGACTCCCGAAGTGGCCCAAAACAATGTTGTTGTTGTTTGTTTATGTCGTTCATACATTTTGTGTGTGTTGTACTTTCCTCGCCGAAAACCACCATCATGGCGGCGTTGTCGTCAACTCGATGATATAGTAGGGACTATCAGAGACCTTACCATGTTCGTCATGGAGTCTCACAGCCCTCGGAGCATCCATATCGATAGTGATGAGTCGTGTAATGGTAACCGTTACTTAGACCCGACCTAGGGTCAGATCGCGCCGCCCAAACCGTTACGAACCGATACCCGCCCAAATAACGACTTGGCACGCCTAAATAACTGCGGAATAATCATTCTAAACAATATATATATAATAACCAGTGTGTGATAAATAATCACAACAAAACCATATAACTTGTATATCATACTAATATAAATCATCTTTAATATTAAATATCTCATACAACCTCAAATTAAAATTATAAAGGTTCAAAACTACCCATTATCTAATTCTCAAACTATAACCCACGTACGAGATTTACAAAACGATTTATATTAATAATAAACTAGCATTGTATGAATCTCACAAATGAAGGCACTTCAAGATAAATCTTTTCCCTTGCCTTTCTTGTCTATCGCGCTAGTAGAGGGACCTGTGGGTAGAGTGGGGTGAGCTAAAGAACCAACGATGCTCAATAAGAGGAAAGACTCGCTCAAACATTAAATATGCAAGTACTACCTAGTACTCATGCAAATTCTACATGACATTCAATCCATACGCATAACACAACATGTAATAACTGAATACATGTAAATCAAAACAAACTTATAAGCATAATCATTTAGTACATAATTTGATCCAATTAAATATATGGTTTATGCTCATCGTAGTTATGAAAGATGGAATTATATTCTAAGAAGGAAATATCTAAATATTATTTCCACATCTAATTTAGATATTCAATAATTTTATACATCAATATTTCAATTCGTATTCCAATCACCATACTAGACATAAAAGCCTAACAGTTTCACAACACATTTGATAAACCTTCATATATGTCAAGCATAATAATATTCATCACTTTTCATTTATAAATTTACACACAACATGCAAATAAAACCAAATGAAATATTTAAATAAAATGCGATAGATATAAATATTAATATAAGTCGTTGTTCCATTCAATGCGAACTAGATATTGGTAAGGATCCGATGACCGAATCATCTATTTTCGAATTGGTACAATAATCAGTGGAAACGTAATGGCCGTTACGCCCTCTAGATAATTGCACCAAAACAAAGATATATTCATCCAAGCCGTCACCGCTACACGTCTCAAAGAATCATCAAGTAGCAAAGGATGGAACTCCAAACCCTTACCCTCGAATAATTCACCTTATGCATTCAATTAGTCAAGCAAACCCTCGGTGGTTAACTACCACACACTCTGGGGTGTCAAAGATATAGACTGCTTGCTAATTTGGCCCTCGGTGGTTAACTACCACACACTCTGGGGCACCGAATAACATAAAAAGGCAAGACAATGTATTCACAATTCCATAGATAATAGAGATCCAAACCAATATCACGACGCAACCCATTCCCAAGTCTTTAATTCAAAACATGCATTCCTAATTATCTAATAATCAAGCCATATTTAATGCATGAGCGAAGCTCCCCACTTACCTGGACCTGTCGCGACGCCTATACTGGCTCCTCGTACGTTTGGGGTCCCACGTGAACCGCCTCGCGAATCTACGCAATTTATACAATTTTATATAAGACTACATAAGTATTTTACTAATTTAAAGTTGAGTATTTTTAATTATTAATTTATATTTGGGGACTCCAAATAGTGTGTGTCCCCATGATGTGCCATTAAGGGCTTTGTCGAGGTTGTCGACGCCCACCGTAAGTTTATCCTATTTTATTTTATTTTATTTTATTTTTATTTTTATTTTTGGGCAGGGGCTTCCAGCCCCTGTTTGGTTGACCAGGGGTTTCAGCCCTTGGTCAACAGTCAAAACCCCCCGGGGGGCCAGACCGGCCCCCGGACATGGTCCGGGGGCTGTCGACCTGGGACGAAACGCAGGGCGACCGGGGTTTCGTTCCCGGGGTGGGGGTTTCCCCCCACCCACCCCAACCCTCGGATCGATATCCGAGGGTGGTCCCCAGTGCTCGCCGCCTTTGGGGACCCCACCGCCACGGCTGGCCAGCCGTGGTGGTGGTGGTGGTGGTGACGGAAGAAGGGGGGGCAATGCTCCCCCTTCTTCCTCTCGGCTTCATGGGGGTGGCAAGTCCCCCCTCCCTTGTGGTGGCGGCGCGCCGCGAGGACGCGTGGCGCCCAGTGGCGCCACCTCCCTCCGACGGCTCCACAAGGGCCGCCACCCCCCCCTTCTCATACATTCCAAGTTTAAACAAGAAGAAAAGAAGAAAAGAAGAAGAGAAGAAAAGAAGAAAAGAAGAGAGAAAAGAAAAAAAAAATTAAAACCACCATAAGATTTACCTCTCCTTGGATGTTCAAACCTCCTCTTCTTCTCCTCCCTCTCCAAGTTTGTTGAAACAACAACTAGGGTAGACTAGGGTTTACAACTTATCCTTATATAGTTAGGGTTTTTCACCAATTTAACCCAAAATTACGTAAATACCCCTATGGGCCCAATTTCCTCGTTAAGCCCAATCAAAACTATTTTCACTTAATCCAAGTCTTGTTAAGATCAATTTTGTGTAACAATTTCATTTGTTCACAATACTTTAATATAAAATTAATAAAATACCTTTAAAGTGGGTCGGAGAATATTTGGGTCGTTACAATATCCCCAATTTAAAGAACTTTCGTCCTCGAAAGTAAAACAAGGTACACCCATAGTCTGGTATGTCCGCTCGTAATGATTTCTTCTATGACCCATCGTTTAACTGAGGCAATCTGCACTCGCACCTTCTGCTCATACTCTACGTGAAATAAAGTCTTACTCTTGACTCTACTATCTCAACATTTTCATTTTTCCTCCTCGACCGAAATTCATAAGGCCATCTCTTATAGGTTTCAATAGAATCATTATACTCAGCCACTTACCAAGTTCTTCTGTCATCACATGTTCTTAAGGTATTCCTTATAATTTTTACCAAAGTCGCAATTATATGCTCAAGTCGCTCAACTTACAAAGAGGTAGAACCATACTGAGATGTGATCTGGTGCCTATCTGTGTCAAAGAGTATCTCTGCTTATCTGGCATTGAAACCATACCACCAACTGGTAGTAGGGAAACAAGGATAATTGTCCGCTATACCATGAGCACTAGCACACCATCTCTATCAACATCTCGGTTACGTATATCAGTGAACGACTCATCATGTCTTTGCGACTTATCTTTGAAGGCTACAAATGGGCAGACATAGTATTCCTTTCTAGAATAATACCTTAATATTATTGGCATCACATGTTAATCGACATTCATTCTTGGTTAGGTTCATCCACTTTGTAACTCCTTTGTCACACTTAACTCGTTAATTGACGTAAACAAGCTTCCACCTTTAAAATCTTGTGGAATATTTTTAACATCGTCATTATTTCTAAGTAGGTTTCAATATTCATCGAATGCGCTCCATTGCATCACCATTTTTTTTTATTTCATACCAAGATCTCTTATCACTATATCTCGATTTTTTTTTTAGGAGATCTATCGTATTGCGTCCTTGAACTGATCAATTCTCACGATCCTGGGTGACTATTTTAAACATTGTTGACTTAGTCATGACCCCTTTTGGTATACAATGATCCATTCTCATTTAAGCTAACTCTTAGCTCTTATAATGTGTTTAGTACCTCACTCTCTAAGAAACGAAAGTGATTTAGTTTTCATGTTTCGAACCCGACATTCATGTTATTTCATGGGAGTTACATAATTTATGCTCAGATGTGGTTATTAAGAACTCGTGTCACACTACTATCTAGTTATTTCAAGTTCATAACTCAAACTTATATTTTAATGTATTACACTCGTGCATTACTACTATCGCACCGCATAGATGTTTTATTGAATACTTCAACCATAAAGTACAAATCTGTGTACATAAAACTCATATAGGTTTATCTTGTACGACTTGTTACTAAAGATTTAATTCAAGGGCACTCAAACTCATATTTACACCTATTTCGAGAATCATCTTGCACTATTTAACTTATGATTCATTGTTTATTCTTAGCACAAAGCCATTCATAGTGTTCTTTCTTTTCTCCAAAATTCAATGATTCTTGAAAATAAGAATATCAATTGATTTCTCATGGGATTGATTTAAGATGATCTCATGCTTAGGCAAACCTTTATGTCACATTTGCTTATGCTTGTCACATGTTACGGTGTCGACCTTGATTATTCGTACATTATCTCCATGTGTTGATATCCTTAACACTTAACCAATTGCAAATCTATTGCTTACCCATCTGGGTTGCAACCTCAAATTATCATATGCCATCAAATTAGGGCTTTCACTTTTAAACTTACACTAAGCCCTCAGGTTTTCAAGTGTAAACTACACATTTTGTTCAACAATTATTAATGGTATGAAATTTAAGAAATTTGATCTTTACTCATATATTCTTGTTTCATTGCTAGTTTAGGGTATTTCCTCTCCATCCTTAATTGTTTCGTACGTATTGTACAGTATAAATCTTATTGGGGTTCGATACTAACCTAGGATCCTCACTTTTAATAGTTGACCTATCACTGATAAGATCTTTCATCTTTCCTTTCAACCATTTAGTTTGGTAGTTTATATGTTTAATAAAATCTTTGACTTTTATCAAAAGATCATAAGTTACTTCCCACAAGTGATCAACATGATTCTTCGTGACGTCACCATTTCGATTACAAATTTTGTTCTTGAATATGGTACTATTGCAATACATATTGTCTCTCTTGAGTTCGCAATTCTTCTCATCACCAAATTACTTATTCGTTTTTCCATGGGTCGATCCTATTCTAGGATCCCCAATTTTAAGAACCAAGTCATTATTGACTAATGTTATGTAACAATCATTTGCCTCGATTACTCTTCAACTTTATTTTTCATTCAACCATTCCCTACCAATCTGGTTAGGTTTCGTTTTGACTCAAAAGTTATGAATCCACACGTCTAATCATATCAGAAATATTCTTTTTATTAGTGTACCCTCGATTTTAATGATTCACTTATCATCGAGTTCATTATAATATCATTAACTGCGTCATACGCTCTTTACGGCCTACTAATATAACATACATGCGTTTAGTTTGGGGCTTCCTTTAATTATTCAATCATGGTACTGCTATTACGTACTTTCATTCATTTCGAAACACAATTTATCAATTCCTGGTATCCCCAACTTTATGAATCAACTCTCTTCTAATTATGTTAGAATAATTTCTTTGTTGCAGTGGTTTCATTTTATTTATATCATTTTAACCTCAGATCTTGAGTCTTTATAACATCTACCAATTTTATTTTTTTTTTTACTTGGCAACACGATCTTCACGCATGGCTATTTCACCGAAATAGTCTTTGACTTTGGATCCTCAATTTTAGTAACTCATCCATCTTTGAGTGTACTAATCTGACATTTCGTATTCACTAGATTTTCTCATTGAGTATTTTTTTCAATGTATTCTTTAATTTCTTATTCGCTATCTCGTACATTATGCACTTATGCTTCGAGCTAACTCTCAATTTGGGTCCTCAAATTTAGTATTCAAACTATCGATCACTAGCTTAGCTTTATAGAAATCATCTTAAATTCTTCTCGTATTTTCAAGCAATTTATAAAACCATTTTCGAATCGTTTTAGTCGATGCAATTGAAAAGTAAACTATAATCGTAAGTAGATTTTGTGTTCTAAACACACAAGGGTGACATAGACCCAAACAATACGTTGCATTTTCATCAAGTCAAAACTTTGAAATTCAGTAAAACACTTTATGTAAAGATTAAAATTACAACGTCAAATTCTTGAAATATGTATGAGTCTATTCGCTTTATCTTTTGAACACCAAGGAAAATAAATGGTTTCCTTTTTTTGTATTTGTTTGCCTTTTCAAAATTTTGTAAAGACACGTTAGATCCTTCCATGAAAACTTCAATAAAGTGCGGCAAACATCAACTCGAAAACAATACAAAAATCATGGTCCAATATAGTCGAAAGAGTAAGTCTTCGAGAAAATAAATTACATGAAATAACAAAATTCGATTCATAGTATTAACTTTCTAATCGAATTTATAGACCAATGATTCACATCTTTAATCGAGAGTTAGAAGTTTTAAGTGTATACGTGTCAACTATATCTTAAATTAAGTTCAGCCACCTGGCCAAGCTAACTTGCTTATCATTGTTTGAAACCAAAGATTCATTTGCATCCTTACTAGGATCGTTAACTTCTATTTTCAACAAGATATCGTTAATTTTAATTATCCTAATAGAAATTTTGGCGTCAGAGTAACTTCTCTGAAATGTGACCACGTCACAATTCCATCTTGCATATTTAGCGTGGCGTCTCATTGTCCTTTTAAGTCTATCAATTCTTACTTAAGTCTTTATTTGCCACTCTATCGTTAAGTATAGGCGTTCTCGCCATACAATTTCCATTCTAAGTTTAGTTGTTCTATCAGAACCATTCTTGCAACAAAACGTTGTAGACTTCCTTACAACGCATGAGGAACCTTCGGCGGACTTCCCTTCAACTCTCTTGTGTCGTTAATTGTCATTCCCAACTCGTGGAACCAAGGTTTCACGTCTTAAGGAAATACATTTACCTATATATCTAACGATATATTTATATATACAAAGTAGCAAATAATCATCACATTAATTCTTTATCAAGTTTCTTTTGTCCCATCCCATCCTAAGATTTAACATTATTGCGTGTTAAGTCGACTTTGAACCAATGTCCCATACCACTGATTTGTTCGACTTAACTTGACCTTTAAACTTAAAGGCTCTACATCTTAGGTTTCCCTAACCTAACGTTTCCCTAGGTTCTAATCCCTAGGCTCTGATACCAACTGTGACGACCCTGCCCCGACCTAGGGTCGGGTCGCCCGGCCCAAACCGTTACTTAGACCCGATACCTGAACCAGGCCCAAATAACGACTTGGCACGCCTAAATAACCTGCGGAATAATCATTCTAAACAATATATATATATATAATAACCAGTGTGTGATAAATAATCACAACAAAACCATATAACCTGTATATCATACTAATATAAATCATCTTTAATATTAAATATCTCATACAACCTCAAATTAAAATTATAAAGGTTCAAAACTACCCATTATCTAATTCTCAAACTATAACCCACGTACGAGATTTACAAAACGATTTATATTAATAATAAACTAGCATTGTATGAATCTCACAAATGAAGGCACTTCAAGATAAATCTTTTCCCTTGCCTTTCTTGTCTATCGCGCTAGTAGAGTGACCTGTGGGTAGAGTGGGGTGAGCTAAAGAACCAACGATGCTCAATAAGAGGAAATACTCGCTCAAACATTAAATATGCAAGTACTACCTAGTACTCATGCAAATTCTACATGACATTCAATCCATACGCATAACACAACATGTAATAACGAATACATGTAAATCAAAACAAACTTATAAGCATAATCATTTAGTACATAATTTGATCCAATTAAATATATGGTTTATGCTCATCGTAGTTATGAAAGATGGAATTATATTCTAAGAAGGAAATATCTAAATATTATTTCCACATCTAATTTAGATATTCAATAATTTTATACATCAATATTTCAATTCGTATTCCAATCACCATACTAGACATAAAAGCCTAACAGTTTCACAACACATTTGATAAACCTTCATATATGTCAAGCATAATAATATTCATCACTTTTCATTTATAAATTTACACACAACATGCAAATAAAACCAAATGAAATATTTAAATAAAATGCGATAGATATAAATATTAATATAAGTCGTTGTTCCATTCAATGCGAACTAGATATTGGTAAGGATCCGATGACCGAATCATCTATTTTCGAATTGGTACAATAATCATGGAAACGTAATGGCCGTTACGCCCTCTAGATAATTGCACCAAAACAAAGATATATTCATCCAAGCCGTCACCGCTACACGTCTCAAAGAATCATCAAGTAGCAAAGGATGGAACTCCAAACCCTTACCCTCGAATAATTCACCTTATGCATTCAATTAGTCAAGCAAACCCTCGGTGGTTAACTACCACACACTCAGGGTGTCAAAGATATAGACTCGCTTGCTAATTTGGCCCTCGGTGGTTAACTACCACACACTCTAGGGCACCGAATAACATAAAAAGGCAAGACAATGTATTCACAATTCCATAGATAATAGAGATCCAAACCAATATCACGACGCAACCCATTCCCAAGTCTTTAATTCAAAACATGCATTCCTAATTATCTAATAATCAAGCCATATTTAATGCATGAGCGAAGCTCCCCACTTACCTGGACCCGTCGCGACGCCTATACTGGCTCCTCGTACGTTTGGGGTCCCACGTGAACCGCCTCGCGAATCTACGCAATTTATACAATTTTATATAAGACTACATAAGTATTTTACTAATTTAAAGTTGAGTATTTTTAATTATTAATTTATATTTGGGGACTCCAAATAGTGTGTGTCCCACATGATGTGCCATTAAGGGCTTTGTCGAGGTTGTCGACGCCCACCGTAAGTTTATCCTATTTTATTTTATTTTATTTTATTTTTTTTTTTTTTTTTTTTTTTTTGGGCGGGGCTTCCAGCCCTGTTTGGTTGACCAGGGGGGTTTCACCCCGGTCAGCAGTAAAACCCCCCCGGGGACGAGGACCGGCCCCTGGACATGGTCCAGGGGGGCTGTCTCGACCCTGGGACGAAACGCAGGGCAGACGCCCCGGGCGTTTGTTCCCGGGGGGGGGGTTTCCCCCCCCACCCCAACCCTCGGATCGATTCGAGGGTGGTCCCAGTGCTCGCCGGCTTTGGGGACCCCACCACCACGGCCGGTGAGCCGTGGTGGTGGTGGTGGTGGGTGATGGAAGAAGGGGGGCAATGCCCCCCTTCTTCCTCTCGGCTTCATGGGGGTGGCAAGCTCACCCCCCCTCCTTCGTGGCGGCGCGCGCGCTGAGGAGCTGCCAGCTGGCGCCAGTGGCGCCACCTCCTCCGGCGTCCGGCGGCTCCCAAGGACCCGCCTCCCCTTCTCATACATTCCAAGTTTAAATCAAAAAAGAAGAAGAAGAAAAGAAGAAAAAAGAAAAAAAAAAAAAAAAAAATAAAACCACCATAAGAGATTACCTCTCCTTGGATGTTCAAACCTCCTCTTCTTCTCCTCTCTCTCCAAGTTTGTTGAAACAACAACTGGGTGACTAGGGTTTACAACTTATCCTTATATAGTTAGGGTTTTTCACCAATTTAACCCAAAATTACGTAAATACCCCTATGGGCCCAATTTCCTCGTTAAGCCCAATCAAAACTATTTTCACTTAATCCAAGTCTTGTTAAGATCAATTTTGTGTAACAATTTCATTTGTTCACAATACTTTAATATAAAATTAATAAAATACCTTTAAAGTGGGTCGGAGAATATTTGGGTCGTTACAATTCTATATTGTTGGTTGTGTGTTCTTGGAATGAGTGTGTCTAGAAGGTATCACGTGGTCCCGCACTAGCTGGGACAACGAAGGTGCCTCCTACAGGGGTAACTGACCACCCCTAGTGTCGTGTATACTGGGTAATGGATTCGAGAGGTGTTGCGATGCCTCTCGATTTCAAGCTGCGCTAATGTTGTGACATTGCCGGGGAGATCTTGCGAGATCTTTGTCGTATTGCTGTGAAATTAGACCACTCATGGGCCTCTTTTGAATCTTAGAACATGCAAAATTTTGATTGTTTATCTATCATTTTGTTTATCATGCACTTGATTTACTTACTTTCCTGCTATTTCATTTTCGCAAGATATTTAGACTGCTTTACTTGTTAAATCATAAATTACTGTTATATTCTTCATGTACTACTTTCGATTTCTTTAGTTACTCACCGTCTAGTTTGTGACAGTGGGATGCAGAAAGGGTGGAGAGCAGCAAGGGCAAGGGGCCCTGCCTAGGTGACTTGCTTTGAGGACTTAGCAGCGGGACCGGGGAGACCATTATAGTATGTTTTTATGTATTGCTTATCCATATATTGTTCTCATATATATGTTTTGGGTTATAGAACTTGGTATATTTTTGATGAGATTGATATCATATATCTATGCATATCGAATTGTACATGAATACCCGTGGTTTTCCACACTTATAGATTCCTGCATTTCCCTTTGATTAAGTTATTTCCCTTATTATACTTGTTTAGCCTTCTGTTATGTATCATTGCAATAACTCTTTCATTAACTATTAAATTTATTAATTGGAGGGTGACTAAGCTCATCAGGTTGTCGAGTGATGACTCGGGGCTGCATGGGTCTAGACCGGGCGTACCCAATTGCATGGAAAAATTGGGGACGTCACATGAACCTTTAATTGGAGAGTCGGTCGGAACCCACCAAACCCTTATGTCGGTAGTTGTCAATTAAATCTCACCAAAGAGGTTCGGTAGGACTAATAGCGAGCGTAGAGGATAAGTCTCAGCCATATATCGCCAAACCTAAAATAGTTGTCTCGACCAAGTTTTTGGAGTTGGGTACTTCTATTCGGATGAAAGGGTATTTAGTAAAAATGTAGGGTGAACTTATAAATTGAAATTTGAAGTTTGAGGTGCCACGCATAATTGGGGTGCACTAAGTGAATAATAGGGTGCACTTAGTTGGGCTAAATATTGATTGTCAATCTAATTTTATATATAACAATTTCTTTCTAGTCATTAATAGTAAGTAGGTTCATTCAAACTCAAGCGGAGAACAACTCCAACAAAAAAGTCTCGATCCCCAATTAGTACATGGGTCCGACTGTTGGAAAATTATTAATATTTCAAAAGGTTTAAAATGTATTTTCAAAATCCATTATTTCTTCTTGACTGTTTTGTTATCGTTATTTGTGTAATGGTGTTAACGATTACTTTTTGACCTTGTGGGATGTTTTGTTTTAACAAACTCTTATATAAAGGGATCAACCCTAACTCTTTGGAATACACCAAAAACAACTTTCTATTCACATTTTTTTGTTCAACATAAAGTTTCTCATCCTTCTATTTTTGTTGAATGTTGTCTGTTTTGCTAGGATTGTTCTATTCGTGTTGATTTTTTGATCCTACTCCCGTTGAATTACGAAAGGCTTGTTGGATCCTGGAGGCTACGTCGATTACGATGAAATATCCTTGAGGACAACGAATACGCTCCTCAAGCAAATTGGCTTAAGTCCATTTCTCCAACACCGACTACATGGGCCAAATTTTTCCATTGTGTTTCATTGAAGCATTTGTTTTCAAGGCCTCGTTTTGTTCATTTTTGCCAACTTACGGGTGAGTTTACTTAGGGGTGCAGGTAACTCAACTCAAAGTGTAAGTTCATATTTCATGTTTAGTTCAACTTTGAACTGACAGGGAAATTGCAAATTTTGAAATAGTAAAACGTGAGAATTGATATAAATACCCTTCAAACATATGTTAAGAAAAAAAAAATACATTTATGAGTAGTGTTGTTAATATCCCCTGTGTGAGATAACTCCTCTAGAAGGGTAGGGAGATATCTCACACTCTCAAGTGTGAGTTGGAAGATAACTTATAGGGAAGTTGGGTTTATCAAACTATAGCGGTCCCAATCTCCTGAGGCCCCCTATGTAATGCCCCACAGGCCCACAACACTGCCACGTCAAGGCTTTACTGTCTCCCATGCTCAACCAACTTACCTAACCTCTTTCATCCTCATAATTATAGCCAGTTTACATCATTTGTAATTCAAATCATATGTTAAAATAGTAATTTAAACATCAAAATCAACGAAAGACTTATCAGACTTGATTTATCAGTTAAATAAACGATTTCAAGTCATATGAGCATTACCTAATGTGGAAAACCTGTAAAAGATGTATCATATAGATGTGATAATCAAAACCTCAAAATGTATGATATACATGTCATAGGTGTCATATAATGTATCCCAAATCCTAGTTTAAAACATATAAATAAACAAATGTACGAGTAGTCTAGCCGCTGGGTGATCACAAGTAATCAACTAACTTTTCTTGCCCCTACTTGTACTCGGATCTACACTCAAGCCATCACAACAAAACAGATAACGAGTCAATGGTGAGTAATTTTAAGGAAATTCAATAAGTATTTACAAAAATAAATAAAGGAATCTATAAAGCTATTAAATAAACACGCGGAATATAAACAAACAATTGTACTCATCGCATGAATATATAATAAACAAGCTCTGTAACGACTCTTAGATTTAATTGATGACATGTGTCATGTTTTTCAGGACCATGACCTACTCGTTGTGATTTGTCATATTACTCAAGCCTCAGGAGGGACATTGAGGTATATTTTATTTTTCAAGAAGTTTGTATTATTACTACTATCCAAATGAACACTGTATGTTCTAGTGTGTGGTTATTGTAGTATTAATCGCCATAGATTTCTATGTGAGATTTGCCTAGGAGAAACGGGAATTTCAATTATAATACGGATAATTAAACATCGAAAAAAGGTAATTAGTGAATTATCAAAAATAATAAATAATTAAATAAAATGTGAGGGCGAGGTTATGTTCGGGAATGCACGCGATGCGAGTCATGAGTTGAAACGGTCGGGAACACGAGTTATTAGCGAGAAATGATTTAGTGTTAAAATTTAAGTTACCTATTAAAGTTATTAATGTGTTAGAGTTGTTGGATGGAATGAAAGTCGGACACAAGATGTGCCTCGAGATCCGTGCGTGACAAGAGATGAATGGTACGTATAAAAATCAACTTTTCTCTCTCATCTCATTTCATTTCTTCATTTCGATCCAACGAAGAGAGAACGAGAGAGAGACGTGGGTTTCGTGTGATTCGAGCTCGTTGCGACGCCAGGGATCGACCTATCATACGTAAAAATGTAGGATCCCTACTCCTCTCATGTTTATGTATAGTTTGACGTCAATTTTGCGGATTTTTGTCACGACGATTTCGGACAATATTTTGGGAAAAATGTTGGAAAGAAATTCGGTTGATTTTTTTAGATCAATAGGATGGTTTATTGGTGAATTGGTGATTTGTTTGAGCATTTGACGCTAATTGGAATTTTTTGAATTTTTGAAAAAATTTCGTGTGATTTCCAAATCGGGTTGTTTGTTGGGTTTCGACACAAAGCGAGTTGGGTTTTATATTGTAATGGAAGTTCCGACGAGAATGGGATAGGCTCGAAGCATGACGACGTGAGCCGGGGTGCCAAAAACCCCCGATAGAGGCGTTCTAGGTGATAAGCTGCGAGTGACACCGTGAGCACAAAAGATACGGTGCCACTCCATGGTGTCTGGGACAGCGAGCGGTTGGAACCCCACGACACCACTCCACAGCGTTTGGGGCAGTTAGCCCCATTCTCACATTGTGGGGACGCCACCCTGTTCTTAAATGTCATGACGCCTCGACGGCGTGACACTGTTCATTAGGGTTAATTTTCTAAAAATTTGGGGATCTCTCGGGTATCTAAACGTGTCCAATTATAACCCAATACCCCGAAATCAACTCAATTACACTAATTTAACAATTATGGAAAATTGGGATGAAATAGAAAGTTTTACTTTATTTACAGACTTTGAAAATTCGAGTGGGATAACTTAGAAAATTTGCGAGAATCGGAGTTTCACGATATTGAAGTACGTTATCGTATGATTGTAAGTCAGTAAAGAAGTATTCACTAATTCATTTTCTATTGTTGGCATTTCTATTTCAATTGAGCTTTTGTTGGAATTTCATTCTTTATTTTTTCGATTGAGTGTTTTAGCGTAAGTGTGTTGCGAAGGTACTTCTGGGTCTACATTAGCGGGTAAGCGTAAACACTGCTTGCAAGAGTGTTATCCCGCCCCTCTAATAGTGGATGATACCCCGAATAGCGGATGATACCGTGTACTGGATTGTTTGGCCACTGTTGTGACTATAAATTGGGGTACTGTTGTACCGCCTATAAATTGACCACTTATGGGCCTCTATTGAACCTTTGGACACTCAAACTTCGTTATTATGCTTTTCAATTTGTTTATCATGCAATTTGTTACATATTCTGCCTTTCAATATCGCATGATATTTGGACTGTTTATTTGGTATATCTTGAATTACTAATTAGTTTCTTCTGGCATTACTTTCATATTTTTCACGCACTCATCGTCTAGTTTGTGACGGTGGTGCAAATAGAGCAGAGACGAGCAAAGGGAAGGAGTTGATGCTAGATGATATCCTCTCGAGGACTCTCGGAGCTATCCTTTTCTTTTACTCATTATAGGTTTTTGTTCTTTTGATTGTGATTATTGTATTATATGTTTTGTAAATATGGGGACATGTATCGAGAATTGAGAGACTAGGGATATCATGTATGATCACTTTGTTTAGCCTTGATCACCAGACATGCATGTATTTATCCATTTCTCAGGGTTTCCACATGATAGGTTATGTATTTTTCCTGATTTCCATTTACTAGTTATAGTTGATTATAGTAATTTCCACTGCAAGTTTCCTGATAACTTTATAATCTTATAACTCACACATCTAAATGGAAAACTAATGATGTATGTAAGGATTTAAGGCTGATTAACATGTGTAGACTTGCGAGTAAGGGTTTGGGGGTCCACGTAGGTCTAGGCCAGGCGGGACCCAGTTTTATGGGGAACTGGGGCCGTCACAAGCTCAGAACATGTGTTTAAAACCAAGTCGAACTAGCATCATACTTCGGACTATCCTCAAGCACTACCAGTGAGTAAACTCTAACATGGCTAATGTAACGACCCTCAAATTTAATTGGTGATACGTGTCGTGTTTTACAGGACTATGGCTTAATCGTTGTGATTTTTCATACTCAAACCTCGGGAGTCGACACTAAGGTATATTTTCTTTTTTCGTGATGTTTGTATTATTATTTATACCCGAATGAACACTATATGTCCTAGTGTGTGGTTATTGTTGTATTAATCGCCACAGATTTTTGTGTGAGATTCGACTAGGAAAAATGGGAATTTTATGGTATAATACGAATAATTAAACACCAAAAAATGGTAATTAGTGAATTATCAAAAATAAATAATTAAATAAAATGCGGGAGCGAGGTTAAGTTCGAAAATGCACGCGTTGCAAGTTGAAAGTTGAAACGGGTTCAACGGGTTCAAGAAACGACTTGGTTTTGAAGTTCAAGTCACTCATTGAAGTCAAACTGTAACGGCCCAAATTTTATTAAGGCCGTTATTTGCGTATTTTCAGACGTGGACGCCAGCTCAGGTCCATGGAGACGCCACGGACTGGCGAAGATACGCCTGGTTGGGCGGAAAGTATTATTTTTGATCGATTGTTTGACTAGCGTGATGATAATGACTAGACTATGACTCATTACATCGCAGTGTGGTTTAATATTGTTTAGATCGGGTGAGATTTAGTGTCGGGTATTCGCCTAAAGATGCGTGCGGACGCGGGAACCGGAAGGGCGACGACGGGAACACTAGGCGGGGAATGCGTTTAGTTCGATAAAAATAAAATAAATTTGACAAAAATAGTAAATTGGTGGGCGCTAGTGACACGCGAGGTCGTGGTCGACACGCGTGGGTGGTAGTGTAGTGTGCACGCCCGAGAGTCGCTCGTCGGCGCGCACAACGAAATTTTAGGCGCGAAAGTATAGGTGAGTATGTATATATATATTTATATATATGTATATAAGGAATTTAATATATATATATATATATAAATATATATTAAAAATCAGAAAAATAAAATAGAAAATACAAAATTACCAAAAGGGTATTGAAGGAAAGAAGGAAAGAAATAGACATGAGGGGCATTTTGGTCATTTCACTCCAAAAATGTGGATAAACACCACCGACACCACTATTTTCCACATTTTGATCGACCGAAGAAGAAGAAAAGAGAAGACGAGACGAGGAGCGAGAGACCGAGAGGAGGAGAGGCGACGAGCTCGTGGGATCGAGGCGAACAAGGTGAGTTGGTGTTGTTTTTATTGTTGTTATTGTTGTATGTTGTGTGGTGTTCGGTGGGGGGGGCAAGGCTCGGACGAACTGCCATGGCGGTTCGTCGAGGATGTATATGGCATGGGAGATGTCTCCCATGCCAATAGAAGAGGAGGGGTTGGAGTTGAGAGCCAACCCAAAAAAAAAAAAAAAAAAAAAAAAAAAAAAAAAAAAAAAAAAAAGCGAGAGCGAGACGCTGCGCTCTTGAGAAGAAGAAGAAGGGCCGGTTCGGCCCTGAACCGGCCGGTTCGGCCTTGAACCGGTCCGGTTCGGCCTCTGAACCGGGCCGGTTCGGCCGAACCGCCCTTAAATTAAAAGAAAAAAAAAGAGAAAATAAAGAAAAATGGAAAAGAAAATCCAGAAAATAGGAAAAATTATGGAAAAATTCTGAAAAATCAGAGAAAATGTGAGAAATTAGAAAATGGTTGAAAAAGTGAATTTCAAGACTTTTGGGGTGGTTGGCACCCCGGTGTAACTCGAAAGAACGTGCTACAACTAAAAATTGGAATAAAATTCTAATTTTTATGGTCACGATATAAAATCAATTAGTTTGATACTAAATCACATAAAATGACTTATTCGGACACCAGGGACTTAGGAGACCATAGTCGAGTGTCGGGCGCGTATCCCGAGGCGAGAGCGGGATCAGATCGGAACGTATATCGAGTAATTGGAGTACGGTTGAGGTAAGTAAAACCCTTAAGTAACACACTCGAGTGTTTATTTACTTGATTTCATTTGATTTCATTTGATTCTAGCTATTATTGTTTATCGTTGTTTACTCTATTTCCATGTTCATACTCATGTTGCACGGTTGGTTTTGTCATTCACCACCGGATCTTCTGGTTTACTCTGTGATGTGTGGGCGGACTTGGGTAGAATTTGGACAATAGGGACGAGAATAAGGGTTCGGACCGGTGAGGGGGTTGGAGAAGCCACCGAGGGAATTCCGATGTCTGGATTAGGGTTCAGTCCTGCTACACGGCACACATCCATTATTGGTGTTTATCGATGTTATGTATGCATGCGTCTTAATTACGGTTACTGTTTTTCTTTGCGCATGTTTATTTAACAGATTTATTGGCTTCAATTATTATAAATGCTTTGGTTTGTGTACAGGTTTTACTCACTGGACTCGTCATCTACTTCTTGTGATGATTGAGTGCAGGATCTACTACGACTAGGGGCAAGGAGACTCTCGCAGACTACTTATGACCTTGTCGCTGACGGAGTTTGACTTGTATGTTTTTATTTTGCTATATTGACTTATTTTTGGGTTTATGGGGACTATTTGAGATACCAGTACATGTATGTATCACATTTTGTTCTGTTATATACAGTGTACTTTACCGGGTTTTCCACATAGGATTAATGCTCTCTAATTTGAGGAAATTTAGATATTTTAAAGCTTCCGCTGTTTACAAATTTTAAAATGTTAATTACTGACTAACTTAGGCTGAATTAATTGATAATGATGATTATTTGGGTGTGGGACACAGCTGGCGGTGACGTGGACAGCTGTGGGCCCGCGTGGCCTCCCGTGGCGGACAAATGTGGAAATTTGGGCCGCCACACAAACAAATGAGTTAGAGTTGTTGGAATAGTATGAAAGGGAGACACAAGATGTGTCTCGAGATCCGTGCGTATGAAGAGATGAAATATTAGTATAAAAACCAATTTTTCTCTCTCCTCGTCCATTTTTTATCATTTTCGAACGTGAGAACGAGGAGAAACGACGTTGGTTACATGTGATTCGGACTCGTTGCGACGCCGAGGATCGACCAATTACGCGTAAAAAGTAGGATCTTTACTCCTCGCGTGTTTGTCGTCAGTTTGGCGTAAATTTTGTAGGTTTTTGTCGTGACGATTTCAGATGAATTTTTCAAAAATATGTTGGAAATGAATTTAATTTATGATTTTTGAATTAATTGAAGGTTTTATCAATGATTTGGTGGTTTTTGTGGATTGGAAGTTTGGGTTTTTTGGGATTTTGAAGAAATTTCGTGTTAATTTCGAAATCGGGGTGTTTTGTCAGGGTTTTGACACAAGGTGAGTTGGGTTTTATGTTGTAATGAAAGTCTTGACGAGATTGGGATAGGCTCGAAGCATGGCGACGCGAGCTGCGGGTGTGAAAAAATTCTCGACTAAGTCATCTGAATGAGACGCCGCGAGCGACTCCATGAGCATAAAAGCTCACGACGCCTATCCACGGCATCTGGGGCAGAGGCCCTAAGAGCCCACGCCATGAAGGCGTCGCCCAGGGTTGGAAATCCACGAGCGCCACTCTACGACGTCTGGGACAGTGAGCCCCAAAGTCACATCGTGGGGACGCCGTCCATAACAGAATGTCATGGTGCCTCGGCGACGTGACACTATTCACAAGGTCAAATTTATAAAAATTTCAAAAAAATTCGAGGATCTCTCGGATATCCAAATGGGTTCGAATACAAACTAATACCCCCAAAATCAACCTAATTACACTAATTTAATAATTATAAAAATTGGGATAAATTAGAAGTTTTTAATTTGAATTGACAAGCTTTGAGAATTTGAGTGGGATAGCTTAAAGGTACGCGAGGATCGGAGTTTTGCGATTGATTGAGGTATGTTATCGTACGATTGTAAGCCAGTAGAAAGTATACACTAATTCATTTTCCATTTATTGTCATTTCTGTTTGAATTGAGCTATTATTGGAAATCCATTCTTTATTTCCTTAGTTGAGTGTCTTAGCGTAAGTGTGCTACGACGGTACTCCTGAGTCCATATTAGAGGGTAAGCGTGAACACTTCTGCTAGTATGTTGTCCCTAATAGTGGGTTATACCCCGAGTACTGGATTGTTTGGGCACTGTTGTGTTTATAGTTTGGTTGGTTACTGTTGTGACTATAAATGTGGTGTTGTACTGTACTGCATTGATTTTGGCCACTTATGGGCTTCTATTGACTCTTTGGACACTTAAATCTATTGCTATGCTTGTCAATCTGTTTATCATATAATTTGCTACATTTTCTTCCTTCAATACCACATGATATTTGGACTATTTATTTGGTATATCTTGAATTCCTATTTAGTTTCTTTTGGCATTACTTTTAATTTTTCACACACTCACTGTCTAGTTTGTGACGGTGGTGCAAATAGAGATAAAGCAGAGACGAGCAAAGGGAAGGAGTTGATGCTAGGTGATATCCTCTGAGGACTCTCGAAGCGATCCTTTCCTTATTAACAGTAGGTTTTTTGTTCTTTTAACTGTGATTATTGTATTATACGTTTTGTAAACACTGGGACATATATCGGGGATTGAGATATTAGAGATATCATGTATGATCGCTTTGTTTAGCTTTGATCACCAAACATGCATGTATTTATCCATTTCTAAGGGTTTCCACATGATAGGTTATCTATTTGTACTAATTTTCATTATTAGTTATAGTTAATTATAGTGATTTTCTCTGCAAATTACTAATAAGTTTATAATCCTATAACTTACACATTTAAATGATTAACTAATGTCATATTTGAGGATTTGAGGCTGACTAGGATGCATAGACTTCGTGAGTAAGGGCTCGAGGGTCTATGTAGGTCTAGGCCGGGTGGGACCCAATTTTATGAGGAACTGGAGCCGTCATAGCTGATACATTGATCCTCTAGGTGGCCGATGCGGAACCTACGACGCATCGACACATGTACTAGCATGGTAATTCGGATCGAACTATTCACCAAGACCCATGATACATATATTATGGTTTAGAAAGACACACACATACAAACAGAATAGCCTGGTAGGAGTAAACTCAATCACCCGTCTAAATAATCACAATGGAATGGAGTAACTGAATAAATAGAATGGAATGCAAATAAGAAGCAAGTAAATACTCGAGAGAATTTTAATTGGATCACTACATACCTCAAACCACACTCCAAACACTCTACACAATCCGTTCACGCCTCCAAATGTTTGCCCAATACCCATCAATCAATTTCAAATACCTGATTTCTAATAATTCATTTAATTCATTAAACCTCGAAAATCTCTCATTTTCTATTAATATGTCAATTCTATCATTTTACATTACATTATATTCGGTATAGATATCTGAGAAAGGTCCCTAATTAAACAAAATTGAAAATTTTATTTTTATTTTTATTTTTATTTTTCTATTGGATGTCGTGGGTGGCGCCCAGGCAATGGAGCACTGCTTTTCACGTTGTAAAACGTCGCTGTTGCATTCAGGCCCTCCACGACGTCACTTAAAACGTCTAGGCAGTGAATCCCATAAACATTACTCTGTGATTAACGTCGCCAAGACGCATAAAGTCACGTTGCATAAAATGTGCAACTAGGGTGGCTTGCTGCCCTGGATGCTATGGGAGATGTCGTAGGGGTTTTACTCCCCATGGCATCTCTGGCAGCGTCCCTGCCAGAAACGCACGATTATAAAAAATCGAGTGGGAGTGAGACCCACTAACCCAAATGATTTTACCACATTGAAGAATCAAAATCAAGATCGTGTGCTTAACTCATACAACCTTGCCTTTGCTTTTACTATTGTGGTAACCCGTTGGGTTAATCAATGCATCTCAAGTTAATTTTAATTTACCTCTGGATTATCGAATTTCTTCAATTTTTATTAAAGTTGAACTTTTTAATAGAGGTATTTATAGGTTGTCTCTAAAGATGGAGGTGTTCAAACTCAATGGAAGAGGATGAAAAAAAAAAGTTAGGAATACCATGATTAATCGTCAAAGAAAAAATAAATAAATGAGAAGACAATTTCCATAAATTGCTTCCTTAATCGACGACTGTAGCCAGTTCAAATTTTGACTAGAAAAAAATAATAAACAAAGGAAACTGCTACAGGAAGCTAACACTACACTAAAAATACGTCTTGATTCCGATAAGTTACAGTTTATATGTATCTCGATGCAAATCCAATAATTAAACTTCAATTCAAGTTATCATTAATTGCGTACTTGACCAAAAAAAAAAAGTTATCATTAATTGCGTCAAAAGAGTATTTTCCCCAAATAATTCAAAATCCGCAAGTCAAGCCCTTTCTTCTCCAGTCGCGTCCTGCTGCTACATTCACCAACCCAGCACTTTCTAGTGTCCTACGTAGAAAAATAAGAAAAAATAGTGCACTCCATATTTACTAAGTCACCCCCATTTTGCAAGGACCCAAATTTAAATTTTAATTTATAAGTGTATCCCACATTTTTATCAAAATACTTTTTCATCCGAATCGAATCATCCAACTCCAAAACCTTAGTCGAGACATCTATTTTAGGTTTGACAGCATGTAGCCGAGACTTATTCACTAGGCTTAGTGTTGTTCAATCAAACCTCTTTAGTGAGATTTAGTTTACAACTATCGATCTAAAGATTTTATGGATTCGATCGACTCACCAATTAAAGGTTTGAAAGCTATAACCGACTCTCCAACTAAAAGTTTGGTGGACTCCAAGCGACTCTTTAATAAGATATTTGGACCTTTCGAGGTTGAACCTCTCGATGATGCCTATAAATCACAAAGAAGAGTGTGTGGGTACACTTAGAAATTATAGTGAAGTACACTAATCACAATGAGGAGATATAAAGATTATTTTGTAATATGATTGATCTTTTAAATTTAATTTTTTTGAGATACACTTAATAAAAGGTAGGTGCACTTAGACTAACTCAAAAATAAAGATGCTAAATTGTCAACAATAGCAAAAATAAAAGGACTAGTGTACTAAGACCATGCATTTGGATTTTTTCTTCAAAAGCATTGAAATTTCGCAAAATCCAAAAGTGTCGAACAACTATATATGTAAGCAAATGTACGTATCAAAATATGTTACGAAGTCTTTTTAAATACTAATATTTGACCATAATTTTTTTTTTTTAAGAGACCATAAAAATATTAATGCTAGTAATATTTATTATTAATATCAACTGTACATCTCTGACCAGTTGGACCGCAGACTAGGCCCTCAATGTCCCAATGCACAAAGCAAATGAAATGCTGTCCCAATATATAAACACAAACAAAAATGTCATGCTCAAAGGACAGACATCCTGTGGCATACCGTTTGGTAAAAAACCTTCACACCTCTTCAGTAAGTAGTGACAATAATTAGTACTGATAATTCACATGGGCGAGTTGTAAATACGTAGTATCGTAAAATGGTTATGACCTGATGTATCAACTACCACACAACGTCTTGGAGCAATGGACCACATGAATCCCGAGGTTAAAAGCCAGCGACTTCCCAAGAACACAAATTGCAAAAAAGACTGGAGTGTTCTCCTAGAGGTTCCCACACTGAGTCTCTTTTGCAATTTGCGTTCTTGGGAGGTCACCAACATTTACCTTGGGATTCGTGCGTTCCATTGCTCCAGGATATCGTGTGGTAGTTGACGCATCATGACTCCTATAATACAAACTCATGACATGACATATTTATTAATCGTATTAATCGTTTTCGTGTCTAAGTAGATTATGTTATAAACATGTCGGTATTCATGTCATATGTTTATTAAATATTTTATTTAAACTTTTTAATTTATTTAACTTCATTTTTAAAAATATCTATATGAATAAATTTAAATAAACATAATTAAATAGACAATAAAACATAATGGAAATGTAGTCTTAAATTTTACTTTACTTTTTCATTCAAACATTTTCTCTTTAGTGTTAATATGGGAAATTGACTCGTAACAAATAACATATACAAGACAACAAGAATTTTCTAAAAAACGTGTAAATTTTCATATTTTTAATAAATAATTATTAATAAAATTTTAAACATAAATAATATATTTAAAGTAAAATAAATATTTTCTCTAAAAATAAAGTTAAGTATAAAAAAAGATGTCTGCAAATAAAAAATAAATCTTGTTATTAACATATATTCAAATAGGTAAATTTTGTAATAATTTATTTATTATAACATATTTATCATTTATACATTATTCCTTAATTGTGTTAAGAGAGTTATAAACAAGTCAAACAAGTTAATATGTTGACTCGTTTTATTAACCGTGTATAAACAGGTTAACTTGTTTATGACCCAAATTCACTTATACCAAACTTATGACATGTTTATTACGTGTTATGTTAAACGTTTCATGACCCAAATTGTCATCCCTAAGTTAGATGCACCTCGAATAATGCTTTCTCGTGTAATTGAGACACATTAGACAATAAAGAAATTTCTCGTACACACAACAGTTGATGTTCCAAACTCAGTTGAAGTGATTGTACAAATGGAAGATGTTACGATAACTTACTTTGGACTCCAACTTTAGACACCAGCCTAACTAGTTGTTGCACAATATATCTTGAAACGTGTGCACGCGACACGAAATATATCGCAACAACCATTTGAATTGATACCTAAAGTGATTTACCGAAGTATTGTCCTCTACGAATATATACAAATGATCAAGAAGCATAAAGTGCATATTTATTGAATCACCCATTTCGATTTTGAGTCATGAAAATAGAAAAGCTTCAACACTTTTTAGTAAATCTTACATCATGGTGGTCTTTTTCAAGTACGTAATTAATTAGGATAATTAAAAAACTTTAGGCCAAAAAATAAAATAATAAAATTTTTTTTAAATAAAATAATAAGGTCTTAATTTCAAATTATTTAAGTTCACAATGAATCAAATTCTTTCCCTTTACTCAATTTGATACAAATGATTGCATACTTTTATACCCTAATTAAATTCTTTTCTGTCGAATTATTGTTAAGATGAATCAAAGCTTCTTGAATTCAAAGAACGCGGACCAAAAAACTTTTAAGAACCTTTTCATTTGCGATTATCAAAAACTGTAATTTCTAATTAACGAATGAGGGACTCTTTCATATATATGTGGTCAAATTTTTTTAATTTTTATATTAGTCCTATATTTTAAATTAAAAATAATTAAATACTAAAAAAATTAATCCCCCACCCTACCCCCTCTCTTTCTATATATGTGTACACACAAACCTCGTTCATTCATTAACTCCCCCCACCTCACCACCAACACACTCTCTCTCACTTAATTAACGAAGGGAATTCACTCTCTCTCTCTCTCTCTCTCTCTCTCTCTCTAGAATCACTCCCCTCCACATGGCGCTAGAATGGAGCGACTGGTCCTCGGACACCGGCGGCGGCGCCCAGAGATCCGGCGGCGCCGCCAGCCCCACCGCCGGGCTGGACGCCCGCGAGCGGCACAAGCTGGCGGAGCGGGAGCGGCGGAAGTCGATGAGAGAGCTCTTCCTCTCCCTCCACGCCCTCCTCCCCTACTCCAACACCGTCCGGAAAGAACAATCCGCCATCCTCGACGAGATCATCAAGTACATCCCCCTCGCCGCCGCCCGCCTCCGCTCCCTCCAGTCCCGCCGCGACCACTCCCCCTCCCCCCGCCGCCGCCGCCGCCGCCGCCGCCGCCGATACTGTCAGCTCATCCTCCACAGTCACCGACGCCGGGTCGGGGAGTTCCGGGGACTGTAGTATCAGAGTGGCCCCGGAGCCGTCGTCGTCGGTATCGATAAGGGTGAGAGGAGATAGAGTGAACGTGTCCTTGACCGATACCAAGGTCACTTCCCAGAGTCTTTTGCTGTCTGCTGTGTTGGATGAGCTTGTAGGTCATAATTTGGAGCTTGTTAGATCCACCCATTGTAGAGATGGAAGCAAAGTGCTCCACCACTCGGAAAGCAAGGTAGTCGTCCGTGTCCCAAACTTTTTCTTTTTCTTTTTTTTTTTTTTTCTTTTTCTGGGAGAGCCAACGGAGTCAGAATTTCATCCTTATCCAGGATTTCAACCATTTTTAGGCTAGAGGAGTAATTGTATATTTTTTAGCGAACAAATACAAGTATAAGAAGGCACAGGAAGGGATTTTGAACTGTTTTGTAGTCGTACAGACACTTCTACGTGCACGAACTTTATGTTTTTTTTTTTTTTTTTTTTTTTAGATTTTTCAGTAAATACAGGACACTTCTACATGCAACACTTTTTTTTTTTGAATTTTTTTTTTAATAACTATATAGTCACTGTGGGTTGAAATTAGTGATATAGTGGGCCACCTTATAATTTTTCTTTTAAATTTACCCATTTTTGGGTTGCTCTGTTTTTGTTATTCAAATTGTTCTGTTTTCTGATCTTGGGCTCTGATTTTTCAGATATGCGATGGGTTGGAACTGTCGCCGGTGTTATTGAAATCGAGGTTGCAAGAGCTGGCATGTAGATTGCACAAGTTGAGGAAGACGTCATCAAATCTCAAGAGATCGTTCGACCAGATCGCATGAATAATTTAATTTGATTATTGGACGGACGGCTGTGATCTCTTGATCAGCAAATTAAAGCACTGATGGTACCAATTAAAATCGATCTGAGATGTGATCTACGCAGTACAGTCGTGATCTTGACCAATCCCATCAAAGAGATCAGTTTTTGTATTAGAAAAATGGGATTCCTTTGAATACTGTAGTACCAAAAACATGGGATGAGATGTTTAATTGGAGAGTGAAGTAGAAGTCTGTGATGGCATCAAAATATGTGTTTTTTTGTCATACTTTATGAATTCAAGATTTATTGGAATCTCTGCTTAACCGTGGCAATAATTCTATTATTTTAAAACATTTATTGATGTTATCAACAATCAATAAAAATTTACTAAGCACTGCAAAATTGCTCAATTTTTCTTTATTTTTTATTTTTTATTAGCTCTTTAATTTTTTATAAGATACCAACTACTTCCCCCAAGTGATGTCTCGTACGTAGTCTCAGGAGAGATGCCTTAACATTTATCTATTTATTCTTGAATAAAGTTTTTTTTTATTTATTATAATAACTTTTTTTATTCCATAAATCTATCATATGAATAGATATATTATGAAAGTGAGTGTCTAAATGGACTTAAAAAATTACTAAATATACCTAAGTTTGTAAAATTACTCAACTAACTTTCAATATAAAAGAATTTTTACTCAACATACTCTACTCACCCTCACTTACATCATACCTAAATCACCTCTCAAATTGTCTCACCAAAAGTTGACCAAATCTAATAAAATTCAAACAAAACGACATGGATTCGACGACATAGGTGCATTCATCATTTCTTTTAGTGTCAATTTTGAGATTTTTTAGATTTTTTTTTTGTTGATTCGTTTTGTTTGTAAATTTATTTTTGGGCTTAAAGCTTTGATTTGAGGCGTGAATTTTGCATTTTAGGTGCAAAGTTTCGATGAAATTAAAAATATTAAGTGATTTTGAGTAAAACTTACTATTTTTTTTTATCATTTTCATGTATCTTTTTAGAGTTTTTGACGTTTTTTTATTCATTCTGGTCGCCTATGGGTTTCGAAGTAATAAAGTCGACACCTCTGAAGAGATGTCGATCGGACTGGACCGACACCTTTAAAGAAGTTTCTGCCATTTTCCTCCTTCACTTACTGAAATCAAATTATCTTCGCATTATCGAGTGACCTCTAAAGAGATGTTGGTCCTGTTCATCCGAAACCTCTTCAGAGATGTTGACTTTGTTCGTCCGACACTTAGAGGCAAGGATATCAAGATGAGGGTAAAGATGATGAAGTACACGAAATAAAAAAGTGAAGTACACTAAATAAGGATATTTTTAAAATAAAAAAAATGAGGTATACTAAATAAAAAAATAAGGTAACATAAAATAAAAATAAGGTACGTTAAATAATTAATATAGTCGGTTTAGTTTGTCCTTACGAAAGGGAAGCTTTAATCATTTGATTTTATGGTTTTTTTTTTTTTTATAAACATTTGATTTTATGTTGCCAAGTTGGACTTCGACATAATTGCGGGGTATTTGTGGCTAAATAGTCGCTCCCTTTCATTGATATTACACGTGGATCAAACTTGGTGGCACCGTCTTACAACACACACACGTGTGACAACTACAAATGCACACTAATGCACATATATAAGAACACATATGATAAATATTGTCTACTTCAAATATTACGCCTTTTAACTAGCTTAAAAGACCTAAAAAAATACTAACTTAAAGACTTGAAAAAAAGCTCCCCTAGGCGGCTCAAAACTTTAAAATCATTTTTTGATCTTTTTTTTGTGATTATAGATTTAAATTCACTGTCAATCTTCTCTTTTTTATTAACAGTGGTTCCAATTACATCTTTTCATATTTGATTTATTTAATAAATTATAGATATGTGAAGATATGTGAAGATTGACTCTATTCTTGTTGTAATACACATCTTTCGACGATTGTTCGTGGATTTATGCAGCTGTTGAATTAATGATTTTCTTCAGGTTTTCACATTTAATAGGTAGTTTGTCTTTTCCTTGCTGGAAGGTTTGATTTTGTCTTTCATTGTTAGAAGACTTTGGACTTTTTCCTTTTATTAGAAGTTTTGTTTGTCATTATGTGGTTCTAGTAGTGTTTGTGTACTGTCTTGTGTTCCAAATATTTGTAGAGAGCAACCTCTAATTATCGAACTGTTTCATTGTTACAATCGTATTCACAGACGAATTCATAGGTGATAGATGTTTTTCTGAACAAATAGGATTAGTAAATTGATATACTTTTATTAGGGCTATTGATTTTATATCTAGTCTTGTATTGAGTCTTTAATGATTAATGAAATTTCTATTTCACTTCGAAAAAAATAAAGTAAAGACCTCTTACGTAGTAATTAAGGAGTGTTGAACCCGTAATCTATTAGTCGTTGGGTCACTCCCAAGTTTATGTTTGGGAAATCTTTGATTTTAATAAATCTGTACTAGGAGTTAATTATGAGTTTATTGGGTCTTAATAACGACGACGCGTGTTGAGGATTAAGACTCGAATCGGTGAAAAAGAAAATCACTAAGTAAATGTTACTTGATAAATGCCTAATGGGTGAATTATATGTACTAATTTTGTTAGCGTGCTACAGATGATTGAGTTCGCTTGCTACACTCTTGGGAATTCGATTAATCTCATAATCTATTTATATTAATATTTAAGAGTATGCTACCACTCACTTTTATTTGAATTGTTAATTTAAGTTGTAAAAAATAAAATAAAATCTCATAAAGTATTAAATTATTCACAATGATAGAGAAGTCATCCACTCTACTTGCAGTTCATCATTTGTGCAAAAGAAAAAAAGTAACGCAAAAGGTTAATTAGTATGTCATACTACGATTACAAGCCTTTTTTTATAACAATTAAGTAGTCAACATTATTCCTACCAAAAAAAAAAAAAAAAAGTAGTCAACATTATTAGTATTTCAAATTGTTTTAACATTTTTTGAGGAAAATTGTGTTAATATTTTAGAAGTTTATAATCATGTACAAACATATTAATGGGTGGAAGTATAACGGTCCATTCTCCCCAAATGGCCATTATGGTGCCAATGCAGGCCCACAATCTGGCCTATCAGTGCCAGTTATGTCCTATACGCAATTATTACGCCCAATCATCATCAATAAACCAATAATAAAATCATAAATCAAAATTATTACTGAACTCGAACCATCTGCTAAATATTATTTAAAACATCAATTCACAGCAAAAAGTTCAAACCTGATAAATTAAGTTGAAAACATCATTTACCTAGTGTGGAAAACATAATTAACAGTAATAAAACCTTAACAAAGCCACAAAGTATCATTATACAGATCAAAATGTATAACTTTCAGTCATAACCCAATATAAAAACAGATAAGTATAGATATATAAACGTACAAGTCTGGCCTCCTGTCCTCAGAATATCACAAATAGTCAACCAACTTGCCTTTACCGCGACTAGTACTCAGATCTACACTCAAACCATCATAAAAGGCAGATAACGAGTTCACAGTGAGTATTCCCAACGAAATTCATTGAGCAATTGATAAGTTGTTATTTATGCATATTATATATAGTTTATTTATATATTATAGTGTTGATTCTCCGAAATATGGGCCCAACTATCTCTATTTGTCATTTTCAGGACTTTTGGGGTGCACAGTTGGATCTGGATTGGAAAAATACTTAGAACATAGTATTTACTTGAAGAAATTAGATACCAAAGGATTTGTTTTGGAGTGTACACAAAAGTAGGTGAATTGGAGTTTCGGATGACCACGTGTCGCATTTCCATTTGTCCAGTCACATCACAGCAGTCCTGTCCGCCAATCACAACATGCTTCATCATCCAGTTACAGTAGCACCAACGAATTAAACGACGCCACGTCGCTCGTCCAGCCATCCCCTTTCCCATCCTCATTGATCTGCCTTAGGATTCGCATCAGCACAGACTCCCAAATTGACACACGAGTCATGCAAGCGCGCTCCTGCACAGTCGTCACCACGTGTAGTCCGCCTATTCTCCCAGCATGTCTTCACTCAGCTGCTCACCCAATCACGCGCTACCACGTGTCAGTGTCTCCACTTCCAGCACGTTACACGACCTCCTCTCCTCCAATCAGCGTGCACCATGTCAGTAACACTAGCAGAATCGTCCAATCGCGCTGTGACACATGGCAGAGTCCAGAAAAACACCAAAAAATAGTCACAGATTGTCCTCGGCGCACATGTCATGTACCAAACTCAAAAATAGGCATTGGGGACCAAAATTTGACAGTTTTAATGAAGGTTTTTGGCAGGGAGTTAGACATCTATTGTTTTCTTCTTTTCTTAGCGGCTTCTAGTATTTTCTCCTCTTTTTTTACACTTTGTTTTTAAATTTTAATGGAGTTTATGACAATGATGGCCGGCTAAACTCATCAGTCTGAACCAGAGGTGGATCAAATCACCTTTTGACATCAAAACATATGTGGGATCTATTTTATTATTTTATTTTTCTTTTAGTTTAGTTTAATTATGTCTAGCTAGCTCCTCCATCTAGGTTGAAGGTGGATCGAGGTGGATCGGTCAAGCCTACGACTTGGGAATCCTTTATGAGGTTTATTTATCGTTAATTATTATTGATTCTTCTATATGATTTATTTTCGTTGGTATTGTTTGAACAATTGAGGTTAAACACTAGTTTAAACCTTGATTTACATGTCAGTGAGTCGTAAGCACCCTTCCTTGTGCGATAAGACTACACTAGTGGCAATTGACCTTACTAATTGATTAGACCCTTTTGGGACCGGTCAAATACTTTACGGATCTAGGCTAAATCGGACACACGAGTGATCCGATTGTCTAGATGTAGTGTCTTCACAAATTGAAGTAATGCGACCAATGCGTTAAATCTAGAGCACTAGCGATCAGCTTGCGTGTTTGGTTAGGGAAGTAATCAATGGTCGTGTGACGGCCCCAATTTTCCCATACAATTGGGTACGCCCGGCCTAGACCCGTACAAGCCCCGAGTCATCACTCGGCAACCTGACGAGCCTAGTCAGCCTTCAACTTAATCAATTTAGTTATTTATGAAAGAGTTATTGCAAAAATAAACAGCGGAAGACTAAAACAATTATAATAAAAGGGAAAATAACTCATTCAAGGGAAGTAGAGGAATTCTAAAAGTGTGGAAAACCCGGGTATTCATGTACAATTCGATAGGTAAATATACATGATACCAGTCTCACAAAAGAAATACCAAGTTCAATAATCCCAACAATGTAAATATAAAACGATATACACATCAGCAAAAGTATAAACACCTATTTAAAGAGTCTCTCTGGTGTCGCTGCTAATCCTCACAGTAGATCACCTAGGCAGGGTCCCTTGCCCTTGCTGCTCTCCGCCCTATCTGCACCCACCGTCACAAACTAGACGGTGAGTAACTAAATAAAATCGAATGTAATACCAGAAGAAGATAACAGTAATTCATGATAATACAAGTAACGCAGTCTAAATATCATCCGGTAATAAAAAAAAATAGGAATTTAAATAAACAAGGTGCATGATAAACAGACTAATACATGTCAATCGAAAGTCAAGTGTGTTCCAAGGAATCAAAAGAGGCCCATAAGTGGTCTAAATCATAGCATAACGGCGAAGTCCTCGCGAGATCTTCCCGAGCATCGACACAAGCGAAGGCACAGCTATGACTGGAGGGACTCAAACCCATCCACCCAGTACTCGGTGTCACACGGTCACTAAGGGTGGTCACACACTCGTGCGCACGAGTGCCCGCGTTTTATCCCTCTAGTGCAGGTCCTAGTACTTTCGAGACAAAACACTTACGTCGGGAAGCACACAACAAGAAATGGAATGGAATACCAACAATAGAGCATAACAAGACTGAATAAATGATAATGAATCACATGACATTTTCTTACTGGCTTACAAACGTACAAATGTTTTTTAAGGCAATTGTACTTACCTGACTAATCGCAACCCGCGTACAACACTCTCGTTCCTAACGCGTATTCCAAAGTTTCCCGCTACGACGACAAGGTCGGAAACTCTAATTAGTGGGTCGAGTCATTACTAAACCTAGGTTGAATACCTTAGTTTTTCCCAATGTTTTGATGATTCGAACGACTCGATGCAAATCGACTGAAAAATCAATCGAAAAACAACTCTTTTAGATTTTTGAAAACCACACCATAACTCGAAATAACCATGTATTCGAACACTCAATACACATCTATACTAAACAAATACCCGACCCTTGTATATTCTCACGTATGCATGAATTCGAATCACTAAATCATGTATTCATGCCATGAGTTTTGAAATGAAATAAACTCAACACAAAATAATGAAATTCCGATGACAAAAACACATGAAATAACACATTCACGTTTACTACCGCGAGGAAACCATGCATGAACACGCAACTCCAACATAAATTCGTTCTCACACACGATGTGCTATTAATTCAAGTGATTTCAATAAAACATTCAAACTAGATTGATAAAACCTTGAGTGAAAACTCAACACCGACGTCATTAATAAAGAATAGTCATCATGATCGAAACTCGAAACCACGCAACATTGATAAGAAACTACGACAAATCTGATCATTTACTTAAAATTAAGTCAATCAACTAGACAACGGAATCACATGATATGACGACACGAATAAAAACCCTCGATACAGTGAATACATTTCCACTTTCATAGGTTATATGTTTTAACATAAACTTGTCTTCTTTTTCTTCTTTTCTCTTCTTTTTTTCTTTCTTTTTTCTTTCTTTCTCTTTTCTCTTTTTTTTGTTTGTTTATATATATAATATAAAGGTCAAATGACCATTTTGCCCTTCCACTTATTTCCTAAACAATTTTAAACAATTGCCCTTATGGGTCTTTGACCACATCATCTCATCTCAACATACATACAAATCTCAATGCAAATCTCATGGCTACTTACCATTAGGCTGTGTCACTTTAACAATACTAATCACATAGTCCGAATGTTACATATTTAACCAACTCCCACGTTCAAACGACGTTCTTCGGTCCGTTTTTTTCTTGTTCCGACTCTCGTAACGCGCTTAGTCTCGCCTTGTCTCGCCAACTAATTAATTAAATTAATTAAAAATTCATTTATTTGTACTTTTTACTTGTTTTTCTCCCCCGTTTAACTAATCGAAACCTCACTCAATTAAATATCGCCCGAAGAGCTCGAAACCCGTAAAATACTAAAATACTAATACACACAATCAAAGAATCATAAAATCACTTCGGTGTCGACTCCCGAAGTTCGAAATACTGTCCAGTATTCACGTAGCCGGGTCACAATTCTGACAAGTGCAACACAAGTCAGTTAAAAATTTGGGGTTGTTACACGTCGTACATTGGCTATCGAGATCAGGAAGTGCGAGGAACCGAGTGCGTCACCAAGTCTATAGCTGCACTAGATCATAGATTAGTTTCATACTTTTCGTGATCCGACAATTAATAAAATCAATTCCAAGTTGTATGGCGAGATTGTGAAACTGGATACCTAGACTTCTATCTTTTCATTAGATTTCCTTATTTTTGAAATATTTATATTTCCTTATTTTTGTATTTTTCTTACCTAAGAAAGAAACCAATCTCTGTGGGGTCGACCCTTTACCACTATCTACAAAATAGTTGGTTTAGGAAAAATATATTTTATTGAAGCATTTGGCGCGCGTCAGCAATTACATAAAGTAAATACTAGAATTTCAGTAAACTATTAAATAAATATGCGAAAATAAATAAACAGACAACAGTGCTCATCGCATAATTTAAATAATAAGAGAGAATCAACAATGTGTTCCTAGCGCATTAGGGTCAGATTACACCATACTTCGGACTCTTCCACAGAGCACTGCCAGCGAGTAGCACTCTAGCAAGGCCAATCTCTGAGTCCGCTCGATGGCCGGTGTAACACCTGCGGCGCACCGACACATTGCACGACGTGAAACTCGGGTCGTCCTATTCACCAAGCTCGATCATTAGGAACATGCTATGGTGTAGTGAACATACACAAGAATGGCATGGGGGCGAGATCCTCAGCTAGCCGTCCATATAATACCACAACCAGGAATGGAATAGAGAAACAAAAGCACTGAATTCAAATGCTAAAGGTAAATGCTCAAAAATTTTTCAGTTGGGATACTACACACTTCAATCCGCACTCCGCGTCCCGAAAACCAAACTTTGGTTTAGCTCCAATAAACACCCGATAATCAAAATTACCACCCGAATGTACCTAATACCATATATCATTAAATTAGTTTCAATTGAATATATTATGTCAATCTTACGTTTTACGAGGTAAAAACCCCGACATAACCTTTCACAAAAATCTCGAATACCTCAATTTTCATAGAAACTCATAAATCCTCATTTATTTGATCAAAATATAATTTTTCTAAAATTTTCCTATTTTATCTGAATTTTCGATTAATTTTTCAAATTTTTTTTATTTATTTGGGATAGGGCTGGCTTGAAGCGGGTCGAACCAAGTTCGGCTCAACCTGAGTTGAACCGGGCCGGTTCAGGGGCCAACCCCCCTTCTTCCTCGCGAAGCCAAAACAGAGAAACTCACTATTTCGGTTTTTTTTTTTTTAATTATTCTTCTCAGCTGGTCAATTGGGAAGGGAGATGATTGCCATCTCTCATCGGACGAACTGCTCTTGCAGTTCGTGCGAGCTCCCGAGCCACACCCACCTCCATCACCAACCACAACCACAAAAACTCAACGACAAAACAACCACGACGACAAGAACAACTCACCTCGCCTCTTTTCATCAACTTCTCCTTCTCTCTCGTTAGCCGACTCCCCTCTCGGCTTCTCCACTTCGTCTTCTCTCTAACTCACGAATTCGATCGAATGGTGGCGGCGGTGACGGTGATATAAATAAAAGGGTTTCCAAATTACCAAACTACCCTTGCCGCTATCCTCATTTCTTTATAAAACACAATCTCTTTTTGGTCTTTTTCTCCTTTTCTTTTGTTTTTATTTACATTCTCTTCACCAATGACACCAATTTGTGACTCACTTGCCACACTCACTTATACGAAATTCATCAAATCGTTCCTCGACGTTCTGACGCCCGGTTTCACACCACAAAGGCCAACATACACCAACTAATTTACCGTAAAACCTCAAGTTTACGTTACTGATAATTATTTATTTCATTTTATTCATTTTCATGTGTGTACTGACTACCCCGACCTAGAGTTATACCATTTATCTATCCGGTACTTGCGTCGATATGCATATCGAGGCACGTACACTTCACACAGTCTCCTACGTCATTGGCAATATACATATACACACATCATGCAATCATCACACAAAACGGTCCATTTATCTAACTCCAAGCGCGTCCAACCCTATCTGCGGGGTCCACAGGTGCCCGAGCTATCATCCACTTTTGCAATTACATCATTATTAACGACTAATTAAGATTGAGTTGTTACAGTTAGCATGCAACCACAACACAACATTGCCTTAATCTTAAATTAGTTAAGGTAATGGAGGAAGCATAATGTACATTTATATTGCAAAAAAGAGCTTAGACTTATAAGTAACCATGTATATATATATATGTATATAGTATAATCGAAGAAAGTTTCAATTTATTAAAACATAGGCTCCCAACATTATAGACGAATAATTCCTTTCAAATTCAACAAACTTAATAATAAAACCATCAAAATATTGGCCGAAAAAAAAATTGATATATAAACCATAATAACTTCCACTATTAGTATTGTAATATATTATGCCAATCTAGGTACATTTGAAGGTATGAAAAACCTTCTTTCCACAAGTATCATCAGCAGGCAAACTCCAACAGACGTGAAGTTCGGGCGAATTTTGTCAATCAACAAAGGGGCAAAGTGAAACATGGGAGCCACATAAAAAATACAAAAAATTACCTAAAAATAGGTAAAATTCAGCAAAAATTGACAACTTCAAGTCGACTAAAAAAGTGCATAGATTTGCAAAATTTCAAGGATTTCGTTGAAGTCTTTGGTGATGTGGGGAAGATGAAGAACATGAGTAGACGCGAAAGAGAGGGAAGAATAACGGAACAAAAGCCGATGCGAGAGAGTGTGTGTGAGACATTCATGCGAGTGTGATTTAGGATGACGGACAAGATCTGGGAGCTATGGCTATGGGCAATGTGTAGTTGGAGCAGCTGGATGAAGGCTTGAATTTGAAGGGAAGAGGATGACTTGTACCAGACAAAGACAACTCCCCTTTAGTGATATTGAAGAGACGAAGCGTGCATCTCGAACAACGTATTGGGCTCCTTGATTTCCAGCCTAGTCAAGTTGAACATATATACACATAGAAAACAAAGGTAAAATAGGTATATTTACTTTTAATTTAACTATATGTAAATACATACTCATTCGATTTATATATTTTTTATATTTAATAAGAAAAATGATAATTTAGTATACTTTTAATGCACACTTTGGACGTATCGCCGCCTTGGAAGACAAAAAAGAACCATAAATGACTAAAAGATAAAGGTGTGCACTCAAAGTGTGTATTGAGAGTATGTTAGATTATCATTTTTCATTTAATAAAACTTGAAGCATAGACTCCTTGATTTTCATAAAAAAAAAAAAAAAAAACAGTGTGAGTTAGACTTTGACTTTTCTAACTTATGATTTTCTTGTGCGGAGATGTTATTTTCTCCTCTTGCTTTTGTTTTAGCAAATGTTGTAATATACACCATTGATGCTTCTCGAATTTGGTATGACTATAATATTCTTTGCCCATGATCTATTTGTGGCTTAAACTAAAAGTTTACATTTGTTGTATCATTTTTTTTAGTCTTCAATTAGGTCAATAGATTTCTCCAAAAAATTTTTGGTTAATAAATATAAATATATTTTATATTATATGCAGAAAATTATTTATATTATATATAAGAAAAAATTATTTTATCTAATTAAGATTATATAAAAAGTTTATAACGTTTTTCAAAAAAAGAGTTTTATAATTAAGTTAATCTACATGTATAAATTGATTAATGTATTTATATTATATATGTAAACTTTCTTTTTTACTTCAGTGGGAGTCAAACCACGATCTCCTGAAACTTTATATTCCAGACAATCTCACTAAATATGCTTTTATATATATATATATATATATATATATATATATATATAGGGAGTTCTACTATGGTGATTGGGGGAAATCACCATATATGGTTATCTCCATTATAAACCAAAGTGAGGTAAATTAATTAATTGAACATATGTACCATATGGTTAATGCAAATGCAATTAATGCGGTTCACTAAATACATAAATTTAATACTGTAACTCTGTGTTGGAAACTTCACAATAATTAAATTTATTAAGGGTGCGGCTATTTGTACCACATTTTTTTACGTCTTTTACCCCATCTTTGTGAAATGATCCAACTACCCTTTTATATAAATGGTTTTTACTCACACATAACCCAATCACCCCACTCACACAAACCCCGATCACCACTTTCTCCAACCGCACTCTCACTGCCAATCCAAATCCGACTAAATCCGAGCGAAACTCCATCGATTCGATGTCGTAGATGCATTCTTCATCTTGTTTAGTGTCGATTTTGTAGTTTTTTTTTAGGTTTTTTTCCTTTTTAAATCGGTATTGTTGGCGATTTTGTTGTTGGGTTTAGGGCTTTGATTTGGAGCTTGAATCTTACATTTTGGTACAAAGTTTTGATGGAATCAAAAATATCAAGTGATTCCGAGCAAAACCCACTATTTTTTGTTATTTTCATGTATTTTTTAGGAGTTTTGAAAAAAATTGTTCGTTCTTGTTGCATACGGTGTTCGTACGCACAGGGCCGACAACTCTAAAGAAGCCTCGGTTAGATCCCTCGTCACCTATTGAAACTGAGTTTTCTTCACATGTCGGTTGTATTCTACTGACACCTCTTCAAAGGTGTCGATCAAATCCGACCATTACCCCTTTAAAGGTTGTGGTCAGAGTCGGCCGACACCTCTTCATAGGTGTCAGTCCTGTGCGACCGAATTCTGTGGGCGACACTTTTTCATTTCTAGGACACATCACGACCATATTCGACCTTGTTCAACGAAAAAACACTCCTATAACACTTAGTGATCTAGTAGAAAGTGCACTACAATGACTAAAACCGACAAATCTAGATGATTGAGGTGGTGTTAGGTTGAGGGTGATAGGATATGCCCGTATGGGTGAGCAAGGGTATTGTTGGAATTTTGAAAAAAATCGACGTAAATTAAGTAAAAGGTGGGATAAACGAAGTAAAAATTCAAAAATGGGGTAAGAGAATCAAAATGTGGGGTTCGAATAGTCTGGCCCTTTATTAATTGAACATTGTTTTTTTTTCATTGTGAATGTACGAAGTACTCCCTCCATTTAAAAATCTAAGGTGTTTAAGGTAAGGGCACAAGAATTAAGATAGTCTTAATTACGTGTGTAATTTACATTTACGTCCTCTGGCATTAAATGAATTGAAGAATAATCATAAATATTTGAATTGTGTAAGGTAAAATGGGTAAAAAAGCAATAAATACACTATCGAATTCCAAAAATGACTTACAATTTTGAACAAGAAGTTTTTGCTAGAACGATTTATATTTTTAAACGGAGGGAGTATTATTTATCGTTTGATTAACATCTAATGTGCAACATGTTTTTAATCATTGATAAATTCTCTTGATAATTTATTTTCTTTTAAAAATCAAATTAACATAAAAAATAGTGTAACGTTTAAAATAATACATAATCTGCAGAGAAGAAAAAAATATAAATTAATGTGAGAATATGTTCGGGTCGTTAGTGTTTCCATTCGAGCGCGACAGTGTGATTCGTGGTGCGGTCCGGGTGCGAAAATGCTCGAGAAAGCCTTATTTGCATATTAGGAATGATAGGGAGTCCCCAAGTGTGTCATACATGTGTCAGGGAGGTGAGGCAGTTTGGTGGCTGGAAAGGAAGGGGACCACTAGATGCGCCTCGGGATAAGCGCGTGAGAGTTGATGAAGGAGATATATAAACTTTTCTTTCTTTGTTTCATTTACTCTCTTCTCTCTTTCGTTTACACAAGACCTCGAGACGCGACCAAACAACCAAGTTGAGGTAAGATCCCGACTCACTTCTAAATTCTCGTTGTTTTGACATTGATTTTATGGGTTTTCGTCAAGGTGTTTTCGGATGTCACATTGGAGGTTTGGTTTTGATCGGTTTGAATGGTGGTTTTGGGTTGATATGGACGTCTCGATGAGTTTAGGATAAGCTTGGAATGTGGCAACACGAGCCGAAGTGTCAAAAAACTCTGAATTCTCTTTCAGATTTCGACGTCGCGAGGGATACTGTGATGCCATATGGCCATGGCGTCCAGAACAAAGAAGGTTCTGTAACTGTCACGCTTTAAGTGGCGTCACTTACGACATCTGAGACAGTGAGAGTAAGGGATTTCACGTTTTAAGTGACGTCGTGAGGCTTTGACCCCACGGCGCCACTCTCGACATGAAGTTGTTTATCAGACTAAATTTTAAAATTTTTGAAAAACTTTGGGATCTCTCGGGTATCCAAATGGGTTCGAATATGACCTAATACCTGGGAAATTGACCAAAAAAGTGGAAATGGGTGATATTTAAAAAATGGGAAAATCAAACGGAAATAAGACTCTAACACAACCAAATTGGATCAGAACTATTACCAGGTGCTTATTGGATTGGTGACTAGCGTACGAGATCGACTTGGTGACGTGTGAGAGCCGCAAGTGTGGAGTTTTACGTAGTAAGGTGAGTAAAACCAACCGGAGCATTTATATAAATTTATTTGTGCAATTACTTGGTTATTATCTTTGTTGAGTAATATTTCTATATGAAATATAGTTTTTGTTGGATTCCATTTGTGACATCTATCCTTGGTGGATTATCGGCTTAGTTTTCTTTGGATTCTTTAATGAGTGGTCTTTTGGGTCTAAATGGGCGATGTGGTGATCATGGATGCAGTGAGACTGCTTAGTGATATCTTTCACCACCGTGATTACACGAATTATGAATGTTCATAAACCTGCAGTTTATGGATTAGTAGTCTGACCGTAAGTTGAACTGTATATAGGCTACAATAGTGTGATTCATACTAAACTATTTGGTGGTTTGTTTAGGTCCAAAATCTGTAAGGGAAGTCAAGTTGTGTACTTTGTGTTGCAATCTGATGGGCTTGGAACACTTAGATGTCTTTTTGCTTTGTGCTTTCGACACTCATTTATCGTTGATATCTCAGTGATTTATTTATCATGCAGTCTTTTATTATCTTTGTGATATCCACGCATAATACTTGTTAGCCGTTTATTCGGCATTTGAAATTATATTGAGACTCCACTTGGTTATTACCGTTATTCTTTGTACTTATTGTCCTTTTTATAACGATGGGTGCAATCCCGTCATACTGCAGGATTGATAGGTGTAAAGGCCCGGTGATAAGCGATTGACGTTGAGGACAGCTAGGTGATTTCCTCTCGCTTATTAGGTAGGTCATTGTATATATATATATTGTTTTTGAACATATTGGGATATGGGTTTGTGAGATCTTGGGACATGTATACTATGATTTTTCTCTCCTCTAACTTGATATATGGTTGATGTTGGCATACATATGCGGTGTTTCCACACTCTCGGTTGTCCTGACTAGTGTTTTAGAATTGTTTTAGCTAGTTTGAGATTTTAACGCTTTCGCTATGATCTGATAACTCACTAACTGGAATAACACACTTAATTTCATTTAAATTGCATAATTAATAGTAAATGGTAATGAAGGTTTCTAGGCTTGTGTTGACTGCGCGAGAATTGACTTGGGGTTTACGTAAGTCTAGGCTAGGCGGGGCCCAGTTTAGGGATGTGAAACTGGGGTCGTCGTAAAATAGCCATTGTTTGGCTTTATCCATTAAGCAAAACGGAAAAGCTTGGAGCTTCATCGTGTTTTCTTCTACTTTAAGAGGTTTCATTGACTAGCAACTTGTCTGAAACTCCTTAAGAAATGCCACCAGGTCTTTACTTTCCATGACATGGAATGTGGGCAAGAGGTGAATAAAGCGGGACTTAAACTCAAAAGCTTCGTTGTTTAGTGGAAAGTTTATGCATAAGGGTTGTTGTGCAAGAAGATTTTAAAGATCTTCATTGATATGCCCTATGGTAATCTGGCGATCGTCACCAGGGTAGTTAGCGTCCTCAGCCATAGTAGAGGTTTGGGGAACAATGGACTCTTGGGTTAGAGCTTCCTTAGCCAACCTCTGGTAGGTCCTATCGATTTCTGACTCGAAAGGTAATAGTGAACTAATCGACTTAGATCGAGTCAGTCTAACTTGCATAAACAAGTAGACAAAAAAGAAAAACTTAACAAAAACAAAATAAAAGTCAAACTTAATTTGAAATCGAATTTCTGACGACGATGCCAAAATTTGATCAAAAGTCGTTCATTCGTGTCAAATATAACTCATGAAATATTACCAATCCTACTGGAATGTAGTAGAGGCAAGCACGGGGTCGGATCCATAGGATTCGGTCAAACTGAGTTCAACAAATAGAAAGTAAAACTGGGAGGTTTTCGAAATAGTTTTCTAACAACTAAAACACAAGAAAGTAAATAGATTGTAAAACAAAAGAATACGACATACATAAGTCTAGGAATCTACAATCTAACCCTATGTCGTCTCCATGTCTTGCATCATTGATTTTAATTAGAAAGATATGTTTCATGAACACCCTCGTTCCCCAATTCTCGATAGATAGGGCAACCGATCTCAAAATTTAGCACGTGAGCAGCACTTGACGCTTTGTAGGAACACCAAACCCTAGATAACCTTGGGAAACTACTCTCAAGATTTAACCTAGTTCTCGATGTTACTTACTTAAAACAATCGGTGTGTCAGGCTTCTTATTCTAAGTGATTGCTACTTCTCAACACTGGTTGGTATCACAGACTTAACCCGATTGATAACATGTCAATGGTTTTACGCCTGGATATTTGCAATGAATATACAAACTTGCAAACTACCATTAAAAACATCATGAAAAATAGTAACATAAAGATAAAGAACAGAATCAAAAACATTTTTATAATAGAAAATCTCAAAAAGACATGAAAACAAATCTATTACGGGTTAGAGAGCTTCATCCCTGACTTAGGTTTTGGATAACCTAACCAGACATGTCTACTCTACCTTGTTTTACTCCTAAAACTCTCTGAATACAATGTGTTTTCATCCATTGAGGTCCCTTTTTATATAGGTGAGCCTAGGTACAAGAATGGAAAAGCCTGAGAAATAAGAAACTTCTAAAAATCACAAACTTTTATTCTGCAAGTTTGGCGCCGTCCATGGTGTCGTGGTTATTAAGGGGCAGTGCCAGTTGGTGACATGGCATGATATAGAAAGTCTTGGTCTTCAAGTCAGTTTGAAACTTCTATTTTCTATCCTAGCACCATCGGTGGCGCTGTGCCTTATAATTCTGGCATCATCTGTGTATTCCTGACGCCATCTGTGTTATTATGTGGTGCCTTGCTTGGTGTCGTGGCTTTACTGTAGCAACGTCTGCTTTGTTTAGCGGCGTCACATTTAGTGAACTTTGACCAATAGTTGAATTCTTTCCCAAAATTGTTTAATTCACGTACAAACCCTCAAATACCCTGTAAATCTCCAAAGTAATTATATAGAACCATAAAATACAACATTATTGGACTCGATTTACATAGTTAATCACCTATATAAAACTACGTAAATAATGACTCATCATCTCGCTAGTTAGGGGTGGGCACGAAACCCGAGAACCCGACTCGGGTCGGGTCACCCGAGTCGGGTGGCGGGTGGCGGGTCGGGTGGGATGAGTGGAGCAAACGAGTCGGGTCATAAAACCCGACCCGTCGGGTGTCGGGTCGGGTTCGGGTGTGGTCATAATAGTGTCGGGTCGGGTCGGGTTCGGGTCGGGTCGGGTATCATCATGGGTTTTATATGGTTTTTGTGGTTTTTGTGGGTTTTTAGGGTTCGGGTTCGGGTTCGGGTCGGGGGGTCGGGTCGGGTTCGGGTTTAGGGTGCGGCGGGTCGGGTGGCGGGTCATTTTTATATCGACCCGAATGAGTCGGGTCGTCGGGTATCGAGTCGGGTCGACCCGAACCCGACCCGTGCCCACCCCTAGCTACAGTCTCAGCCCTGCAGCTTCGAAGTGGGTTACTAAAGCTTATTTCCAAACTTGACACATTAAAATGAACTCGAATCCAAGATCAAACACTTCCAAACATATGACAACGTATGATAAAGTTAGCATGAATAATAAGTAAATAACAACATCAAGTGATGTAGTTTTCACACACATGCAAATAATACTAAAAATCAAACCAATTTAAACATACAACAAAGTATTCAACTCTCACAAACACTCAATTCTTACTTTTCTTCTGCTTGCGACTCTCATATATTATGTCGTGCATGCGTTTAGTCTTAGGAGGCTAAGAATCGCTTGGCCTGGACCAGTTTGGGTGTTGTCATGCAGGGAAACTCTTATAACTACATAAAAGTGATGTACTTAAAAACACATATAAAGAGTACTAAAAATCAAACCAGTTTAAACATACAACAAAGTATTCAACTCTAACAAACATTCAATTCTTATTTTTCTTCTGCTTGTGACTCTCATATGTTATGTCGTTCATGCGTTTGGTCTTGGGAAGCTGAGAATCGCTTGGCCTGGACACAGTTTGGGTGTTGTTGGTGTTTGGGGTTCATACGTAGCAAAAATTTCAAAACAATTTTGAGAAAAACCCCAACAGGATCCGAATCTGATTCCATTAAAACGTTTAAACTATGAAAACTTAATCATACCTCAGTCTCAATGTACCTTTCGGAAGGTTAATTGATCTTTAAGGCACTGCCAACGACGAACGCCCTTTATCAGCAGTCCACACACGAACGGCGGTCGAGATTTGAAGTGCTAGCTTCAAGAGATTTGTTTCTCTCCAAAATGATCCAGAGCATACCAAAAACCCTAAGTTGTTTTCTAAAACTAAAATAGAGTTTCGGCCTTTTAATCTTTCGTATGTATTCTAACTCAAAGCGTCTATTTATACAACCCTTGTATATAGACGGTTAAGTAAATTACACATATACCCCTACTTAAAGAAGTATAAGTGTAATACACTACAAGGACGTTTCTGTCATGAATTTTATCATATAAAATTCATTTTTCTGAACCATCTTAAAATCTCGCAAAACTATTCTTAGTGTGCAACCCAATAGGCTCATACAACGTTGGCAGTGTACCAAAACACATTTTGGTATACAAGTCATAAGTAGCCTCTAGCAAGACATTATGACTACCTAAATTGTATGAATATCAAATCGATACAACCTAATCAATAATGTATATAACATCTTTTTGGCATACGATATCCTTTTGATCAAACATAAGGCATGGAATTGTCATCCAACATGTTCAATCGTATTAGTCTCAATCTCTAGGTAGACTGAAAACATTCAAGTGACATTGATCAATATCAATTCACTTAGACTAGGCCTTTTAACGGTCTAACACATCGAGGGATCCACTGGATATCTCTCTCTATATGAGAGGGACAAATTCTATCTCGATTACACAACTTCACCACATTATTCACAGAGTAACCAATCACAACCTTTATAATCGTCTAGGTTAAAGACAACGTTTGATTGCGTCAAATCACTATATTCCTAATGTTGAAGTCTCTGGTAATCTCAAGTCAGAGGACTGAATAATATACATATCATGAGAAACAACTATGACTTAATCCATGTGATGTTCTCATAGCGGGTCGGTCTAGTACTTTGTTCCCTAACAAGTACTCATGATCTTGATTCGTATTCCTATACGTATGATCATCGTATGATCATCAATCAAGACTCACACTAGTCTTAATTCATTATAGTTCCAGTATAATAATCGACTAGGGACATTTAGGATATTTCTATAAATACCCATGGATCTTATTATAATATAAACATGCAAATCAATTATAATAAATAGCAAATGAAATCTCTATTTTATTAACTAAAACGTATTCATAAAGATTATTAATGGATTGACCTAAGGCACATTTTCCAACAGTTGTTGTGTTGGGAAACCCTTGTAACTGCAGTTGGGGTTGTGAATGAAATTACTGTGCATTCCCTAGTTGGTTTACTTACCTCTAATCCACGCTAACTTCGACACGCCACGAAAATCGGTCCCTAAACGCTCGTCACCAATGCACTAACTCCCTAACTCCCTACTATTCATTTGGATCAATTTTGGTTGTGTTAGCGTATTGTGACCCTGCCCCGACCTAGGGTCGGGTCGCCCGGCCCAAACCGTTACTTAGACCCGATACCTGAACCAGGCCCAAATAACGACTTGGCACGCGTAAATAACCTGCGGAATAATTATTCTAAACTATATATATAATAATAAGTGTGTGAAAAGTAATCATAACTAAACCATATAAACCTGTATATCATGATAATATCTATCATCTCTAGTATTTAAATGTCTCATACAACCTCATAATAATATCAAAAGGTTCAAAACTACCCATTACTAATTCTCGAGCTATAACCCACGTACGATTACAAAATAATTTAATAATAATAATAACCTAGTATTATATGAGTCTCACATGAGATGAAAGCACTTCAAGATAAATCCTTTCCCTTGCCTTTCTTGTCTATCGCGTATTTGGTAGAAGGACTGTGGGTAGAGTGGGGTGAGCTAAAGAACCAACGATGCTCAATAAGAGGAAAGACTCGCTCAAACATTAAATATGCAAGTACTACCTAGTACTCATGCAAATTCTACATGACATTCAATCCATACGCATAACACAACATGTAATAATGAATACATGTAAATCAAAACAAACTTATAAGCATAATCATTTAGTACATAATTCGATCCAATTAAATATATGGTTTATGCTCATCGTAGTTATGAAAGATGGAATTATATTCTAAGAAGAAATATCTAAATATTATTTCCACATCTAATTTAGGTATGCAATAATTTTATATATCAATATTTCAATTCAAATTCCAATCACCATACTAGACATAAAAGCCTAACAGTTTCACAACACATTTGATAAACTTTCATATATGTCAAGCATAATAATATTCATCACATTTCATTTATAAATTAAAACATGACATATAAATAAAATCACACGAAAGATTTAAATAAAATGCGATAGATATAAATATTAATATAAGCCGTTGTTCCATTCAATGCGAACTAGATATTGGTAAGGATCCGTGACCGAATCATCTATTTTCGTATTGGTACAATAATCGGTGGAATCGTAATGGCCGTTACGCCTCTAGATAATCGCACCAAAACGAAGATAAATTCATCCAAGCCGTCACCGCTACACGTCTCAAAGAATCATCAAGTAGCAAAGGATGGAACTCCAAACCCTTACACTCAAATAATTCACCTTATGCATTCAATTAGTCAAGCAAACCTCGGTGGTTAACTACCACACACTCTGGGGTGTCTTTGGCCCTCGGTGGTTAACTACCACACACTCGGGGCATAGAATAACATAACAGGCAAGACAATGTATTCACAATTCCATAGATAATAGAGATCCAAACCAATATCACGACGCAACCCATTCCCAAGTCTTTAAATTCAAAACATGCATTCCTAATTATCTAATAATCAAGCCATATTTAATGCATGAGCGAAGCTCCCACTTACCTGGACCGTCGCGACGTCAATACCGACTCCTCGCACGTTTGGGGTCCCACGTGAACCGCCTCGCGAATCTACGCAATTTATTCAATTTTATATAAGAATTTTTACTAAATTTGAAGTTGTATAATCTAATTTTTAAATTCACTTTTGGGAACCCAAATGGTGTGGGTCCCACGTGATGTGCCATTAAGGGCTTTGTCGAGGTTGTCGACGCCCACCGTAAGTTTATCCTATTTTATTTTATTTTATTTTATTTTATTTTATTTTATTTTATTTTATTTTATTTTTTTTGAGGCGAGGTGCGTTCCGGCCCTTTTGTTTGGTTGACCGGGGACGTTTCGGCCCCCTGGTCAACAGGTCAAACCCCCCAGGGGCCGGGCGGCCTCGGAACCGGTCCGGGGCTGTCGCCCCTGGGGACCGAACGCGGGACGCAGGGCGCCCTGCGTTTCGTCACCACGGGTGGGGGACCCCCACCCACCCCAACCCTCGGATCGAGATCAGGGTGGTCCCGGTGCTCGCCGACCTTTGGGGACCCCACCGCCGCGGCTGACCAGCCGTGGCGGTGGTGGTGGTGGTGGTGATGGAAGAAGGGGGGGCAAAGCCACCCCCTTCTTCCTCTCGGCCAGGGGGGGTGGCCAAGCCCCCCCTCCTTTCATTGCGGCGCGCGCGCTGAGGAGCTGGCAGCGCCATTGTCTCCTCCGGCGGCGCCTGGTGGCGCCGCCACCCCCTTTCCCTCTTCCTCAATTCGACCAACCCAACGAAGAAGAAAAGAAGAAAAGAAAGGAAAAAGAAAGAAGAAAAGAAAGGAAAAAGAAAGAAGACCAAAGAAAAACCACCAAAAATTACCTCCCCTTGGATGCTCAAACCTCCTCCTCTTCTCCTCCCTCTCCAAGTTTGTTGAAACAACAACTAGGGTGACTAGGGTTTACAACTTATCCTTATATAGTTAGGGTTTTTCACCAATTTAACCCAAAATTACGTAAATACCCATATGGGCCCAATTTCCTCGTTAAGCCCAATCAAAACTATTTTCACTTAATCCAAGTCTTGTTAAGATCAATTTTGTGTAACAATCTCATTTGTTCGCATATTTTAATATAAAATTAATAAAATACTTTGAAAATGGGTCGAAGAATATTTAGGTCGTTACACGTATTGTACACTTATTTTATAGTTTCATTTCAATTTAAGTTTCTGAGTCCGATTTAATTTCAAAATACTCTAATCCAATCTCATTGTACACCCGACTATCATACTATAGTCCTAAGCCTTTGCTAATCCATTACATTTTTTATGGTGATTTTCAAGATATTTGTTCATATCAGGACCGGTGGAGATACCCATAAGAGGCCCAAAAAATTGAAATAAAACAATTCAAGGAAAATTGGATAATTTTTCCAAGTTCTTCTTGTCCCCCGAGCCGCAGGTGGCGTTGTGGGTACAAATCCCACGACACCTCTTGTGGCGCCAGATCATGAACATGAATTTTGGGAGTTTTCAAATCCCCGTCTTCATCGTCGTATTTCAAGCCTATTCCCTCCTCTTAAGAGCTTCGAAAACTACCATAGGGTATTCTCGAACATCTGAATACATCAACAACATAATACACCATCAATTTATCATCAAATTTACCATTTTCATCAAAATCTTACAAATTCCATAACCATCAACAAATACAATACAACATACTCCTATTTTGACATAATAGGCTCCAAACACACCTTACTAAATCATAAAATCAGTGAGCTTTAGTTTTAATCCCCTTTTTCATCAAAAACTTCCAAAACTTAGCTCAAAATGTTGGCAATTGAAAGAAAAGGTAGGATCTTACCTTGCTTAATGTGTTTGATGATCATAAGTCTCCCCAAACCTCCAAAATTTCATCAAAATCTCTCCTTTTTTCTCCCTATTTTTGGATTTGTGGTGTGTGGTGGTGAAAAAGTTGACCAAAAATCTCTAACTTTGATATTTATACTCAAATCTCATCATGCTATCATATGTGTATCCCTAGGACATCCTATGGCACATAATTAAGTCATCCAACTCATTTAAATGACTCTAATGAGACACTCATTTGTTTGGTCTTATCCTCAACTCTCTGTTTTCTTGTTTTGCGTCTCGGCTCGCATTGCGAAACGCATCATAAACAATTTTTTGATTCAAAAGACTAAGTTATGGTCCCATCATCAATATTTTGTCATATTTACATTGCTCGCTTATAAAAACTATTTCCCTAAACTTTGTATACTCGGATGTCACCCAGTACCCGCATCGACATGTTTTTCTAGGTGAACCTTGCTTGCAAAATTTGATGTGATAATTAAAATGAACTAATGTATTAGGATAATTGTATTTCACATTCGTGTAGAAATAACTAATACAACCACCATGCAAAAATGATATACCTCAGTGTCGACTCCTAAGAATTTGAACAATTACACCACGTTGTTTGAGTCCTAAGGTATGACCCTGAGGTGACACATGGCACGAGTTAGAATTTTTAGAGTTGTTAAATATTGAGTCTTTGACACAGAAATTATGTTTTATGTATCGTTTAAAATGAATTAGTAATGTCCGTGGTACATGAAAGGAAATGTCCTATTTTGATGTATAACTGCTATGACTCCCATTGCTAATTTGTTTTACAATGATTTAATAATACCAAACACATATGCGTGTTGATAGAGAAGTTATTTGATGTTTGGTTATGTGGGTCAAGTGGAAGATAATTTGTTTTACAATGATTTAATAATACCAAACACATATGCATGTTGATAGAGAAGTTATTTGATGTTTGGTTATGTGGGTCAAGTGGAAGATCCATTAAGCTATATGTGAGCCATATATTGAAATAAAGTATGAGACAAGTGGGAGAATATAAGACCATATTATGTGTCTCAAACTTATGTCTTAATTTATGTAACTTATGAATTAGCGAAAGTCTCTTGAGCTCCATTTAGGTTATCAATTTGATGAGAATTGGTTTTAATGTGAGAAGCTTTAAAGGTTCTCATCCGTCGGGCCCATAAAAAGACATTTGTACCATCAAATAAAGTATCCTGCAGCGACGCCTCCAGCAAATACCACGCCGCCAAGGGCACCACAGCCGAGTTTGCTAGCTCTTCCGAGGTCACTGCGTCGGGTAATGCCGGGGACTATAGTATCGTGTTGGCCCCGGAGCCGTCGGCGTTGGTATCCATAAGGGTGAGTGGGGAGACAGTGAACGTAGGGCAATGCGCTGTTGCCGTCGGTTGTGTTGGACGAGCTTCATCAGCATAAGCTAGAACTTGTTAAATCAACGCTTAGTGTTTCGGATCTAGAAGCTTCCATCACAAAGTGAACATGGACGGCTAATGTGTGGAGAGGGTGTGTGTTCTGTCGTGCTGTGAGGAAGTGTTATTCTAACATTTTTCAAAAACAAATGAGTTTCACTGCACCCATTGTAAGAAGGAAAATACATTCCCATTTTGAGTTGCTCGTCATCATCCCCATCCCCATCCCCTTCAACCACCCCATTGACATCCTAATAGACATGGACATCAAATGGAACATCAACACTACATAATCCACTTCTCTTGTGAGACGAGGATCGCCCTCTTTTTATTTTAACGGGAGTTGAATCCAAAGCCTTCCTAAATTTTACTTTTTGGCAAATAATATTTTATTGTCCATTTCACAAGAGATACTTTGGCAGAATCACAGAATCACCCATTTTAAGTTGCTCTATTTTGTGAGTTGGGCATTGTTTTTGGTTGCTTAATTAAGCTACGTGATGGACTGGAGAGTTCTCCGGTATTGTTGAAATCGAGGTTGCAAGAACTGGCTTGTAGATTGCACAAGTCGAGAAAGCTTCTTCAACTCTCAAGAAATCATTCGATCAGATCGATTGAGAGGCAAATTTGATGATGACAAACGATCGACCACCATCAGCAAAACAAATAATGCATGAAGGATTAATTGGTTTCAGGTTGTTGATGGGCGCCATTTCGCATTTTATTAATTATGTGTGTCAAATGGATTTATTATATTAATTGTATATAAACATCTAGATTAAACTTTAAACAATTTTTCACTTGGCAACCTGTTATTCCAATTAAATATAATTAATGTGGTTCTCAAAAAAAACATATAATTAATGACACATGCATTAACTACAGTAAAATTGGCATTCCAACGGACAAAAACTCCCACCTCATCAATGAGTATTAGTGCAAGAACCTTTTTCTTTCTCTCTCCGTTGGGGCTATTTCAAAAAGTGATGTTGTTTTTCTTTAAAATTCTTTAAATATGTTAAATTTTTTTAAAATTACAAAAGTAATGGATTTCGCGTTTACTAAATGCGAAATTGGTTGGAGGCGGCTGACGTGGCGAGGTGTGCCACGTGCATGTTTTTTCCAATTTCTCTTTTTTTTTTTTTTTTTTTTTTTTTTTTTTTTTTTTTTTTTCTTTTTTTCTTATGGCGACGGGGTCTCTCTCCGTTGGGGCTATTTCAAAAAGTGATGTTGTTTTTCTTTAAAATTCTTTAAATATGTTAAATTTTTTTAAAATTACAAAAGTAATGGAATTCGTGTTTACTAAATGCGAAATTGGTTGGAGGCGGCTGACGTGGCGAGGTGTGCCACGTGCATGTTTTTTTCAATTTCTTTTTTTTTTTCTTTTTTTCTTATGGCGACGGGGACCCGTCGCCATAAGAAAAAAAAAGAAAAAAAAAAGAGAAATTGGAAAAACAAAATCCAGAAAAATAGAGAAAAATATGAAAAAAATAGTATTTTGACGAAATAAATAGAAATTGGGGATTTTATATGGAAAATGAGAAATTCAAAAGTCGGCACTGGGGTTTTACCTCGAAAAATGTAAAATTGACATAATATATCAAATTGAAGCTAATTTAGGGTTTAGGGTTTAGGGTTTAATTCGGGTAATAGGTATAATTCGGGTGATAATTTGATTTGTCGGGTGTTATTAGAGCTAAGCGGGGGTTTGGAATAGGTATATATATTCATTCAAAATTTATATTTACGGTTTTAGGATTTAATACATTCATATATATTACACTAAACCCTAAATTAACAACAATACAAAATTTATATATCATAAACCCTAAATTCATATACAATGAATTCATACATTCCTAATTCATTCGGTTGGTGGTTGCTTAATACATTTCACGACACCAATGAATTAATACATTCCATACATTCCAATAGAATTTAATCAAATTTGAATACATAAACTCAGTGTATCAATAATTGTCTCTTTCCATATCTATACAAAAAAAAATTCAAAATAGGAGAACACAAAATAAGTTTCCAAAAAAATCATCATAAAAATACACTCCATTCATCATATATACCATAGTTTCCTGCAAAAAAAAAAGAAAAAGAAAATAAGTTAAACTTTCAGGTATACAAAAATTGATATTCACATATATAAAAGTCGTATATTTTATGAAAAATAACTTATAATAAAAAACAAATCATATTTATTTCAATACAAAAGAAAAAATAAGTCACAACAAGTAAAATTAATTAACAGTTAGTATATAACTACAAGAAATTTGCATATTAATGACATTTAAAAACTAACGTTAAAAGTATAAGACGACAGTTTTCAACAATCATAGAATGGGGGTATTGTGGAAAGTATTTACTTACAATGACAACATGTTTAGTGTCATCTTTAACGTATAATGACACTTAAAAACTGTCATCGTAACTATACAATGACATTGAACAACTATCATAAAAGAGCTTTAACGACAATTTTTAAATATCATTAAAATAGTATGACAAATAAAAAATAATCAATAAAAACTATTCAAATGATACAACATATTAAACAATCAAATTCATTGCCCTAAAATTAAAATACCAACAATATCTAAATTCAAATTCAAATTCAAATAACAATTTCAATATTGTAGCAACTAAAAGCTACACCATGTATTTTCAAAAAAAAAAAGCTACACCATATATTTTCAAAAAAAAGAAAACTACGCATGTAACAATTACATATGAATGCAACATGACAAGACAAGTACACCTTCGAATTCGAATTTGCAACTTTTCTTCTTTGCAACTTTGTCAACGAAAATGAAAAAATCAATAATAGTGTAGCATATCTTTTGATCGAAGAACATTGAGGGAAAAAAATTCAAATGAGCTCAACCAAAATGGCAACCCAAAAAGTACCAAATTTTTGTCAAAAACTCTAATGAACACAAAAAACTTGGTCTTCTCATCATCTACGTTACAACTAAATATCTAACAACAACTGATAAGTTTCTCACCTTCCAAACAAAATCATCAAATCATGACCACAATAAACAATCTTACAAACCACATTCGGAATGCTTAAAATTAAGTTAACAGAAGAAATCAACTTTTACAAATGGTTAGGCAATAAGAGAGTTCTACAAATGCTTGGAATGATAGAAACTAACTATTTGAAACTTTTTTTTTCGTAGGATTATGATTTGAAACTTTAAGTTCTCAATCCTATGCATCCCTCTTTTGAAGAAGGGTTACTGTAAACGAGCAAACAAACAATTCTAATGGTTCTTAATTTGTTACATCACAACCCATAAAGGAAAAAACATTATATGCAGGGATTTAACATATCAAACAAAAGAAACGGAATTTGAAAACAAACATTAAAGTGGTTTGAGGGCTTTACCTGATTAGAGATGGCATATGGCGTGTTGAGATAAACCCTCCAATTGTGTGTGCGGTCACACTTACATCAGCATCCACAATTGGGTACTCCATTGTGTTTCGGAAACTTAATCGATCACCTTTTTGAAAGACATTGCCAAAGCTGTTGGGGAGCGCTTGAAAGAAAATAAATGTGACCAAGCTGTGATTAGCAGATAATTAAGGTTAACTAACATTGCTAGACAAATTAACATGGGAACAAGGTAAGAGCTCAGTGTCACAAACCAAAAGCACTACCCAAATCCGATGCATCCTCTAGTGAATTTCTCGATGTCAAAACGCTATGCATGGCTCACGCAGTTCTTAATCAACCAACGAAGAAGAAATTAATGTTTCGCCGTAAAAACAATGGGAAGCAATAAACACGTACATGAATCCAGTCTTAGTTCTTATGTATGTACATGCAAGCCCACCTACACACAAAAACACGTACATGAATCCAGCCCTCAATTTTTCAAATGAATCATCAACACTCAGAATGAACAGATAAAGCTCCCAATAAATGCAACATGCAGACATTTATTCATCCAAGCTTATACTTGTCATGCATATCAACCAAACTGAAGATACGTCGCATTTTAAGAAGTGATAAGACACTTACCAATCAAAGTAATAAAGTAACAAGAATGGTGGACATGGGGGCACCAACATAGTACCCTAAGATTCATCCTAAATTTTGATTACTAAACTTCAACGAACAAAATCGCTTTCGATGCTTTTCTTTTTTTTAACCAATTGAAAAGGAATGCATGTTACTAGGATGGCTTGTGCTTATAGTTAAAATGAATGGACATTAAGTTTTCAAATTCTTAGAATTATTTAGATGTTTGAAACTGATATGATGAATTATCTTCTCCTAGGACCCATTTAATCATTTGTATGATTTTATCTTATTTGTGAAGGAATTAGTAGTTCCACAATTTGGAAAGAACACATCATTACCTATTTAACGCGCAATAGGAAAAAATCAAGGATAACTTCACTACCGTACCAATGTGTCCTCCAATATAACGGCGAAAGGCATAAATATTAGATGAAAGAAAATTAAATCATACCTTCTCTAAGGACGAGAAGTACTTCGAGGAAGATTACATTCAAAGCACGCATGAGGGAATATCACATTATGTCAAGTGCAGAAACCTCAGTTCCAAGTCACCATTATCTTGCATATCACCTTCTAATTATTAGTACGTGTTTTGAAATATTTTAAAAGAGTTCTCAAAATATTTCAAAGCATTACTATAACCTTCTAATAATAAAAGAATTGTTCATTATACTTATAAATTTTTTATGAGCATCTAATAGAAATGTTCCCTCCCCTGCACACCTACCATATAAGGTTGTAAACCCAAATATACATTATGTTCATTTGTTTCTCTTTATTATAAATCATTATATCATATCATATCATTATATCATATCATATGTAATATACATTATGTTCATTTGTTTCTCTTTATAAGAAAACGAGACTATCACTCAAAACCACAGAGAAGAAGACAAAGATGATGCAATATATACTTTAAGGATCCTAATAAGCTTTTTCAGAACTAGGGCCTAGTCAATTTTGTCTCAAATCGCCTAGGCCTCACCGTGCAATCATTGGTCAGGGTAATCTAAGACATCCAACACTATTAAAAACATGAATGAATAGATCGTTGAAATAAAAAATTATATCAATTCACACATACAACTAACAATGGCACAAACAAAGCTGCAATGTATAAGGATAACACCAATGTAGCAACCATTTGACAAGTTCAAAACATACAGTTCAGTTCGAGCTGCATAATGGCTTTGTTCAGTTCAGTGGGTACCATTTCGTCTGACCACAAAATTTAAAAAGAATCAACTATATACAAGTAGTAAGCATTTGCAAGTCCAAGCCTTAAAATGTATGCAGCCTAGCTAGCCACCTTTAAAACAAGATCCATCAACATTCTCTAAAGCATGGTTTCAAATATGAAATGATAAAGAGATTTAGAGACAATAATCAAATGTTGTATACAAATTTATTACAAAAGAAAGATATGGAACCATATAAGTGTTTGAAATTAAAAATAGAATTGAGTTACCTTTCCAATATTAACACAAGTAGATGAATGACATTGCATAATCAAATCGGTGTACCTTGAACCATTATCTCCAATGCCATGTAGCCAAACTATTGTGACTTGTGCTTCCCTTTAGGCCTGACTACATGAGCCCTTCCAAACTCGAATGCTTGCATGCTACATGGACTTCCTGAAATATTTTTGATGCCATTACCATAAAAAAGTCCAAATAATGAAACCAGCACCATTATCATTATATGAATGTTAAGCTTTTAACCAAACCATTATACACAAAACAATAAAAACATGAACTGCAGACTGAAATACACATATATTTAAGAGAACATGTTCAATACAAACCTATCTCAAACATAGAAAAACATAGCAATATTGAGCAGAACTAACCAGAACTCATGGTTAGCCCACCAAAGCTCATATCAAAACAGATAGCATATGGCCATATTTGCATCTACATCTAGAACAAGTACTTGCTCACCACCAAAATCAGATAAAACAACTACAAAGCAGCCCTAAGAGTAACAACTGCTTTAGAAAATCAGTCCACTCCTAAATATTGGGTAAAACTGAAAAACAGAGCAATACCGAATACAAGTATTTAAGTAGAAGAACTCTCTGAAGATAGTTTTATTCATAAACTAAGATTGCCTTTATATTGGCATTTGATCAAACCTCCAATAAGCGCAAATTGTGGACACATATCCACGTGCTTTGACTTAACAACAAATTAGAAAATTAAGGAAATACAATCTGAGCTGAACTAGAATTATTCAACAAAAAAATAGAGTAACTAAATTAGACTAAGTCCTACAAGCAACGGTAAAATAACTAACAACTTTGAATCACATTTTCAATACTAAAACAGATCATATTGATCATATACTAAAGATTAACATGAGTTCCAACTTGATTTGGAATTCGGTAAACCAATTCCACAGCTAAAGACACTCATACTAAGGATCTTAATGAATTAGTTATAAAAATGAAATAGAAATTTGTGGAACATTCAATAGCCTACATGTTAGACACAAATAGAAACAAAACTTAAACATCTACAAAATTTTCTATAAAGCACAAAAAAAATATACAGGACAAAGGGGTAGACTTAAATTGTTTACATGATTTATGTTTCTATAATGGTTCCTAATAAATTCATAAGATTTATAATGGTTCATAATAAAAAAAAACTTATAAGTATCAAGTAAAAAATGAACCAAAAAAATCTAACCTTTTTGGATGTTGTGAAAAATAAATCATCATTCATAATCCTCGGTCGTTGAGTCATTGTGAGCGGCATCATCATCATCAACATCATCATCATTAACATCATCTTGCCTTTTTTGTGTAGTGATCTCTCCATGAAACCCTGTTCCATGCGTTGTAACAATCCTTGCATTTCAAGCAATTGATCGCGATTTGAGACGTGTCATTAAGCATCTTTAGTATCATTGCTTGCATCTCCTCGAATTCCTTATTGAATTGCTCAAATGGCTCATCATCTTTCAATATAGGACGAGAAGATCCACTTCATCATGTCTACGCATCTTAGACCACTGACGGTGTCCAACCAAGACCAAATCTCCCGGCCTTTATCATTTCGTTTGCACAATCTCCAAATATAATTCTGTTTCATCAATTGGAGTGTGTCATTGGTCGCAAGCGTGAAAGCTCTTTGGTCCTTTCGTGTATAGCTTTGTATTAAGAATTTAAACAACATTGACAAGTCATATAAGTCATTGATACCTATAATTAACAAAAAACAGTTATGGTCAAGTAGTTTCTTACGACAATCGCCTCTGCTCTCGGATCCGAGAAAGTGACGCCATCATGATTCCTTGTATGGAGATATAAACATAAATCCAAAGCAGTCGGCTTTCTACCGAGTTCCTTCTCCTATAAAATATGTTTAACTTAAAATTAAGTTTGAAACTTATATGAATGTAATGTATATATATGTATGTATGTATCTATGTATGTATGCCCCAAAACATACCAGTCTCAACGAATGCTCATAGATGGATATGGCTCCACCTCCGTGCACAGACGAACCCGAACCAGGTCCCCCCACCTCTGATCTCCGATTTCGGCTCGCTTGTTCTGACTTTGCTTTATATTCTGGAGTAGTCCGCATATTCTTGTAATGCTCAAAAACCTCCAGAGATACATGTGATGGTTTTGTCGGCTTCCTCACCATCTTACTAACAAAGTCAGCGTAACGAGTGGCAATCTGCCTGTCGTACAAATGTCTGACCATAGCGTCATCCGATCGTCTCCAATCAAAATGAGTCTGTAATAATAGAAAGTAAAGTCTTCAACATATGCTAAGTAAAAGAAACTTAATTTTCTTATTTAAAAATCTCTTACCGCCCAATCGTTAAAATATTGCTCTTTGATATGGTTGGGAACCGTTTCCCAACAGTAGCCATCCTTATGTAAATCGAATTTATATATCCGCGTCATTTGCTTTGACACTTCGGATGACGGATGCAAGAAAGTACCACTACATTTTTACAAAAAAAAGTTAGACCAATATTATAGTAAGTTCATTAAACGTAAGTATATATACGTAATAATATTTCATTGACTTACAATTCTTTCGTAGTTTTTACGGTCAAAAACACCCGCCCCGCGCCTCGGTCATCATTACTTCTACGTCTCGGGGCCCTAGCTGGCTCATTGTCTTGTTGTGATCTACGCGAGGCACCACTAATAGATGGCTTACTCGAAGGGTGGCTTGAAGTATTGGACGAATGTGATGCAGGCTCGACATGATCATGACGCCTCGATGGGGAGGCACGCATACTAGATTCGAAGGAAGCAATCGGGACATGCTGGTAGTACTGCTGATGGGAGGGAGATGCGTGAGTAGATTCTCTAGAAGTAACGTGACCAGCGATAGGTGGAGGGAGTTGCGACGCCAAAAAAGTGGAGTAAGCCTGTTGAGTGGTTGGATCATCATGGCCAAATAAAGATGGCCCCGATTCTTTGAAGGAGAGAGGCCCCTGGTGGGGGTCTTTGCGCATAAGGCGGACGAGGATACTGCTGAAATAATTGTGATTGATGTTGTGAAAGCTGTTGTTGGACAAAAAGTTGTCGAAGGTAAGCAAACTGCCGTTGAGCAAGTTGTTGTCGAACGAGCTACTCTTGACGCTTGAGACTCAGCATCATTAGCGGGTGATCATACTAGCGAACGATCCACGTCGCGAGATGGACGATCTCTGCGACCACCAGATCGTCTGCTGGATCGTCCACTAGATCCGTCCCCAGATGACGATGCATTATTTCTGCCTGACATGACTTTTTTAAGGTTCAAGAGTAAGTTAGAAACAAATGTAAATGTCATAATCAATTATTACGAAATGAACAAACAAATGTGTAACTAAATTTACTAATTAGGTTTGATTTCTTAAACCTACTTAAGTGAGTATGTCATGGTTCGTTGTCACTATTTTCACCAACCACTACTTTATTTATTCAAAAATGACTCGTATAGAATGGTAAAGGCATATGGACAAGCTAATAGACTAATCAAGTCGAGTACAAAGTCCATAGTCTCATTCATAAAGTCTCTAATCCTAATAGCATGCTATTTAAAGCTCATTTACCATTAAAAACATCAAATGAAGACATAGAGCACACGAAATGATACAATGAAAGCATCAACAAAACAATATCACGATGAACAAGTTCAAAGAGTAAAGATTATCAACAAATATCATTATATTAGAGTACAAAGGCACCATATAGTCAGAAAGACTGCAAATCTATAAGTAATAAAAGGAAATGAAATGCAATTCAAAGTATCATCAGGTATACTCACTTTTTCATGCAGTATTCCTAGTCCAATAGGCCTCTCGTCACCCAAACTATCGCAAACAAACTCATATGGACTCATATATATCTCTCAAAGTTTGTTGGTGACAATCTAGGTTATATTAGATGTACTTAGTCTGTAAATTAAACGTTGATACTATCCGACACCAAAAAGACCCAAAAACATTTACACAAATGACCATTATGCAATTCAAAGTATCATCAGGTATACTCACTTTTATGCAAATAAGTGGATATGAGCATACCTTAAGGTTGATACTTGATTGTATATAACTAGATCGCGTTCTTGATGATGAATAACCTCCTAAGGACTACAATTTCCAGCAAATAAAAGTCCCCAATAGCTCAGAATTTTTTTTTTCATTTTTTTATTGAAAACAACATGCAAATATGAAGCAAAAAGGCTAGGAGTTTGTATTTATAGTTCTTGCCTTTCATCCAAATGTACAACCCCATCTCCATGACATCTAAGGGACCCTAAACACTCATATCAACCCACTCATACAAAGGTATGATGCAGTTCTATCGACGTCGGCGCTGCTCCTCCGTGTGGCAAACCGATCGTACTCTATTTCGACGTAGATTTCTCCGTGCTTGTACGTCAATTTGAGTTTGTTGAGCTTGATGACTCGATTGAACTTCTTCCTCGTGTTGGCTCGATTGACCTCTACTACCGGTGCTATCAAATATAGGGGTTGAACCATTCCAATATACCGACTTCTGTATGTGGTTGGGTGAAAGGAACATGAGGTGGCATGCCTAATAAGGGCTGAATGAGCCATCTCCACTATATGGAATATTGTAGTTATAATATGGCGGAGTAAATGGACTTGGCATGTATTGAGGCAATGAACCATGCATTGAATGTGTAGGCATTCTATGGTCCATGTACGAAGATGATGGCCCAGGAGCATATGGATCAAAATGATATGGATGAACACTCATGCTCGGTGTCCTAGGCAAAAACATATGAGCATCCGATTGCGTTGGGGCGGCAAAGGAGAGTACCCATAAGAAGAAGGGCGGGTTAGAGGTGGCGAAGGAGAACGTCTGCTGCTCTCACCAATAGTCTCTGACGTTCTTGGTGTTGGACGAGTTGGAGGTGGTGGAGAAGAACGTCTACTGCTCTCACCCAGAGTCTGAGTCGTCGTTGTTTTTCTTCTCCTCCCTCTATCTGTTAGGCATTGATCCTCTTCTTGTTGTTCTTCCTCTTCTTCTTGAGATGCTTCGTCATCTATGTCCGGCTCAACTACATTTTCATCATTCCACATAGTAGTCCTTTGCCGTTCATCCTCATCTAAGATTCTGATGCCTTCATGTAGAGCGACCATGACCATGCCTTGTTCGACCCCGTCATCAGAGAACACTCGCTCCAATTGACGCGCAAATGTAGACTAATATACAAAAAAATGCAGTGTTTGGTTAACAATTTTAAATATGACTCATGAGGATAATAGCATTATAGTTTCAACGTTACCGAGAATTCGCGCAGAGCCCCGTCATGTCCAATGTATCGCCTGGTGATAGATCTGTACCACCTCATGTACTCTTCGTGATCGTGTTCCCCTTCTTGTTGTATCGTGGCTATCGTATTACTACGATTTTCCCACAACTCTATATATCTTTTGTGATACACTGCCTAATTTTCTTGAGGGTATCCTCTCAATTGGACGCGGTGCAGACGTGTGTCAAAATCACAGTGAGGTGGCACGACCTGTGTCAGCCCAAACTGTCTCATGACCCTTTCCGGTCTATGCCATTCAACTATATGGAAACAAATTAAAGGACACGTCGAACGCCAGCTCCCGTGACCTTGAGTACATAATTGTGGAAGTGACTCGATGACATCAGCGTATGGTTGCCACTCCACGGCATTCTCCCTCTGCGTGTCAAGTGCATCACGAAATGATGATATAACATGTGTGGCAGTCCTAGTTACAGAAAATGCAACTATCCATCTGTATACAAAACAATAAATTTGTCGTAAATTAAAAAGACCCAATGAATTGTTAAAAATAACATGAGAAACATTTTTATTACCGATATCCCAAAGGAACGTCATTGGGCATGTATACTCCATCACACGTTCGAGGTCGACCTCTAGGAACAGGCTTGCGCCTTGGTGCTATAAATGGAAATCTATCCCAGGCCCATAGTTGTATAAGAATTGTCGCACCAGCGACCTCGTGCGCACCAGAGTGAGATCCACGACACAACTCCCTGTATAAATATGCCAAACATGCACTTCCCCAACTATATTGTCCAGCTGTTTGAAGGTCCTCGAGCAACGGAAGAAACATCAAATGAACATATTGATTCGACTTGTCAGCGAACACACAACCACCAATAAGTTGTAGAATGTATGAACGAACATAACGTCGAACCATTTCCTCATTGCTGTCATCCTCTATAGGTGGCACATTGTCTTCGAGCCATGAAACACAAACTCTATTCCCAGAAAAGTGAAGTGGTTTAGGTCTTGCACCAAGTAGTCTTTCACACACCGCGAGATAGTCGACATCTGTGCTTCCAGTCACAGGCATACCATTAATTGGTAACCCGAGCTGAATCTCAACGTCTTGGAGTGTTATCGTACACTCGTCGCAACGCATGTGGAACGTATGTGTCTCTGGACGCCATCTCTAAATGAAAGCGGTGATCAAAGCCCAGTCAAGTCTAAAAAATCCTACGCGTGAAACACCATAAAAGCCACTAGATCGTAGGTAAGGGATCATTCGAGAATGGTAATTAATCCGTCGATCAACAACACCCAGTCTTCTTCTCACGCGCATTGTATCATGTACCTTACAATTAAAAAATATGTCGATATATATATGTGTATTAAACGTTTTTGCATAAATATTATGCACATACATGTTAAATGTATATACCTGACCCCTCCAGACTTGCGATAACCTGTGTGTAGATTGGAGGCGTAGAAGAGAAGGATCAGATGGTCCTGGTTCCATGTGTACTCGTTACAACTGTGTGATTAGAGAAATTGGTCGAGTAGTTTTAAAACTCACAACAAATCATTACTATGAGTTATAACATTAACAAATACGTATCTATTACTTTACGTAACATAAGGTTATACTATATTAATATAAATGTTATGAAATTATCAACTGACACCGTTTACAAACAAAATACAAATCCTCTCATTGGTTTGGATTGGGGGGTTGGGGTTGAGATATGGATGGACAATTTTTTTTGTTGTCCCTCTGCACGACAAACGCTGCAACGGTTCCTCCTAGTAGGGACTCGACCACGATCTCTATTCGGACATGTTCTTCGTTTATTTCCTTCTTGATGACATATGCCACATCGCAAGGTCCTCGAAACATTAGGAAGATCCATCTCATTTTGCCTTCGTGTTCCCTTTGGTCTCCCTCGCCACGTCTACACCTAGGATCTAGTAAAATCTTCATCGCAAAAGTCGGCCAATACTTCTCATCGGGGATGGCTTTGAATTGAGAGGAGTAGCATCGTGCGTACACGTCCATCCTGTAGTATTGCTCAATAAATTGTGTATAATCAATTCGAATATGAGCACATGCAGCTAACACGTGTGAGCAAGGGAAACCAAATGATTGCCATTTATTGCAGCTGCAATACCAGTTCCTCAGGATAACAATCTGTGTATTGTTGCCTTTATGCATACGATCACCATGACGTCCAGTGAGCACCTCAAACTCACCAGTGTCGCGATTTATCAATTTCACGTAATGTCTCCTTGCAGATTGTTGATAATATGCAATTTTATCCATGGCATATCTCGTGTAATTGAGCCGTGCGATATTGCTTCATCGATTTCCTCCTTGCGTCGGTTGGTGTATGTCACCAACTTTGTAGTAAATCATTTGAACCATTGTTGTTATCGGCAAGAATCGTGCCCTTTCAATACACCGTTAAAACATTCTACAATGGTAAGATAATGCCGTGTCAGTAATATCAGCATAGTGAAAACACATATAGGATAACAAACATAACTACTATCGAATACATACCAACCCCGTTAGAATTCATCCATCCGTACCGCAGGCCTCCATCATGCGATTGAGTCCAGAGTTCCTTGGGAATGGCATTCACATATTAAAGACACTGAGGACTTCCTGATGACAAATAAGCAAAACGCTCCATGCATGCATCAAAATTCCTCACTTGATGTTGACCAGCAGCTCGAGATAGGATATTCTTCAACAAATCATTTTTGAAATGCGTGTTAAAATTACTGGTCAAGTGTCGCAGGCAATAACGATGGTATCCTCTTGGTGGACAAAAACCATTTGCTGGTGTGTTAACGGCCTCGAGAATGCCGAGTGACGGTCGAAATAATACAAATACCATCTCTATCGGTCACGTGTTTGCGCAACATTCTCAAAAACCACCCCCACGAGTCGGTTGATTCGTTTTCCATAACTGCAAATGCAACTGGAAGTAGATGTCCATTACCATCAACAGATAGGGCAATCATTAGCTTACCACTGTATTTGCCATACAAGAATATCGCGTCAATCGTAGAAGAGGCCTACAATGTTTGAACCCTTCGATTGATGCTTCGAATGCGAAGAACACACGACGAAATTGAGGATGCTCTGTCCTGATCTCATCTGCAGCCCATTGTCTATGTGACCACTCAATCTTCGTCCCTGGGCTCTTATTATGTACAGCCGCCAACCATCTTGGTAACGTAGCATATGACGCGTCCCAATCTCCGAATGCATTTGCAATTGCTATTCTTTTAGCATCCCACATTCGCTTGTAGGGAATTTCATGTGAGTATTTTAGCTTAATCATTTCTTTCAAGGCCTTGATAGCAATTGTCTGATCTATTTCGACAACGCTTTGTATCTCACGTGCAAGCATGTTGGCGTCGAGTTGGGCATGACTGCGTTCTATGCCGGGATTTATACAAGCTGTGCGGCTCGTCTAACTGAGTGATCTCCCATAATTGTTTCTTTTTTCGCAAACAAGCACGGAGACGCCACATGCACCCAGCTTCCGGCGCACTTCTGCATTTCAATGCCCATAAGGTTGTAGTTGACTCCATAACAAGGTATTGACAAAAGTTGTTAACATGCCACAATTTTATGGCATGCTGCAAGTCTTTCTTATTGTCAAAGCACATTCCTCTTTCCAACTCAAAATTAGGCATGTCCCATCGAGTCGAATGATGAGAATGTTGGGTTGCAGTAGAATTAGCCACTTCCCAATCAATTTCATTATACACCGGCAATGGTTGGTAATCTTCTTCATCGCTTGCTTCTTCCATCCACTCCTCCTCGTCAATTGCAAATTGCTCATCATCTTGCAAGTTTTCCGCCCCTGGAGGTTCGTAGGTTGGGTCGTCTATAACAACATTTATACTTTCTCAATTAACAGATGGCGCAGCATCCTCGAGGGGACATACGTCCTCGTCAATGTCGTTGTCGTGGTCCTCGTTACGGTCATCACTGGGGGCACTAATGTCATCATCAATCGAAGTAACAAATCTATCTTGCACAACATCACCTATAGGTGATTGCATACGTAATCTTTCCATCATTGATGCAGGGCATGTCATGCCCACATTTTCTTCTACCACTTGTGAATGTACAGTAGAATTTTGATAAGGCTCGATTGGCTCGAAGGTTAAATAAATATCTACCTTTGCTGATAATGGTAGATTCGCCACTGTTGACCACATCAACTCGAAGTGGGTGTCGTCTTGCAACGACACGGGGATAAAATATTGTGAACCTGATGGATGAGTTATTACGTGACGATACGTCATCGGAATGAGAGTCTCAGTGGACGAAATACCAAACGCGTTATACACGTGATCTATCAACTCATGTTTACTCGTTCCAAACTTAATAATCGTGGTCATTGATGGGGGTCTGCTGTACTCGATGCCTTGCGAAACCTTAACAGTTTCTCCAAATGCATAAAATTGAAACGGGATGTTCCTACCTTCCATGACCTACATAATTTACCGCATTGATAATGTAAAAAAGATTACATATATATCAAGCGAAGAAATGATCAAAATGAGGATTTAATGCACGATACTTTTTACTAAATATATCGTCTATAATGTTATTATTCTTAATCAGTGGTTATCGAAGCTTCAAGTGGTAGATAGTGAGTTCGAATATGATCAATTGCGGTCACAGTTAGCAAGTTAGCTACTTCCTTGCATGGTCGTGGCCAGAGAAGAGGGAGAAGAATGGACTGACGTATTCAAAGATGAGTAGTGGCATGATTTTTTCATTGTACGATGGTTGACCGAATAATTGGAAATAACTATATCCGGACGGGGCAACGCCTATAGTCTACTGTCAGCACTAGAGAGCAGAGTGAGGACACTTGTGAATGCGAGATTACGTATTTTGTTACTGATGTTCACTACAAGAAATTCAACTTTTAATTACAAAACTTTCAATCACGAATATAAAAAGTGTAAGTAAAAGTCCATATTTGCTTATGACTCTTAAGTTTGTAAAAAAAATTGATAAAATTGTAACTAAAAATATTGTTTGTACTTATGACTCATGAGTTCTAAGCAAAAGCTAATAATTATTAAGTAAATATCGACCCAATTCGGCAATAGTTTTTAGTGAGTAATATAATTTCTTTTACTCACAAAAATATATTTATATAAACTACTTTTGTTCGCAAGTAAAAATACTAACTTTTGCTTATGAATCTTAGAGGAAAGTAATATGCATAGCTTTGTAAGTAAATATGTATTTTTACTTACAATATATATACTCAATAAAAGAGAAACTACCAAACTAGAAAAAAGAAGAAGAAGAAGAATAAAATTAATTAACAAATTAAGCTTTCACTAAAAAGGGACGAAACAGTAATGTAATATTAAATTTTGAATTTTGTCTTTTGTACAAGTAAATCTAAAATAAATAAAAGATAGGCACAAAAAAATATCAAAAATAAGAAGATAGGCACAAAAAAGATAACGATCTTGCTACGTACTTGAACACACACCCGGAACCCCCCACATCCTACCCCCCAATGCACACACGTTGTTTCAAAAGATAATAAGTTAAAAACCCAACAATTTCTCTCCTTATCTCTTAGCCTCACGGTCGTATCTCTCACGTTGACCTCACAACTAATTTCTATTTCATCACGTCACAAATCATCAAAGAGTTCATCTTAACATTGTCGCGCCTTGCACTTCATCTCGATTCTGCATCGTCTCTTAATTTCATGGGTTCATCCATGTCAGTACATGCAATCTCTACAAAGGTTTTGATTTGCATTTCACCTACATTTGTTGATTAATCCTAATGCATTCTATACGTTTCAACTTATTTTCTTCATATTAATTGGGTGCATGTAAGATGCATGAGCCTATTGTAAAGTCGCTACAAGCTTCAAACATCCAATGGCTTTTTTGAAGGTTGTATTCAATTTTTTTAATTTCTTTAATTTTTTTAATGAAGAAAATTATAAATGAATTTTAAACTGTCTAACTTTATTTTTCTTCTCTTTCTAGTTGTTGGTTGAATGAGCTTTGGAACATTGTTTGGTTACCCAGCTAAATCTACTCTAGCTAGCTTTGGGCTCCCGAATAAGACAAAGTTTGTCAAATTGATGAAAAACTGATCAGAACAATAATCATGAATAAATAACTGTATTTTATTTAAGTTTAAGCGTATTTTATTTAAGTTCTCTAACTCATTAAATTTTTTTATACCAAAACGAAACTCATTAAATTAACGTGAAAAAAATAATGAAAGGCACAAAAATTAAACAAAATAATATTTAAATAAAAAATGTAGTTATATTAATGAATATTATTGAAAACGAATAGAAATTTTATTAATAGATATTATACACTTTTACTTATGATGGTGAGTTCGCAAGTCAAAAGGATCTCTTTACTTACAATTAAGTTTGTAAGTGTAAACTTTTTGACGACTCTATTCTTACGATGTTTTTACCAACGACATTTTGTAAGTAAAAACTTTTACTTACAATTTTAACACTTTTACTTACAAATTAAATTTGTAAGTAAAAGATTTTTTCCTTCTTGTCGTTGTTGGAGATGGTGAGGCGACTAATAATGTATACACCGGACACTACATTAATACTAACTTGTAATTGATATCTTGTCGCAATAATCAAACACTGATAATAAATAACACAGATAATATTTATCTTTAGGTCGATTTGCCACTCACTTGTAAAATGTGCCAAATAATTATCATGCATTTATCACTACACACAATAAACTACGACCACCACTACAAAAAAATTAATTTTTCTATAGGGTTTAATACTTGTAATATTTTAACTATGATGTTCACATTCTTTACTAACTATTTAAAAATAAAATATTTAAATTACACACACCATGCAATAAACACATTTTCTTAAAAAAATCTATTACACTATAAATATATTAAATAAATAAATAAATAAATTTTTGTTCTTACTATTTTTCTTCCTGTTTGTTCTTCAATTTAATATTCCTTTACCTACAAAAAAAAAGATTAATATTCCCTGTGAAAAAAAAATAGTTATTTTATTGAAATGAAAACTAAACAACAAAATATTTATAAAAAGAATAATTAAAAATATCGGTTCTCCCCAACATAGAATCGTTTGCTAAATACATCAAAACAAACACTCTCTCACGCCCTCTCTCTCTCTATAAGCCTAACATACTCAACCCAAACCCAAACCCAAACCCACACACTACTCTTTCTCTGTTTGTTCACACTCTGTTCACACTCTCTCTCTCTCACCCTCTCTCTCTCTCTCTCTCTCTCTCTCTCTCTCTCTCTCTCTCTCTCTCTCTCTCTCTCTCTCTCTCTCTCTCTCTCTCCACACTCTCACACTCTCCCCCTCTCTCACTATCTCGACCTCTCTCTCTCTCTCACACCACCTCTCACTCTCTCACTCTCTCACTCTCTCTCTCTCTATCACGTCTCTCTCTCTCTCACTCTCTCTCACTATCTCGTCCTCTCTCTCTCACAAACCACCTCTCAACCTCTCTCTCTCTCTCTCACAAACTCTCCCCCCTCTCTCTCACGGCACTCTCACCCTCTCTCTCTCTCTCTCACGCCACCTCTCACCCCCCTCTCTCACACTCTCACACGGCACCTCACCCCTCTCTCGCACACTCTCTACCTTTCTCTCTTTCTTTCTCGGCAAACTCTCACCCTACATGTCACTCCTTACCTCTCTCTCTCGCGACACCTCTAGCACCTCTCTCTCTCTCACACTCTCTCCCTCTCGGTTGTTCCCTCTCTCTCGGCTCACAAACTCAACCCAAACACACACACTTCCACTTACACTGCCGCCTTCGCCTTCGCCGTCGCCGTCGCCGTAGCCGTCACCGTCGCCGATCGCGGTTGCCTCTCTCGATCTCCCACACACTCTTTCTCTCGATCTCCCTCACACTCTCTCTACACTTTCTTCCTCTCTCTTCTCACTGCTCCTCAGTTACTCTATCCCTCTCTTATCAACGAAAACCTCACTGCCTCTCTCCCTCTCCCTATTTTAAATCTCCCCACCATCCCCCAACCAACATTCAACACGACATTGATGACCCTAGGTCGATAGGGGTTGTAGGGGGCGGTGGTTTGCAGAGATTCTTTGCAATGCGTTCACGCGTGGTGTACGCACCCGTGAACTCTACACACGCATGCATGCGTGGTCGGTCTCGCATCCCACCCACGAATACATGCATACATGCATACATGCCCACGAATACATGCATACATGCATCCATGCATGTACGCATACATGCATGCGTGACCACGCATGCATGTGTGCGTGACCACGCATGCATGCATGCTTCCATGTGCATGCAGTGCACACCACGCATGCAGTGCATGCATGTGTGGTATCATACGGTGGAGCGTGTGGCGGAACGTGGGAGACGTGTGGCGTAACGTGGGAGACGTGAGGTGGCGCGCGAGGTAGTGGTGAGGTGGCACACGAATGGCGCATTTCCGAAACGTGCCATTCGTGATGTCGTGATGTGTGGTGATGTGGATAGAATGGCGCCTCTTGTAGTGGCGCCATTTGTATGTGTGGTGCTGAGGTGGCAGAGTGGATGCAATGGCGCCTCTACAAGAGGCGCCATTTGTATGTGTGTGTCCACGTCACCCCAATTTCGCATTTCGAAAACACAATATACATCAATTAACGAATAAAAAAGTAAATCAATATAATTTACGAATTTAAAAAAAAAAACAACAGTACGGATGTAATTTTTTCCTCTCCGTTGACCCAAAATCAAACCCATCCCTCTTCCCATCGCCCTTTCTTATTACTTTCCCAATGGTTGTACAAAATTTTTATTAAAGAAAATGGGCATAATTAGTACAGAGCCAAATTAAACCTAGGCACATAAACAATGAACCGTTAATTAAGTAATAATAGAAAATTATCAATTACCAACTAATATACTTAATTATATAGGATTATTTTTCAATAAAATCCATATCTTTAAATTTTAAGAGTTTTATTTTTATCAAAAAATCTGTTTGGACTCTTAGAGTCTGGACTCATAGAGAATTTTTTTAAATTTTTACAAATATCAAAGAAGAATTTATAAGTTGTTATTTCAAAGTCATTTATTGCTTAAAGATAACTTTGAAATAAAAAATTTTCAAAAACCCCCTAGGAACCCAGACTCTAAAAGTTCAAATAGCACTACTCTATTTTTAATTCTTACAAAAAGAGTTTTATTTAGTTTATTTATTTCTTTAAACACTTCATTTGAACCACATTAACTAAAGTAATTATTTTATTGAGATTGCATTTGAATAATTAATAGTATGAATCTTAATATCTAAGTGTTAATTATAAAAATATAAATATTTACTAAATAATACTTTCTATCATAGTGTGAGTTGGCCAATACTCCACACACTCATCAAACATGCCGTATATATTAAAATTGATGGTAAAGTTTTTTTGAAGTAATAATAAAATATGCTTCAAAGACTACACTTTTTTAACTACTAATACAACATTTAAATATAATTTTAAAAGTTTCGCTCCAAAAAAACTGTAAAAGGTATATTAATTTGTTTTTTTTTTACAAAAATATATTTTAATTCATAGAAATTGTTATTACATCTAATTTAACAATGAAATTACATCAATATTGTCATTTTCCCACTCTTTGATGAGATCAAATCGACATAACGAAAGTTTTCAAACTTATGTGCAACTTATACGCTTGTCTTTTGTGCCTACAACAATAGAACCATAACAGAAAAAGACGAACAAAAACTTTCAACAAGAGAAGACAAAAACAGACTTCCAACAAGGGAAGCAACAACTTAATGAAAAAAAAATCTAGTGAAAATATTAAACCAACAACTAGAACAGATCCATACATAAGCATATATATATAGAAGTGTGAACGAAATTGAATGATAGTAGATGCATGTGTGGAAGAGAGACAAGTGGTGTCACTGATGAACTTGACAACTATTGCAGGCTGAAAGAAACTAAACATCTCAGATCTGATAGATTCGACTTTTATTGTATAAATAAAAATAAATATTATTATTGGAACCACCGCCGATCAGAAGATAGACTGTGGTTCTAACTAAAGAATCACAAAAAAGCAACCAATGCTCCAACCTAACCACCGCTTTTCTTAATTCTAGGGTTTTCTACGACAAGCTTTTCTCAAATGCATTAAACAAAAAAAATTGTAGTGTGGGTTTTCCATAGTGACTATTTAAAAAAAACATATATAAGAAAAATGTTATATCTAAGGATATAATTTAATATCTCATATTGGTAAGTGGCATTACAGACTTAATTCGGCTATAGATAAGCAGTTAATTTTTTTATTAAAACAGAGATAATAAATCAGATATAATTTTTTATTCTCACTTTTGTACTCACGGCCACGGGATCACGCATTCGACCTACTCGATTCGGGGTGAATGTGGCACCACTTAAGGGCATTTGTTTCGCATTAATGACACGCACTAAAGTTGAGGATTGTTCAATAGTATATTAGGAATAAAATTTTTTCCCCTACTACACTGGCAGAGGGTTTATTAAAACTTAAGAAAATCTCAAATCATAAATTCATATAGGTGGTGTGTGTATATATATATATATATAGGCCAGGTGGTATATTTTTATGATAATTAATATTGTAATATACTCCATCATAAATCTAAAATCATAATTTCATATAGGTGGTACATTCTTAATTTAAAAGCAAAATTTATACATATTGTTTTTTCAATTAAAAAAGTTTTATTAGTATTATATTTATTACTTTCTTTCATTAGTTACAGCTTTTAAATAAATTAGAACTTAATTTATTTATTTTAAGAAAAATATGTATGACCATAACTAAGACATTAGTTTTAAATTTTAATAATCTTATAATCTAAAAATAGGAAAAAATAATTTTTTTTTGTTAAAAACTTAATAAAATGTATAAGTACTGTTTTTTTTTAAAAAATGTATAAGTACTAAAGCACATATTATTAACATATTTTGTTTTGTTAATATATATAATTAATTTTATATAAACAAGTTAAGAATTTTTTATACCCAAGCAAGTTTGTGCGTATTGTTTTTTTTCACCTAAGTCAAGCATTTTTTTTTTTAAATGAGGGGAAAAAGCTGATTTGTATGTTTGTTTTTTTTCACCTAAGTCTCGATGAGTATATATTTTCTTGATTAGCGAATTTAACGTCAATTGACATCTGACATTGATAGTTTCATAATAAAATAAGTTTATTGTATATGTCGAATGTACAATATGGTACCCTATTTATATAATGGTACAGAACTAAATTAGTGGAGGCATTACATAATTAGTGTAGACGTTACAGAATCAATGGAGGCATTACACGATTAATGTAGACGTTACACAATCAGTGTAGATGTTATATAATCAATGTAGACGTTACAAAATATTAGTTTCCTAGCATCCCCCTCAAACTCAAGGTGGTGACAACGAAACCACTTGAGTTTGCAAACGAATAAGATGAGGATACACAAAGTCGGCGAGAATTCTGCGTAGGGACACCAGATCGCGACGAACGGATGCAAGTGATCATGGACAAAATCTTCTGATAAATAGACAGATAACGAGCGTGATTACTGAACAACGAAACAACATAATCGACGGAATGATTAACGAAATTTAGTGCGGAACGATTAACGAAACGATTAAAGAAACAACATAGTCAGTGGAACGACTAATGAAACAACATAGTCAACGGAACGACTAACGAAGCTGAGTCGGCAGAACGACTAACGGAACAACATAATCGACGAAACAACTAATGGAACAACATAGTTGACGAAACGACTAACGAAGCAACATAGTCGATGGAACGACTAACGGAGCTGAGTCGACAGAATGACTAACGAAACAACATAGTCAACAAAACGACTAACGAAACAACATAATCGACGGAATGACTATCGGAGCATAATTGTAAGGCATCAAATTTGTGCAAACATGGTAAGCAGATTGGCTGACTGAGCGACGCGGAAGAGGAAAACAGACTAGTACAACAGACAAACGTGTGTGAAGACACATAAGAGAAACAAGAGGAAATCTAAACAAGAGCATAATCAAACACAAGAACAAGCACTAAGATGTATCAAGGATCAGTTGTCGACTCAAAAGTCGATTGACCTTGGATTAGAAACCAAGCTATGATACCATGATAGTTTTAGAATAGAATAAGTTTATTGTATCTGTCGAATGTACAGTATGGTGCTCTATTTATAGAATGGTACATAACTAAATTAGTGGAGGCGTTACATAATCAGTGTAGACGTTACAGAATCAGTGGAGGCATTACACGATTAATGTAGACGTTACACAATTAGTGTAGATGTTACAGAATCAATGTAGACGCTACAGAATATTAATTTCATAACAGACATAGCTAAATTAATTAATTTCCTTTTTTTTATAGAATCAAACTAGTTTGATTTCCTTTTTAAACAAAAAAAAAAGTTCTAAAGAAATTATGGTGCTTTAAATGCATAGGGACAATTTTCCAAGCATAATTCAATGTATCTAAAATTGTGCATGCAACCACATATAGTAAGTCACACAAGGGGCTTCATATCATTGGTATTTTTTTTGATACCTATGCTAGAAGTACCTATATATCTACTACCATGGGAATCAAATATATAACTATGTCATGGGTAATGGATACACTATTTAGAATAATTAGATTTAATTCCAGCACATTAATCAAGGCGACATAAATGCATTGTGCATTTAATGCACAACACGTTTTGAGGGATTCTTATGACATGGGTATATATTTGTAAAATTTTTCATATATATAGGGTTCTTTTACAATGGAGATCAAATATATACTTATGTCATGGGTACCCCTCAAAACGTATTGTGCATTAAATGTTTTGTACATTTATATTGCCTCGATTAATGTGTTGAATTTAAATTTAATGGTTCTAAATAGTGTATCTATAACTTGAATATATATTTGATTCTCATGGTAGAAATATCAATATATACATATATATTGTATGCTGGGATGGCGTCAAATTATGTTACATTGTCTTTAATTTGCTGGATTTATGATTTTTTTTCTTAGATTTATGAATTTGTTTTTTATAAATTTTTTTTGTCTTTTGCTGGATTTATGAATTATTCATTCAGAATTTAATAAAAAAATTTTCAGCTATTCATATTTTTGTTTTTTCGACTTTCACCCATGACCTACTCAGATTTTAATAATTCAACTTTTGTTGGATTCGCCTCCTTATTATATGCAACCGTAGCTTAAATTTTAGTAGATGTCACGTTTATTTGAATGCATGCTTGATGAAGTGTTCACAGCAAAAACTTCAATAACAAGAGCTAAAAAAGTCTTACAAAAAGGAAGAGACAACCATACTATTTAAGACTAAACATAAACCATAGCTAAGCAACGAAGAATTACTACACCGTTGAAGTTTACACTAAAATTGCAATATTTACTTGCGTGCAATACTTTTAATTCCATGTGTTCCAAACAATTATTGCACACATATACATAATTCACATATTGAGTCATGCCAAATTAAAGGTCATTTTCAGATGTCACCTCCATTCAACCAACCCCCATAAATTTCCAATATGGAGTGCATCACTTGCTTACCGACACAATCTATATTTAATATCGACAAAATTTAGAAGAGTTGGCCTAGGTAAGGGAAGACAAACTATATGGGTTAGGCGCCACTGCTGATCTATTTCTATAATTTCAAAGATTCATTATACTAGTGAGACAAATATTTGAATACTTATAATTAATCAAAAAATATATATTTTATATCAGTCATGACACTTAACTCACCTAAAAATTTTTATCTAGGTTTTGTCTTTGGCTGAAACTTTGAACGATGTATATGTTTGATTTCACAATTTCATCATTCAAGATATAACAGTCACAAATAATAGTCCGCCAGGGGTTGATTTCACAATTTCACAACTGAAACTTTACTAATGACTAACTCGATTGACACCATTTTAAATTTAACTAAAAAAAAAAAGGATATCCACGATTAATTTATTGTTCCTCTTTAAAGTGTTTCAAGTTTAAGAGTGGAGATTTTTCAGTAAAATGAGCTTTTATTTAATACATATAAGAAATCTTATTTGTGTAATAAGTCTTGATGGAAATTAATCGCCAAAGCATAAAAGAGTTGCATTGGATTGGAAATCCGTTGTTGGGGACTTGATAGTGGTAGAGAATAGAGACTAGTGACTTAATGTATGTAGGCCTCCACCAACATATATACATTGTCCAAATGCTTGAATTTCATGTTCAAAAATGTATGTGCACAATATGTATGTATATTCAGGGTGGGAATTCAATCCATATTGTATATTCAGGGTGGGAATTCAATCCATATTGTATATTCAGGGTGGGAATTCAATCCATTCTTTTCAATTCATTGAAACAGTCCACTTTGGCTAACCTTGTGAAGTGTGGCAGTAGTGGCTGCTACTTTTCAAATGGCTGCTCTTTGCCCCCACCACTTTCTTGATTTTAATCTTCATTTTCTAAACCTTTTTGTGGAGATAAGCTTGGGATTGATCTATAATATTAATAGGTTTAGTGCATGACATGCATGCCAGTCTTTGATGATGATGAGCACCTTTTTGAAATGGTACTAGCTAGCTACTTAATTTTTTTAATTTGTTAATTTTTTCTTGTGGAAACAAAGCCCTAATGGGCAACCGGCTAAGGATGGAACCGATTATACTGTGGTATTGCACTTATCATACTTTAATACTAGCTCAAAGCTAGTTACTTTTTTTTTTGTCGGACAAAGCTAGTTAATTTATCATTCAATTGTTATACTACTTTAATTAGAAACTATATACATGCATTTACTGTCACAAGCGTGGTCGTTAAAACAATATCCTTAATTGTGGATTAAGAAGTATAGAGTCGCTTAGTCGAGATATAAGAGCATCTCTAATGAGACCATGTATTGTGGTACAAATGGATCCACCTAGGATACAATTTACATCCAATCTAAAAAATGTTCTTCAATGGAACCATGAATTGTAAATGTTTATCCTATGTGGCAGGGAATCAAAGTAGAGATTGTCTACCGCAATGTCTACTTCTAGACATTGTGTGGTAGACATCCACTCCACTGCCACATCGTCACTTTTAGTTAGAGAAATAAAGAAAATACATAATATCCCTCAAAGAAAAAAGAAAAAGACAAAAATAAAGGGCATTATCTACATGAAGACAAAATAAAAGTTACAATCTATGGTCTAAATCCACTTTACCATTGGAGATCATTTTGAAATTTGAATGTCTATCTAGTGCCACATAGGATAGACATCCTCTCCACATCTATGATTTGGCACCTGTAACGGCCCGAAAAATATGTTATGTATGTGCGACGAAGTGTATTACCCATTTATGCTCGTGTATGTACGACGTGACAGTGACGTTGAGTTGCGAGTAGAGTTCGCCTAGGAAAACGTGTCGAACGAGTATCGGGGGAATGAAATATGAGTACACGAGCCCGAAAAACAATTTTTTGTGGACGACGAAAAAATAAAATACAATAATTAATTAATGTAAGAATATGTTCAAGTCGTTAATATTTCCATTCACGCGCGACGGAGTAAGTCGTTATACATGCCGGGCACAGAATTGCCTGAGGTAGGCCCATTATTGGTGTAAAAGTAGATAAGAAAAAGGGAAGGAGTTCCAAAGTGATTCACCAAGTGGTTAGGGTTGATGTGATTGTAGGCCTTGAGATGTGCCTCGAGATACGAATGTGAGACAAGACGAGGATAATAGTATATATAGGATTAGTCATCCCCTCTCTCTCTCTCACAATGAGAAAATGGTGATGGGGGGTTGTGATTTTTTGTCATGGATTGACGCCAAGGAATCGCGCAACGACGCAAATGGAGGTGAGATCTCGACTTCCTGTTCAATTCTCGTCGTTTTGGAGTCAGTTTTGCTTGTTTTTGTTTCAATAATTGAATCAGTGGTTGGATGTTTTGTATGGTTTAATGGTAGTTTTGAATGGGTATTGAGGTCCCTAAAAGTTTAGGATAGGCTCGGAACATGACGACACGAGCCAGGGTTGCGAAAACCCTTAAATTCGAGTTCTGCACAAGGTGCCGCTAGTGGCGCCGCGAGGTGTAATACCTCACGGCGTCAGTCACGGCGTCTAGGGGATGGGTTACACCCCACTGCGGCAACTATGACATGGCATTGTTCATCAGACCCAAATTTTGAAAATTTTTGAAAACTTTGGGACTTTTCTCGAGCATTCTAATGGGTGCAAATGCAACCCAATACCCGAGGAATTGACCCAAAATTGTGAAAATGCATAATATTTGGAAAGATGGGGAAATTAACGGGAAATTATAATTTAAACAGAAATACAACTCTAACACGACCAAATCGGATCGAAAATGATTATCAAGTGCTTAGTGGGCTGGTGACAAGCGTGCGAGATCGTTTTGGTGACGTGTGAGAGTCGCAAGCGTGGAATTTCGCATTGTATAATGAGTAAAACCAACCAGCGTAGTTATATAATTTCATTTGTGCATTTACTTGGCTATTATCCTTATTCAGCAGTATCTCATTGTGGAATGTGTTGTTGAATATTCTTTGTGATATCTATCCTTGGTGGATTGTTGGTTTTGTGCTTCCTTAAATTCCTTAATGAGTGGTCTTTTAGGTCTAAGTGGGCGATATGGTGGTCACGGTTGCGGTAAGACTGCTTTGTGATCCCTTTTACTACCATGACTACACAAATTTTTGGGCCTACCTAAACCTGCAATTTAGGGTGGGTTGGAATTGCTTTGTGATCTCTTTCACTCACTCTAAGCTGTTTGGGGGTTTGTTTAGGTCCAGAATATGTCTGAGAAGTCAGGTTGTGTACTCTGTGTTGCAACATGATGGGCTTGGAACACTTAGATGTCTTTATGTTTTGTGCTTTCGACATGCATTTATCGTTGACATCTCAGTGATTATTTATCATGCGGTTTTTTATTATCTTTGTGATATCAATGCATAATACTCGTTTAGCCATTTATTTGACATTTGAAATTATGTTGAGACTCCACTTGGTTGTTATTGTTATTTTTTTGTACTCTTGTCCTTTTTATGACGGTGGACGTAGCCCCGTCATACTGTAGGAAAAATAAAGGCAAGGGACCGATGATAGACGATTGCAGTTAAGGGCAGTGAAGCGACCTCCTCTCGACTACTGAGTAGGTTGACTGTACTATTTATATATATGTTTTTTATTTCACTGGGTTTATGGGTTTGTGAGAGATTTTGGGACATGTATACTATATGTTTGACTCTCTTTTGACTGGATATGTGATAATGGTAGACACATGCGGGGTTTCCACACTCTAGGTTGTCCTAACGTGTGTTTTAGAGTTTATTCTGTTAGTTTGAGGTTTAATTGCTTCCGTTGTACTTTGATAATTTATTAACTTGAATAACTCCCATTTAAAATTAAATTAATGGTTAAGGGTGAGAAAGGTTGACTTGGCTTACGTTGACTGCGTGAGGGTTGACTCAGGGTCTACGTAAGTCTAGGCCAGGCGGAGCACAGTTTAGGGTTATAGAACTGGGGCCGTCACAGCACCAATTCATGCTCTAAATCCACATTACCATTGGAGATGCTCTAAAATCATAAATCGAGATGTGCACATGCATATATCAACGTGTATTTGTGTAGCTAATTAATGTATATATGTAGTAAAAAAATGTCTGTTCAATTTTTTTTTAATCATATGGGCCCCAATCTAAGGCGAGGAGAGTGAAGTGACTAGTTTTATGTATGGGCTACCGAGTGTAAAAGTGGGGTTCACTTCAAAATGCTAAGGCAAGATGGAGTATTCACTTCACACGTATAAGAGCATCTCCAATGCAAAATGTAGACATGCATGGATTCATGTCACGCCTTAAATAGACAATAAACATCAAAAACCTTTTTCAATGCACAATGTGGATCGTAGATGTGATGATTTTATTTTTCAAAAAAAAATTAAATAAAATTTAACAAAAGAACAAAAGAGATTATTTTGTTATCTGTCAACAATTTTTATTTTTGTTTTTTCATTTTTTTTTTTGCTTATCCGTATTTCTTTTTGTCAAATATCGTATATTTTTTTGAAAAAATATTCATATTATATTATATTAAGAGCCATAACCCTTGTCTCCATTTATTTCTTTTATGAAGGGTATGTAACATTTCAAAAGCAATCATCACATTATCAGTAATTAACCAACCTGATACAAAAGTACTTTGGTATTCAGAGATAATGTTCGGAAGCACTCTTTTTAGCCTATTAGTAAGAGTTTTTGTAACAATCTTATAAAGCACATTACATAGACTAATGGGACGAAAATCAGCCATAGTCTTTATTTTCCTTTTCTTTGGAATGAGTACAACATTAGTAGCATTAGCTTCCTGAATAGATTCACCCTCATTAAGGACTCTCAAACATGCCTTCGATACATCAACACCTACAATATTCCAGTACTTCTGATAAAAAAGACTATGCAACCCATCAGGACCTGGGGCTTTGGTAGCTCCAATATTGAAAATTGCACTTTCTATTTCTTCTTTAGTAAAGGGATCTTGCATTAATCTCACAGCCTGCACATCACGCTTACTTTGAAAGTTTGAATACACTTTGTGGCCTTATCCACATCAGAGACAGAAGGATTAGATGAAGAGAACAGCTGCTAGAAATATTTTGTTACAACTTCACTAATTTCATCATTTTTCTTAACCCAATGCCCTTCATTATTTTTAATCTTACTACTATGATTCTTATACCTTCTTTGTTTAGCCTTAAGATGGAAATAACGTGTATTTCGATCCCCTTCTCTCAGCCATTCAGCATGAGATCTCTGTCTCCAATGCTCTTCCTCAATAATCAGCAGTTTCTCCATCTATTTATCCACCATTTTGATATTGATCATCATACCGGGCTTATTACATTTACCATACATAACTTCTTTTTCTTTTTTCAGTGCCTCAATCTTTTTAGTAATATTACCAAAAGTTTGAGAACTCCATTTACGCAACTCACTCCCATAGTTAGTAAGTTTCATCTATATATTCAATATAGGATCCCTAAGACTTTCCATATCTTGCCAATTCTCATCAATAACTGCTTCACAATCAATATTTTTCACCCAATAAGGGTCAAACCTGAAGCTTTTCCCAGCACGCATATTTGGACCTCTATCATAGCTCCTATTTAAGAATAATAAGATAGGCCTATGATCATATTGATAAAAATCGAAATTAGTCACCTTTCCTTCATCAAAATGAAATCTCCAATCTTCACTAGCAAAGAATCTATCCAATCTTTGTTGAATATTTTCCCTACCATCCCTCTTATTGTTCCAAGTCATTTTAGGCCCCGAGAAACCTAAATCAGTCAACGAACATTCAGTTAAGACATTCTGGAACTCCAATATAGTGGAAATTGATTTTTCTAATCCCCCTACTTTATCCACCATACTAGTAGTTTCATTGAAGTCTCCCCCACATACTCATGGTAAATGTAAATTATGAGCCAACCGTCTCATTAAGTCTCATGAATGATGTCTTTCCTCTCTCTTAGGATGACAATAGAAACCCGTAAACCTTTACTTAAAACCATCAGACATAATAATAACATAATCAATATGCCAAGGGGGAATAAGATTTTATTTCCACATCCCATTCATCCTTCCACAATAAGATCAAACCTGCACTTCTGCCACTACTGTTCATATGAAAACAATTTTGAAAACCCAACTTCCTTTTAATATCATCAACTTTCTTGCCATAAAGTCTAGTCTCCAAGAGAAAGACTATTGTAACGACCCGAAAATTTGGTTATTTGTGAATGATGATGTGTATTACGTATTTATACTCGTATTTGAGTGATCGGACAATGAAGTCGGTGAACGAATAGGGATACTAGACGAGCGGGGACCGACAGTTGGGATATGGGTACACAGGGGATTTAAAATACTGTTAAAATACAAATAAATGAAATTTTGTATAATTTAAGTAATTATTTAAATGAACAGAGAGGGACTATGCGCACGAGGAGTCGAACCGGATCGAAGAATGTTGTTTGAATGCGAGGAGTTGGATAGATACGCGGCACATAGTCTATGGGATATGGATTGTTAAAGTGATACAACTGTAATTTGAAGAGCCCTTAGATCAGCCTCGAGATGCATGAATAGGTGGAAATGAATGCCACAAATGAGACAACACATTACCTACTTTACTATTTAAATACTATTCACCATCTCCTTTATATATATATACTATTCATCATCTCTCTCATTCCCTCATCTCACCACCGTCCTCACTCTCTTTCACCACAGTCCATCACTCCCCGCTGCACCACTGCCGACCATCGACACGGGACAGCCGGACCTCTCACCGGAGGTGTTGTCTCTCTCTCCCTCTCGGCTGTTAACTCTCTCGAACTTTCTCTCTCGGCCCACTCCTCCTCCCAGCTTAGCCGTGCACACCGCCATCGTTGGAGGACGAGTGGTGGCGGGGTAGCTCACAGGAGGTTTCCTCAGCTCGCCAAAGTTAGGGTAAGTTCCCTCCTTTGTATTCTCACTCTCTCGGTCCTCTCGGTTTTCTCTCTCGATCTCTTCCTCCCTCACTCGGTCGTTCATCTATCCTCCCTCCTTGGTGAGCACAACAGTGATCACGAGGTGGTCGATCGCTCGCTGGAGGTCTGGACAGTCGCCGGAAGTGGTGAGAAGTTTCTCTCCTTCTCCTTCTCCTTCTCTTTCTCTTTCTCGAACTTCACGGTTCTCTTCATTACCACACACACACACCATTATTTCGGCCACCATGGGATTCCTCCAACTGGGAACTTGGGCGTGGACGACCCATGGTGTCCCGACGTTCACGGAGACCCCAACGCGTGGCACATGTGGTGGTTTTTCGATGAGTTTGGACTGCCCTCCTATTAGGTATTGTGTTTCACCATTTTGATGTTGTGTGTGTCGTGGTCGGTTGTTGGGTGTTGCAAGGACCATAGGCTGGTCGGGGATGACTCCTTGGTGGTCCATCGGAGTCCCCGACAGCCCCAGAGCATCACCACAGCCGTAGAAATGGAGGGTACCCTCGGATTGTCATCGTTGTATTAATACTCAGTTCCTCGGTTTATATTTTTATGTTTGACAACTCTTGGTTGTTACTCCACCCCCTTGCGCCACCGCCGCTGATCGCCATGACCTGGGGTGCATCGAGGACACTCTTACGAACCTGTGGATGTTTCCCAATCCCCAGAGCGATCTATATACCGGCAGTTATAGTGTAATCTTATATGATGTATCGTTAGGTTGTTGTTTGGACTGTTTTGAGTCCTCGTCAGAATTCGCTGCCGTGGGCGACGCCACCGTTGTGCCACCGTGACCAAAGATGTCGGGGACCAAGTTAAGTCCATACTCGTGTCTCACGACCCTTGGAGTGGCCCAAAATAGAGGCATTGTTATTTATTTCTATTATTTATACATTTTATGTATGTGGTACTTTTGTCATTGGAAACCACTATCGTGGCGACTCTGCCGTCGATGCGATGATTTGGGGGATTGTCGCAGACCTTACCATGTCCATCATGGAGTCTCACAGCCCCCGGAGCATCTCAATTAGTGGTGGTGAGTTTTGTGAGCGTCATTTTATGTAATGTTGTTGTTACGCATTACATCGCAAACCATCGTGTATGGTAGGCACTGCCGCCGGACGCCATGACTAAGGGAGTGTCGGGGATCACAATAAAACTCTCGTGTGTGTCCCATAACTCCCGAAGCGTCCATATCGATGGTGATGAGTCGTTGTAATGGCGAATTCATGTGTGAGTACTTTTATCACGTTAAGTGATTGTTGACGTTACGTAGCACACGCCTACGACTTTTCCATGTCGCGTTGGCACCCTACAAACGTTGGATCACACTCGCGAGTCTCTCTACTCGCCGGTGTATGACTATTTTGAGTTCCTATTGAGTCGTTACTATCGAGCGATATTGATATTGTGTTTTTAAATCGATTGGATGGTAGTGACGTCGTGGTCACGTCGCCAGTTCATGAGACTATGACGTGACCTATTAACGACCGAGCCGAGTCTATAATTCATGAGTAGGCTTACATGCATTATGATTATCGATATCGTGATATCCTAGTCGTGGTTATTGCGGTTTTCAAGTCCGAGAGAGAGTATTTGTTTTCTACTTGATAGTCGAGTTATTCGAGTCATTTAAAACAATAGGAAAATGCTAGGGGTATCAACCTAGGATTAGTTAATGACTCGACCCATTTAATTGGAGTTTCCGACCTTGTCAGGTAGCGGGAAACTCAGAAATACGTGCTAGGAACGCAAGAGTGTTGTATACGAGTTGTAATAGTTCAGGTAAGTACACTTGCCTTAAAGCTTGTGTACGTTAGTAAGCCAGTTAAGAAATTCTCATGTGATTCATTATCATTTATTGCTATTTTTGCTATTATCCATTGTTGGCATTCAAATTCCCTTAATTGCTTGGTATGTGTGTTCTTGGCGTAAGTGTGTCGATATAGTATCATGTGACCCACACTAGTTGGGGAAACTTGGGTAACTACCCACAGTGTTGTGTGAACCTGGGTACTGATTGTGAAGGTGTCATGTGGCCCGCACCAGTTGGGTTAACGCAAGCCACTCTTTGCAGGAGTGCCTGACCACCCCTGGTGTTGTGTGAACCTGGGCACTGGATTGTTGTGGTTATTGTTGTGGATTTTGACTGCTTATGGCCTCTTTTGACTCTTAGAACACGCATGTTTTCAATTGCTATCATTTCAATCTGCTTATCATGCACATTGATCTATTTATATTCCTGTCTTTAAATTACCGCATGATATTTAAACTGCTTTATTTGATATTCATGAATTACTGTGAAATTCTTCTGGCATTACTTTTGATTTCTCTCAGTTGCTCACCGTCTAGTTTGTAACGGTGGGTGCAGATATCCCGGAGTGCAGCAAGGGCAAAGGCCCTCTACTTGGTTATTTTCTCTGAGGACCACTCAGAGTACGGGACTTCAAGATTAGGTTAGATTGATTCATGTTCATTGCTTTTTGTATGATGTTTTATATATATGATGTTGGTTATTGAACTGGGGATCACTTTTTGAGATGGATACTATGAACACTCGGAGTTTCCACATTTATATAGATTTTCTAATTTTTGTTTGATTGAGTTATTTCCCAATACTTGTTTAATTTTTCCGCTGCGTATAATTACAATAACTCTTTCATAAACTGTTAAATTGATTAATTGGAAGCTGACTAGGCTCGTCAGGCTCGCTGAGTATTGGCTAAGGACCTGTACGGGTCTAGGCCGGGCGTACCTAAATGCATTGGAAATTTGGGGCCGTCACAACTATCTCCAGAGAAATTTTACAAATTAGAAGCCTTAAAGAAAGCATATTGATAGGGTTCTCCAATCCCTGCACATTCCAACATATTATCGTCATATATGTCGGTTGTCCTGGTTTACCAAGACTGACGATGGAACATTAACAGAATCAGAAGAGCCAACCATATCGATAGTAAAACTCTTTGATTTTTTTACAATAGTAGAGGCCATTTCAGAACCTATATTCAATCTTTTACCATTTAAATTTAATGTAACATTTGGAGACTTAGTGTAACGGCCCATTTTCCAAATAGACCGCCACAGGAGGCCAATGCGGACCCACAGTCTGTCTTACTAGTGACAGTTGTGCTCTACATTGAATTATATCCTCCATTTTATCTTTTTAAACCTTATTAATTATCTATTTACTGATTAAGTTGTATTGAAATCAAATTATATGTTAAGTCATCAAAGAATCCTTAAATTCACACACAGCGGAAGCCTTTAACACATTTACTCAAACAATGATATTATAAATGTGTAACCTAAACCATAAACCTTATGTGGAAAACCCATATATAACCATAACTACCTCTGAAGTCACAAAAAGATCGATATACACAAGGTATCTCAAAATTTCCAAACCCAAAATGAACAAAATAAATATAATACAAACGTACGAGTCAGGCTATCTCACCAACAAGGTACTGGGCGCGACTTCCCCCCCCTTGCTCATACTAGGATCTGCACTCAAGCCATCATAAAAGGCAGATGACGAGTCCAGAATGAGTATTCTCAAGGAAATTAAGTGAGCAATATTGAAAATAAATACTGAAATTTAAATAAAGCTATTAAATAAACATGCGGAAATAAATATAGGCAACTGCACTCATCGCATGAATAAATAATAGGAAAAGCTCAAAGTGTGTTCCTAGTCCCTAAGGTCAGACTACACCATAATTCGGACTCTTTCACAGAATACTGTCGGCGAATCCGACTCAAGCAGTGCAAGCATCTGGATCCGCTTGATGGCCGCGTTACACCTACGGCGCACCGACACATGCCACGACATGATACTCGGGTCGTGCTATTCACCGAGATCGATCTGGTAGCACGTGCTATGGTGTAGTGGACATACACACAAGAATGGAACGGAGGGAGCCCCGCTCATCCGCCCATATAATCATAACCAGAATAGAGTATTGAAATAAAAGAAATTGAATTCAAATGCCAAAAGAAGTAAATACTAAATTAATTTCAGTTAGGATACTACACACCTAAATTCGCACTCCGCATCCCGAAATTCAAACCCCGGTCTAGCTCCAATAAACACCCGATAATCAAAATTATCACCTAAATGTACCTAAGATTATTTGTAATTGAATTAGCTTCAATTTGATATATTATGTTAATTTTACGTTTTTCGAGGTAAAAACCCCGACAATATCTCGATAAAATCCCAAAATTCATTTATGGAACCTTTTTCTAATTTATCTTATTTTTCTGGATTTTTCTAATTTTTTTCCATAATTTTTAACTATTTTTCTTCTATTATATATACATTCATATATATACACATATTCATATATATATTTCTTCTTCATTTTCGACCAGAGACACTTAAGCGTCTCTGGTTCGAACATTTTTTTTTTCTCTTCAACTAAACCATCAACACAAACACCAACACCAACATCAAACATCACTAATCCACCATTAAAAACATTGTTTTCTTCAAACTCAACAACACCCACAACAATAACAACAACAACGCCAACAATGACCAACAACAACAAACTCACCTCACCCACGCGTCTCTTCTCCAACACGACCTCCTTCTCGGCCAATCTCTCTTTCTCTTCTCCTTCTTTCCCTTCTCGATCGATCGATCTCTCTCTCTGTCAAATTTTTGTAATGAAAATGGGTGTCGATGGGTTTTTGATAAATTTTGAGGTCAAATGACTATTTTGCCCCTATGATCTTATCCTCATCCTTCATAACCAAATGCCCTTTTTGGTCATTTCACAATTATTTTTTTTTAATATTTTGATTTTTAATATATATATTTATATATTAAATTACCTATATATATAAATATATATATATATTAGCCTAGATTTTCGCACCTACAATTTCGTCGTGCGCGTCAACGAGCATACTCGGGCGTGCACACTACCGTACCAACCACGCGTGTCGACCACGACCCCGCGTGTCCCTAGGCGTCTACCAATTTACTATTTTATCACATTTAAATCATTTAATGTGTATATTATTTTCCTCGGCCTAATATTTCGTCTTTAGTCTACCCGGTACCCGCATCGACACGCATATCGAGGTGAATACTTAACACACAATCCCACATGTTAATAGAAAAATAATTACATACATCGCGATGTCGTTTAACCTATTTTAACATAAACATCACAAATTTAGTCAAAACAACACTCAAAACACAATTTACCTAACTCCAGACGCGCTATAACCTAGCTGCGGGTCCCACGGGTGTCTAAGCTATCCGCCACATCTGCAATACGTCACAAATAACGGCGAATTAAATTCGAGCCATTACACTTAGCTGATTGAATATAGTTCATTATATATGCAGGACTTCTTACCACCTTTTTCCCTTCTCTTCCACAACTCAAAAGTTTAGAAGGATTCATATGCGATTGGCGTGTCATCCTCTTCCATTTTCGAGAGGATCCAACATGAACATCATCAACATTAGAGATATCACCAACATTCAACTGAGGAGAACCTGAGACCTGCACAAAAGAGTTAGCTGGTAGAGAAATGTCTTTACCCTTAGAGAGTTTAGAGCCATGAGAGATAATAGCATCACTTGAAAGAAGAGAGTCATAAGTTGTAGTAACAGGACTGTTCTTCGAAGTCACCACTTTAACAGATAACTCATCGACAACGGGACCTAAGGTAATATCCTGTTCCATATCCAGCGTTCATTTTACTATACATAGAGTTGGAGGCCTAACGGTATTTGGGAGAGAGAGAATAGGCGTACTACCCTTAATGTGACTTATATTAGGAGCAATACCCAGTTGGCCCTCCCTATTTCTACTCCCCAAAAACCATTCTTCAATCGCTTCATTGTTAGGAGTCGTTGGACTATGGACCGAAAAATCTGCAACTGTCTCTGAAACGAAATCAACTGGTAGATTATGAACAATGCGACCATAGTTAAAACAAAAATCTGGTAAACGTTCATACTGAAAAACTACAGGAATCTTTTGTTCCGCTTCTTTCAAATACACCTTCAGGCCTATGGGTAAGGGTTCCAACAGATTCAACTTAATATGAACTCATAAAAACTTCCCATCATAATCACCCAGTCAACCTCTTCTGTCTCCCCAATTTGATTTCCCAGAAGAAGGCTACCTTTACAGTCATACATACCAAAGGAACCTTATGGATTTGAACCCAAAATGAAGAACAATTAAAATCAAATGCTTCCAATTCCCCAACCCCCTCTGGTTTGATTAGAACAAGATGTTGGTTATCAAAAGACCAAGGACCACCCTTAAGAACCCTCTCTCTATCATAATCATATCTGAAGTAGAAAACATAAGTATAGTCCCTTGCAACTTGCTCCACATCAAAACCATTTGTGGCGTTCCAGAATCGCCGAATAGTAGACATAAATCCATCACGATTAACAGATCGAATGCCATAGATCTTGCCAACAAGACACATCTTAAATTTGGCACTTCCAGCGGCAAATATCTCCTTCTCCATAGTAACTTCCTTCGTATCAACATCATTAAGAGCATTAACTAACTTATCAAGATCAAACGAATCCATATCGCCCCAAAAATAAATAAGAAAAGAAAGAAAAAACTAACCAGATCTAATCACAAGAGATGCGATAGATAAGAGTAGATCTTTCACCATAACCAGGGTCTTTCGAGGGAAGCACTGGAGAGGGAACTAAATCTCGTATATTTTCAAATTCTTTAGAAGGATCTATTTTTTTTTTATCTCTTCCTTATTTTTTGTCACTCACAATATATATATTATATGGAAAATTCTACAATAGAAACCAAATATATACACATGTCATTGAAACCCCTCAAAATGTGTTGTGCATTAAATGTTTTATGCATTTATGTTACCTCGATTAATGTGTTGGATTTAAATCTAATGATTCTAAATAGTGTACTCATGGCATGAGTATATATTTAGTTCTCATGGTAGAAATACCCTATATATATATGTACTAGTTTCACGACATGCTTCGCACGAACAAGCCCAATCGCTACGCTCGTAGAAATTAACTATAAACTTCAATATGATTTTATTTATATAAAATAAAATTCAATCTCATAGATGTATATATTCAAGTAATCACATCTTAATTAACGAACTTAGAAAATTATATCTAAATTAAGAAGGTCATACATTTGTTAAAATCTATTTCAACCCAATTGATGAATCCCTAAAAAGATAACTATAATCAGTAAATTATCGGACTTCCCCATCCACTGACTATGATAGGTCTTGAGGAAAGAAAAAGAGCAAGCGACAACAATAAACCAGATAAAGAAATGAAAAACGTAATACATGTAAAGTGATGACAACAACTTCCATGCTTTCGAATCTTTCTTTCTCTCTATAATTCCATTAATGACATTGTTGTTTTGTAAATCCAATCTTAAGCTATGGATGTTTTAACTTTCGTATGCGTAAGCTTCACTGTATTCATAAAAGATCGGTTTCTTCTTTAAAAATACAAGAAAAAAAAAATACTAATATATAGTTTAGTTGTTCTGCTTCAATGTGTGCAATTGAACTCCAAGGAGAATCCTACCAAAAAAAAAGAAAAAGAAAAGAAGATACCTCCAAGAGGGTCTACTAAGTAGAACTCGCGTACAATACTTCGATCTCACATTTCCTCAACCGAAAAAAAAAAAAAAAAAAAAAAAAAAAAAAAAAACTATTTACATTCATAATGTATCATAATTAATAAATAACTAATTAAACAAAGTAATAAAGAGGTGAACATAAATTATATACATACATGGAGTGCCAAAGTCATAAGGGCTCCAATAAAATCCCACTCCCAAGCAAGTGTAATGGCTGTTGACAAGCACAACACGTGTTTCTTCTCTCACTATTCAGTATGGGATTTCACTGAGGAGAAGCGGAATTGGTTGGCCAGTTCTAACTGAAGTTCTATATACAGTTGTAATGAGCCTGCTTTGGTTCTCTTTCACGTTACTGATCAATGAAAATAAACATTTAGAAATGAGCAAACAAAGAAGCTAACATTATCATTTCCTTCTCTTTCTTATAAGTTTGAAGAAACTTCCTTACTTTTCATTGACTTGTTAACAAAATTAATGCTCCCACACCTTTTCAGAGGTTAGGAAATTAAAATAGAATCTTGAATATGTCAGCCACGGCCTTCCAAGAAAACTTATAGTTAAATATCACATATTGGCCAAGTCTAATGTCTAGAGCTAATTGCAACAACAGACACTCTGACAAATTACGTATCAGGTGCATCACATTCCAATCGTATCATAAATTTGGGTGCAAAAGCAACCATAAAAGAAGCATTGCATATTCTTTTGTACACATTGATGAACTAACCAATTACGCCTAGGATTTGAGCAACTACAAAAGAACCCTAACGGGGTTGTGATCTGTTAACCAAGATTCTTAATGTAAAAGGAAGGCTAGCTCTAATCATGTACCTAGAGGGCTTAATAATAAAAGAAAGCTAAATCAAACATCAAATACACACAAACCACTCATATCATTATATGATCACAAACACAGCCAAGTGATCTCCAAAGTTTCAAATAGAAAACCGATGAGAAAAAGTGATCACCAAAGTTTCGATTAGAAAACCGATACCAAAGAACGATTAAACTTTATTCAACAAAGAGTTCGAACAACACCTATTACCAAATTATGTAGAAAATAGAGAGTGCGGAAAGATTTAAATACATAAATACACAACACCTTACAAAAACTGCACACCAAATCTAGAAGTTGGAATTCAGCTTAAGAAACTCACCTGATTGATTGTAGATCGACTAGATGCTATTGAATGCTGAAACAGAGAGGGGAGAGACATCTCTAATAAGAATTGGTGTTGGAGATATTGGAACTTGAAAAATGCTTCAAGTGAGTTTGAATAAAAAAACTCTTTAGTCCCACATTGCTCACTTGAAAGAATACAATCTCTTTATATACAAGCATCTACTCTAAAGATTTGCTTTAGAGAAACTCAATGGATAGAACCCAATATATAAATGAAAGATAGAGCATTGGGGCCTTTAGGCTTTGGGCTTAGATTTGTTAGCCTTGTAAAACCAAATAAGTTTTTATTTTTTATTTCAAAATTAATTTTGACAGTTAATTTCATTATTTTGTGAATAGGTGTGACTGTTGTGAACAGGTGCGACTGTTGAATATATTGTTTTTCGAACTTAAACAGACACATTGGTTTGAACCAGTGCCTCAAGTTCTATTTAAGTAGAACTAAAACACTGGAAAAAAATAGAATTTCAAATTTCGTTTTTTCTGAGAGAGAAGGAAAATCACAATTTGGCAGACTTTTGAACTTGATGATTTTTTATTCGAAAGAGCATCCGGTTATATCCTGGGGGCAGATCTTTGAAGAAAATTCAATCACCAAATTCAAGAAAATTTCTGTCTTAGGACATTGCTTCTGTGCAAGCCTCCGGTTAGAAATTTATTTTCTTGATTGATTCTGTTATTAATTATTTGTAAAACTTGTTTATTCATATATATTAGTATCATTATTTATTGTTCCGAACAACAGGAGATAGTGATGATCAAAATTACGAAAAAATATGAGTCACTAATAGGAATTTGTGTTGGGAAAAAAAGATTTAGGTTCTACTAAGAAGCCTATAGGAATATCATGACTAAAAAGCTCAAGCATACAGATCTTTGCTCATAACCTCAGTCCCAAATTAATTGGGGTTGGCTTCATGAATCAAACTCTTCCATTGTAGTCGATTAAGTGCAATTAATAGTGAGTTTTCTAACCATTTAAATCTCTCTTAATTAATGCGTCCCAAGTTAACTTCAGTCTACCCCTACCTCGTCGAATTTCTTTAATTTTTATTGAGTCAAATTTTTTAGTAGGGACATTTGTAGCTTGTATTTGTAGGTGTTCAAACCGTCACAATCACCCTTCCCTAATCTTTGTATCAATTGGTGCTACTTTTCTGTACATCTTGTTAATACAAAATTTTCACATTGAAACTTCTTGAAATAAATCTGAACCACAGTTTGGTGATGTTTGAAAGCAAATGAAATATCAATTAAACTCATTTTCTTTTAAGTTTTCAAATTACTTAGTCTTGGTGTTCTAGGATTGTATAAAATCAAACATTCCCTCCCAAAAGGTACGGCAAGAACAAAGCGTTTCGTTTTTCGAAGAATACATCAATAATTACAAGGTAAAGAAAACCACGTAACAATAGTGTACTCATGGCATGAGTATATATATTTAGTTCACATGGTAGTAATATATATATATATATATATATAAAATAAAAGAAAAATGATCAATCCAAATTAGATGAGGTTAGAATTGATACTAAATCAAAAAAGTTAAAATATAATTAATAAATTACAAAAGTTATGATATAATTGATACAACTTATAAAGGTTGGGATATTTTTTAAGGCCAGGCTATTCGAACCCCACTTTTTACTCCCTATACCCCACTCTTGTGAAATGACCCAATTACACCTCCATATAAAGGGTTTTTACTTGCGCATAAGGGTTTTTACCCCTCCAATTACCACTTTCTCTAACCGCGCTCTCACCACCAATCAAAATTCGACGAAATTCGAGCAGAACCCCATCAATTTGATGTCATAGGTGCATTCTTCATCTCGTTTAGTGTCGATTTTGTAGTTTTTTATGTTTTTTTCCTTTTTAAGTCGATATTATTTGTGGTTTTGTTGTTGGACAGGGCTTTGATTTGGGGCTTGAATCTTACATTTTGGGTTTAAAGTTTTGATGGAATCAAAAATATCAAGCGATTCTGAGCAAAACGCATTGTTTTTTGTCATCTTCACGTATTTTTTTAGGAGCTTTGAAACAAAATTGTTCGTTCTTGTTGCTCGCGGTGTTCAGAAGCACAAGGTCGACAACTCTTAAAAGGTGTCGGACGCAAAGGACCGACAACTCTTAAGAGGTATCGGCCGAGGTCTCGATTAGATCCCTCTGTCACCCATTAAAATTGAGTTTTCTTCACAATCTCGGTCGAATTCTACCCGATCGAATTCGACCATTACCCCTATAGAGGTTGTGGTCAGAGTCTGCCGATACCTCTTCATAGGTGTCAGCCTTATGCGACTAAATTATGCGGGCGACACTTTTTCGTTTCTAGGACACATCGCGACCACACCTGACTTTGTTCAACGAAAAAACACTCCTATAACACTTGGTGATCTAGTACAAATTCTCTACAATGACTAAAATCAAAAAATATAGATGATTGAGGGTGATGGGGTATGACCGTATGGGGTGAGCAAGGGTATTATTGTTGGAATTTTTTAAAAAAAGGGGTAAATTAAATAAAAGGTGGGGGTAAACAAAGTAAAAATTCAAAAACGTGGTAAAAGAACTAAAATGTGGGTTCCAAATAGCCTGGCCCAATTTTTTAATAAGAGAGAAGAGAAAGGAGTTCTCATTTACACCACTTAAAACGTATACATTTTTTAAAAATAAATTGACCCATTTACCCTCACCACACGCACCACATTCTCACCTACAAACCACTAGCTCACAACCACCACGACTGCCAGTTAGGGGTGGGCAAACCGCGTGGTGAAAATCCTCAAACCGCCACCAAATCGGGAGTTTACGGTTTGACCATTTTACAAAGTACCACCAAACTATGAACCCTCAAAACTGTAACCAAACCGACTGCGGTTTGGTTTTGTAGTTTTTCTACAACACATTTTTTAACAAAAAAAAAACTAATGCATTCCATATATACAAGTCTATACATGACCATCAACAAAACACATATCCATACATGATCATCCATTAAAAACAAATGAAATACCCAAACTCAATTAAAATTATAAGTCTAAGTTCATTTCAAATTTTAAAACAACATGAATGGGCTTCAACGCCATTTCATTTCATTCTAAGTTTGGAGGTGATTTTTTGGTTTGGGAACCGCAGTTTTCTATAAATGAAAACTATCACCAAACAGTGGAATCGCGATTTTCAAGTTTTCTAAACCACCTCCAAACCGCGATTTTAAAAAATTAGACCTGACCACGCGGTTTGGACGGTTTTGCGAAGACCGCTGCCCACCCCTAACTGCCACTGTCACCACTGTCATCCTCGCCTCTACTCCAAATATATATCTCGTATAAGAAAATCTCCAATGGAAAATGTGGATTGGGTGTGGATGTGCGCCACTTAAGACTAAATAGACATTGAACTAAAAAAAAATCTCCAATGCAAATATGTATTTTGAATGTGCAGCTGGCGTAGTGTGTAAAAAATAGACAGTGTTCATTCTTAATGTTTACTCCTAGACAATGCAATCCATAGACTCGTCAATAGTTCTCTTATAGAAAAAATAAATAAAAAATTAAAATAAAAAAATGCAATCTACATTAACCATTGTAGAGTACTTATAATTTGAACTTCAATATCCTCTCCACATTATCTACGTGGTATCAATCTACATTTACCATTAGAGACGCTCTAATGCTCACTTTCCACGAGAAAGGAAACAATGATTCATTGACATTGCACTCTGACAAAATTAAAACTTGAGTAAGAAAGGATTTTATTTCATCATTAGAAGGCTAGGTGTTTGAATTTGCAAGTTACAACCAGAAGTTTGCAGAATTACAACACACAAATTCATATAATTACCTTCATATAAAAAATAAAAAATAAAAAACCTTTATACATATATAATGTAAAACCATCATGTGTCTCACAAAATTAAGTTTAATTTACGTAACTTATGATACCTAAAGACTTTTGAGATCTCATTACTGTTGTCAATTTGATGGAAATTGGTGTTAATGTAGGAAACTCAATGGTTCTTTTTCAATCCTATAAAAGGGTGCTTGTGCCATCAAACATTGTGTCGAATGCATTGAGCATCATGAGGACGATAAGATCTTTAGATTTTACGTGTCTATATATAATCGCTTCCGTATATGGCCTATGCATATCCGATCAACAAGGCTATAATATACATAGAAAATCTACGTACACAGAAATAGAAACCATCTCTTAAAAAAATCAAGACACAAATAAAACACAAATTCATTGTACAGAACACAATCAAAGGTGACAAAATCAGACAAGACCCATTTATATAATTTAATTTGCTCGTTTTGATTCACAAGGGCTTTCAGTTTTTGTTGTGGGCTCTTATATATTTATATACTAATTAACGTAGAAGTTGGCCCTTATATATAGCCTGTTTAACCCAAAACCAAACCAACTCAACTGCTAATTAATTCTACTGAGTCGACTCAATCCAAGACTCCTCTCAAGCTCTAGAAATATAATCAACAAAACGATCCAACTCTTCACCCTTCCGAGCAGCTTCACGGACAGCCACACCCAACTCCCTCGCCCTCTCCCTCACCACCATCCCCTCTTCCTCCACCATCAACTTGTTCACCACTTTCGCCACGCTCTCCGCCCTTGCGACGCCATCTCGATCCGCCCAATCCCGAGCCACCATTCCCACCCGCAACACGTCCGTCACCAGAATGGTGTTCATCGGCTGGTCTGAGTGCATTGGCCATGCCGCCATCGGCACGCCCATGCTCAAGCTCTCCACGCATGAGTTCCATCCGCAGTGGCTCATGAAACCGCCTGTAGACGAATGCGCTAGAATCTCTAGCTGCGGCGCCCACCCTCGCTCTACTAGGCCTCTTTCCTTCACTCTCTCTTCGAATCCATCTGGAAAATTGCTCATGATCACTCTACCTTTGTTGCTGTTTTCGTTGTTGTTGTTGGCATAGATGTCGGCTTGATCTGCATTCCTAACAACCCAGATGAACCTTTGGCCGCTCTGTTCTAGTCCTAGAGCTAGTTCTATTATTTGCTCGCCTGGTACCGATGTCATGGTGCCGAAAGAGACATAGATCACTGAGTCTTTTGGTTGGTGGTCTAGCCAAGCCAAGCACCGATGGCGAGGCGTGGTCGGAGTCGGGGAAACTGGGTTCAGTGGTCCTAGTGCCCAGTAGTTATGGCTCCGACGCCGATGGGAAGCTTTAAGATTCATGACATGGAGCAAACACTTAGCGTCTAACGCTTCGCATGTATTGCATAGCATACCAGAAGCTAGTGCTGGATTGATCTCCCGAGCGCTATTTAAGATCTCCAAGAACTCTTCTGCCAAACACTCCTTGAGAGACACTCGTCCCAGAAGCTCACTAAGAGTAATGTTGTTGTCAAACACTACGTCATTGTTATTGGTTTCGTTTTCTAAGGACTCGGCAGCCTCAGCCTCAGTGTAGAGTAAGGAGAAGGCCGAGGCGCCGTAGAATGTGTAAGCTTCTACGTTAGGGAGGAGAGAAGCTTCTTGGGCGGCAAAGGCCATGGGGGAGTCGTAGATGACCACAACACGGCGGGCGTTGGAGGAGAGGCGACGGAGGAGCGCGGTGAAGGGAAGACGGAGGTTGGAGTCAGCCGAGGCGAAGAGGGGGATGAGGTGGGTGGGGAACCTCGTTGGGGAGTTGGGGTTGGGAGGAAGGAGAGGGAGGTCGGATGGGAGAGGGAAGTCGTGGAAGTGAATTGGAGGGGTTGTGGTGGAGTCCCAACCGTGGACGCGGCTCTTCGCTTGCCGGTTGTGCGTCGCCGAGCAGAAGTAGTTCACGGGAAGGCCTCGGGAGGATAGGCGGCAGGCAAGGTGGAGGTGCTGGTTCAAGTGGCCTTGGGCAGGGAGTGGCACCATCAACACCACCACCTCCTCTTCCACCGCCGTCCCCCGGGGCTGATGCCCAACTTCTTCTTGCTGCTGCGACGTCCTCCACATTGCTATGGCAAAGAGTGGAAGATGAAATTCAGATAGTTTTGTGTGGCTGCCTTGGCTTTGCTGTGAGGATAGGTATGCCACAGTGCAATGTATTTAAAGCTAACCATAACGTTTTGTTTCTTAAATACACTTACCAATCTGAGTTAAACGTGCAGCTACCAACTGCACGGTCTGTCAACCTGCATTCAAGAACCGTTCTAGATGAGCATCAATAGTGAAGAAGCATTGAAAACTTACAACACAGTGATTTTTTTATTTTTTTATTTTTTTTTCTTTTTTTTTGGGTCAAGTGTAGTATATCTAGAAACTTATTAAACAGTGTGTGTTATTGCAGCGCTCCACTATACTAATTAAACAGAGTTGAGTGGAAGCATTTAATTCATATAGAGTTACATATGGAGGACAATTGAATCCGGGTAGTGCTATTTGGACTCGTGAGTCCGGACTCAAAATTTTTTTTAATTTCAAATACACCCTCCAGCAATTAATGAAACAACCATAATCACTTGTAAAATTCTTATTATACCCCTTAAAAAATTTAAAAGCCTCCCTATGTGTCCGGACTCATGAGTCCAAGTAGATTTATTGAATCCCAAATTAGTTTTCCTCAGGGCATGCAACATGGCTCAAACACTTTGATTACGCTCGATTTATTGCATTTTGGAGGAACGAACATGAAAATTACTACAGAAACTGTAAATTGATTGTTTATCAATTACCTTGGCAAAAACTTGTTCCTGCCTTCTTGAATTGCCTTTCTATTGAACTAACAATGAGGCCGGCTTGGTGTCTGATTTTCAATTTAAACCTTGTCGGCACTACTCTGTATTCTTTGGTGATACCCTTGTATCTTGGCGATCCAAAAAGCTACCAATGCCCGTGCCATCAAGCACCAAGTCCAAGTATAGATCCCTTGCTCATACCAAAACTAAAATCACTTTGGATCGAGTCTCTCCTAAAGGGAAATGATGTATGGAAATCAAAATAAATTGAGACAGAGCCTAATTAAAAAAAGATAAGTTCATCATGTTTGATTTCACTGCAAATAAAACTCATACATGAAGCATATTTATGATGCAACAATACAAGCATGCATAGATATTAGGAGCACATACACATCATGGTTCTATTAACTACCCCACAACATTAACCCACAATGAAATACATGAAACAAACCACTAAGTCACCAACTACATAACTAATTGATGAACCAACAAACAATAGTGGATGATTTGTGGGGACTAGATAACTAATTGATGAACCCACAAACAATAGTGGATGATTTGTGGGTACATGTGTTGTCATTAGTTTATGGATACGTCAAGTAGTTATGTGGTTAGTGATCATTTAGTGAGTCGTTTCATGTATTTCATTGTGGGTTAATGCTTTAGTTAGTGGTAAGTGTTCTGTATAGTTAATAGAGCCATGATGTATTTGTGCTCTTAATATCTATGGTAAGTGTGTAATTAGGCATTAGTTAGTATAGGTTTATAGGTGTTTATGGACTATATTTCTCATTTGTGGTGACAAACTCTCGTTTTGTGGATTTCATGTATTTCGAGCCTAGAATATGAATATAAAGCAAATACGGCACTCGGGGAAGAAAGTACAAAGTTCGGGATTGAGCGACACAATGTTGGCAACGTTTGGTCAAGTTTCTTAATGACCCATCTTCAGTATAAAGGCCATAACTTACTCATCTCAAATCCAAATGACTTGTCGTTTTCTTTTTTGGAAAGTAGACTCCAAGCTAAAAATTTTTATGTCTTACAAGCTTCTTCAAATTCGGCCTCTAAGTGGTCGAAAATCACGTTGCAATTCGGAGAAGCATCCCATGTCGTAAGTGACGCCGTAGACAAAATAAGCCACGACGTGACTTGCAGCGTCCAGACCAGAAGCTCACTTCTCTCCACGCCGCCAGGACGTCGTAGCCTCCAAACGGTGCGACGCCAAGCGTGGCGTGGACCCCAGAAAGTCAAAAATTCCTACTTTTTTGGACTTGTTAGGGTGAAACTCACTTTCAGTGGTTTCATATAAATAGGAATAGGTGTTATTTCGAAACTATCTCTTGTTTTACTTGAGAACTCGTAGAAAACTAGATTTTTGGCTTGACAATGTCCGGCTAATCTCCATCTTCTAGGCTGGGGGTGGATCGGATGAGTCTACAACTTGGGATTTCGTTATGAGGTTTATCTATTCTTTTATTCTTGATTCTCTTCTATGATTTATTTCCTTTATTACTGTTTTCATCCTAGGGTTAGATCTATTTGTTTGTGAAAGGATCCGCACATGCATATTATGTTGATTATCCTTAGTCATTGAAGTCGAAACGTCCGTTCTCAAGCGGTAGACTCATACTTGTAACAGTTGGTCATCCGATCAAGTACCTTAGGGATCTAGGCTAAATTGGGAGCACCAGCGATCTGATTGTCTAGGTGTAGTGCCTTTACGAATCGAAGTAATGTCACAAACGTATTAAATCTGGAACACTAACGATTAGGTTGTGTATTTGGTTAGAAAAGTAGTCAGCGGTCGTACCTTGGCTATCGAGATCAGGAAGAGCGAGTAATCGAGTGCGTCACCAGGCCTATAGTTGTACTAGTTCATAGTTGAGTCTCATATCTTTTAGAAATCGATGACTAACAAAATCATCCCAAGTTGTATGTTAGAGTCTGTGATACCGAAAGTCTAGATTACATTCTCATTGAATCTTCCTTACAAGTTTGTTCACCAATTTCTCACTACTCGCCATTTTTCCCTTTCCCATACTCGAGACCTAAGTTGAGTTACTTGGTCCTTGAGGTTCGACCCCGAGCTTACCACTACTACAGTCTTTGTGATTTCCGGTGAATTAATTGGGTAATTTACTTCGACACGTTCGGTGCGTGTCAAATTGTATTGTTGCATTATAAATATGTTTTATTTACGAGTTTTATTTGCAGTGAAATCAAATATGATGAACTCATCTTTTTCTAATTAAGTTCTCTCTCTCTCTCTCTCTTTATTTTTTAATATCCTTACATCAAATTCATCACCCATTTAAAATGCAATTTCGGTAATTTGGGGTGACAATCGCAGCACAAGTGCACCTGCAAAGAACCTTGTTTTCCATGCCAGAACCAAACATATCGAACTCGATGTCCATTTCATTCGCAATTGAGTACTTCAAAGATTACTTGAAATTCAATAGTCCCTTCTCAGGAACAACTTGCAGCCTGAACAATCAAAGAGCTAAATATTATCTTATGTAAAAGAGAAGAATATATTTACCAAAAAAAAAAAAAAAAATATATATATATATATATATATATATATATATATATATAACCCAACACAATCAAAAGATGCTAAGAAGCCTTATGTTTTCAGATTCTCTACTTAATTATTATATAGATCAAAGCAATTGAAAATGGTGCAATCGAAATTTGCACTATGATTCATGAAGCAGACTTTCTACATCAACAATCTTGACAACATATAGGCCAACAATATGTACTTATAGCAGATTTTATTGTAACATTTGATTCACCTAAATTCCATTTCTGGAACCATGTGTTGCGTCGTCAATCCGTTAAAGTTAAACAATTGCTAAAAATATAACCAATATAAACTATATATCACTCACCAACCAAGTGGTAGCACACCACTAGTTTGGCATGTGCACCTACCACGCTTACCTCTATCCGCATTCAAGTTTTCTATTGTTGAAGTTGAAGTCTTTCTAGGTTGGAGTGGTGTGAGTAGATCTCTTATCAAAAAGAGGAACTATTACCCATACCAGTATTTTAAACTAAAAGTAGCAACGGCAGCAGTCTTCATTCTCCAAGTGATCATGCTTCGGTAAAAGATGGCCTATAGGTAAATATAGACTAATTCTCAGAAACTGAAATTCTTTATTGACGTATAATAAACATGAAAGACGGCAAAGTACCAATGCTAGTAAATACTAAGTAGTGTAGTGGGCATTCATAAACAGGGGAGAAGACCAACAACTTATAGGCCAAGGTTTGATTCATGGTATCGAACTCCATCAAAATCAAGGGAGATTACGCCACCAAAATCAAAAACTGTACATACTGCAAGATGATACCACCTTCGTTTTTGTAAAGAATCACTGGATTTTGCTCAATCCTCTCTAAGCCATGATATCATTTTGGGCAGGCAATTCAAACCCCACTTTTTGCTCCCTTTGCCCCATTACTTCATTGTACCCCAGTTTTGAATTTTTTTTACTGCTTATACCTCACTTTTTTTGTAAATTATTCCAAAAGTACCCTCATCTTCAACACTCCTACCCAACTCACATACCCCATAACCAAACTTGTCACCACCCTCATTGTTTCATTTTTCTTGCCTTATCGAACACTTGTTTGAGGTCGTCAGTGCAGTAGGAGTGTTTTAGTGACTCGAAGCCCACCGGATCCACGCGAGGGACCACCGCGATTATCTTCGTTTTCTTTTGGTCTTTTGAATAACTTTTTTGCCCTAAAATTTTGTGGGTTTTGTTCCCCACGAGATTCTCAATGTATTGGTGACATTTTTGTGAACTTTGTGGTTTTCCTTGGTTTACAGTTGAAGGTGTCGAAATGTACGGCCACACAAGGCCGAGACCTTGTAAAGGGTCTCGGTCAACTTTAACCGAGAGGGTTGGAAAGGTATCGACCACACTCAACCGACATGCTTTTATTAGTATCGGTTCATCAAAACCGAGACTTATGAATGTCTATCGATCATGTGCAGTCGCTATGTTAATAGATTTGCGGTTTCATTCCTTCGATACTCTAGTATAGAATAAGTAGACTATCATGGGGTGCACACAACAATTTGGTGGGGTATGACTAGCATATCGGCGCCTAGAGTGCGAAGTTTATGAGTGTATATCGGAGATCTTCGGTCGAAACACTTGAGTGGGTTTGAGTGATGTCTGTTAGGGCGGTGTACAGAGAGCAATTCGATGGGGTACGAGTATCATTTCGGCGCAGCAGGGCCGATACTTAGAAGTGTTTCGCGATCACACAAAGCTGACATGAAACTATGGGCCTCGATCAACATACACCGCTATGTACTATATATTGTCGGACGCACAGGACTAAGACGCATGTTGTACATCTCGATCCTGTGTGTCCGCACAACCATGAAAAACAACGAAAATTATCTCGTACTGCTCGGATTTACTTCGTTTTGGTAATTCCTTCAACATTTTCCTCCCTACAATGCGTTAATCAACGCAAAACTTAAAGCCCTAAAAATAAGAATAAATGCAATAACCCTAGAACAGTCAAATAATCATCAAATGACCCAAAAAAAAACCAAACGAAAGGAAATTGACTAGAGAACGAATTTATCGAGTTTATTTTGTGTGTTTTTGCACTTATTTAGTCAGTTGGAGGTCGAGTGTAGGGTTGGAGTTCGTGGGTTTTCCGCAGAGTGCTCTTGGTTCAAAATTTCGTGGGAGTAGTGGGGTATGGGGAAGTAAAGCATTTTTATACATGGGAGCATCAAAGACATTTCAAAGGGGGTTAAAAAAAATTCAAAAACGGGGTATAAAGAACAACAAGTGGGGTCCGAATAGCCTAGCCTATCATTTGTCAAGGTAAATATAAATAGGAACGACCGAGTCCTATTAAAGAGGACTTAAAAACCATTTTCTTCCCTAATCTGGATTTTGTGCTCAAGTGTTCAATAAATTCAAGGACCTATCACTCATGGAAAGTGAAGAATACTGTGACATGAACTTGAAACCTCCAATTTGCTAGTGCTAATGTTAACCTACTTCTATACCAGATATCTTGTATAACTCTTCCAATGAGAGATGAAACATTTTCATATTGACCTCTGACCAAAAATACAACACATAGCCTCAGTCCCAAATTAACCTCTGACCAAAACTAAACTTGAATAAATGAGGAAATTTTTTCATTGGTACAAGGGGTTTGAGCTTGCAGATACAACTAATTTTTTTCATGTTGTCCTATAAAATTATTGTGACCGGTTCAACATCTATCACAAAAATGTCTTGGCCTGTTTACAGGGCAAGGGACTTCTTCAAGTATCAATCCTTACGTAAAGAAAACACCTGCACACAAACCTCACATCCTCAAGGTTCCTACCTTTATCCTTCAGTTCTTCCTATCTCGATTCCACTTCGCACTAGGAGCGGATTTGACTCTTAATCTGGATAACCTCATGGGAAAGAAGAATTATCTCATACACTCGAAAGGGATTATATCATTTCACTTCTCTTATATTTTTCAAGGACTCGATGATGGCAATGAATTTACTTATATTTCATGTTGCAACATACCTAGTTCTAATCTAGTACTGAAGATATGAACAGAAATACTAAAGTTGTTCATAGAGAGGCATCGTGCTCCTTGGTGGTGATCTAGGTCACACATTATATGCATCATGAACATGAAGCTAAGAATTGCAAGGTGCCTAGGAGATCTCGAAAAAAATTCCCCAGCTTAGGTGACGCGGTGCCTAGGCGACTAAAAAGATATTTATTAAGAGGCCTTGAATAATTAATTATTTATTCATAGGTATTTCAGTAACACTAATTTTCAATTAGTTATTGTGATCCATAATCAATATAAACTTCAAGGATTATAGACACTTGTGGGGCGGAGAATCCACGTTCCCTACAGGGACCTATTGCCTGTGGGGTGGGATGGGAATTGCCCTCTCACCGTGGGATTTCCCACCCCGTTCCTTATGGGGATCCTCGCGGGAAATCCTCCTGGAGTCCCCTCCCCATTAAGAAATAAAAACTAAATAAATAAATACCTTCAAGAGGAGTTCGACCTAGGACCTTGTTCTTTCAATACTTTTACAAACTAATCATTATACCATTCTCAATAAGTGTAAAGTTATATTTATTATATCTATAAATTAAATTTACTTTCTTCTATAACTTAATTAATATATACTTCAAAAAAACTTAATTAATGTAGAAACTTTAAATTTATATATTATTGTACTGCAATCAAATAGTTATGACAAATTAATCATTATTTAGACTTTACTATAACACGTTTGATTATTGTTTATTCATAAATGATGTATTACATTAATTTTTTACTTTTGTTATTCAGTATATGGTGTATACCTTCCTTGCAATGACATGGGTGGGAACTTCATCCTCTGCCCTGCCCTGCCCCGCTCACATCCTTATCAAGGATCGTAATTAATAAGTTTTTAGGTTCTTATATACAATTAATTGTGTTAAGATTTTTGGTTGGGTAGGTATTCATATTATCAAAATTAATTGTAATTACCCTTTTCAATTTATAAAAAATTATTTCGAAGAACACGGCTTGCCTAGGCAAACAGCCTACAAGTGACGCCTTGCAACTGGATGAAGTTTGGGAAACATTCAGCTCGCGAATTTCTTATCCTTTTTGGAGCCCTTCATCTTACAGAGTCCCTACTCGAAAATAAAGATTTGAATAGATCCCTAAATAATTAAATCCACGACACCTACACCAAAATTCATCTTTTAAGCTCACTCCAAATGGATGGCATGAGCTAGAGATTCTGTCATTAATTCTTTCAAATTGATGAAGACCATAAAATTTAAAATCGTATACAAACTTACACCAATTTTCTTTTCAAGAATCTCATTTGTCATATAACCCATGCGAAATTCTGAATTATTTTCCTCATAGACTCAAACCTCACAGAAATCAACTTTTTTACCCCATTAGAACAAAAACAAATTTCAAAAGGAACTCATGATCAATTCTCTAAAAATCTAACCGCCCGCTTGAAATATCCCCAAAAATTAATCTAATGTAAGTGATCATATAATTCAATATTTCAAAATGCGCAATTCATACAACGAATTTGTTGATCTACTCTTAATCCGACAACAAGATCTACATAGAAATGAAATTAAACAGTAACTCCAACAGAAACTAAACAGAAGTTCAACAGACCTAACTCACAAGAACATGAATCTCTTCATGCAGTGTGAATCTGATCAACATTTCAACAACAAAACCCACTTCTTTTTTCCACTTTTGCTCTTGTTGATGTTCACAAGGGCTTCTACTTTTTTTATGGGCTTTCATACAGAATGTAAAGGTTAAGGCCCATTTAACCACCTAACGGTCCTTTACCCATCAATTCGGTGTCAACTTAATATCAAACTCCACGGAGGCCACTCAGCCCAATCTCCTTTGAAGGTCTACAAATCTATATCTATATCTATAAAGGAAAATGTTTAGGCGACCCAGTTAGGGGCACATTTTTGTGCACCTAGCTGATGTAGACAATGAGACTCACTACAACAAGATGCCTTAACTGGGTCACTTTAGCATTCTCCATCTATATATCTATAGAAACTTTTTTTGTCACAAAGTCTATAGAGACACCTAGCATTATGATATAATAATATTAATTGTTAATTTTTAAGTTTTATAATAGTTTTTGACTAACCAATCTCTATTTTTTTATTCTAATTAGTATATAAAATATATATATCTTTTTATGAAATGTAATTTTTTTTTTTGAAAACATGAAATGTAATTATTAAGTCGCCTATTATTACAATTTTTAAGCCTTATTTCAATTTTTTGGAATTGCCTATATTTTATTTTTTTGTGTTTGATTTCCTTAAAAATACAAATTTTTAGCTCATCTTATCAAATAAAGAGTAGACGGCTATTTTTTAGCGGGGTCTTATCTCCAAATATTTTTGACTGACGTGATATGTTTGGAATTAGGATGGTCAAATAAAAAAAAGAAAGAAAATATAATCTTACACACTTTGAGCGCACATTTAGAGTGCACACTTTGTCTTTTAGCTCATTTATGGCTATTTCTTATCTCCCAAGGTATGGGCCCACATCTAACAAAATACCATAAATGAACTAAAAGACAAAGTGTGCGTCCAAAGTGGATCATTTTATCATTTTCTAAAAAAGAAAACGTTAATATTGATAGGTATGTGGTTGGTTTGTAAGGTTTAGGGAACTCACTTGGACTTAGATTTCCATATATACGAGGTAAGTTGAATTGCCTCAATTTATCTTTTATGCCACAATATTTAGCATATTTAGGTTCATGTTGTGACGACTCTCATCTTTACATAAGGTTCATCAGATCTAAACCATCACCAAACCTGTGACGTCCTGAATCCCTTAACATAGCACCATCCAGCTTCATATCATAATTAAGTCATAATCTCATCCACATATGACTTAACTACGTATACGTATTAGTCAGCCTTTTACCCCATTCTCCTCGTTCTTTCGCGTTCAGGATAAGTAATACAAGTATTGTGACGGCCCCAGTTTCCCATAAAACTGGGTCCCACCTGGCCTAGACCTACGTAGACCCCCAAGTCCATACTCGTGATGTCAATGCATGCCTAGTCAGCTTCAAATCCCCATTTCATCATTAAGTTAACAATTTAAAATGGTGAGTTATTAGATTATATCTTGATCAGGTGATTCACAGTGGAAATAAATTATAATCAACTAAATAACTCAATAAATAGGAAATCAGGAACAACCTATAATGTAGAAACCTTGAGAATGTTGGATAAACATGTAAATCTGGTGACCAAATATAGCAGTACGATAATACACGATATGTGTGACGGCCCCAGTCCCACAATCCTAAACTAGGGCCCGCCCAGCCTAGACTTACACGGACCTCTGAGCTAATCTTGTTGAGTCACGCAAGCCTAGTCAGCCTTCCTTACCATTTACCATTATTAAGCAATGAAAAATGGAGTTGATCAATTACTGAGCTATTATAGTTATAGCGGAAGAAATTAAATCTCAAACTAATCAATTAAACTCATAAATGCTAGTTAGGACAACCTAGAGTGTGGAAACCCCGCATATATATATTATCTGATATAAACAGTCAGAGAAGAATACCATCAAGATATACATGCCCAAGATCTCTCATAATTCAAATCTCAGTGTTTCAAAACATATATGTACTATAATACAAAAGTACAACCTACGTCGGTCAAGAAGAGAGTCGCTCCATATCCTCATATCAAATCCCCTAGCTGTAAAGTCTTCCCCTTGTTGGATTGCGGATCTGCACTCTGTCAAACACAAGAATGACAAGTCCAGGTAAGTAACGTCAAGCAGGACATATATACAACATTTCGAAATAAATGAAACAGTATAAATCATGTCGATGGAAAGAAATGTAAAAGAAACGCATGAATATATAAAGATGGTAAATAAATCAATCGAAAGGTAAGGGTCCAAAATATAAATCTGAATAGCAAGTAGTCCCGACCAAAAGGTCGTTGAGTCGCGACAAAAGCCCAACAGATTCAGGTTCAAGACGAGAACACAATCTACCAACCCTAACCCTTGTGACTATGAGATATACATGGTGCCCGGATAAGTGCCTCCAATGTACACTCAATTGGGAGATATCAGCAGTGCCTAGATAAGAGCTTATATCACATATAAAATAATAATTGTGACTCACTTGCCAATGAACCACTCAACCAATAGGAATTCCAAGAGATATAATGAACAGAGCAATAACAACAAATTAAAGTTCAAGAAATAACTGTAAAATTCTTCACTGATTTACTTACCTGTATCCAAAGCTAATACGCACTCACACGACTCCGACTCGTCCCTTAAGAATCTCCATATGCCTGTCAATGTATTGCAATTCCCTGATAATCATTAAATTTTGGTATTCAATTAAATCTCAGAAATACCCAGTCCGACCCCAGCATATACCCGACTATCATAATACAAACCCTTAGGTCTCCGGGAATCTACTTCGTGTTTACCTGTTTGGTAAACTTTATATTTTAACTCCCAAATTATTTAAAAATAGGAAAGTTAAAGTGGTGGCACACTTTTCATGGAGACTTTTTGACATAAAAAACCCCCGACAATTTAAAAACTAGCTTTCTTATAACTTACTCAACCTTTTTTATTTTTCCTGAATTTTCTTGAATTTTTTGGATTTTTATATGATTTTTTGTTTTTTGTTTTATTTTTATTTTAGTTTATATATATATATATATATATTTGGATTGAGCTAAACCCAATAGGGTTGGCCCAACCCTGAACCATAGGTCTGGGCCTGAGCCAAACCCAGGCCCGACCCAGGGAGGGGGTGTACACGGGCCGGAGACGGTGTGCGTCTCTTGTTCGAAATACACTTTTTTTTTTCGTTGGGGTTGGGCTCCAACCCCAACCCTAAATTGGGTTTGGTACCCTTGTTTTCCTCGGACGAACTGTCATCCATGGCAGTTCATCCGAGCTTCAATCCACACTACAACAACGAAAACAACAACCCGTCAACAACAAGACAACGATCTCAACAACAACAACTAACCTCCTTTACCTCTACACCCAGCTCAATCTTTCGGCCTCTCTTGATTTCTCTCCTCTCCAGTTTCGTTCTCTCTTTCTCTCTCTTTTGATTTCTCAAAATATGGAGAAAATGGTGTGTCAGTGGTGGTGATTTTTAATTTTATAAAGGGGTAGCCAAAGTACCAAAATACCCTTCCATTCTTATATCTTTCTTTACAAACCCAATATCCTTTTTGGTCATTTCATATTTCCTTTTTATTTATATATAGATATATATAAATATATATATATACACACTTGTATTTTTGTGCTTATAATTTCGTTGTGTGTGCCGACGAGCACACTCGGATGTGCACACAACCGTATGACCTACGTGTGTCGCGTATAACCCCGCATATTACTCAACGACCACTAATTTATTATTTTTATTCGCTTTATCAGTGTTTTATTTAAATGTATCCCCCGGGATACCGTATACCCTTAAACTGTTCGTCCGAAACTCGTAACGAACGTTTTTCTCGGGCCGAACCCGTTCTCCAACATCAACGCTCATACACAAACGTCCTCACATGTTTGGGACATTGGAATTTACATTCGGGTAATAACATATAATACAAACACCGAACACAAATAACATACCTCGGCGTCGACGATCAAGAATTGAACAATTGTATCACGACAAGTGGGGCGACGTATAACCTAAATTGATATGTGGCATGAGTTAGATTGTAGGGTTGTTACAATATCCCTAATCACTCAATCCCAAAATGTACCACATTGTTATCAAAAACATAAGATACAATAATCACAAGTTAAAATGTATAACCTACAGAATAACATGAAAGAAATCGCTCCGAAAGTTCTCAGAGGAAGTCACCAAGCATTGGTTCATTTCCTTTGCTAGTGTAACGGCCCAAATTAATTTAATCAGGATTAGTGTTAATCGCGAGGATTAACGGGTAATTCGGGCGTTACGTGAACAACTAGGTCGACTCGAATATGAGTACCCAGGTTATATTATGTTATTTGTGCTTGTTGTATGTCTATTATTGTGATGTGGAAAATTTAATATTTATATAAACATCACATGTGTGTAAATTATTGTCGAGCGAGTTGTGAGCCGGGGTTTTAGTTCGGTGAACGCACCAACGCAGGGTTTAGTAGCAGTGAGGCTGGGCATTGGGGCTAATTAGATTTAAATTATTTAAACATGTTATAGTTGAAGATTTATTTAATTAAATGAAAATATATAAGCTTAGGCTAAGCTAAGGAAATTAAATTTGGTACACTAAGCGTGGGACCGCCTCGGGAAGCGTGCCGGACACGGGGCACGGGGTGCCGAGTGGTCGGAGAATTAGTGTGACCATATCCACAAATTTATGAAATTTATTGATGACTAGAATAGGTGTTATGAATTAAATCAATTGAATTATAATAAAGTCCTATAGTTTGAAATCAATAATCAGTACGCCTAGGATTTTCATCGAGATGCACAACAACGAAATTCGAGATACACGGTATTATGATAAGGTGTCAAAAGCTTTGGTGACACAGGATGATCAGTGGCGGTTGGATTTACCTCGAGATGCGTGTGCACGTGAGATTAAAATATCACCTATATATACAACTCGATGGATCAAATGCATGCAAATCCAATATTTGCTCAAACAATTTGAGGGATCTGTGAGAGAAATCGGGTTGGAGAAAGAGTAGATTCGAGCTTTGGAGAGGTGATTTAGGCATCAAAACGGAGATACAAGGTAATAAATCCCTCATTGTTCTTGATTTTCCATTAAAATGGGTGTTGGTGAAATTCGAATTTACATTGATTTTTAATGGTTTTTGGAGGTCATCTTGGAGGTTTTCGAGTTCTTGTGATGAATTACACTAGTTTTACTCGGACTTGCATTGATTGGTGACGAATTTGGGTAATTTCGGATTTTTGTTGCATGCATGAAATCCGAGAATTGTGGTTTGTTTTTGTGGATTTGAGGTGAGATTTCGAGGTTTTAAGGGTCTTCAAATGAAATAGAGTGAAGAGAAATGGAGAGAAGAGAAGAAGAAGCAAGGAATTAAAAAAAAAAAATGTGTAGCAGAGACGACAAATCGTCTCTTTGGGGAAGAAGGTGATGCACGCGCGCGTGCATCTCTTCCCTGAACCGGGACCGGGAAAAAGGTAGAAAAGTGAAAAATTGGGAAAAATTCTAGAAAAATTGGGAAAATTGGGAAAAAGGTAGAAAAATAAGTGAAAAATATCAGAAAAATTGGAAAAAATTCTAGAAAAATATAAAAAATTAGAAAAAGGTAGAAAAGTGGTTTCGAAACTTTTCGGGTATTTTTGGAACCCCGACACAGCTGGGAGAGGTACCACAATTAGAAAAATTAGAAATATAATATAATATCATAAAATTATATAATATGTTTTCAAAAAGTATAAAACACTATAATATGAACTTCAGAGACCGGGAAACCATAGCTCGGACATTGGGGAGCTAGGTGGGGCGTACTGACGGGTCCGAAAAGTCGGAGTGCGTATTTTCGGGTACGTAAAACCCAATTGAACATCACTACTGCATTTACTTATTTATTTCCATTGAGCTTTATTTCCTTGAAAAATCTATGATTTATATTCCTACTGGGACGGTCGAGTTTTCCCGTCTATGTATCCGAAGGTTGTGTGGTCGCTTGCTAGGTGTGTGGTCTAGGACACAGTGGTAGAGTCGATGGTATGGACCACGATGGGGCTCTGATCCTCGTACACATCTTGTATAGGTGGTGCACAATCATTTGTTTATCTTGTGTTTATATTCATGCGATGAGCTTTGAGCGATTGTCGCATTTACCTTCTATTCCGCATGTTTGGTTAACACTATTTACTTGTTCCATTTATATTCTTAAATTATAATGCACGGTGGTTTTCCTTGGGATTTTACTTACTGGGCTTGCCATCTGCCTTTTTGTGGTGGCTGAGCGCAGACCTTATGTATCAGTAGGGGCAAGGAGATCACGGGCGACAAAATCTTTACTTGTCCACTGTCGAGGACTTACTGGTATGTGTATTAGTATTAAATCGTTTTGATTATTATTATTGGGAACTTGTGGTTGTTACATCTTCAGTACTAGTATATAAACATTCACTGATGGCAGTTGTCGCCTATATACCGAGTACTTCCGGGTTTTCCACTACAGGTTGAATAAGCTAACTTTATATATAATGCTCTTTTAGGGATATACTAAAACTTCCGCTGTAAATTGTAAACTACATAATTAAATGGCATGAAACTTAAGAGTTTTTAAATTAATTGGATAAATGAGTGACGTGGTAGGTATTTCCGGTGCACGAGCAAGGGAAATGGGAAGCCACGGGGCGGCCTCGGGAATTTGGGGTCGTCGCAGTTGGTATCAGAGCAAGGTAGATATGGCTTTGAATTAAATAAAGTAAATAAAAGAGCATAAACTTTAAAAACAAATTAGATGTGGAAACCCGATGAATTGCCTAGAACTTTTAGTTGGGAAGCAATAAGAAATGGGTAGTTAACAGAGCTCTATGTACGTGTTATGATTCTACTGTGTATTATATATGTATACGTATATCATGGAGGATTACATACGACGCACGTTTTTCGATGCAGATCAGCATGGATGGACGGTCTACTATACCCTCAGAGACGAGACAAGCTGGCATTGTTATTAAGAGTCCGCAAACTACAGTGAGCTTGGAGGATCGACTTACAGCCCAGGAAGTTCAGATGACAGAAGTACTCCGAATATTACGGGACCAGGGCGTCGCGATTTCAAAAATAGCTGCATCACCCACGACTGAGCCACTAGAGCGACAACGACTTTACCCAACGTTACATGAGGGAAATAATCGACAGGGATTTGCGAGTACCAAGAGGCAGGCAGGGCAGAGTTCTGGAGCCGTACCAGAGAGAGGCACACTGAAGTTAGAGACGAAGGAGACCAGTTTAACAGACAAAGACGGGATCAGCAGGGTCGACAGGATAGGCATCCAGGGCAGCAGAGAGGAGATGAGGGGCATGTGGTGTATGTTTCGCACTCGCACTGTCGAGCAAAGAAGACAACAATAAGCATCAAGCAAAAGACCGGACGGGGTCGAGGAACTGGAGTCAGGGCCAGAGATCCGGTGAAAGGCCGATTAGGAGGCAAGAAAGGCGCAAATGTTATAGATGTGGACAGAGAGGACATTTGAGTGTTGTTTGCCAGACACCGGCAGTTGCAGTTGCAGAGTATCAAAAGAGACGACGACGACAAGCTGCAAAGAAGTCACGACTTAGAGATGTTCGAGATGGACAATACGAGCCGGTGATGAGTGAGAGCAAGCAGCGACCGCGACCACGATGAGAACACCATATGCGCCTAGTTTTGCTACGTCAGGTACCGGTGGTTCACAGGAGAGACCGTGATATGTTCAGATATGTACTCACTGTGGAGTTGAGGGACATATACATTGGGAGTGCGCATTGATCTTGATGGCACCGACATTTGTAGAGCCGTTGCGTGTTCGAATTCCGGGTTCAGATCGTATTTGAACCATAAGTTAGGGCACTGACAATAAAGTGTCAACTATATTTTTGTGTAAATTATGGTAAAAACAACGTGCGAGTTGTGTTATGTATAAAGACTTTCAAGTTGTTTTTGGTTATAATTAAATAAAGCCTAAGGATTTTTGCTATAAAATATATGTATGGGATATATATATTATTGAGAAGGTTGTTTTATTCAAACATAAGAATATGAGTGTAACTACCCTGTACATGATTTGGAGCTTGCATCAGTTGTGTTTGCGCTGAAGGCTTGGAGACGCTACCTCTACGGAGAGGAGTTTATGCTTTACACTGACCATCAGAGTCTACGCTACATTTTCACACAGAAAGATCTTAATAGGCGTCAGAGGAGATGGTTAGAGCTGCGAAGGACTATGACTTCACGATCGAATATCATTCCGGAAAGGCTAATGTAGTGGGTGGGTGCATTGAGCAGATGCGAGGTTGACGATGACCGAGACTCGACACATGGGACCGTTGGAGATGGCGTCGATTATGAGCATGTCGGACCTTTCGGTTATGCAAAGATCTACGGTTGTGGTCGGATGAGAGGTACAGAAACGGTGTCACTGGAACGGTATCGAAGTGTCAGAGAGCTGATGGGCTTTATGGGCGGTTCAGTAGATTGGCACGGGATCCCGAGTGCACTGATTGGGCGGAGACATCTGATGGATATTTGCGGCATCGAGGTCGACTATGGGTATCAGCCATGTCAGAGAGACGAGACAGTATATTAGAGGATGCTCACCGGTCGTGATACACAGTTCATCCGGGCAGAACCAAGATGTACCATAACTTGCAGAGATTGTTTTGGTGGCCGGAGATGAAGGCTGATGTTGGTGAATATGTTCGAGGGTGTCACATATGTCAGCAGGTGAAGGCGGAGCATAGGCGACCTGAAGGATTATTGCAGCCGTTACTCATTCCTCAGTGGAAGCGGGAACACCTCGCTATGGATTTAGTCAGTGGTGGAACTGACGGTGAAGTGTACAGTTTGGTGAACCAGGATGTTACTCGGGATTGTTAAATTTTGAGGACGAAATTCTCCTAGTTGGGAAGAATTGTAACGGCCCAAATTAATTTAATCAGGATTAGTGTTAATCGCGAGGATTTAACGGGTAATTCGGGCGTTACGTGGACAACTAGGTCGACTCGAATATGAGTACCCACGTTATATTATGTTATTTGTGCTTGTTGTATGTCTATTATTGTGATGTGGGAAATTTAATATTTATATAAACATCACATGTGTGTAAATTATTGTCGGGCGAGTTGTGAGCCGGGGTTTTAGTTCGGTGAACGCACCAACGCGGGGTTTAGAAGCAGTGAGGCTGGGCATTGGGGCTAATTAGATTTAAATTATTTAAACATGTTATGGTTGAAGATTTATTTAATTAAATGAAAATATATAAGCTTAGGCTAAGCTAAGGAAATTAAATTTGGTACACTAAGCGTGGGACCGCCTCGGGAAGCGTGCTGGACACGGGGCACGGGGTGTCGAGTGGTCGGGGAATTAGTGTGACCATATCCACAAATTTATGAAATTTATTGATGACTAGAATAGGTGTTATGAATTAAATCAATTGAATTATAATAAAGTCCTATAGTTTGAAATCAATAATCAGTACACCTAGGATTTTCATCGAGATGCACAACAACGAAATTCGAGATACACGGTATTATGATAAGGTGCCAAGAGCTTTGGTGACACAGGATGATCAGTGGCGGTTGGATTTACCTCGAGATGCGTGTGCACGTGAGATTAAAATACCACCTATGTATACAACTCGATGGATCAAATGCATGCAAATCCAATATTTGCTCAAACAATTTGAGGGATCTGTGAGAGAAATCGGGTTGGAGAAAGAGTAGATTCGAGGTGATTTAGGCATCAAAACGGAGATACAAGGTAATAAATCCCTCATTGTTCTTGATTTTCCATTAAAATGGGTGTTGGTGAAATTCGAATTTACATTGATTTTTAATGGTTTTTGGAGGTCATCTTGGAGGTTTTTGAGTTCTTGTGATGAATTACACTAGTTTTACTCGGACTTGCATTGATTGGTGACGAATTTGGGTAATTTCGGATTTTTGTTGCATGCATGAAATCCGAGAATTGGGGTTTGTTTTTGTGGATTTGAGGTGAGATTTTGAGGTTTTAAGGGTCTTCAAATGAAATAGAGTGAAGAGAAATGGAGAGAAGAGAAGAAGAAGCAAGGAATTTTTTTTTTAAAAAAAAGAGAAAATGTGTAGCAGAGACGATTTGTCTCTGGTTTAAACCAGAGACAAATCGTCTCTTTGGGGAAGAAGGTGATGCACGCGTGCGCGTGCATCCCTTCCCTGAACCGAGACTGGGAAAAAGGTAGAAAAGTGAAAAATTGGGAAAAATTCTAGAAAAATTGGGAAAATTTGGGAAAATTTGGGAAAAAGGTAGAAAAATAAGTGAAAAATATCAGAAAAATTGAGAAAAATTCTAGAAAAATATAAAAAATTAGAAAAAGGTAGAAAAGTGGTTTCAGAACTTTTCGAGTATTTTTGGAACCCCGACACAGCTGGGAGAGGTACCACAATTGGAAAAATTAGAAATATAATATAATATCATAAAATTATATAATATGTTTTCAAAAAGTATAAAACACTATAATATGAACTTCAGGGACCGGGAAACCATAGCTCGGACATTGGGGAGCTAGGTGGGGCATACTGATGGATCCGAGAAGTCGGAGTGCGTATTTTCGGGTACGTAAAACCCAATTGAACACCGCTACTGCATTTACTTATTTATTTCCATTGAGCTTTATTTCCTTGAAAAATCTGTGATTTATATTCCTACTGGGACGGTCGAGTTTTCCCGGCTATTTATCCGAAGGTTGTGCGCTCGCTTGCTAGGTGTGTGGTCTAGGACACAGTGGTAGAGTTGATGGTACAGACCACGACAGGGCTCCTGATCCTCAGTACACATCTTGTATAGCTGGTGCACAATCATTTGTTTATCTTGTGTTTATATTCATGCGATGAGCTTTGAGCAGTTGTCTGCATTTACCTTCTATTCCGCATGTTTGGTTAACATTATTTACTTGTTCCATTTATATTCTTAAATTATAATGCACGGTGGTTTTCCTTGGGATTTTACTTACTGGGCTTGTCATCTGCCTTTTTGTGGTGGCTGAGCGCAGACCTTATGTATCAGTAGGGGCAAGGAGATCACGGGCGACAAAATCTTTACTTGTCCACTGTCGAGGACCTACTGGTATGTGTATTAGTATTAAATTGTTTTGATTATTATTATTGGGAACTTGTGGTTGTTACATCTTCAGTACTGGTATATAAACATTCACTGATGGCAGTTGTCGCCTATATACCGAGTACTTCAGGGTTTTCCACTACAGGTTGAATAAGCTAACTTTATATATATAATGCTCTTTTAGGGATATACTAAAACTTCCGCTGTAAATTGTAAACTACATAATTAAATGGCATGAAACTTAAGAGTTTTTAAATTAATTGGATAGATGAGTGACGTGGCAGGTATTTCCGATGCACGAGCAAGGGAAATGGGAAGCCACGGGGCCGCCTCAGGAATTTGGGGCCGTCGCAGCTAGACTCTGCCCGATCTGCACCTACCGTCACAAACTAGACGGTGAGAATGTGATAAATTTGAAAGTAATGCCAGAAGAACAAAAATAGTAATTCATGAATAACCAATAAAAGTAATCTAAGAATCATGCGGTATTAAAAGGCAGATAAATAACAAAAATTGCATGATAAACAGACAGGCAAGTGATTCAATAATATTTGAGTGTCTATCGAGTCAAAGGAGGCTCACAAATGATCTATAACCACAACATATCCAAAACCATTTCCAGATCAATCCACAACCATTTCCACAACAAATCCACAACAATCCAGTACTCGGGGAGAAACTCATAATTAGGTGGGTGGACAATACTTCTACAGAAATATTCACGTTAGCCCATTTAATATGATTGCAAGAGTATCTTCACAACACACTTACGCCAAAGACACTCAACCAACGAATATAAGAATAAAATTCCAACAAATGGCTCAATTTAATAGAAGTAACAATAATGGAAAAATGAATTACCATGCACCTCTTTACTGGCTTACTAACGTACCTCAAATCAATCGTACAAACGCCAATCCTCGCGTGACTCTAACTTCAATTTGAATTCCTAAATCTTTAGCAATCATTTAAGCCCAATTTGGTTGAATTAGAGTCATTTCATGACCTTAGATAAACCCCCAAAGTTTCTTAAAAGTTTTGAAAACTATTTTTTTTTAAAACCAGATTTTACTGTGTCCAGACGCCGTAGGTGACGCCACCAGACTTAGGATCCCACGACATCACTTAGAGTGTGGGAATCCAACTTGTCTGGTTGAGACGTAGTGAGTGACATCGCCAAGGGTTTTGACCCACGACGTCACTTAAAGCATCAAACCCATTACGTCTCTGGTTTGGACGTCGTGATCGACGCCGTGGGAGATTATGCTCCACGGCGTCCCTCACGGCGTGACACCTTGAACCCTTATCCGTGGATTTTCGGAACCCCGGCTCGCGTTGCTGCGTTCCGAGCCTATCCCAAACCCTTAAGGACGTCCAAAACCATTCAAAACAAACTTTCCTTTGTGTCGAAACCCCCGACAAAACCCCGATTAAAAAATTACACTGAAAATCCCCCAAAAATCACTAAAAATATCACAAACTTCAAACCATCAAAACAATCACCAAAAGACCATTTGATCAACCCATTGATCATTAATAGAACACCAAACTCCAATAGAAACAAAATCCTAAAAACGTTGTCCGAAACCATCTCGACGAAAACCCTCAAAACAGGCGTCAAAACGTAGGGAATCACGTAAGGAGTTGAGATTTCATCTTATTACGAGTAGTTGGTCGATCCCCGACGTGAATCTGAGCTCGAAAGTCACCGAAACCTACGCTCACACCGTTCTCACGTGTGATCTAAAGTGAACAATGGAGGAGAGAGAAAATGTGATGATTATATACTCCCTCTTCATCATCTATTGCGCGTGTATCTCGAGGCACATTCAACAGCCTTCCTTTGCTTTAGCCAACAACTCTAACTCCACATGTTGACTCCATTGGATGACTTATTGGACTTCACAACTTAACCAAATTCTCACTCGAACCTCGCGTTCTCGGACTCATACCACATCACGACTCGCACGTCGTGCGTTCCCGAACACATCAACGTATTCGTATATTAATTATTTATTTCATTATTTTCCAAAGCCTAAAACCTCCGATAATGGGGTATCCTCAACAACAATCAACAATAACATCCCAATAACAATAAACACATACATTCATCAAGTTTTGTAAAATTTAGACATGCATTACCATAACCACTCATTTCAATTCAAATTCGAATTAAAACCAAAACCAAAGTTGTAATTCACTTGTATGTGTTCAAAAACAATGAAGAATGCTTACAAACCTCGTTTTAATGAAAACCCTATGATTCCCTTGCATCCAAGTTTCAATTTCAAGAATGATTTGGCAAAAAAAAATAAAGGGTTTGAACTTACTTTTGTTTGAGGCTTGAATCCTACACCAATCTCACTCTAATTGTGATATTGAGCTTGGATCTCCAACAAAAATTCCCTCACAAGCTCTAGGGGTTGCTGAATTTTTGAAGTGTTTGTAAACACAAAAAAATTTCCAAGTATTTTTTATATAGCCTTATTGTAATCAAGTGTGTACATCCCATCTCTACGACCATACATCCCATCTCTACGACCATAAAGGGTCCCTTTTTGGTCCAGCCATGCACTCAGTGATCTCCATTAATCCTCTACTTAAACTAATCCATAGGTTTATCACTTGGTTTTCTAGGCTAGCAAGTATCTAGGGGCGTCATTTTGCTCATTTAGTACAACTAAGGCTTTTTTCTCACATCCTAAGTAATTTAATTTTAGCTAGTCTAATCACCTCAATACACTCGGGAAATCACATTATGTTTATGGTTAGCACACTAGGTCACACTAACCTCCGACTAATTGACACTCGATGGGGGGCGCCTTGTCATGCATCTCGAGGCGCGCCGTAGCTTATACTTCGATGCTTTAAACTTAGGATATGTTGTAATTATGCCTTATTAAGGTTTCATTACATTCACTCGGTCAATTTAATAGGTTTTAATGTTTCATTAGCGTACCCATACCTTGCCTACATCGTTCGCCTATGCACGTCCCCCGGTGTGTAGTATTTCGAGAAGTTCCTTATGTTACAAGGCAAACAAATAACTTAATTGGTTGAAAGTTGACATTTTTGAATATAAGGTAAGTACTACACATACCATACATAAATAATATATTTCGATGTCGACTCTCGAGGGTTGACCATGCTCGCCACGTCAGGTCAAGCCCACGTCACTATCCTGTATTTGACACGCGACACGAGTTAGAATATTCAGGTCGTTATGTAGCGGCCCCAATTCCATTGGCCACTACGGCGTGCACCGCTGGCCCATAGTCTTGCCAACTCATCATCCGACTGTATCCCACGGTCACTCATTTCCCATTTACCAATTAATTTTCTATTGACTTTGATGTTATGTGTTAATAATTACTGATTCAAGTTAACTTAGGTTCCTTTAATATCATTTAATCTCAAATTACGCAGCGAAAAATTAAATTAACAACATAAAGATTTAACATGTATTTTATGAGCATAATACCTAAGTGGAAACCATACCAAATGTACATCATATACATATCATCAGAGATCCTTAAAATATCAAAAATATGACCTACTATTTATATGCAGGTCAAATCTACCTCTCAAAACCCAAAACCCCGCATAAAACAAGAAAAACAAACAAACATACGAGTAGTGATAGAGTTGTCAATCTACGTAGTCCTCTAGCTTGCCCTTCCCTTGACTCGTACCAGGATCTGCACTCAAGCCATCACAAAAAGACAAATGACGAGTCCAGAGTGAGTAATCCCAAGGAAATTCACCAAGTAATTACGTAAATAAAATGCTAGAATTTAAAATACTATAAATAAACATGCAGAACAAAAGAATACATGCAACTGTAAAAGATCATCGCATGCATAAGTATAGTAGCGAAGCAAAGTACGTGCACAGTAAAAATCAGACTAAGTCATACTTCGGGCTATTCCCCCAGGCACGGCCCGTGAAAACACTTCTAACGGGTGACCCTGGACCCTTTAGGTGGTCGGCGTACATCCACAACGCACCCACACAAGCCTATCATACTCAGGTAGTCTATTCATCGGCGTATGCCTAGACAAGTGCTATGACTTAGTAGACTCTATGCCCCGTAACGAATAAACACTAGGTGGGGAGTGAACTCAACACCGTAAAGACACCAGGTAGGAGTAACTCCACTATCGTAAAGACACCAGGTGTGAGTACTCGGCCATCGTAAAGCAATAATGAAACAGAGTAATGAATAAATAGGACTGAATTCAAATAAATAGAACAGTAAATACTAAAGTGAAGTTCAATTGAGATACTACACACCTCAATCCGCACTCCGCGTCCCGAAATCCAAACTCTGATTTAGCTCCAATAATCACCCGACAATCAAAATTATCACCTCAAATGTACCTAAGATTATTTATCATTGAATTAGCTTCAATTTGATATATTATGTCAATTTTATGTTTTTCGAGGTAAAAACCCCGATAACTCGCCAAAATCCCGAGAAAATCCCAAAAACTCATTTATTAACCCATTTTCTAATTTCTCATATTTTTCTAGATTTTTCTGAATTTTCCATAATTTTTAGCTATTTTTCTCTATTTTCTATATTTTATTCTATTTAAAAATGTTTTTAATTATTTAAATATAAAATAAAAATAAAATATTATTTAAATATTATGGTGGGTCCCCTGAACCGAGTCCGGGTCGGCCTGGTCCAGGTAGCTCAGTCCAGGCCCACCCGGGTTGGGCCCGGTCCAGGCCCACCCGGGTTGGGCCTGGTGTGCGTGCGTGCACCCTCCCCCTAATCATCTTCCTCTTCCAAACAGAGGCAGAGCCTCTGGCTCATTTCATTTTTTTTCCTCATTCCTTCTACCTTTCTTCCTTCCTTTTTTCACTAATGGAGTTGGGAGGGTGGGGAGACGACACATATCGTCTCCCTCCTCAGACCGATTCCAATTCTCGGCACACCCACAAACCACCACAACACACACAACAACAACGCACGCACAACATCACTGAACTTACCTCGAGCTCTCCTCAACTCCACTATCACGCGAGCCACCTCCTTCGTTTTCTCTTCCTCCTCGTCTCCACCTCGTCTCCTTCGTCTCTCCCTGTTTCTCGATTTCACAATGAAGAAATGTGGTGGCGTTGACGAGTTTATCAAAATTTTCAGGTAAAATGACCGAGATACCCTTGTGTCCATCCACTTTTTCTAAACAACCATATACCTTTTTTGGTCATTTCACTATTATTTTCTTAATCTCCTGATTTTTAATATATATATATATATATATTAAATTACCTATATACATATATATATATAAATATATATTCGCTTATACTTCCACGTCTAAAATTTCGTTGTGCGCGCCAACAAGCGTACTCGGGCGTGCATACTACCGTACCACCCATGCGTGTCGACCACGACCCCGCGTGTCCCTAGGCGCCCATCAATTTACTATTTTATCACATTTAATTCATTTAATGTGTGTAATATTTTTTCTTAACTTAAAATTTCGTCTTTAATCTACCTGATACCCGCGTTGATACACATATCGATGCGAATACTCAACACACAATCTCACACGTCAATTTAAAATATAATTACACACATCGCGATGTCGTTAACCTATTTTAACATAAACATCGCAAGATTAAACAAAACAATATACAAAATACTATTTACCTAATACGGCTGTACTTCAGCCTTACTGTGGAACCTACGAACGTCCCCGCTGGCGTCCACATCTACAATAACGTCATAATTAACGACAATCACTAATTGGGCCGTTACTGTTCTTCCCAACTAAAATGAAATTTTGTTCCAAAATTTAAGTTATAATAAACACTCACCAGTAAATAACTGAGGATATCTCTGTCTCATAGTCGACTCGAACTCCCAGGTGAGACCCTCAGTCTCGTGATGCTGTCATCGTACTAACACCTTTGGAATCTCCCTGTTCCTCAGAGTCTGTATCCTGTGATCCATAATCTCTATCGGTTGCTCTTCATATGTAACGTCAGGACGAACCTCAATCTGTCTAATATCCACCATCGGCCTCGGTCCTGACTTAGCTAACCTCAACATAGACACGTGAAACACTGGATGAATGCCCGTTAACTCTGATGGCAACTCCAACCTGTATGCTACTGTCCCAACACGTGCTATAACTCTGAAAGGTCCAATATACCTCGGTGCTAGTTTTCCCTTGATCCCAAACCTTTGATGACCTTTCCAGGGCGAAACCTTCAAATACACCAAGTCATCCACATCATAACTCAAACCCCCAAGATACCAATCAGCATACTTCTTTTGTCTATCTTGAGTTGCTTGCAATCTCAACCTAATTTGCCAAATCTTCTCAGTATGATCAACAACTTCAGGTCCAATCACTGCCACATCCTCTGGTGCTGCCCAACAATCTGGTGATCTGCAGGGTCTACCATACAAAGCCTCAAATGGTGGCATACCAATACTCGCCTAATAGCTGTTATGCGCAAACTCGCACAACGGCAAATACTCTTCCCAAGCACCTCCAAACTGCAAAATGCATGCTCTGAGCATATCCTCCAATATTTGTATCAATCTCTCTGACTGACCGTTCGTTTGAGGATGATAAGCCGTACTGAACTGAAGTCTAGTCCCAAACTGCTCCTACACGCTCTCCCATAACTTCGAAGTCAACCTGGGATCTCTATCAGACACAATAGATATCGGCACTCCATGTAGCCTAACAATCGTTCGCTCAAAAATAATACTCAGCTGAGGAAACGAATACTTCATCGATATAGGGATGAAGTGTGCAGACTTCATCAATCTATCAATAATAACCCAAACAACATTATGACGTCTCGCAATCTGTGGCAAACCACTAACAAAATCCATCATAACATGCTCCTATTTCCACTGTGGAATAGGCAGTGGCTGTAACAATCCAGCTGGTCTCCTGTGCTCGGCCTTAACCTGCTGACAAATATGACAAGCCCTAACATATGCACTCACATCGGCCTTCATCCCTGACCACCAAAACAAACGTCGCAAATCATGATACATCTTGGTCCTGTCAGGATGAATTGTATACCACGAACGGTGTGCGTCCTCAAAAATGTTATCACGTAGTTCCTGCACCTTAGGTATCTACAACCTGCCCCTGTGTCTCAAGCACTCGTTTGAACCACCAGACCAATCTGTGCAATCCAGATCCTGAGCCAAACAACTGAAGCGAACAAAATGTTCGTCAGCCCTTTGCCAATCAGCGACCCTCTCTAATGACACAATAGAAACACGCATCTGGCAACAGATATGAACATTAGCAAGAGCATCTGACAAACACAACATCGTCGCAGCCTCCAGTAATCCATACTCATGTGTCATCTGCCGTAGCACAGTCTGACTCTCTACACTGCTCCGGCTCAATGCATCAGTAACTACATTCGCTTTTCCAGGATGGTACTCAATCACGAAGTCATAGTTTTTCAGTAACTCGAGCCACCATCTTTGTCACATATTCAGATCCTTCTGAGTGAATAAATACTTCAAGCTCTGATGATATGTGAATAACATGAACCGCTCTCCATAAAGATAATGTTGCCAAGCCTTGAGCGCATACACAACTGCGGTTAGCTCTAAATCATGCACTGGATAATTTCCCTCGTGGGGTCTCAATCGCCTCGATAAGTAGGCAACTGGGTGTCCATCCTGCATCAACAGACATCCCAACCCAGTTCTGGAAACATCTGTGTTGACCGAGAAGTTTTTCCCTGCCACGGGTAAAGCCAAAACTGGCGCAAAAGTCAACTTCCTCTTCAGCTCCTAGAAAGCATCCTCACACTCCTGCGACTAATCAAATATGACATCTTTCTTGGTCAACCTCGTCATCGGCGTTGCAATCAAGAAAAAATTCCGTACGAATCGCTTGTAATATCCTGCCAAACCCAAGAAACTCTGAATGTCCGAAACTGATTCAGGTGTCCTCCAATCAATAATCGTTTGAATCTTGTCTCCATCAACCGATATCCCTTGATTACTGATAACATATCCGAGAAACTTCACCTCACTCAGCCAAAATGCACACTTGCTGAACTTGGAGTAAAGTTGGTGCTCTCTTAGCATCGTCAACACCTCCCTGAGATGTCTTTCATGCTCCACACGAGTCTTGCTGTAAATTAGGATATTATCGACGAAAACTATGACATATCGATCTAAAAACGGTCGAAGCGCCCTGTGCATTAAATCCATGAAGATCGCCGGCGCGTTAGTCAACCAAAATGACATGACTATAAATTCATATAATCCATATCGCGTACCGAAAGTGGTCTTCTCAATATCTCCCTCTCGAATCCTCAACTGATGATATCCCGATCTGAGGTCAATCTTTGAGAAGAATTTGGCTCCTACCAACTGATCGAACAAATCAACTATCTTGGGAAGTGGGTAACGATTCCTAATAGTCACCTGATTCAACTTCCTATAATCCACACACATCTGCATCGAGCTGTCCTTCTTCTTCACAAAAAGAACTGGAGCTCTCCAAGGTGACATGCTAGGGTGAATGAATCCTTTTTGCAGTAACTCCTCTAATTGGGTCTTTAATTCCCTCTGCTCCGATGCTGACATCCTATATGGCCTGCTGTAAAGCGGTTGAGTTCCAGGAATTAGCTTGATAATGAATTCAATAGCTCTCGATGGTGGCAATCTTGGCAAATCCTTAGGAAATACGTTGGGAAATTCACAAACAACCGGGATATCCTTAATCCTAATCACTGTCTTAATCTCTGGCTCCACCATAGCTGTATACGCCTTCATCTCCTGCGACGTAGCTAGTCTACCTCGAGTGATAGGTAATGCTGATGCATTTCTGACAAATGAAAACTCTGGAACTCCCTCGATGTGAAATGTCACTGTCTTACTAAAATAGTCGATATGTGCATGATACGACGATAACCAATCCATACCGAGCATCGTGTCGAATTCCAAGTATTCTAATACTCTAAAGTCAGCCGGTAACTGATGTCCCTCAATCTCAACCACACAATCCCGACAAATTCGGTTAGGATAAATCTTATCCCCAGCTGCTGTGCTGAGAACCAGATGTGTATCTAGAGTTTGTGCATCTAATCCTAACAATCCTATCATATGTCCAGATATAAAGGAAAGTGTGCTGCCTGAATCGAACATAACATCTCATATAATCTCTCGTGAGCCAATAGCCACCTCCCGGCTATCTTTGGGTCTCCGGCTCCATGAAAGTATCCTGGAGAGAATCTAAGATAATACTTCAACTTTTTCGCCTCCACTGTCATCAAACTCCCTAATGAAGACGCTACAGTTGGCTGCTCAGTAATCGAAGGAGTTACAACTATCGCAGTCTGTCCCTGAGTCTTAGCAGTAGTGGGAGCAACAACTGCATGAGTAGTAACCAATGGTGCAGCTATAACTGTAGTAAGAGCTGTCACAGTCTCGCGAGTCCTCAATAAATCCAACAACTGTGCGAACCTATTATCCACTGTCCGCGCTAACGACTCTAACGTCAATGTCGACTTAGTAGGATCGCTAGTATCCCCAACCTCTAGCTGAGTCGTACCTGAAGGCTGCCCGTCCATCAGGATCTGCATCGAAGAACGTGCCTCGGTATGAATATACGTGTAACGTAGGTAATATACAAACAAAAACATAACACGTATAACCTGATTTCTACCCATCTCTCATTGCTTCCCAACTAAGACTTTAGGCAATTCCTTTGAGTTTCCACATCTAGAGCTTATTCAATAAGTTTATGATCAGGTTTTCCTCAAATTCGAGCCCTAGGTTTTTCTAAACCTAGGTTTTGATACCAAAATGTAGTGGCCCCAATTCCATTGGCCACTACGGCGTACACCGCGGGCCCATAGTCTTGCCAACTCATTATTCGACTATGTCCCACGGCCACTCATTTCCCATTTACCAATCAATTTCCTATTAACTTTGATGTTATGTGTTAATAATTAATGATTCAAGTTAACTTAGGTTCTTTTAATATCACTTAATCTCAAATTACGTAGCGGAAAATTAAATTAACAACATAAAGATTTAATATGTATTTTATGAGTATAATACCTAAGTGGAAACCATACCAAATGTACATCATATACATATCATCAGAGATCCTCAAAATATCAAACATAAGACCTACAATTTATATGCAGGTCATATCTACCTCTCAAAACCCAAAACCCCGCATAAAATAAGAAAAACAAACAAACATACGAGTAGGGATAGAGCTGTCAATCTACGTAGTCCTCAAGCTTGGCCTTCCCTTGACTCGTACTAGGATCTGCACTCAAGCCATCACAAAAAGATAAATGACGAGTCCAGAGTGAGTAATCCCAAGGAAATTCACCAAGTAATTACGTAAATAAAATGTTGAAATTTAAAATACTATAAATAAACATGTGGAACAAAAGAATATAAATAACTGTAAAAGATCATCGCATGCATAAATATAGTAGCGAAGCAAAGTACGTTCACAGTAAAAATCAGACTAAGTCATACTTTGGGCTATTCCCCAGGCACGACCTATGAAAACACTTCTAACGGGTGACCCTGGACCCTCTAGGTGGTTGGCGTACATCCACGACGCACCCACACAAGCCTATCATACCCGGGTAGTCTATTCACCGACGTATGCCTAGACAAGTGCTATGACTTAGTGGACTCTATGCCCCGTAACGAATAAACACCAGGTGGGGAGTGAACTCAACACCGTAAAGACACCAGGTAGGAGTAACTCCACTACTGTAAAGACACCAGGTGTGAGTACTCGGCCACCGTAAAGCAATAATGAAACATAGTAATGAATAAATAGGACTGAATTCAAATAAATAGAATAATAAATACTAAAGTGAAGTTCAATTGGGATACTACACACCTCAATCCGCACTCCGCGTCCCAAAATTCAAACCCTGATTTAGCTCCAATAATCACTCGACAATCAAAATTATCACCTCAAATGTATCTAAGATTATTTATTATTGAATTAGCTTCAATTTGATATATTATGTCAATTTTACGTTTTTCGAGGTAAAAACCCCGACAACTCCTCAAAATCCCGAGAAAATCCTAAAAACTCATTTATTAACCCATTTTCTAATTTCTCATATTTTTTCTAGATTTTTCTGAATTTTCCATAATTTTAAGCTATTTTTCTATATTTTATTTTATTTAAAACTGTTTTTAATTATTTAAATAAAATAATAAAATAAAGTAAAATAAAATAAAATATTATTTAAATATTATGGTGGGTCCCCTGAACCGGGTTCGACTCGACCCAACTAGGTCGGGCCCGGTCCGGTCCACCTAGACCGCGTCCGGGTCGGTCGGTCATCGTCCAGTTAGGCCGGCCCAGCCCACTGGGTTGGGCCTGGTGGCCCGGCCCAGGTGTGTGCGTGCACCCGCCCCCAATCATCTTCCTCTTCCAAACAGAGGTAGAGCCTCTGGCTCATTTCATTTTTTTTCCTCATTCCTTCTACCTTTCCTCCTTCCTTTCTTTACTAATGGAGTTGGGAGGGTGGGAGACGACACATATCGTCTCCCTCCTCAGACCAATTCCAATTCTCGGCACACCCACAAACCACCACAACACACACAACAACAACGCACACACGACATCACTGAACTCACCTCGAGCTCTCCTCAACTCCACGATCACGCGAGCCACCTCCTTCGTTTTCTCTTCCTCCTCGTCTCCACCTCGTCTCCTTCGTCTCTCCCTGTTTCTCGATTTCACAATGAAGAAATGTGGTGGCGGTGGCGAGTTTATCAAATTTTCAGGTAAAATGACCGAAATGCCCTTGTGTCAATCCATTTTTTCTAAACAACCATATACCCTTTTTGGTCATTTCACTATTATTTTCTTAATTTCCTGATTTTTAATATATATATATATATACATATTAAATTACCTATATACATATATATATAAATATATATTCACCTATACTTCCACGTCTAAAATTTCATCGTGCGCGCCAACGAGCGTACTCGGGCGTGCACACTACCGTACCACCCACGTGTGTTCCTAGGCGCTCACCAATTTACTATTTTATCACATTTAACTCATTTAATATGTGTAATATTTTTTCTCAACTTAAAATTTCGTCTTTAATCTACCCGGTATCCACGTCGACACACATATCTATGCGAATACTCAACACACAATCTCACACGTCAATTTAAAATATAATTACACACATCGGGACATCGTTAACCTATTTTAACATAAACATCGTAAAATTAAACAAAACAACACACAAAATACTATTTACCTAATACGACTGTACTTCAGCCTCACTGTGGGACCCACGAATGTCCCCGATGACGTCCACATCTACAATAACGTCATAATTAGTGGCAATTACTAATTGAGCCGTTACACGTTACACTTGTTTGGTTAGAGGTGAAGTTATCTCCCAGAAAATAACTTGCATGGAGTTGGTAACTAATATTGTTTGATTGGCCAACTTCCCTGCAAGTAATCTCCCAACTTACACCCTAGGTAGGGGTGGGCAAATCGTAGTTTGGTGGTGAAATTCACCAAACTGCCACCAAATTGAGGGTTCGCGGTTTGGATATGTTTACTTGTTTAAGGTTTTAGGGTGTATATTAATTAAAATTCCTTAAATACTCTTCGATTTAGTGAACTTCGGTTTTTTAGAAATAAAAATTGCTATCGAACTGCGAAATTACGGTTTTCAAGTTTTCTAAACTATTCCCAAACCGCGAATCCAAAAAACCAGAACAAACTAAGTGGTTTGAGCAGTTTTGTGGAAACCGATGCCCACCCCTAATCTTAGGGTGAAAGATATCTCCCCACCTCCATAAAGAGTTATCTTCCAAGAGTTATGAGTGCAATTACTCCCTCATTAATGACTCTTTTATTTGAAAGCTATATGTTCATGTTCATGTCAATTCATATCTTTTATTGTTTAAAAATTTACAACTTCTCATCGAAGTTTAAAGTTGAACCAACCTTAAAATATTTACTCCAAGGAGATAACTATAAATTAACATATTAAGTTAGCAAAAATGAATTAAATGTGGCCCTCTAGGTGCATTCTATAGAAGTCCCAAAAAAAAAAAAAAAAAAAAAAAAATAAAAAAATAAAAAAATCAGTAATCTACTGTAGATCCTGCGCAGCCCCACGGTCTGTGGTCAGATGCAGGTGAGGTGTACTTGAGAGTGGTCTGTCCTCCTCTTGCCTTTCCCCGCCAAACCCCAACACACAACCTCACCTTTTCGCGCCTAAACTCTTCGGCGCCATTAAAACTCCTCGTCAATGGCGTCTAGGGTTTCACACACTCTCTGACCTAGAAACCGATTATCAGTCCGCCGCTCTTCTTCCATGGGGGAGCGATCGGCCAAGCGCGCAAAGCTCTCCAAAAGGTTCGATCGGTGTCCTCTCTGTCGCTATGCTTTGAATTTTAGGGTAAAGTGAACAACTTTCCCTCTTTGTTTTCTCTGATTTTTGTGCTTCCGATTTCCAGAGGCGAAGATGATTACTTTCCGGGGAACATCACGGAGATCGAGCTTAAGAACTTCATGACTTTCGACGAACTGAAATGCAAGCCGGGGTCGCGCCTCAATCTCGTCATTGGACCCAATGGGTCCGGGAAGAGTTCGCTGGTCTGCGCCATTGCGCTAGGGCTCGGAGGCGAGCCGCAGGTTTGGCTGCGAATGATTTGAATTGGATTAGGTTTGATTTGTTTTTTTAATGGGTGAAGTGGGGATTAAGTTGTGGGAATGTGTGTTTGTTGCAGCTTTTGGGGAGGGCGTCGAGCGTTGGCGCATATGTGAAGCGAGGGGAGGAGTCGGGGTTTGTAAAGATCTCTCTGAGAGGGGAGACTGAATCGGATAAAATAACCATTACTAGGAAGATCGACACCCGCAACAAATCCGAGTGGTTGTTTAATGGTATTGAGTTTTGCCTTTGTGATTGGTTTCTTTTTCACTATATCCGTGTTATTTTTGACATGTAATTAGTTTGGAGTTATGTTTTAAATTCCGTAAGAAGGAACGAAATCATGCAACCTATGCTTGTTATATTGTTTCTTTGCCTAAAAAGATATACTTGTGAGAGCACTTTCTAGAGTAACTACTCAAATGTATTATTATCTTAATTTTGTTGAATTTCTCAAGGTCTTTCTGTTATGAATGTTAGGCAAGGGCGTATGAATATCTGGTCGTGTAAATTACAGTATTATACTTTTCCTCTTACACTGCATGCATTGGTTAGTTTGGTTTTGGAATATAGATTTGTAGTTATATTAGAAGTTGAATGTTGTGTAGACTTGTATCTATAGCATCAAATGCAATTTTTAGGCTTTTTCAAATTACATTGAAATTTAGATCCTTCTCTAGCTGGTGGTTTTTTTTTTTTTTTTCGTTCTTGTTACTCTCTTACATTTTAAAATTCTACTAGACTACTATGGCTGGAACCTCGGAAATCCAGCCTTCCCTTGTCATATGAATGAATAGGTTGGATTCTAGTGAAGAGGAGTCGTCGAGTCATTGATCAAGGTAGTTAGGAGTCAATGACAAGATCCTCACTCTCATCTCTAAGTGATTGTATGGTGGGACCACTCCCTCTCTTTATCTTCTGTATTTCTGTGATTCTTTGGGAAGTAATGGAGTGGCGTTTTAGGAGTCAGATTATGGATCAAGGAAAATGCAGCTTTTTTCTCCCTTCATGAACAAAGTATAGACATATAATGAGGAAATTTAGTTTCCTAAGAATCTTTTCCGTACCAACATACCAGAAACTATTTTGAAGAGTGGAGATTTGGTATATTTGTGAAATTTGGGAATATGGTTTGAATGATTTTCTATCAGCTTGGTACTTAACATTTTCCATCAATCGCACTAACTCAAGCGCAATGGAAGAGTTTGATCCATGTAGCTGACCCCAAGTGATTTGGTACTTTACATTTTTATTGATGCTGGATATGATCTTTATACTTGTGACAAAAAACACCAAAAGCCTCAATCCCAAAGTCTCTGGCCAGCTATAAAATGTATCCATTCTCCTCAATTTCTATTGGATCCATATTTATGTTAAGTGCAAAGTTTTATACCGTTACCCACCTAACGCAACTCTCCTCCTTTATTTGGTTTGGAATTGTATGTAAAGCACAATATAGGTGAAGTTTCTATGCTCTAGTGTACCTTACCAGAATATGCTGGTATTTATTTTTAGGAGACTAGTTCTGTATGACTAGGCGCATCATCTACATTAAATCAGGATGGGTGGAATCATTCAATCTCTGTAACTGACTCCAAGTAACATGCAATTGAGGCTTTGTTGCTGTTATTGTTGTAGACGGTATACGTTTGTTATAAGTTATAGTGCCGATAGTAAGGATAAAACCATTTTGAAGTACTCAATTTTGCATCAATTCTGGTTGCAGGAAGACCAGTGCCAAAAAAGGATGTGCTTGATATCATTCAGAAATTTAATATCCAAGTCAACAACTTAACACAAGTAAGTTTATATGCCTCTTCTATTTATAGTTCTTAGCTTTGTCGTTTAGTAGCAACTTCAGTCTGCTAGTTTACTGGTAATAGTTGGAAGGTTATTGCTTTTGGTATGCTTGCTTGTTCCAATTGCTCATATTTGCATTTAGTTCTTTTTTCGACGAGCTTTATTTGGTATTGGAGTTTGGTGTTGAATTGGAGGAAATATAAATTCTTCTTGTAGGAATAGAAACTGATAGTGAATTCTACAGAAGTTTCTTCAAGATTATATGTAATCACATCTTGCATGGAGTAATAAAACCTCTAAATGCTCCTCTCACGTTGTTAGATTCTTAACTAAAATGTGCAAATCTTTGATTCATTTTAGAAGAGCAAATTATATAACAATACTAACGAAGGTAAACAAATAAGAAGAAAATTGGGGGAAAGAGAAGCATAAACAAATCATTAATTTATGATTCTTTTTTCGTTTTCTTGACTATTAGTATGATTTTTGTTCTTTAATATGTGATGATCCCAGAGTTCTTCCTTTTAAACGAGGATATCCTACTCCAACTAGTGTTAAAAAAGAGTATCTTATGGAAAGAACAACCACACACCTAGAAAAATAAGCTACTAATAAAAATAAATCCCTTTGTTTTAATATAAACGAAGAATCTTATAAGCCTGAATCTAAATACATACGAATACATCATCTGCACCTACTTGAGAATCACTTTGACGTGTTAAAATGTGTTAGTTGCCTGAGAAATAACCTGATAAAGTATCAATGGGTTGAAGCAATTGCAACCAATAAAAGGACTTCCTTGAATAATGTGACTATATGAGTTACAAAGCAAAGCACCTACTTGAGAATCGCTTTTTTCTTCTTCTTTTTTTTTATCAAGTTATGTTTTCTTCTTTAGATGGCATCCTTGTTAATATGCCTACTTGTATCAAATAACTACGCTTGAATAACAAAGCAACCTCAATCTGTCTGGGAGCTAGTTATGGAAAAGGAAGGCGAGAGATTTCGAAGCTGGGAATCCATTAACCAAATGGTAGCTCATTGGCTTGGCATGTGGTTGCCTATGAATGATGTTGAGGGTTCGAGTCACCCCGTGTGTGAGTTTGAGGGGTAATAAGTTGGTTTCTTATTAAAAAAAGCTGGGATCCCCCTTTTCTAAAAGGAGGAAGATTTCCTTGGATAAAATTTCTGCTCAATGCCTGGCCAACTTACTTCCTCTCTCTTGTTCAAGTTTCGTAATAGGTAGGAAGAATTATTAAAAGGCTAATGAGGTGCCTTTTGGAAAGTCTTGAAGGATCAAATAGTCTTCATTGGATAAAATGGGAGGTGGTTCAAAGACCAGTCAGCAAGGAGGGATAGAACTTGGTAGCATTCAACTGCCAAATAATGCTTTTGCTGAGAAATGGGTATCTAAATTTATAAACAAGGTCAAGCTTTGTGAGTTACAGTGATTCACATTATGTCTTAATATGGTTGGCATTTTCATGGTCTCTCTCCTAGAGCCTCAAACATAAGTCTTCATGGAGTCTCTCTCCTAGAGTCTCGAACAAGATTTCATGGAAATTCAGCGACAGACAGGATCGAGCCTCATCCTTGCTGATAGTTAGGATCAAGCCTTATGCTTGATGATAGTTAGAATTGAGCGTCATGCTTGCTGATGGGTAAGATTGAGCATCATGTTTGCTTATAGTTAGGATTGTCCATCCCTTACTTTTCTCTACTCGCCTCATTGCTCAAAAGTTGAAAATAGATGTATATTTACCCTACTTGATTACTGATCAGTAACAGTTGAAGTGGCTTCGGTAGTAAAGATACGTGAATTTTTTGCTTTCTCTGAACAGTTGCAGGAAGGAAAAAATGTAGTGTTCTAGAAGGACAATAGAGATGAATGCATAGCTATTTCTTTTGCTTTCGTTTTCTGTACTGCACTGGAGAAATCAACATGCAATTAAAGTTGATCCCACCAATGTTTCAGAGAGTGATAGTGTTTGTGTGTCTTGACAAAAATATAATTATGATAATCTTCTAATGGTTTATTGTTTATTTGAGCCTTGGCATAAGATCAGAAGTCTAAACCTACTGTTGTTTTTAACAGCACTGAAGTTGATGAATGAGCTAATCATCTATTCGAGGGATTCCCTTGTGTCTGTAGAGTTTGAGAGAAGTGAAGGAGGGCTATTTGGGATAGGATTGCCTCAAGGCCTGCAAGGGGCTTCTATTACCCCTGCTGTATACTATTTCTATGGCTTGATCATTTGGTCTAAAGTGTGAGGCTATCATTTAATTGGTGTGCAAAGTGATTAAGGATATAATTTTTGATTTTTCTTGTGTCAAAATTAGGTGAATCTAGGGGGTTTTAGAAGTGTATTTCCAAGCGTCTTTTGTATCATGGGGAGTAAGTTGTTCTGGGGTTATTCCCACTAGATTGACTGAGAGAGGCATACTGTTGTGTTTTGGGCTACTTTGAACGGGTCTATTGTCCTATTCTTTCTCTTTATTTTCTTTTATCTGTATCGTACTAATAGTTTTCCCTTTAAATGTAATTCCTTGTTTTGGTAAAAAAAATCCCTGGTTAAAGGGTTTGGTGACCCAAAGGGTTTGGTCAAAAAAAAAAAAAAAAAAATCCCTGGTTTTAGGGATACCCTTTTTTTTTTTTTTTTTTTTTCTGCTGGCTGTGTTGCCTACTATTCACAATAGACATTAGTCTAATAAAAAGCAATCAACTCTGACAAAAAGTATCAAGTGTTCTGATGCTTTACATTTTGGTTGACTATCTTGGTCCTTAGTTCTTGCCACAAGATCGGGTCTGTGAATTTGCTAAATTAACTCCTGTGCAACTTCTGGAAGAGACTGAAAAGGCTGTTGGTGATCCACAACTCCCATTTCATCACTGTGCTCTTATTGAGAAAAGTCGGGAATTCAAGAGGCTTGAAGTTGTGAGTTTTCATGCTTTAGTGCTATTGGCATTATCTGATTATGAGTTTCTGTAAACATTTTGTGCTGATTCCGATTAGCAGAATTGATCTTTTTTTTCGCTTTTTATTAAATGTCATGTATTATTTTATTTTATTTTTTTGCTCCATGTGTACTTAATTTTTTATTAAATCCAAATGATTGTTTGTTTGTAGACTGTCAAACAAAATGGAGATACTTTAAATCAGCTGAAGGCACTTAATTCTGACCTTGAAAAAGATGTAGAGCGTGTTCGTCAAAGAACACAACTTCTTGCAAAGGTTTGTCCTCAACTTTCTGTGTTGTTGTACTTGTAACAGACTGGCAATATCACTCTACTACTCATTTCTTTTGCAGGTTGAATCCATGAAAAAGAAACTACCCTGGCTTAAATATGATCAGATGCAACAAGTTTATCTGAAAGCAAAAGAAAAGGAGAATGAGGCAAAAAAAAAGCTGGATGAAGCTGCAAAGGTTTTAAATGATCTCAAGGAGCCTATAGAGTATGTTCTTTGTTTTTATTGTGCAATAAACTCTGTTTTCTCAATGTCTCGATAGGCAAATATATTCTAACCATATAAGATCTCTGCAAAATATAATGATCTTTTGATTTTTTGTAAATTGTATCCTTCGTTGCCATTATTATGTGTGAAGCCAAATTGATAGAGATGAAGGGTCACTTAATGACATACCCATTGCATCATATGAATAACATTCTTACACGCCATCCATTAAATTTTACTACATTATCAACATTATCATTGTCACCACCTTCATTTCTTCCAATTTATTTGCTTCATAACATCCTTTGAACTTTCTCACAATTTGTGCCATTCAAAAGTCTCCAAAGCATGATCCTTCTTTGTCTTTCTTGGCAACTTTTTAAGATTAAAGATGGCATTTGGTGAATGAGAATCATGAGATGTGAAAATTGGTGGTAACACTCCTTGAGTGATTTTCTTATTTTCAAATACCTTTTATTAATGAAAACATGGGCTTATAAAGCTTCATGACATTGAAAATTACATTCTGCCTTTCCATTTGCATCACGGCTTTATGTCCATGGGCTTACATTTGGTTAAGAATGGTTAAGGTATATATGTGGGTATTAGGGTTTGACCCACTTGGCCCATTTATATAACTATATATTGACCTAATTGGTCTTATAATAAATATTTCAGTATTTTTCCCAAAACCTAACATGGTTTCAGAGCTAGAACTCTAATTCTAGGTTGGTCGACTTTTGAGTCGATAGCCGCTTCGCGGTGCTTTGTTCTGTTAATGTTCGTTTCTCCATTTAATTTTCTATTTTCAGTTCTTCTTGCTTTATCATGCGTTCTTTGATCCGACCGATTTGTCCTCTCTGCTGCCCTTGCTTTTGATTTGTCGCATTGTTGATCTTCTTTGTTTCTTCGCTCTTCTTGCTTAACGCTTCCGCGTGGTTGTTGTCCAATCGTCTCTCTTGTGTGCCTGTCGAGAACAACCCTCCTTGTCCGTTATCTTCGTCTGCCTCTCGTTCTCGTCAGTTTAGCCTATTGGTGTGGGTTCTTATAGTTGCATCACTGCTGCATCACTTGCATCTGGTTTGTCGCTCTCTACCTGCTCTGCTTGTGTGCGCGCAAGATCCTTGCACACTCTACCTTTCGTATGCCTTTCACGAAGCTTGTTGCTGTCACTAGTTTGGAGGAGTTGCAGTCTTGCAAATTAAGTTTCCTAGGACGTCTCTACAAATTTGCCTTGTCCCTTGTTGTTTGCATTCTCTCCATCTTGTTTGGCATTGCAGGTGTGGTCGAAATAGCAGTTGTCCTTGCTTCTGGTCCGAGCCCTTTTTTGCAATATTTGTGACGCGTTCTTCAATTTGTGCCTCTATGTGTTCACCCATTCGAACGAAAGAGAAGTTGAATAGCTATCAAACTCCAAGTCCATTGAATCAAGATTATTGTCTTTTGTGTCAAAGTTTGTGTCTTTGTGATCATTGAAGATTAATTGTTAGATGCATTATCACAGGTTCGTCATCTTTGTTTGTCATTTTTCGTTGTTGGGCTTTCATCATGCTGGACGACATTTTCGCAACAACTTGTGTGCGTGTTTCTCGTTGGTCTGTGGTCGTTGCCGTTTCGTCGTTATTGTTTGTCAGACGAACATTTTCGCAGCAGTCCTTGCGTGCGTGCTTCTCATCGGCCCTTCTCGTCGTCATTATTTGCTGGACGAATATTTTTGTAGCTTCTTCTCCTTTCACTCATCATCTGTGTTTGCTTCGTACCTTGGTGCCCACTAGGGTCAGCTCTTATTATTATTATTTTTGTTTTTTTCTATACAATTAATTATTTCGTCTACTTATTTCAGTGTATTAGTTTGCAAACTCAAGGCTATTGATCTGCCTTGAGTTTGAGGGAGGGTGTCAAGGTATATATGTGGGTGTTAAGGTTTGGCCCACTTGGCCCATTTATATAACTATATATTGACCTAATTGGTCTTATAATAAACATTTATGTATTTTTCCCAAAACCTAACAAGAATGACTTTAATAGTGTTTTTAAAGAGACTTTATTTAACCTTTTTCAACTTTAGGCTCACCACTTTTCTACTTCTACGCTTGGGCTCTTATAAAAGCCTTGATGGTGGTTAGGGAAACTCTTATACGGATCACATAAACTTCTTGGACCCGTCACAATCTGATTCCATTGCAATCAAGATGATGCTAATGTATCCTAGTTTTACCAGTTCAATAGTTGTACTCTTTTACATGTTACTTTATTAGCTAGACGCTTTGTCGCTATACTTGAGAGTTGTGACCTACTACAATATATACAAGGATTGCAAGGCGCCAAGGCGACCCCGAGGCGATTTCCCTGGGCTAGGCGAGGCGGTGCCTTGGCGATGCCTAGGCTGCCAAAAAAGTATTTATTTAGTGGCCCTTGAATTATTATTTATTTATTTATGGATCCTTAATTAACAATTATTTCTATTAGTCACTATAATCCACATTCAATATATACTTCAAGGATACTAATAAGCCTTCAAGTCCTTATGTAACATTGACTATGTTAAGATTTTGTTGTGTGGTACGTATCATTGTACCAAACTTGATTGTAATTTGCCTCTTTAATTTTTTAAAAATTATTTGGAAGGACACCGCCTACCTAGGCGGCTGCCTAGGCAATTTTGCCTCAAAATGCCCAGGTGATGCTTGGGCAACTGCCTTGCAATCACTGTATGCAAACACAAGATGAGAGCTAACGGTTCATATATAAGATTTTAAAATTTCAAAAAATACTTTAGCTAGATTTGTTTTCTCTGTCTTAATTTGTCAATATTGTGAATTAGGACCAATCCAAGTAACTTCTATCCTTTAAAAAATATATTTAAGTAAGAAGCTGGTGTGGGGCCTATTCCAAGAACCTTTAGGACGATCGTGTTCTACCTCTATGACTGTTATTAAATGTAGATCATCCAAATCCTTGCCAGTGATTTGTTAAATTAAAAGCAGTTTTGGTTGGACCCGTTCGTGATTCTTAGCTGATGATTCCTCTATATTTTTGTTTCATCTTTCAAGTGTGATTAGTTTGTGAGTTATATTTCAATGCTTTTTCGCATTATTCTAGAGTTTCAAGGGCTATAATATTTTAATTTATTCTTGTAATTTTGATGTTTTTCTATTTGTTGAGCATTGGTTTTCAATCTGCTAGGAAACAGAAGAAAGGAAAAGCAGTAATAGAAGGGTCCTATAAGAAAATAAGCAATCTTATCTCAAGTAATGCCAGGAAACTTGTGGAGCTTTTAGAGAATGAAAATCGCTTGGTGAGTTGTGAATATGTTTATTGAAGTTTATGTGTTTTTCTTCCTTTTCTTTTTTTTTCTTCTTCCTTTTGTGAGTTATTTTTCTCTAGGGAGTGCAAGTGCGAAGTAAGTATGATGATATGGAAGAGTTAAGGAGACAAGAAGAATCTCGTCAACTAAGAATCTCTAAAGCAAGAGAAGAACTCGCTGATGCTGAAAGTGAACTTGCAAACACACCTATTTATAATCCTCCTGCCAGTGAAATTGTAAGCAAGAAGCTTTGTTCAATTTTAGTTTGTGAGTTGAAGTGACATGATAAAGTTTCTACCTTTTGATTGATTGATTTTTGTTCAGTGTGTCATCTCATAGTTAGGGATAAAAGTCTCGATTTTGCATTTCAAACTTAGTTGTTTGATACTCATGAGCAATCAGCAATTCTTGTTTGTTGTTTCATTGTAAAAAAAATGTGATGAAATTCGGTGCCTGAAAGGTTTTGAAATTTTATTTCCCACATTGTTTTATTGAATAATCTTTCATTCATCAAAACTACCATTAGAGCCTCCAATCTATTATGAATAACCTGATTGAAAACATTTACTAAATCCTTAGCTACAAAAACAAATAAACTAATGTGACGAGTATAGAAATCTAGCCCTATAGTGTGAGCACAGCCGAACCCAAAATCCCATATTGAATAGTTCCCCATTCATCCACCAACTTTAATTCACACTGATGCCACTCATTTCATCAAACTCAATTTCAAGTCATAAAAGTTATGCATTTGGTTGAGAAATGTCTTTACATGAGGCTACTAGCGACTTCTCTGACATTGTTAAGGATTGGGGCCGCTGAATGTAATTTTTAATGTATTACATTGAATACCTCTGGTTCTCCTCTTCTCAATTCTTATTATTCTTTGCTTATTAATGAATTCGCTGTTTCTTACAAGAAAAATTGCGTTAATTAAATCTCAAAAGTAATCGTTCTCTGTTTAATCGGAGGAAACTTGATAATATATCAATTGAATTAAGGAGAATGCTAAAAGAAAGACCAAAAAGACAAGGAATTTTAAAAAAATAAAAAGATACTACAGAGCAGTCACAGCACAAAATGATCCTATTCATTAATTTAGATAATTCTGCACTGTTGGTGTTTCACATTCAGTTGAATATTTCAATTTCAAGATTTCAAAAACTGTGCATGCTGATACTCCAAAAAAGTCTTCCTGTAAGGGCTTGAGGAGCTTACTACCCTAATTTCGTGGTTCTGAACGTTTTCATTTATCATAGTCATCCCCTAATACTTTCGATTACATATGCAAGATACGATCTAGGAAGTACTACTTAATTTACTCCTAAGTTTTGGTATTATAACAATGACAATTTATATTTGTGGGTTACGAAAAGATGAAGCTTTCCTTTAAAAAAAAAATATGAACCTTTGTTTGCATGGATTGATCTTTTCAAATCCTCTGTTAAAGGCTTAGATATACAAAGGCCTCTTTTGGTTCATTTTACTAACTTCCAAGGAAGTTTAATTTCCTGGGAAGTTAACCACCAAGGAAGTTGCACTTTTCACGTTTGGTTCAACTTTGAACTTCTGGGAAGTTCTACATTTTAAAAACAATAAAATAATGTAATTGACATAAATGCCCTTTACACTGTTTTGAGAGAGAGATTGTAGGGAATAAAGGTAGAGAGAGCATTAAATGAGGGTAAAAGTGTCCATTCCCCTTAGGAAGATAACTCACTCCCAAGTGAGTTATCTTCCCCTATGTGGGGGAAGTTGGGGGTTTGTAAATATTAACTTTGATCCTTTGATGTTTACGTGTCTCAAGAACTTGAAGTTGACCATTGAAACTGTCTAACAAAATCTTTTAGATTTTATGTCTTGAATAATTATTTTGTTTGAATTTTTTTACATGCATGATGCATAAACTAGTAGTCATCGGTCCTCATATTTTCTTTGTATAAACATGTCTGTTGTGATTTGTAAACTTAAGTAGTGTATCAATTTTTGTTACATTTGGATTGTAAATGAATTAATTACTTCAAGTTACAACTATTCAGGCATGTGGCTGGCTGCAATTTGATAAGTTTGTAAAGCATTCTTTTGTTATATCAGCTTTTCTTGTTATCTTGGTTTTGTTAATCATCGGCTGCGCTAATTGTTTTTGGTTCCAATGTAGTAGTCCAACAATGAATATAAAACTATTTTAATGCCCTTCCTAATGTGACACTCATCTTGCTTGCCGGATTCTAAGCTACCTTACCCGGACTCGGCATATTGGGTCAAAGTACTCGTGTTGACACGACACGACACGACACAGGTACCGACACTAAATACGTGTCGACCCTGCATATGTGAGGTCGGACACTTGAATCACAATATTTCTGACTTTTCTTCTTCATCAACTAAGCTTTGAGAGGGAGAGATTTGACTTTTCTTCTTCTTCAACAAAGTTGTGGTAGCAGAAGTTCAACAGAGATAGAAGCAGCAGAACAGCTGCCTTACTATCAATTTTGTTTTTCATAATCCACAATCAATTTACACTGTCCATATTTAAAAAAAAGTATGTAATATGCTTGTAGTTTAATTTACCTTGCATTAACAAAATCATAAATTTATTTATATATATAAATATATACTTGGTTAGTTGGTTATATATGTATATATATCTATCTTTTGCCTTGTCCTAGCACTCATGTCTAAATATTTGGACACTTGCTAGCCGAGTCCCCGTATCCTTTAAGTCAAAAAATTACAGGTCTGACCTCTAGATACGTACCCGAGTCCATGCAAGCTAGATTTAAGAGAAGAAAAGTATGCACTTAATGAATATGCTAATTAGGACAAGCAGATGCTAGCTCTCGAGCTTGAATTATGGGCCATCCACAAACCAAGGCGCTAATCTATTGATGTTTTAAAAGGTATAGCTGCAGATATGGAGATGCTAAGTTTTTGTAAGTATTAGGTCTGGTCCAAGTCTAGAGAGAGTGTGGGGAGACTAATTGTATGTGTCGGATTTAGTTTGAGAGTGGGTGAGTTCTTACATTCCCAACTTATAATCCACTCTATACTCACTTGACTAGTCAATGTCTTGTTCTCAACACCTCCCCTTAAGTCCAACAAGCATTAGCCAAGTTGAGACTTGAATTAATTGGATCTTTAACGGGCATTACCTCAAATCCAACGACAACTAGCCAACTGTAACGAACATTATTAGCCAACTCAAATTCAACGGGGCATTGGCTAACTTTAGGCAACTAGCCAACTTGGATGGTCCTATGGGGCATTGGCCAACTTGGGACGGGAATTTTGCCAACTTGAGACTTGTCATCCATGGATCTTTTAAACCAAGAGGATAGCCTAAGATGACTTGGATTGAAATCTTGGTTACCATTTATTGCTCTCATACTATACTAGATTTTTATATGATGGAATGCCCAAGACCAAGGTTAGGAGACGGAATGAGTGAGTGGAGCTTAAATCTGGAGTGGAGGCATCTCCAAAATAGCAAGACAGTTGGATTATTTCTTCTCTTACTATGTGGTTTCCAATCATGTAGTTTTCCATGGAGGCCCCCTAGAGGTTGCTTTTTTGTGAAAAGGTATCTTACAGAATTCACACCACAATTTGTTCTCATTTGGTTTTTGATAAAGAACAGTGACTAGAGCTGAACTTTGTGAATGATCTTGTTAGTTGGGATAAGTAATGAGTTCATCATTACCTTTTTTTTTTTTTTTGCTTTCTTCATATCTAACTTCAAAAAAGGCTTCTCGAAGTGGGAGTAGGGGTTTTTTTCCTAGAATACTCCCACGTACTTCATCTAAATCTCAGTTTAGACCTTGAAGGAAATCAAATACCCGATCATTCTCAAGTACTTGATTATTGAACTGTCCATCGTCTGCACACTTGGAATTATGTAAAATAAATCCATCTATGAATTTGTTGTAGTACTTTGTGACAGTTTTTGTTATTTGCTTTGTGTTTCGAAGTGTTGATTAGATTTCAAAGCACTGAGAAGTATTTTCAAAATCTTAATACATCTTTTGGGTTGCCTTCCTTATTTCATGTGCTGTTTTGTATTAAAGAAATGTGAGTTTTATTTGAGGTTCCATTGCGTTGGTCAACCAAGCCATGGCAATGGAGTTTTCATCTTCCCAAGTCTTTTTACTCTTGGTTGGAAAGGAAGTTTCACATGTAAGATAATCTTCCTTCCCTTCCCTTCCCTTCCCTTGAATAACTAAGAAGATAGATTGGAACCATTCACAAAAATTTGACCCATTCAATTTGTGTTGGGTAAATTGGAGTTAGTGGTTCACATCTGTTGTAGATAAAAGGGTTGTCCCACTAGTACTCTTTCAAGAAGCTTTCGTAGATTCTTCATTTGACAGTGGTTGGCTAGCGCCGAACATGATTTAGTTTTTCTTGGCCAGCATGAAAGCAAGTCTTTGATAACATGCACTTTTTTTTTTGTGTGTTAGGCCCAATCCAAGTCTAAAGAGCATGTGAGGAGACTAGTTGTATATGGGTAGGATTTAGTTTGAGAGTGGGTGGGTTCTTCAAAATGCCTAGGCCAGATAGTGTCTCTCATCCCAACTTATAATCCACTCAATACTCACTTGAATAGTCAGTGTGATACTATTCTTAATCGGAGCCTCTTATAAATATAAAATTATTACGACAACACTTTCCTCCCTTTTGCCCCCCTCACTTTTAAATACTCAAGTGATGTTTACGTTGTGTTATTGGTATTATAGTTTGAACGGATAAGACACTTGTCATTTCATCATTGTTTCAAGTACAAGATTTGTATTTTCACTTGTGTGATTGGTTTGAATGCTTGTTACTTCATTATTGGTTCAACATACAAAGCTTAACTTTGATTTTTAATTTCATGGAGTAGTTTGAAAATGGGATAATTAGCTAAAAATTGTTTAATTTGTTTTATAGTTAAGTTATTTGCCCCTAACGGAAATGGTATGATGGTAAAGTTATCGGGATGTGCATAACGACTGAGAGGTCATGGGATCATGTTCTGCTGTCCAACTCCAAATATGTTGGTTTCTCTAGGGTCATGGGGTTGGGGTGCTTGATTGACCTTCTTGGGAATAGTCGAGCCTAAGTTGGTAAGGGCCAAAATAAAGAGTCATACACCCACAAGTATCAAAAAACAAAATAATAGTAATTTTTTTAAGTAAAAAATAATAGTGATGCTATTAACTTATATTCTTTCTATTCTTTTCAAAATATCCTTGTTAAGCTAACAGAAAAAATTTATAGGACTGCGGGCCATATATGTTTTATGAAAGTGAATGTTGGCGGTAAAGAAACAACAAACATATAAAATGAGTGTAACAAAAATGAGAACGCTTTGGTGGTTGTGCAATAAATCACGTAAAGATAGAAGAAGAAAAGTGGAGATTCAAAAAATAGTGGGAGTAGCACCAATAGAAGCAAAAATTTGGGAAGGGTGATTGCAGTGGTTTAAACACATCCAAGATGGCTTGCAAGTGCCTTAGTTAAAAAATTGAGCACAATAGAAATTAAAGAAATTCAACGGTATATGGGTAGACCTAAAAGACAACTAAAGATGCATAATTAAGAAGGTTTTAAAAGATTTTGAAAGCACAACATTAAGTATATTAAATTGAGCAGTGTGAAAGAGTTTGTTCCATATAGTTGATTCTAACTAATTTGGGATTGAGGTTCGTTGTTGTTGTATGCTTAATTTTCTTTTAGGACTTTTTAAGTTTACACTTCATTTTGTCTGCTGTAAGTCTCAAGACCGTTGCTCATCTTACTTGTTGTGCTTATAAGTGCCTTGCCAACTATAACCTAATACTCGCTTGGTAAAATGGAATGGATAGTTTGGATAGTGTAAATGAAAAAAATCTTTTCCTTGTTCAAAGAGTCTAATATTTTCTCAACGAATGTTGAATGAATAATCTAAATTGAGGGTTGGTATTCAGAATTTTGAATCTTGTTTCATCTTTTCTATGGCTATACTGGTAATAAATATGTTCGTTGGATAGTTTTGAATGAGTTTGTTGTGGACAATCAACATTGACTGGATAGATTTTTTTTTTTTTTTGAAGTAGATAGATATTTAAATTTAAATTTTTGCTTATTCTTCTCTCTCTCTCTCTCTCTCTCTCTCTCTCTCTCTCTCTTGAGAGGAAACAACCCTTGGCCCCATTGGAGGATTGACTTTTTGTTTGATTTTCATCCTTCCGAATATCTTGAAACAATTCGATCAGTTAAGGGTGATTCTCTTTCATGATATGGAATCATGTTCAATATTTTACCCACACATAAGGTTTCTTGTTCAAGTTTTAAGAAGATGCTAGACACGAGGTTCCTCTGAACAGTTTGACTTCATTTTTGTACTAGTAGCCAGAGCCTTGTATACTTTACAACTGATTTTCTTGGTTCAATTGTTGCTGATATTATTTTCATCAACTGCTCGATGTCATTAAATTGATATTTGGCTACATAAATAGACTAATGAAATTCTGTAATCTCTTGATATTATTACTTATCTTCTATATCTTGCTGTCGAAATGAAAAAAAAAGAAAAGAAAAGAAAGAAAACTGATTAGAACTAATGAGATGTAGACTTGGATGCATCATTTTGCTGATTCTGCTTCTCTCTCGATTTGTTTTTGAGTTTTTTGAACGATTATTAGTTGAAATTTTATGTTTGCTGAGAATCTGACAGCTTAGAACTTTATAATAGGAGGCGTTAAATGCTCAGATTCTGGAGTTTCGTGTCTCTATAAAACAAAAGACATCCCTGAAGTCTGAGAAGGACAACCTTCTAAACCAGAAGAAAAGAACTTTGATACAGTGCAAAGACAGGTCAATACTTTTAGTTTCATTATTAAACTATGTAAGAATTCGATAAATTCTGCCTTTTTTCTATTTTTTCTTCCATGACTTCCTAATAGTATTGCCTGCAGGTTGAAGGGTATGGAGAACATGAACAATAAGCTATTGCAGGCTTTGCGAAATTCAGGAACAGAGAAAATATTTGAGGCTTATAATTGGTTGCAAGAAAATCGTAGTGAGATGAATAAGGAGGTATATGGTCCTATCCTTCTGGAGGTGCGTGCATATTCAGATCACTATTTACACAATAGACTACTATTTTTTGTTTCGTTTACATAATTATCTTCATACATTTCATTCTCAGGTTAATGTTCCCAAGCAGGAACATGCTGCTTACTTGGAGGATCATATTCCACATTATGTTTGGAAGGTACTTGACCCAATTTATCTTTTCCTTGTTGAGTTGTTTCTTCTGGTTCTTAATATTTTTTTTTCTATATTTATTTGATTATTTCCATTAGTATAAAAATACTAGTTGCACTTGTTAGTATAACTATCATGTTGTCACATGTAGATGGAATTGTATATATTTTTATGGATTCACTTTAAAGTGTCATAATCAGTTAAATTATATCTTTCCATTTCTTCTTTAAAATTCAAAACGCAAGCATCTTTGCCAAAGCATGTCGAGTGAGATGGATGAGGTATCACTCGCAATAAGACAAGGTTGGGGGAGGTCATGGGTTCGACTCATGTTGGAGTCAAGTTGTGTCTGTTTCTTATCAAAATAAATAAATAAATAAATAACCACTAGCATCTTTCAAACATATAATCCTATTGCACATGAATGGATCCTTAATTCCATAAATCCATTTTTTGTCCTTGCATAACTTGAAATCAGTTTGGAAACCAATGGACTTAATTATTTAATTTCTATTTGTTGGGCTTTGGGAGCAAAGGCATGTTAATTCCACATCTATTTTATGTCTTTATTTTATGCCCCCTACACCTCGTAATAAAAATAAGAGCGTATGGGAATAAGTTTGACAAAACTCTTATATCTCACTTATTAGAAGGGTAATTTATGTCATTTTTTTTCTTTTTTTTTTTTTTTTTTTATAAAACTTGACTTGTAGTAAAATAATTTATTATATGTATATATAGGTTACTTCTATTATGGAGCCAAAAAAGCCTTTATGTAATGAAAATTGAAAAATCTAATGATGATTGTATTAATTAATTAATGCTTTACAAGAAACAAATAACAGAAACATAATAAAAAAATCTAGCATTAAAAAATTAATAGTGTCAAAACCAAAAAGTTGTACTTCAAGAAAAAATGTCCAAACCAACATTTATATAACCATTATAAATTTGCAAAATTACATGACTATAAAGTTCATCTGCAATTTGCTCTCTAACAATTGACATTTCAATCACTTGTGCGCTATCCTCTAAACTATCAAGGTTGTCTTCATCGTCATCATCATAACTATTACTCATATCAACTTCCTCACTACTATAGCATATAACAACTTATTTGCTTCTTTTCAAATGAAATTGTGCATCATCATCGAAGCATGCACTATACTTCGTTGTATTGAAAATGGATATGGTGCCATTTTTGGAAGATGGGAAACCAAGCCTTTAAGACTCCAAATGATCTCTAAATCATATTTCTCAATGATGAATGAGCATAATTGAAAACTTCTTCTTTGTTGTGAGCTCCAACACCGTTACTATAGTTTGGTTATTGGTAGCCAATAACGAACATTTCTATAAGGTGTGAGAAATCCTCGCATTGAAGGGATACTTACCTAAAATGTTTATAGAAGCACAAGTTATTATTCATATGCAATACATGTTTTGAATATATTAAAAAACTCACATATTAAAGTAATATTCTTACTTGGAGGAGGATGCGGAAATTTCTTATTTGGATCTCGAATTGTATCCATAAGGATCCTGGAGTCATGAGCAGCTCCTTCCCATTCAGCTACAACATAAGTAAATCTCATGTCAAACGCACAAATCGCCAAGACATTTTGAGCGCAATCTTTTTTTCTTTCTTTGATTCGAATTTGTTCATCTACAAGTAATATTGCATTGATGTGGGTGCCATCTATTTCTCCAATACAGTCCTGTACAATTAAAATCTATAATTAGAACAAAGCAGAAAGTTCAGTAGACATATTCAACAATTAATAAAAATAATAACAAAATAAATTATACCTTGAAAAAGGATAAAACTTTAGATTTTCTAAAATTTCTTTCAGAACTTGTTGAAGAGACTGAGTTGGTTTTATAATTTCACTTGCAAATTTTAGCATTGCAGCTAACACTTTGTGGAAATAACGATGAATTGTTTCACTTGAATGTTGAAACCTATCTTGTAAAACTCGACTCCTCGACGATCACATATCTCCTCAACCATCACATATCCCTCATTCTTCAACCAACCTTTCTCTTTAAATAAATCACAACTCCATTCAAAGACATGTCATTCCATTCGAAATAATTGTTGCCACGGTTTGTTACCTCCTTCTGACAAATCATTGATATACTTATGCCTAAATAATATATAATCTTTGTATGGCTGTTTTGTCAAATATAATTTGACGTTTTGACCTTTTTTTTAAAGACATTTTTTGACCTTTTCAAATATAACAAAATTATAATAAAAAGCCGCCAATTAGGGCTGGCAAAAAAGGGGTTCGGACGCCCCCCTTAATAATGACTAAAAACAGTGTTCGAACCCTTACTCGTTTTTGAAACATATACCATTTTTTTGTCCAGACCCGTATTATTGTAAAACATATGACACCCGTTTTGTCTGGATTTTTTTCTTTTCTTTTTTTTTTTTGAAAATGGATTAAAAAGCCAATTAACTGAAATTACTGATTTCAAGTTCAAGTTGAAATCACCTTGCAACATTATCCTGATAATATATATGCTTCAAATAATCCCACCTCTCCTTAGCTGTACCAAATGATCGCAAATTGTTCACCATATGAGCTTCAATAGTGGACAAAATCCAAGTGATAATCCGAGCATCCTTTGCCTCCCATTGACTAAGTTCCTTTTCATTTGTAGGAGCAGTAGAAGACCCAACAATGTGATTCCAAAGCCCTTTCCCTTTCAGAAACATTCTGAATTGAAATTCCCATGCCTCATAATTCTTTCCTGTAAATTTGATCGCCAAAGTCTCTGTATGTGGTCTTCCAAAGGCATTCTCCATAGCCATTTCTCCATAGCCATTCTTTAAAAAAAATTAATGCAAGCTTGGAACCACAAATTTGACTGACTAAGAAATCTCTACTCTAAAATGTTGATTGTAAATTAATCAACCCAGAAAACAGAAAAAAAAAACTCAAATATTCATTTAAGAATTCAAGAGACTAGCACTGATACCATGACAATAATTCAGTAAATTGGCTGAATGCCTTTCCTTTAGGATCCTTTCTCTTAAATGAGAATTTCTGTACTATCTATATTAGGCAATACCAATAGTTATTGCACTAATTAGCAATTGATTATCCTAATATACAACTAATACATTAATTACTAATATTCTATACTAGGTAAGAATATATACAAAATATACATAGATCTTTAGCATAAATCATGCCATAATCTTTGTCATTGATACCCACACTAGCTGTGCAACACCAAACATCACACCTCACCAGTAACAAAAACCTCAAGAGACACATCCAAGACATTCAAACCGATCTATGTAAACAAGTCAAACTTAAAAGAAGCCAATTCTACTATACAATGACCCTTATGCCCCTTACTGCGATTACTACACCTCACCACCCTTTCCTCTCGTTTTGCACACGTCACCATTATCCCTCCACACTCTTCTTGTGATTTGTCGGGCATCGTTGAGTGGCTCGGTCTCGCAGGTTCGAATCTTTTGTTGGAGAGTCGCTCAGAGCCCATCGAACATCTAGTTGGAAAGTCGGTCAAAGCCTGTCGAACTTGATTGGAGAGTCGGTTGGAACCTACCGAACCTTTAGGTCGGCAGTTATCAACTAAATTTCACCAAAGAGGTTCGATTGGACAACACCGAGTTTAGAAGATAAGTCTCGACCATGTCGCTGAACCTAAAATTGATGTCTCAACCAAGGTTTTGGAGTTGGATGCTTCGGTTGGGATAAAGGGGTATTTTGGTAAAAATGGGGGGTATCCTGATAAATTGAAATTTGAATTTGGGGTGCACTAAGTAAACACTAGGGTGCGTATCGCCGGACTCAATTTTTTTGATGCAAAAGATTATAAGAAGCGGGAATGAGGAAGACTAGCCAATTGTTGATGAAGGGTAGAATTGGATTTAAAAAAAAAAAATGATATATGCAAAAGTGCCTAGCGAAATCGGCGAAATCTTTTAGCTCTTAAGAGAATATTTTTTTATAGAATAAGCTAGGAAAAATAACTTTTTTTCAGAGGTTTTTCCTCTTTTTAAGAAAAAGACTTATCAAAAATAAGAGGATAACTTTACCTTACTAAACACTTATTTTTCTTAGTCTCTTATTAAACAAGACTTATCACAAATAAGAGGCAAAAATAAGTGTTACCAAACACAACCTTATTTTTACCTTATTTGTGATGTCTTATTAAATAAGAGCTTAGGAAAAGTGTGTTTGGTAAGTTAAGTTTATCCTCTTTTTCTTAGAAAAAAACTTTCTAAGAAATGCTCTTAACCGCTAAAAGATTTTGTCGATTTCGTGGACTCCTTGTGCGTACATTATATTTTTAAAAAACTCAATTTTATCCTTCACCCCGAATGCAAAAATCTTGTGCTCCTTCATCTTCTTCATCTTCTTTGAGACTTTAGGGCTACACTTCCTTTCTTTTTCTTCGAATCTGTGAGGTTTAAGCAAAAGCTGGTGAGATCTCAAATCCTATTTCTTTTTTTTTTGCTTTTTTTTTTTCCTTTTTTTCATGTTCCATATCCTTTTTTTTCATTGTTGAACATGTTATGTACCATGCTTCATATTTCTTTTTACAAATCCAAGGGGATGGCCTCCTGCTTTCTTGTGATGGTTGATTTACAAAATCGGATGGGAGCAACCCACACAAAACCATATAAGCCAATCTAACTCAGCCGAGCAACACCAAAATCTCAACCCAAGCACCAACAAATACACATTCCTCCTTCCAAGAAGAGAGCCTCATGCCATCCAACTTTATGTAGCCTCCACTGATGCTAGGTGCCCATATAGTTTATCAAAAACTAACCCAATTTTTAAGCATTCAAATTTGATGTAAATGACATAAATGACCCTTTTAATAAGTGAGATATAAGAGTTTGTCAAGCTCATCCCAAACGCTCTTTTTTTAATGAAGAGTTTGGCAATCTTTTTTCGAGGCTATCACTTGTGTTAACCTTCTCAAGATAAAGAATAACATAGCCTCAATCCCAAATTAGTTGGGGTCGGCTACACATATCAAATTAGTTGATTGTCAACCTATTGCAACCCTCCCCAATTTTTCCAATTAACTAAGAATTGGGTCTTCCCTCCCCCATTATTCGAAACCCTAAACCCTGAAAATGGGTTTAGGACCTCCCTCCCCCATTATCCTGGTGCGAAAAATGAGTTTGGAACCTCCTTCCCCTATTTTCTAGTATGGAAAATGGGCTTCAGAGTTCTTCCATTTATCCAGACTTAGGACCGGCTTTGTAGCGCATATATTCTACATAAGTGGAGTTTGTTAAGATACATAAGCCAAGAGAAAATTCTTAGTTAATTGGGAATAGTAGCCTCCCATATAAATTTATGATAGGTCGAAAGATATTCTTGACTTGAGGTAATGAGATGTCTAAACATGAACTTAAAAGAATAGTGGCCACTTTTGTCGAAGTGCCCAACTTGTAGTAACAAGTAAGAAGTGGGACGATCCTAATGGATTGGACAATGGGTGGGGAGGAGTTGGGAGACTTCATTTCTTGGTAAATCATGGTTTTCAAATCCCTATAATCATTAGTTATTGCTTAGAATGTTGAAAATTATTTTTTTTTTACTTTATTAGGTGTCTTCCTTCCTCTCCCCTTTTATCTACTTTCTTTCTTGTTTTCTTTATTATTCCTTTTATATTTCTTGCTTTTGATTTTCTGTTGTAACTACTAGCTATGACGCTATTGAATAAATTTTGGTGCTCTTTAAGTGTTCGCTTCCATTTGTTGTGTACTTTTTCTCCTTATCTCCCTCTTTCGTTTGGTTGTATTGTGTTGACACATCTAACTCACCTTGTAAGAACTGTGAAAGGAGATGGTACCCTGTTTTTTATTGCTCATGAAGGAAAGATACATCTTAGAGGGACGAGTACACTCACACATAACTTTGTGTTCCCTTTTTAGTTGTGCTCCCGCACCCCATACTCCTCTTCCTCTGCCTAAAGTAAATTTTGGAGATTGCGGGCCTAACGATACTCCTTCCTGGACAACTGCCTTGGTCACAAGGTGGAAGGTAGGAAACTGCTTGTGTACATGTTTGGCGAGCTCCCCAGTGGCCTCAAGTTCGGGCCCAACCACTTGATCAAGACCTTAGGACCAGCATAATCAGTACAATAGGCTCAAGCCTTCTCAGGTTCGACTACAATATCCAAGAAGTACAATGGAAAGGGAGGAAGTATAGATTCAACATAAACATTCCCAATGAACTTTATAAGTAAAGAAACATGAAAAACTAAGTGAATTGAAGTATGAGGAAGATCCAACTTCTAGGGAACCTTACTAATGTGAGACAAAACACGATAGGGCTTAAATGACTTAGGGCTAAGCTTCATATTGGACCTTTGAGCCATTGTCAGATGATGATAGGGACGTGATTTCAAGAAGACCAATGCTCATTGAAAACTCTACCTCATTCCCCTCTCAGTTTGCTTGTTGCTTCATATGGTTTTGAGACAAAATAAGTTGATCACAAAGAATTTTGCAAGAGTACTATCCGAACTTCCTGAGTAGTAAGCCAAGACTTCAAATGATCAATACCGTAGCGCACCAAAAGAGGGGTGTCGCAGCCATACACCACCTTAAAAGGGGAACACTTCAAAGAAGTGTGTAGGGAAGTATTACACTAATATTCTGCTTACTGAAGCCAATTATACCAATTCTTGGATCGTTGGTATGAACATAAATAGGATTCGAGACACTGATTTCCTCCCCCTTTTGCCCATCATTATGGGGATGATACACCGAACTTTGATTCGATTGAGTGTCTCGCAAGTGGAGCAATTCACATCAAAAGTGGTTCATGAAAATCTTGTCACGATCGAACACAATACTAGAAGGAAAACCCATGCAGGCAAACCACACATTTGATAAATTCCCCAACCACTGTTTCGTTGGAATTTGGATGTTTAACTGGGTTGAAATGACTTAAACGATCCATGACCACAATAATAGAATTAAAACCAAGAGACTTAGGTTGCCCTTCAATAAAATCTATCGAATATCATCCTATATAGCAGTTGGAACATGAAGCGGTTGTAGGAGCCATTCAACACCAATGTCTCATATTAACACCTCTTGCAAGTGGCACTTACAACTAGAAACTCTTGCTAATCACTTCGAATAACAAACTTTTGCCCCAAAAGAATGGTGCCATTTTTGGATAGCAAACACAATTGCCAATTTGCCATTTACTCCTCGTAGGCTAACTTTCCCCGAGCACGAGAGAACAAGACTTGACTTAAAAAAGCAACTGGCCTCTCATTTTCCTCTACCCCTTCCTCTAACAAGTTGGTTTCCAACACAACAAGGCACCAGAGTTGGTAGTGCTGAAATGGAATCTTCCTTCATGGTCTATTTAATATGTTGGACAACACATGTGGCTTCAGTCGGCCAAGAAAAGGAATCTTTGAGCAACATTGAGTTGATGGCGCAACCAATTTCCCATAGCTAATTGGACGAACAACTGATAGTAGTCCATCAACCCCCAAAACTCTCGTAGATCTTTGGGTGAGGAAGGCATGGCCCACTAATCAATAGCCTTGACCTTGTCAGGATCTCCCATTACTCCCTTGGAAATTATATGGCCCAAATACTCTAACTGAGACCTACCAAAACAACACTTTTTCAAGCTTGGATCGAAAATTCTACTTCACCTATCACATCGCTAACTTAAAATTTAGGATTAATTTGGGGAAATGCAATTCATTGAGGGGAGATTTTGTAAAATCTCGACATTATAGAGAAGTGCAAATAACTTCATTTAAGTGCTAAAAACGTCAAAAGTTCATTAAAAACACATTAGAAAATATGTTTTCCATAATATTTCATCTTATATACTTGATCTTAAGTTTTTGTAATTTCTATTTTGATTGGATTGGTCATTTTGGACATTATTTCTTTCTTAATTTTACAATATGTTGTAATCATTTCTCATAAACATGATTGAGTTTTGGTCTTGTATTTTCTAACACGCATGCTTCCTTTCTTTAAGAGATCTTCCAAGTAAAATGACAGTAATTTTGTTTTAATTTTTCTACAGGTAGTCATTAAAATTTGTAAATATCTAACTCTTACAAAAGTATTGTAAAATTTGAAGTCTAATTTTGAATTCGATGCTTCTAAAGATCTAATTAACTCTAATTTTGGAGAACTTTGGAGAATTTTCAAACCATGTTGTCAAGAATAGAGAGAACATGTTGTAGATGATCCACATGATTGGATAGTAAGTAGCTGAACACGAGGATGTCATCAAAGATGCTCAAAACCATTCTTGGAATCAACCCTTTGAAAATAGAATTCCCTAGAAATCAGAAAGTAGTTGGTGCGTTAGATAAGCCCAAAGGGCATAACTAGTAACTCAAAATTCGTTGTAGGTACAAAAAGTTGTCTTGTGAACATCATCTACTTGGACACAAACTGAAACTGGTGATAACCCAAACGCAAGTTCAGTTTGGATAAAGTACATGCCTCATGTATCTCATCCAACAATTCATCAACATTAGGAATGGGTAAGCTATTGGGGAACAACGGCCTTATCAAAAGTTTTGTAATCGATGTAAAACCTCCAGCTACCATGCTTTCTTTTTGACCAAAAGAACCGGATAGGATAAAGGACTGGTGCTTGGTTGGATAATGCCTGTCGCTAGCATCTCTGTCACTAGCCTCTCGATCTTAGACTTTTGCACCTGCAGGTAGTGATAGGGACGTACCTGCATAGGCTCATTGCATTTTTTTAGGACAATAGCATGATCACATGGGCGGGAAGTTGGAAGAGAGGAAGGCATTTGAAACAGCTCTTCGAAGGATGCCAATACTTGTTGGATTTGAGGGCCCACATCACTCGGCAACTTCACCAAATCTACAACAACTTTGCAATCAACGAAAAAGTCTCATAACTCATTCTTCCAAGTGTTGGACTGCCTTACAAGAAACCAGCACATTGTTGTCAAAGCGTCTCAGGTGTGGTAAAGACACCACTTGCCTAAAAGGCAAGGCCTTGGGAGATCGTGGTTCTATTCCCACCAAAGTCAAAAAAAAAAAAAAAAAAAAGAAAGAAACCAACACATTGTGTAGGGTAGGATCACCCCCAAGTGTGACTTGCTTGCATCTTCAATCAAACGACATTGAAAAGTTCCTCCAATCATCCAGTGACACCCAATGTAGACGATCATTTCATTCCCAAGATCAAGTTAGAGCTACCATTGAGAGAGGAAGGTTTTCATTTACAATTTCTAAACCTTGGAACATAAAAAGGACCCCTTCGCAAATACCCAAAATCCTTAATCTTAGATCCATTCCGCCCAACTACCCTATAAGATGAAGTGGGAGATACATGGAGATGTAATTGACTTACCAAAGCTGTTGAGATGAAAATTAGAGGAAGCACGGCAGTCGACCAGAATAACAACCTCAACCACTTAAACCATGCTCTTCGTACCTTTTGATGGAGAGTTGCTCTACTAGTCACTATTCACATTGCCAACGAGCATCACATTGAGTTCCTTATTCTCGCAACAATGTCCAACTAACCACTTCTCGACGCATCGATAACATAAACCCTTCAAATGCATTGCCTGAGCTTCTGCCGTCGAGAGGCAATTGTACTTTTCTTTTTGACAAGAAAAGGCAATTATACTTTGGAGGTGAGGCATTTGGGCTTCGATGATACGGATTTGGAGGTTGGGCTTGAGATGGAGGATGAAGAAGCACTTGGGCTGAACATAGCTGGGCCCACGAGAAAAAACACTAGTAAATACTAAATAAATCTTTGTGCTCACTTTTAAGCCTTTAATGGGTCTTATTTTTTTATTAGACTCAAATGGATCCTATAATTAATTCTCTGTTGAATATTTTGTTTAATTTGAAGTTCTGTTACTTTTATCTTGACAACTAGATGTTCTGTTACTTAAATAACTTTTTGATATCTGACCCATCAAATCACTTCTGCATATTGTAGTCTTTTATAACTCAGGATGCAGCTGATCGAGATTTCTTGGTTAGGAACATGCAATATTTTGATATTCCAGTTTTGAATTATGTAGGCGATAGAGGTAGTGACAATTCATCATTTGAAGTTACTGGGGAGGTATTGATCTCTATGGTCCTTGTCTTTTGTGTAATTAATTTTTTAGCATATTTTCTTATGGTCATTTGGTTTTCTTTGTTATGTAGATGCGCAGGCTTGGCATTTGTTCCAGGCTTGACCAAGTTTTTGATGCTCCTACTGCAGTGAAGAAGGTTTTATCTGGTCAATTTAGGCTGGAACATTCTGTAAATTTCTTACTTTTAAACCCTATGTTTTATTTTATTTTTTTGAAGTGTTAAACCCTATTTTTTTTAGATGTTCTTGCATGTAAATACTTAATCGATACATATGCTCACCAAGAGATCTTTAGGTTTCTGTAGATCTAGTTTTGAAATACATCCTATGATTTCTTCAGTCTTTAATCTCAACCCATTTTCCAGTATATTGGGTCTAGGGAAACCGATCTAAAGGCAGATATGGTTCCAGACCTGGGTATTCATGATCTTTGGACACCAGACAATCACTACAGATGGACTGTATCAAGATATGGTGGCCATGTCTCAGCAAGTGTTGAATCAGTGTCTCCTTCAAGGCTTTTCTTGTGTGGTATGTTTCTGTAGGCTCCCCTCACATCTGAACCAAAGATAGCCATTGCATCAATGACCTTAGGCTGCCGTTATTTTCTTAGGCGTGGATACTGGTGAAATTGAAAGTCTCAGATCGAAGGTGACTGATCTAGAGGAAACCATATCTGATTTAGAGGGGAACATCAAAACACTTCACATGGAGCAAACACATTTAGAGAATGAGGCAGCCAAACTCTATAAACAACAAGTGCGTTGTTTAATTGAAATTATAGGATGAAAGTTCTTACAAGCTCTCGTACATTTGTGGTGTTTGTTGATTTAGTGTTTATTTTGTAGGAAACAATTATCAACACGGGGGACACTGAGAAACAGAAACGAAGAGAAATTGAAAGTCGAGTCAGTAAGTATTGCTGTTGACTTTTTAGCTTGCTTTTTAAACCAGATATCAGTATCTTTTTAGTTTCAATTTCTAAAAGTTCTGGGTGAATTGAAGATCAAAGAAGAAGAAAACTGGAGACTTTAGAGAAGGAGGAGGATGCAGATAGTACCATAAGAAAGCTTGTGGATCAAGTTACTAGATTGAATGCAGAGCGGTTTGAGTGTGCAGTTAAAATCAAGGTATGCCTGTAATTTATTCTGTTTATTTCTGATTTTGGGATGATTGGCTATATTCATGGACATTTGTGTGGGGAGATATTCTCTTGAATTATCAGTTGTGCTAATCTTGAAGGGATAGTGTTCACTCTGTCTATAATCACTATTATTTGGTGTTTCCATATCTTATGGAATTGGTTCTGAAAGTTTTCCTCGGATTTTGTTCCTCCTAGACTATACTCAAGGAGGCCATTTCTTATAAGTGGAGTTATGCTGCAAAGTACATGGAATCAATCGAACTTGATGTAAAGGTAATAATTGACTTCTACTTCTCATGTTGTGGAAAGTCCTACAATTGTTAAGCATTACATATTTCTTCAATCGGAGGAATTAATAAACTCATCATAGGTTGGCCCTTTTGAAATTTCAAGACATTTTCTTGTTAACACTTACAATTTGGCACTTATGGGCATGTGACCATTGGCTTCAGCATGACGAGGTCCTTTTTGAGTATTTTCCTGTAACTATATGCAATGGCGAACTATATTGGTAGATAGTGAATCATATCACTGGCTTATGCAGTTTGTATTATTGGCTCTTCATGATGTTGATGTTCTTTCCTTTTGTTTGGAAAAATGCAAAATGCACGTAACAAGAAAGAGTTTCTAAAAAGAAGCTGCCTTTTGTTAAGCTTAGATCAATTGTAAATGCTAAAAATGTAGATATTTTTCAAGAAAAGGCAGGTTAGATACCGTTGCTATTTTGTTGACAATCTTGTACAAGCTAGATTTGGGTCGCCAATGCTGGATTCTGGAAGATATGAATGTAGCTAGCTTTATTGAACTTTAAATCTGTTAGTGATCGAGCACCTATACATAGAACCGCGTATGATGTGTATTAGCCAGCAGAAATCAGGCCTTGTATCAGAGTTTATATCAGCTAAATTTGAAACCTGAACCTGTCGTTTGGGCATATGCATAATCAGATTTTATTTCTAGACTCCAATACGGTCCTTGACCTCTTGAGAAATGTCTTCTTGAAAGTATTTAATTAAATCCAGATTTTCAAGTCATGCATATGCCTGATACCCCCATAATTTTTTATTGCTATTATAATTGTTATTATTATTATTATTATTATTTTTATCTGATTTATGATCGTTATCTTTGTCTTAGATTAAGGAATTGGAGAGTGGTGTCAAAAATCAAGAAAGACTTGCTGTTCAAGTATCTCTGGACTTCGAGAAGTGTAAGTCAATAATTAAACAGTGGAAAATTAGTTTCTACATTAGTTCTTTCTATCAAATATCATGCATCCTCTCATACGTGTTGTTCAGGGCCTCAAAAAAAATGTGTTGTTCAGATGATTAGTACTGTTTTACCACATACTGGAAGGTTTAATTTGAATGTCTTATGGACAAATAATTTAATTATCTGTTGTTTCTGTAGAGTTTAAGTACTGGGCATACTTTAAGTGCATTCATATCATAAACTTGCATGTATTTTTAAAAAATGATCTTTTTTTAGAAGATGCTATGGAACTTGTGTTGCAGAAAATGTAAAAATGCAAACACTACGTCACATACATACTGCATGGTTTAATTTGTATGTCTTATGGACAAATAATTTCATTATCTATTGTTTTTGTGGAGTTTAGGAACTGGGCATATTTTTATGTGCCTTCATATCACAAACTTGCATGTATTTTGAAAAAATTGATTTTTTTTTTTTTTTGAGAAGATGCTGTGGAACTTGTGTTACAGAAAAATGTAAAAATGCAAACAGTGAATACTGTCACATGAGCATCTAACTGACATAGGAGACAGACGGTTTCCTATAAAATGTTCCCATGGCTGTTGAACTTGTACAATTGACTAGTTGAATGATATGAGTCAACTCAACTTGCTCCACCTACAAATGTGACTCGTGGGTAGTTGTTCATTTTTTATGGCTCAGATGAATTTTCCGTGGGATTTGTCTGATGACTGTGATCCAACTATGTTGAATAATTTGAATTTCCGAAAACTAAAGACTATAAAATTTTTAATGCCAACTTTCTTTTTTCATTTCTTTCCTCGGTTCTTTTTGTTACTTCTGTTTCTTTTTATTGAACTTTTTGTACTTTTTTTTATAAAACTGAAACTTTTAAAGCATCATGGTTGAAAACCATGGTTTGTGGTTCAGAAACATTTTAAGCCATAAACCAGTGGTAGTGACTGTTGCAATACTCAATACTGATTTCTAAACTTGGTACACTTTCTAGACTACATAAAAAATTAGAAATCAGAAACTTTCCAAACTCATCAAAATCTTTTAGTTTTAAAACTACTGCCAGTGCATACTGCTGCAACGAGTACTTTCTGTAAGTGAATCTATTTTTTAACTGGTTAGAAGTAGCTTTTCTTTTTTCCATTATATTTTAAAAGAAAATTTGTATAATATAATGAATAAATATATACATCGTGGCCTCAGGTTCACACACATAAACATCCTACAAAACCTTTCTTTATGTATCTTATCTTGTACAAATATCTTGAGAGATTGTTACTTTGAAGTATATCTTGGCAAAATACAAATGGTGTATATTACTTCATGTGAGAGGCTGACTCTTATTATTGATGATCTAATTTTACCCTTGCAATTTTCAATTTGATTCACGATTCAACAACTTTGATCTTCCCCATCAAATAAAATTCCCCCAGACCTAGAGTCAAGTATATGATATCAGACCAACCATTTAATCTATCTGCTAAAGTGTATCCCTCACCTATTTTACAGTTTTACACCTAATTAGCTCCTAGCAGTAGCAGTCTAGCTTTTTCCCAAACCTGATGGCTACAATTCCTCTTTGATCTTAAGATTTAAGGTTCCTTTCCTTATAAATGGACCATACAGTAGCAAGTAATCACATGTCCTGTCTTATACTCTAGTAGTAACGACTTGTCTCGATCCATTGGTTCATATAGAATCCATGTCCTAGGTGTATCAAAAAACATTCTTTTCGCTAAGCGTATATAATAAAATAGAGTGAAAGGGTCCACCCCGAAACCAAGGGGGTACTAACTAACAGCTGAGTCCTCTCCGAACCGCATGTTTCTCTAGTTGTGGCATTATAACTTTCTCCTAGAAATCTTGTCTGACTTGCTCAACGTCTTCTCTTGCAGACTCATTAAATGCGTTCCAAGGTCTCACCTTCCCTTTTGCAGTAATGGAGTGAAAGATACCACCATGGACATTTTCTTGAAGAATGTCAATAGTGTTGATCTTTAACTGCTGCTGTAAGCCACCCAAAAATTCTAATCTTAGTAAGCGCGAAAGCATTTTTCTCGAACCTGAGAATCCTTTGAGCTATCTCTTAGGTGGCTTAAAAAGAATTTACTAGTGAAATGTCTGGTTGAGTCCTATTTCTAGGTCAAGTTATATGATCTATGAGGGTGGAGCACAAAGGTGTGAACCATTTTTAGTAGATAGCCAATTTTGTTGATTTCTATGATGTCTCTTAGGTGTGGAAATCCCAATCAAGGTTGGTGGTAGGTTGAGAAGAGGGGTTTATGCTAATAAATTGGTGAATTGGCTTGAAGCAAGCATTAGAGGTTCTTTGTAAGGTCAGAAAATCTTTGGACTCGAGGTACATTTCTTAACCAATAATCCTCCCATAATCTAGCGTGATAGCCTTCCCCTACTTGGAGCTTGATGTGGTTGGAAATATCCATATTGCGTAGGAACTTCCATGAAGTACGTGAAATGCATTTAGATGTCACCCTTACTAACTTCCACTTATCATGCCTCTTGCCTTTCCGACTTCTAATGACTTGTCCCATTACAAATCCACTATGCGCGGGAGTCTTCTAAGGCGCTAGGACTTATTTCTTACCATCGGTTACCTATGGCTACCAAGTCCAACCTCTTGTTGGTGGTTTATGAACCTGTTTCCATTACCAAGATAATTTACTGCCTTATTTTCTGTAGAAAATGATGAAAATCCCTAATTCATCGAAATTGCCATGAGAAACTTAAAGATGAAAGTGAGTAGGGAGAGCATTCAATGTTGCCTTAATTTGGGAAATTTTCCCCCTTTATGGCCATGACTTGAAAATTCTCCAGAGTTCTCCAAAGTCCAAACTTCTCTGAATTAATTAGGTTTTTTTGAAGTACTAAATTAAGAATTAAGTGTAATCAAAATTTTACAAAACTTCCATCAAAGTTAGAGAAAAATGATAGTCCCTCTGGTCATTTTTATAAGTCGTTTTAGCAAAAATCCCACTTCCAAAATTATAAGTCGTTTTCAGAATTTGAGATTGCATTTATTGCTTTTTACCTATTTTACCCTTATACAACCCAAACACTTCTTACAATTAAGATTCTTTAATTTATTTTATGTCAAAGGGCAGATATGTAAATTACACTCGTAATTAAGGCTGCCTTAATTTGTGTGTTTTAGTCAAAACGACTTATATTACTGACTAGAGGTAGTAATATTTTCAAACTAAGATCAAAAGCCGTATGCTTCTTATATTTAGTCTACAAATGCTTGTTTCTTTACTTAAGTTCTCCAATTTGTACTCCTTACTTAAGTCTTTCCCGGTAACTTACCAACAAGCTGAGATTAAAGTCGTAAGCTTCATGTGTTTAGTCTACAATCTTTGTTTCTTTATATGAAATGAGTATTGACATATTCTAAAGGAAAAAAGGTTAAAAAATGCCCAATGTTCAAACCTTATATATCTAGATCAATGGAAATGGAAACCTCTCTTCATTGACTCTGCTCTTTGATGATAAACATGCTTGTACCATTGTCCTGACAACTTCAAATACTTCCTTTTGATCTTGGCTGAGATAGCAAGACCTCCAATGGCTGTCTTCTACTTGCAACTCTGCTGCATTTCATAGTTCCTAACTTATCACTCCTATTAAATGATGACATATTCACTCACCTACTTGAAACATCATTCCATTAAGCTTCTATACCAATGATACACTTTTGCATCAATTCTTTACTTTAGTAGGAGAATATTGGGAAACACTTTCTCATGTAATGCAAGAAGGCACATTTTAAGAATCACATTTGAATGAAGTCAAAGCGGTGACTCAACACCATGATCATGATATCATTTGGTCAAATAGGATGCAATGAACAACCTTAACCATATGAAGCGTGTATCCGTTTGAAATGGCTAACTATTCCTACCTATTAATTTGATTCTTGTTGCAGGTAGGGAACAAACTGAGACTTGTCGAACACGACTTGCTGCTGCGAAAAGACATGCTGAATCAATTGCCATAATCACTCCCGAACTTGCACAAGAATTTCTTGAGGTTTGTCCTTCAGTACGAAGTCCATTGTTGGTTTGTATGAATATTTGTCAGGTGGGTGTTTCATGGGACCTTTTTTTTTTTGAAAACGTTTCATGGGACTTGCAGTTAAGCAAGGAGGCAACTTTGTTTTTTGTTGGATAGTATGGCTTAACATTTTATTTTTCTAATCCATGGGGCTTTTTTTTTGACATTCGGAGGAACTACAAAAGAATTTCCCATTACGATAGGACTACGTCAAGGATCGGCATTAAACCCATATCTCTTTACTCTAGTTATGGATGAACTAACTAGGCATATTCAAGAGGATATACCATGGTGTATGTTGTTTGTAGATGACATTGTCTTGATGGACGAAACAAGAGATGGAGTGAATAGGAAATTAGAACTTTGGAGGAATACATTAGAATCTAAAAGCTTTAGGTTGAGTAGGACGAAAACCGATTACATGCATTGTGAGTTTAAAAATACTAGACATAGAGATGGTGGTGTGGTAAAATTAGGGGAAGTAGAAGTTCCTAAGGTGAAACACTTTAGATATCTAGGATCAATCATACAAAATGATGACAATATTATTAAGAATGATGTTACGCATAGAATTCAAGCTGGATGGAAGAAATGGAGGAGTGCAACATGTGTGATCTGTGATAGAAATATCCCTTCCAAGTTAAATGGAAAATTTTATAAGACTACAATTAGGCCAGCTATGCTCTATGGAAGTGAACGTTGGGTGGTAAAGCAACAACAATTATATAAAATGAACGTAGCATAAATGAGGATGCTTAGATGGATATGTGGTAAAACTCGTAAAGATAAAATAAGAAACATAGAAATTCAAAAAAAAGTAGGAGTAGCACCAATTGACACTAAGATTAGGAAATGGCAGTTGCGGTGGTTTGGACACTTGCAAAGACGGCCTACAAATGCTCCCACTAGAAAACTTGATTCAATAGAAACTGACGAAATTCGACGAGGTAGGGGTAGACCAAAGTTAACTTGGGAGGCAGTAATTAGGAGGGACTTGAATGGTTTGGAACGCTCACCATCAATTGCTCAAAATTGAGCACAATGGAAGAGTTTGATCCATGTAGCCGACCCCAATTAATTTGGGATTGGGCTATGTTGTTGTTTTATGTGATTTGTTTTTTGAATTTTTTTTCTTTTATGAAGTTCAAATTATATTTTCTGTCTTGGACATAATGCAAACGAGATGTTGGTGTAAGAAAATTTTTATTATGTTTGAGAAAGGTTGATATTAAGATGACATGGAGATGTTATCTTAATGATAACTAAGAAAATATCACAATAGATGAAACCTCACGTCAACAAGGAAACATAAACAAGGAACACATTCTTCCTTAAACTATTGACAGGTTATACTTATGAGTCATAATACAAAAATTTGGAAATGGATAATTGAATTTATATTGAGAAAGGAAACCATAATATTGGTGAATCAGTCTACCGTCATGCCAAAATGGTCCACAATTTGGCACTTCCTTTATAAGAAAATTAATAGAAATAATTGGGAAAGAAAAAGGATCTCCATATGATATTTTTAGGAATGTGATAGAGTTCCTTGAGAGGTTCTTTTGTGGGTCACAAGTATTAGAAAGAAAATGGGTACTTGATTGATATATGGAAACTTTTTTTGAAGATGTATGGACACTATTAAAGATACGTTAGGTGATTACTAAAAATTAAAAAAATAAAAAATAATAAGAGAAGACATGTAAGGTACAAGTGTAAAAACAATTGGAGGTCTTATAAAAGAATTTCATGTCACTGCTACCTCAAGGATTTAACTCACCTATGTAGAGCATTATTTGAGCTACATAGCTGGTCTGAAGTTCGGATAAAGGACTCAAAAGGGAGAGCCCAAGCCCATTTTTCGTACTCGAAAAGGGGGGATACCCTATCTCCATTTTCTAATCTTGGAAAATGGGGGAGGGTTGCGATAGGTTGACGGCCAACGTAAAACTTTTGTCACTCTTTACCTCAAAGACGGTCTACAAATGTCCTCCAATAGAAAACTCGACTCAATAGAAACTGAAGATATTCTTCAGTGTAGGGGTAGGCTAAAGCTAAATTGGGACGCATTAATTAGGAGGGAGTTAAATGATTTGGAAAGCACACCATCAATTGCATTAAATCGAGAGAAATTGATGAATTTGATCTATGTAGCCGACCCCAACTAATTTTGGGATTGAGGCTATGTTGTTTTTGTTCTACCTCGAGGATTTACTACAAGTCCCTATCATCTTACTTTTTTTTTTTGAAAATCCCTATTGTTTTACTTTAGTTTTGAAAGAATTCGCATATTCAAGAGGATGTATATGATATTTTTCGATAATCAAACAAGAGTTCGCTCTCAAAAAATGAAAAAAAAAGACGAAATTAGAGTTGGTTTGAATTGGAAGTTGAGTTTCAGAGCAATAATTTAAAGTTGAAAGGCATTAAGGTGATTAGCAAAGACCGAATTATGGACGATATGTATTTTGAATGTTTGAGTTATTGTTAAAGGGCCTCTAGATAAACTGCTTGATTCTTTAATGGACTCGTAGTGAAAAAATTTGTGTCCACCTAGGGAGTAAGAGGTGTGGTGTGCCATGTATTGCTTAGGGCCCTTTTGGTTGAAGTGTTAGCTTGGCTAAGCATGGGCTTAGCTATAAGATTGGCATTTGCTTGGAGTGTTAGCTTAGACACGGTATTACCAAAGCCCCTAATCTCATACTTACCAAAAGACAGGGTCCCCCCGTCTTTAGATAAGCCTTATGTTTCGTGCTAGGGAAAAGTTGAAATTACCCCTCGATGATATAATCGCACGAACAAAGAAAGAAAGCACGTCCTTCTAGCCAAACTTCCTCTCATTTGCATCATCGAGCACGCACTGAAGACGTCGCCATCCACATAGAAGACATTGCTCTTCACATCCGCCGTCCTTGCCCAACTTCCTCTCAACATCAGATTTGAGATTTGTTTTCAATGGATCATCTTGTTGGGAATGTGAATGTGATGTGAAATTTTCGGATTTTGTTTTGTTGAAGTCGGCAGAGATTTTCAAATCTTATAGGGCAAGTTTGATCTTTGCCATTGATAGAAATTGTTGTTTGTTTAGTAAGGCTTGAACAAAATTTGAAAGTTTTTCTAACTTGTGTGGTGATTTACAAAACCCTAATTTGTTTTGTTCTTCATCCATTTGAATTAAAGGGGTTATTTGCTACTTAGGTGCACTTGTGTTCTTCATCAATTTTTCCCCTAAAAAAAACGCATAGAACAGCATTGAACTAACAAACAAAAAGTGGGCAAATGACCAACGAGAAAAGGAGATATGGGTAGCTTGATTCAAATTAGGGTTTTGTAAGTTAAACTATAAGTGGGGACTGTGGGGGCATTAAAGGACTTCCATCCACTTTTCCTTATTTTAATGACTATAATACCAAAATGTTTGTACTTGAACCAAACACCTTATGTAAGACACCCATCTCTCACAAAGATAAGGCTTACCTAAGTCAATCCCTACATCTTACTGTTAAGGAATATTGTGCAATTAGGAAATATGCACAAATCACTCACGTACTTATGTCGTGCACAAATCACTCTCATAGTTATGTGCTACCTTATTTAGATGTTTCATTTTGTATGTAATTGCATCTCTATACATATAGAAACATGTGTATCATGATCACAAGACAATGAAACTTATCATATTCTGTCAAGATTTTACATGGTATCAGAGCTAGAGCTGTAGTTCTAGGTCGGTCGACTTTCGAGTCGATGACCGCTTCGTGGTGTCTATCATTCGATCTTGTGTTGTTGTTCTTGCAATTGACCTTATATCTCTCTTTTTTATTCCAAAGCCTCTGAATGTACAATATAATATTTATGTTGAATTCTTAACAAAATACGATAAGTTTATTGTGTATTGATCTATTACATGTCTCTATATATAGAGATACAATTACATACAAAAGGAAACATCTAAATAAGGTAGCACATAATTATGAGATTGATTTGTGCACAACATAAGTACGTGAGTGATTTGTGCATATTTTCTAATTGCACAATATTCCTTAACACTTACACATAACTCCAACCAAACAGACCATTAGGGACCGCCCTAACAACACAATGTTTGACTAGTAAATTAAGTACCTCAATCTTTTTTCCCAATGCCAAATTACCCCTGCTAAACTAAAGAGGAATCATCTATAGACAAGTGGGTATTTGGTATGGAGTCACTTGAGTTAAAGGTTGGGGGTTCGAGTCTCAATAGGGGAAAGTTGTGGTTTCTTTCTTATAAAAAAGAAATCATCTATAAGACCACAATTAGGTTTGCCTGCTTTATGAGAGTGGATGTTGGGTGGTAAGGAAACAACACAAACCTGAAATGAGGGTAGTATAGATGAATACTTTGTTAGATTTGTGATGTAAGTATTGAGTATAAAAGTAAAATTAGAAATAAAAAGATTCAAAGAAAAGTAGTAGTGCAAAGCCAGGAAACGTTAATTATAAAAGATTTGAAAGATTCCCAAATCACATCATCAACTATGTTAAATCGAGTTGAATAAGACCATAACCTTAGGATATTGTCGTTGTTGTAATCTTTTTTTCATAAGACTGGAAGTGTTGTTCGTTTTATATTTATGTTGTAAGAATTATTCTTCCTCCAGTTGAAAACAAATATTTTCTATGATCAATGTGATTTTGTTGGTTTAAGAAACCTTGGGTCCCTGTCCTTGTCAAGGGCTAAATACATCTCTATCTTCAAAATATGCACGCAAGTTCATATATTTTGTGCACCTTGCATGTTTAACTAGTTTTACCTAGATAGACTTATGATATAAAGATTATTTTGATATTGAACTAAGATGGGTGAATAGGAAATTAGAACTCCAAAGGAATACGCTAGAAACTAAAAGCTTTAAGTTATGTAGGACAAAGAACGATTACATGTATTGTGAATTTAGAAATACTAGACATCAATATGATAGAGTGCTAATTTTATTTTTTTTGATAATCATGAGTCTTCGAACCTTTTTCAGCCCCTCCTTACTTTGGTTTGACTAATCCTATGGGAGTTAGTCGGACGCTCCAACCCCATAGCTCAGGAGAAACCAAAGAAATATAATGTTGCTGCCAAGAATCGAACTTATGACATATGCCTTAGTCAGAACTAAGTGCTTTTTTCTTTACCATTACACCACACCCCTTAGGGGTGATAGAGTAGTAAAATTAGGGGAATTAGAATCTCTTAAGGTAAACTGCTTTTGACATGTAGGATATAAAATTATGGTAATGTTGAGAATGATGTTACATATAGAATTCAAGTTGGATGGAAGAAGGGGAAGAATGCAAAATGTGTGAAATGCGATTGAAATATTCCTACAAAATTAAAAGAAAAATTTTATAGTATATAATTAGGTCAGCCATGCTTCATGGAAATGAATGTGGGCGATAAAAAAACAAGTGCATGAAATGAATATAGAAGAAATGAAGATGTTTAGGTTGATGTGTGATAAACTCGATAAGATAATAAGAAAGGGGAATGCTACAGTGACACTACGGATACTCCTATGAGCACACGACCTGATTTATTTATTTATTTTTATTTTTTTGACAATTTTGTAGTTGTAGTGAGTGTCCGTAGTGGGTAACCTTAGCATTATCCTCAAGCAAAAAATTGTAAAAAAATGTAAAAAAAAAAAAAAAATTGCTTTGCTAGTGTTAATAGTGGGTGACTTTAGCATTTTCCAATAAGAAATATAGAAATTCAAAGACAAGTAAGAGTTCCACCAATTGATGCAAAAATTAAGGAAGCACGGTTGCAGTGATTTGGACACCTCCAAAGACAACTTACAAATGAGGTTACAAAACTCGACTCAATAGAAACTAAAGAAATGCGACGATATAGGGATAGATCGATGCAAACTTAGGACACATTGATTAGGAAAAATTTAAAGGATTTGGAAAGCACGTCATTAATTGCACTAATTGAGTGCAATGGAAGAGTTTGATTCATAAAGTGGGCCCCAATTAATTTTTTGTTGTTGTTCCTGCTGTTGTTTGGTTTAGCATCTATTTTGAATTTTGAATGGTAGAGTTCGATTTATGTCCTTTTAGCCTGATATTGACTACAGCGTCCTGACTTTTTAATTACAGATGCCTGCCACCATAGAAGATCTTGAAGCTGCCATTCAAGATAATATTTCCCAAGCTAATTCCATTCTTTTTCTTAATCACAACGTTTTGGAAGAATATGAGAGTCGGCGGAAAAAGGTAATTTCTGCCACTTCTCTATCCTGTTTGAAGATTGTTATTTCATTCTAAATCTTTATCAATCCACAGATAGAATCCATTGGTACAAAATTGGAAGAAGATGAAGAAGAACTAAAGAGTTGTTTAACTGAAATTGATACTTTGAAGGTATGACATGGCCTTTGCTCTCTAAAATAGTGTTTGTATTTTGCTTCTTTCTTTATTAAACAGGTGGAATCCTACCCAGTAGGTACTAGCCAAAATGAATTAATATTTAAAAGTGCCTGACAACCTAATCATCAATGCAAATATTGTTTGGCAGTAGATTACATTAGATTTCTATCTAGTAACTGTTACTCTCAATTTGGAAAGCCAAATGCAACATTTGTTTTTTTTTTTTTGATAGGGAAGCCAAATGCAACATATAAAAAGAGCAAATTATGTATGGTAATCATCGCATCAAATTGATATGGTCATCCTGACAATTACACTATGTTCTAGCATAAGTGTGCTAAAAGAAGAGAACACTCTGTTGAAAAGCTACTTAATCGCGTTGAAACAAACTCCCTCTACAAGGACCAGAGTTTCTTCTTGAGGTTACCGCCAAGACACCAAACTTGCCTACATTAGATTTCTCCAAATCCTCATCCAAATCATCAATAGATTAGTCTGATCTTATCGTCTAGTTTTCCATCCATCCTCCTCCCACTGGCTTGGGTTTCTCCCAGAACCACATCTTGAGTTTCTCTTTCTCAAATGCCCTTAGGTTCTGTGCACCAAGTCATGAGTAGTGCTACACCTGTCGTGATGCTTCTTGCTTTGGCTGCAGATTGACCTGAGATAAATGAAAGAGGCTCTCAATGCAATCAGGTTCTTTAATCTGTCCCTTGGAGAATGCTTCCGACTTTTGCTAGATATTCTTGGGAAAGTGAAAATGAATGAAGATGCTGTCCATTGATTCACCATCCTTCTGCATGAAGGGCAACAATTTGGTGTATCCATCTCCCTAAAACCTATTTTAGGGGTATACAGCTTTACATTCTTGGAGAATTCATCAATGCAAAGATATACTACAGTTTCCTTGCAAAAAAAAGGAAAAAGGAAGATGGGGGATGCACCGAACATTTCTTTTAGGGATTTCCATGGCATTAAAATCTTCAAAAATCATACTTTTGGTAGGATATGAAAGACCAAATCTTGGTAAGAATGGGTGGTGGAGGATTGTTTGGGTGGTTGATTAGACCATGGAAGATAGGTTTCCCTGCAAAGTTTATTGACTTTGCTGATGCCCATATCCATTTATCTTCTCTATGTAGGTTGAGACGGTGGATTGGATGATAGTTAAGAGGTGTCCTACTTTACTTCATTTCTCTCATGTTAGATTACGTTTTTGGCGAAAATGACGATTTAGGTTGGGTTCAAACTTCAAAGTTGATTGTGACTATTTTTTAGGTAACCTATACAGGACAGGCAATCTATGGGCAAAGATATCCTCTATTGACAATTCATCCTCACAAAGCCGAATATAGCTGGATCTCCTATTTTGATTTCGACTTGCCGTGTGGAGGAAGAAAAATTGAGAAATGAGCTTACATAGGCTCTATGATGTGTTGTATTTGGGTGAAGCATCAGCTTTACACCAATTGTGCAAGTTGTCATGTCTGCTCATGGAAATTATTATCAATAGAGAGTTATGTTTCTTTGGATATCTCCAAAGCCATTTAACATTTTTTTTCCTGGTAGGATGCTATACCTTATTTCTGTATGTAAGTTTCTGATGGCCAAAACGCCCCTTTCAATTGTATTATGCACTTTCTTCCATTTCAGTAAGACAATTTAAGAAATTCCTTATTCTTTTTTCAATCTTCTTTTCCACATCTATCAGTAACCCAAGCAAAAAAATAAAATAAGTGGGAATAGCACTTAATAGCAATCTAATTTAGGTCCAAGTATCTATTTTTGAGTGGAAATCCTACTTTCATCCATCCAGTCTCTAATCAATCTGGGTCATGACTGGGCTCTATAAAGCTTCAGTCAATGGCTTCCTTCCTTTGGTATTCTAAGTTTGTGAAAGGCCACTCCCCTATTGCGCATCCCTGTTATTTAGCTAAGTTCCAGCCCTGAAGTATCCTCGTGGATGTCATATTGATAGAGTTGGCTTTCGGACTTTAACTTGGCTAGAAATCCAACAAAGTGCTTTGAGGGTTTTGATGCATAGAGTACCATTAGAATGATCTGTTCCCAATAATGGTAGTGTCATTCATGCATGGGAAATGAGAAACATGCACTTAATTTTTCCCCGCTTCGAAACCTTTCAGTCAGTTCATGTTCTTAGCCTATTCGAGCATATCCCCTACTAAGATGAACAAGAATGTTGGTAAGGAATCCCCATCGAAGATCTTGTTCCTAAAACAATTTTGTTTAGGTCCTCCTTTGACCGCCTCTGAGAATGGAACTGTACTCCAGCATCTTGTAATCCACTTCTTCAGCCTATCCTATATTTCTTTGTGGGGTCAAGGAAGTCCCAATTAACTATATTATGTGCTTTCACGAACACGAACCTTAGAGTTAGTCCTTTCTTTTTTTTTTTAAACCTGTAATGCTCTACTTCATTTGCGACAAATTGCATAAAAAATTTGACTTACATTACAAAGGCTGTTGGGGCTTCGTCAATGATGTGTCGTAAAACTGTTGCTGATTTGCTTGCCAAAAACATACCAGTGATTTGTGAGCAGTTTCCGTCAGGCATACAGTATGTAGTTTCTAACATCCAGGAATTGAGTTTTTGGAATAGGAATGATTTAGATCTCATTAGTGGTATTTTATGTGAAGAAATTTGTTTTTGCTATTCTCATTAGTGGTATTTTATGTGAAGAAATTTGTTTTATGTGAAGAAATTTGTTTTTGTGGAGCTCCGTTGAATGTGTAACTGCTCCATTTTAGGAAGCTTTTGTCTGCACTTTTTTTGATAAATAGATCTTTGGATCTGCAGGAAAATTGGCTTTCAACTCTGAGGAGCCTTGTTTCCCAGATAAACAATACATTTAGTCGCAACTTCCAAGAGATGGCTGTTGCAGGGGAAGTTTTGTTAGGTATTTAATGTTGTTCTCTTGCTCTATAGGAAATCTTATTTGTTTATTATATTTAATGTCTTGTTTTTCTTTTGTAATTTGTTTACTAATTTTTTTATCTGACGGCAACTTCAGATGAACATGGTGTGGACTTCGATAAGTATGGGATCCTCATCAGAGTTAAATTTAGGTAAATCTTGATGTCATTGACATCTTTGTCCTATCAGTTGGATATCAGTTGGATATCAGCTAACTGAACATTGCCATTTGGTTCATACTTTTGTGAACTGTAATGGTTACGTCAGGTGTTTCTTTGCATCATCGCATCCATTTATTGCACTGTCTTTGCTATACATTGACGTACTTGTAATTTCCTTTTGTGGGTGGTATTACTTTTCTCAGGAAATCTGGACAACTTCAAGTTCTAAGTGCTCATCATCAATCTGGAGGGGTATATCAGCTAACTTTACATTTGCAACTTCTTACATCCAATGAATCTGTACAACTGACATTCTTTTTTCAGGAACGCTCCGTCTCCACTATTCTCTATCTGGTTTCTCTTCAAGACCTTACAAACTGCCCCTTCCGTGTTGTTGACGAGATAAATCAAGGTCCATAACCATCATGCTTTACCAAGTGCACTTTTTTTTCTTTTTTTTTTTTTTTTTTTTTTTTTTTTTTTTTTTTTTTTTCTTATAGGACATAGTATTGGAACTTCATAGCTTCTTCGTTGTGACCCCGCAGGTATGGACCCTATAAATGAAAGAAAGATGTTCCAACAACTAGTGAGAGCAGCCAGCCAAAGGAATACACCACAGTAAGGAACCACTTTAAGTTCTAGCACTCATTAATTAACACTTGATTATGATCGAGTCGTTGGGTAGAAAGCTAAAATTAGATTAGTGATTCGTCCAAGTTCAATGGATGTGCTATGTATTGCTATCGAACTCTTTGGCGTCCAATGCCAGCCTATTGATGCTTTGATGCATCTTGAATCAGATATTTTTTCAGTTGTTAAATAGTGCCCCTCGAAAGTTTTGGTGGTGCCTTAGTCAATAAATACGTTTTGCACACTTATTGAAGTCTGATTACTTTTTCTGATTCAGGTGTTTCTTGTTGACTCCAAAGTTGCTTCCCGACCTTGAATACAGCGAAGTCTGCAGTATTCTTAATATCATGAATGGTCCTTGGATAGAAAAGCCTTCTAAAGGTAGCTTTTTTTTTTTACTTTTTAGTGCAAAAAAACGTACTAATCATCAGATCACTTGTTATTAGATTTTTGGCTTAATTGGTTAAAATATCCTATCCTTTTACAACTTTTGTTATTATATCCTAACCTTTTTGAATTTGTTTTTATATCCTAACCTTTCTGCATTGATAAATTTATATCTTAAGTCACTTTTTAACTTCAAATTTGATGAGGCGACACTTAAATAATGATTTTAAAAAACCACTTCATCACCTATAATTACTAACATATTTATTAAATTTATTATTTAAACTCATTACTTAGGTATCACCTCATTAAATTTGGAGTTAAAAAGTGACTAAAGATACAAATTTATCAATCTAGAAAGGTAAGGATATAATAACAAATTCGAAATGGTGAGGATATTTTAACAAATTTGGCCTAGATTTTTTGTTTTACATATTCTTTTAAGCATTTTTAATGGTTTCAGTGTGGAGCATTGGCGAGAGTTGGGGCGAGGTCACGTCAAAATTGGTCCCGGTAAGAGCTGAAGTCTTGTAAAAATCATTTGTCTTGATCAAGACTCAAAGCTATGTATTAAGATTGTATTTATCTTATTTAATTTTTTGTAATTCTTTTTTGGGTATTCTTCAGCTGTGTGGATTTGAGTGATAACAAAATGTCATTTGCTTGTTGAGTTCTGTACAGGTGAGAGTACATGGTATTGCATCCTTTGCTAGCTAGTTTATAATTGAAATTATTTTGACCTCAGATGTTCAGCTGCTTATTTAGAAATTATTTTGTACAATCTGTCTGTTTACATCCAAATTATTTTCTTTATGTAAAAAAAAATTCTTCCTTTGCATTTGTGGTTTCTATAGATACAAAATTCAACTTCACCCATAATTTCGCTCACTTAAAATTTGAAATTAATTTGGAAAAGTGTGAATCGGTTGGGAATTTCGGTAAAATTATGACATTATAAATTATGCTTTCTTTAGTATTTTATACCTTTTTTGTCTTTTCATACTTGATTTAAAGTTGGCAAAACATATTAAGTGACCCTCAAACTATGAAGTTTATTTTGCCCCTCAACTTCTATTTGGTTGTTTTGAGCCCTTAAGTTTTATTATGGTTCACATTGGGTCCTCCAAACGTTTTAGTTAAGGAAAATGATAAAATGACTCACTTTGAGCGCACACTTGGGACGTACATTTTGTCTTTTATTTCATTTATGGTATTTTGTTAGATGTAGGTCCACACCTTGGGAGACAAAAAATAGCTATAAATAGGTTAAAATACAAAGTGTGCGCTCAAAGTGTTTTAGATTATCATTTTCCTTTAGTTAAACAGAAAATGCCACATAGAATGACAAACTTTTTAACTAGTGTTTTTTGCCCTGCCTTAACTGAACTCGTCAACTTCTTCCCATTTGTGCGAACCAGAATCCAAGTACCCTTTTTTCTGTTTTCTCTGTGATAATCATGTATTTTCCATATGCCATAAGGCCTGAATCGCTTTGAATCCTGATTGCAACGTTAAGTGCCTTTTTCTATTTTCTCTGTGATGATCGCTTTGAAAATTTTTTGATAAAGATCATTGACCAAGGGGAATAGGGATGAGGTTGAGTTTAGTCTGTTATTTTTCGTTTCACTTATTGGGAAGGATCCAATGTGAACCATAATAAAACTTGAGCCCAGCTAAATGTACCCTACTGTTTACTAAGTGCACCTGTTATGTGTGGCACCCTAAATTCAAATTTCAATTTATAAGTGCACCTGACATTTTTACCAAAATATTCTTTCATCTTAATTGAATCACCCAAATCCAAAATATTAGTCGAGACATCTATTTTAGGTTAGACGCATATGACTAAGATTTATCCTCTAGGTTCGATGTTGTCCCTCTGAACCTCTTTGGTGAGATTTAGTTGACAACTGCTGACCTAAAGGTTCAGTGGGTTCCGACCGACTCTTCAATTAAAGGTTCGGCAGGCTGTGACCGACTCTCCAATAAAAGATTCGGACCTGCGAGGCCGAACAACTTGATGCCTACAAATCACAAGAAGAGAGTGTGGAAGAATGATGATGAGGTGCACAAACCGAGAGGAAAGTGTAGTGGGGTGCACTAATCACAATGAGGGGCATAAATGTCATTTTGTTGTAGGATTGACCTTTTCTTAAGTTTGACTTTTTCTAATGTGCACTTAGAGTTGAGTGGTCAAACTAAAAAAAACCTCAAAGTTTGAGGGTCATTTAGTATGTTTTGCCTTTAAAGTTTTAAGAACTTCAATTTTGAAGGGATTGATCATTTTTTTCTTTCTTCATTAGGCAATATGTTTTTTTTTGAAGAAGAAAAATAGAAGTTTCATTGATCATTAATAGGTCGGTACAGAATCAGACATAGAAACAAAAAGTACATTGATTCACTAATTCTATTTGTTCAAAAGAACTACCATTTATTTTAGTTGTGAATGCGATTGTGAAATTGAAACAGTTTGACAATCAGGGATTACTTTCTACAACGTTGAAACACATTATAATACACAAACATCCGCTAAAACCACTTAACGAATACCAAAATTTCCTCACGAGGAGAAACAAAACCTAAGAGTTTCCGACAAGGAGAAGACAAAAATCAAGACTTCCAATAAAAGAAAGACAAACTACCTAAAATAAAACTAAAAATAAGGACCAACACAACAACCGCACAAATCCAAAAATGAGCGTTGAGAAAGATGTACCGTAACAAGTAGATCCAATATTCACAGATCTGCGCTTTATTGAACACAAAACAAGGAGAAATGAAGATTGGAAACACTACCGATTAAAAGAGAAGATCGGCGGTGGTTCAAGATCTTGAATCAAAAGAGAAAACTAAAAAAAAAAAAAGGTTTTAGGGTTAAGGCGCCTACAAAAAGAGTATTTGAAATTAAATTTCATTAGGCAATATTTTAGAATCCATTTTTAATAAGTTAGATTGAGTTGTGCGATCGTATTTCTTCTAACATGTCATTTTTTAAAAGCATCTCCCAACAAAAAATAACACTAATGTATTTCACTTTTCTTTCTTTTTTTGGTAGAAAATCAGCCAGAGCTGGCTAGGTTATTACATATGCAGAGTATCATACTCCAAGAGTAACGCAACTGAATTTTGTATCGAATCCCAAATTACAAACTCTTCCACATACTGAAAGGTCTCTATAGGTGTGGCAGAACTTCACTTCCTAATCCCAACTCAAACTGCTCCTGATATCCCTCACGAGGTGGTCGTCTAATGGGCCTTAGAATGAGCACTCGAGCAGCTACACTGCTTCCCTCAAGTCTACCTCAACAACTACCTTCCTGATCCCCTTACTCCAAGCTAATTGGAGACCATGCTTAACACCCCATAGCTCTACATAAAGCGGAGAGTATCGACCCAATTTGGATTGGAAGGCCGAAATAAACTCCCTTTTGTTGTCCTGAAACACTCCAACGATAGTGACCTTCTCCCTATCTATCTGCACTGCCTCATCACAGTTAACTTTGGTCCAGCCAGCCTTCGAGGGGAGGCTCCCAGTGGCAGGAACGCCTCACCGCTCTTGTTGGCGGCTTCACAAGTCCCTTGGCCATGACAATCTCATCAACCTTGCAATATATTGATCTCATTAGTTCCACCGACAAGATTTAACGGCCCCGAAACATAAATTCATTCCTCCAAAACCAAAGCCTCCAGCACGTAACATCAAATAAGATTCCCCAAGAATGATCTCTATCCTAGATGTTGGTACCAAGTCAATCCTCAAGAGCAAGATTAAAAATAGACGATTCTTTCGATGCAGGACGAATAGAGCCCCAAACCTGACAAGCAAGCCGATAATCCCTTAAGGCATGCAACATAGTCTCATCTCCTTCCCAACATCGGTCGCACCTCCCATCATCTCTGATTGTACGAGATAGGCATAATACATTCGTACACAACCTATTTTGTAACACAAGCCAAAGGAAGGTCCTAATTCGTTGAGGTCCCTTCTATTTCACTTTTCATATAGCATTAAAACTTGAAAATATTATCCTTTTCCTCTAACTTTGACCAGTTTTGTAAAAATTCGTTTACAACAATTCTCAATTCAGCACCTCGAAAAAGTCTAATTAATTCGGACCAAGACCTTGTATTTCCTTTTTTTCTTTTTTTGTGGTAGAAACACAACCAAAGTTGACTTTATTATTTCAAATGCAGGATATCCTGCTCAAGGAGTAACACGATGGAATTCAGAGCAGATCTCCACAATACAAATTGTCTCTAATTCTAAAATGCTTCCTTCGCCAGATGATTTGCATAGGCGGGGTTGTCTCAAAATGTGTGCAGGACAATCACCTCTCATTCCCTCGTAACACTGTCCCTAATGTCTTGCACCAGAGGATCATATATATGGCCCTGCAGGGAGCTCACAATCAGCTCCATAGCCTCCCTCCAGATTCCCTTTTTTCTCCTTTCAAAGACAAATCAGGAATGTTTTCAAGGGGGAAGTGCCAAATCTTTATTTTTCTCCTTTTTTTTTCGACTTTATTTATGGGGAACACATTGTTCGTCGCCTCTATATATATAAGCTATAATAAATTAAGTCTCATTCCTATTAAAAAAAAAATCTCTTTTTAAGGTTTGAGATCATTGTAATTATTTTTAAAGGCCTTGTTAATCAAACAATCGTAACCATAGCAAGCCTCATCGCTTCGCAAGACCAGTTTTACAGGTAGCAGTTCCAAAGAGACCCATCGATCGCAGACTGCACAACATTTTTTTTAATATTATCATATGCAAGATTCTATGGGAACTGAGGAAAGGTCAAAACTAAACCAAAAACTCAGGCAAGGCCAATCCGTTTTGGTATACCATGCATGAGTCCTACCTAGGACAAGAAAGCTCTATATGGCATCCATAGGGGGCAACTGAAATTAATCTTGAAAGAGAACATATAATTTACAGAAGCAGTTTTATTCTATCAGACATTTGATGGGGGCTTGTAATCGAGCATTTCCTTAATGTTCAACCGAATCGAAGGTCCCATTGCCGAGCATATATGCGCACTTTTCCAGTATACTCCTTTTGCGCCTGATGGCTTGTTTGCTTCTACTGATTTCTGATCAAGGGAAGAAAATTTAATAGTGAAGCAATTGAATTTCATGTGCATTCTAGTACTGTGAAAGAGCCAAGGGAAACATGAGTATACCACTGCCGCAATTAAGTTCACAAGAAGATCCTCCTCAGAAAAGTCGGCTTTTCCGAATGGCAGATGAACAATCCCAGTCTTGTCTGCTCTGTATTCAACCTTTCCTTTCTTGAATTCTGCTATGGCCTGGACAGAGGAAATTGCAAATATGAATAAGTTGAAATGGAAAATACATCTTACAACTAGCCATAAGAAAACTATGTTTTCTTTACATGACAGGTGCATTTGTGTTGGTGATTGTCAAATCTTTTCTTTTGATCAAATGGTTTTTCATAAGAGAAAATAGCAACGTAGGCCCCATAACGTTCCCACTTCTACGATAAATTATAAGCTAGCTTGTCCAAGCAAGGGAATTCCTCGCACCATACCTGAGGTATATCAGCAGTGACTGTACCAGCTTTAGGATTTGGCATGAGTCCTCGTGGTCCCAAAATTTTTCCTAGACTAGCAACCTGATAAGAGTATTGAGAAGTTTTAGAAAATAACGTTACAAATTAAATACCACAGCAACCATACACTACCAATTCAATCAAATATTACTCATCTTAGAAATATAATTTGCATTGACCAGGCCACCAGATATTATAGTTTAACCAGGCTAACGAAAAAAAATAAAAATAAAAAATAAAAAATAAAAAAAAACCAAACATTGCCCTTTTAAGTCCATGCTAAGAGGCTTTCATCATAATTCAAGTCAATCAAGGTGGCTAGCATTTCCACGTCATGCTTTCATCATAATTCAAGCTCAGGCTTGAGTAAGAGTCTTAAAACAAGGATACAACTCACAAGCATCTCTAAGATTAATCAGCTTAAAAAGGAAAACGCTCCTTTGAATTACACATTCACAAACCTGAAAAGGTAACAAAGATATGCATGCTCACGCTGCCACAATTGGAGATGAATTAAGTAAGAAAAAGGAGAGAAATACTAAAGCCACAGTGCAACACAAATGACTAAAACAAAAAAGCCAAAGAAAGTAAGCATGAAACAAAGAGAACCAATGAACTCATATATTAACTAGCATAAAATCATCAATCAAACTCCAATAAGTATGACAAAACTCTAAGGTTGATAATTTAAAATCATTTTCTCTTTAGCATCAAGTTCCAACGTTCACTAATCAAATGCTAATGTTAAGTAAGCAATAATAGCAATGGGTATTATGTATAGGATATACTACAGAAAAAAAAAAAAAAAAAAAGGAAAAGAAAAGAGAACAAAGGAAAGATCAAGTACTTAATAATGATAACAGAAATCTCTTAACAAGTAAATCTATGAAGAAGGAACTTGCAACTCTCCTCGACATGCCAAGCCAAACTAAAACCAGATCAAGCATGTATTAGGCACATGTTTTCTTGTGTGCCTCACCCTTTGTGGAAACCAACTTTATTGGAAAGCTACCAAGCAAATCCTATTCTACTTTTGATGAAGGTCATGCAGTCTACTATCGTATTACAAAACCATAGCTTACATGTCGCTCCTTAAAAAGTTCATTAAGCTAATGAGAACGTCAAAGCATAACATAAATTACTCTTAGCATAACCCAAATAAAACCTTGGGCATCATATCTGGAGAAGCAATCAATTTGTCGAAGTCCATAAAACCTCCTTTTATTTGTTCTATCAAGTCCTCTCCACCAACCAAATCAGCACCAGCATTTTTTGCATCATCAACCTTCTCACCTGTGTGCATTCAGGCTTACACATTAATTAACATCGAGATCGAGTGAATAAAGAAATTCAATTGGTGCAATTGGGGAAAAAATCTAAGGCATTTGGCATTTAAACACAATTTCCGGTGTTTTCTTCGAATATTGCGTAAGAAAGTAAGAAGCTTAAAAACAAAAGTAGCTGCATATTTAAATTATATATCAAGACAAACTTTATTAGCTTTACCTAATGTTGTTTGTAGACTCATATTAATAGTTAGATTAGTACCTGAAAATTATATATCAAGATAGGAAGATAGTTGAAGCTTATTAATAAAGAAAGAGAAAGGAGCTTTTAGTAAGTGCAGTATGTTGTGACTATAACTATTTATACTTTCCTTTGGTTTTTTCTCTAAGAATTATTCCTACTTGACCTAGTTCCCATCTCAAAACTTTTCTTTTGCTGTCATGACTTTGCAGATATTAGTGTGTTGCACAAAAGTTTCCTACAGACGTTATTCTAGAAAAAAAAAGGCAAAAGCAGAATCTTATTCAATGTTTGGTTTCCCAAATGTTTTAATCAGTCTAATTCTAAAACCATTATGCACGAGAAACTTCAACAATGCCATCTATAATGTTGGAGATTTTTGTGCTAACTACCATAAGAGTTCTTCTCTTTGAGACTTGTCCAAACTATATGCCAGTCTCATATATGTGAACGTGGTAAGCATAAAACCTAGCCGGTTTCTCTGCAACATCTAGATCTCAACAAAAGTGAACCATGAAATATGCTGCAAACATCCAAAATTATATTCATCCCATAGATCATAGTTGAATCATCTGTTCAAAAAGGCCAAGTTTGTAATTGAAACCACAAGAAGCAAGCAATTTTCTAAAATGAAATAAGTTAAACTACATACCCTGTGTAAGAACAGCCACCTTAACAGTCTGGCCAGTTCCCTTGGGCAGGCTCACCTAAAATGAACAAAGAAAAAGAAACACATTAAGCAATTTTGATGTCTGTTATAACAAACTAAGCTATCATATAATCAAGCGGATAAGAACTGACTGTTGCTCGCAGCTGTTGATCATTATATTTGGGGTCAATGTTGAGACGAAAATGGGCTTCAGCCGTCTCCACAAATTTCGTACTCGCCATTTGCTTGAGTAGGGATATTGCCGTTGACATATCATACTCTTTCTTGTTTTCCCTCAATTTTTGAATTTCCAAAAATCGCTTGGACCTCCCCTAAGAACCACGCAACCCAAAAACAACACACTTGAAAATTCAGAAAAGATTAACAAACTGGGTTTTGTCAGGAAAATGAGAAAATTACCAAGATTACAATGAACCAACATGGGTAATTTTGAACCAGAAGATTCAACTTCCACAAATTAACGGTTAGTAGATGAGCTAACTCAACTTCACTAATAGATTTTCTCACTAGAAGAAGTTTCTAGGAAAAGTGTCAGCACTAATGCTCTTCCTCTACTTTGATAGAGTTAAAATAACACATATTTTTGGTGATGGTCTGAATTCATCCAATTCAAAGTCCTTCTTTCTATATCGCTTTCATTAAATAGTTCATAATTCACTCTTCCCATCCAACCACCGCATATATAGAAGTAATAGCATGATTCAAAAGTTGTATGAATCCAAGACCATCAAAAGAATTACCTAAAAATAGCAACTTCTTCAGAGATCCTGCTAGTACCTATAGTGTCCCCAACTTAACCACCTTCAACTCACACGCGTGGGGTTGTACTCCAAAAGACCTCGGTACTATTTGAAAAGAGATCCACACCTATATACTTCATTATAAAGTCACACATATCTCCAACACACTCATCTCTCCTTCACCTATATACTTCATTATAAAGTCACACATATTTGAAAAGAGATCCACACCTATATACTTCATTAACATCAAATTTGGGACTAACTTTCAGTCCACATATCTCCAACACACTCATCTCTCCTTCAAAATTCCACCTCCACAACCCAAAATTCTAGACTTAATCATCATTTCAACCAAGCAAAAACCCCTGAAAAAATCACACAAACACCACACCCGTACAAATCAAAGATTAATTAATTACCCTGTCACGCTTGAGGGGCAGGGCCGCCTTCCCCTTCTTGGGCTTCACCGGGGCGGCCACCGCGGTCGCGGCGCCCTTCTCCCCCTCCTCCCCTCCTTCCACATCCTCGGCGACATCGGGCTCCGCGGCGAGAGCAGCAAATCCCACAAAAGAAGAAGAAAAAGAAGAAGAATTGAAATGGGTGGATGAGGATTGGTGTTTTTTAGAAGAAGAAGAAATATGGAGCCAATTGCTCAAGGATCTTTGAAGGAGTAAGGGGCGGACAGAAAAGGGCAGTGGGGTGTTCTTCTGCTTGATGGATAGCAGCGGGGGAAGGTCAGGGGGAAGAACGGCTGCGAAGGAGGCCATTGTTGTAGCACAGGAAGGAAGGAAGGAAGGAAGGAAGGAGTGTTATCTGTGAAGGGGTTTCTATCTATGATGATGATGATGATGATGATGGAGGAGGAGAAGATAAGACTGGAGTGAGAGTGAGAGAGTGAGGGGTAAACAAAGGGGTGTTGCTATTTGCACCCCACTTTTGGACACCATAAAAAATGAGCACTCCAATCAATGTTCGGCGTCAACTGCGCTGACTAATCCATGATCGAACACTGTTTGGCTTCGTACAGGGTGGTCCTCCTATTCTAACGTACATTTTTTTTTATTCACGAGATCTCTCAAAATCGAGATCTCGTTTAAGGGAAATCAAGCAATCAAGGTTCGTTTTATTTGAAGCATAACACTTCTATAATATTTTTACCATATTACCTTTAGTCTTTGTATATGCACTCACACAACAAGCAACACCTAAAACCCTTAAAACACTAAAGTCAAAACCTCTCCGGTGAAATGATAAAGACATCACTTGTCCAACAAAAAAAAAAGACATCACTTACCAAAAAGGTAAGATCTTGAGAGATTGTGGTTCGATTATTACTAAAGTAAAAAAAAAAACCCTTAAAACACACACACCACTTATCAATTATCACCCCACACATCCTATATATAAAACACACACGTGGGAACCCCTCGCATGGCTTAGGCAATCCATGCCACGTTCCGCGAGGGGTAAAAGGAAGGGAATACTCGCTCCATCGAAGCAAAAGCCCTGTGAAGGATGAGATTTTCTGCCCCACTTACAATCCTAATCTTAGCACCGTGTATATACAAAACACATGGGGGTCATATGGTTGGATAGCCCTATTTCGGCGACCTGACAGCGATCTGAAGATTGAAGAACCTCACATTAATGTCACATTTGTTGCTTTGTCTAAATTTGTTTTTTTTTGAGCTTTTATAATATGAAAATGATTTGGTGACATTTCAAGTGACATAAATCGGTCGCACCAGCACACGTGTTCAATTTTAAGTGATCGTTAATGGGGCCCTTCGTAGACTAAAGTTGACACGTGTACGTCACGTGTGTCGTGCGACCGATTTGTATAACGGGGATTGTCACCATATCATCTTCCTTTATGATATTACAAAGTTTTCTCCAAGGTTTTTATCGTGGAATGAAAGAATGGGGCAGTTAGGATTGACCCCTAAAATCTTTGTTGTTTTGGCGTTACACAACATTGTTTTCAAATGTGGTTTACATCGTTACGAGATCTTAACGAATTTAAGTAACTGAACTTAATAGAAAAGAGTCTAAAGATCCTACCAAAAAAAAAAAAAAAAAGAAAAGTGTCTAAAGAGTCTTGTCAACCTATGTTAATGTAGATACTCAATGGGAACAATCTAGGACTTCTCGAGGGGAAATATGAATTAGGATTGCAGTAAATCGAGGTAAGTGAGGGTTTACTTGATTATCAATCATGCAATGTTATTAATATATTTATGTCTCATTTAGGATAGAGACTATGGGATTTACCGGATATGAAATTGATGGATATGCTTTCACTATGCGAAATTGGCGGATGTTCGGTCATTGCGTTTTGTACAAGATGGCAGTGCTTTCATCACGAGACCTTGGCATGGGACTTATTTAATAAGTATACAAGGTGACTAATTCATTATGATGTGCTCACAATATACTTCCCTGAGTTCATGTAGACGTATAAGGAGTTATCAGATGACCATGATGGCTCTGTTTGGTATGCACAAACTAGCTTATCAAGTAGTTTATAAGTTACATGATAAGCTACTTGAATAAATAAGTTGTGTTTGATTAGCAATTTATTTTCAAAATAAGCTAGATGAAACTTTAAACTTGTAAATGCTAGTTGGGGTAGCGTTTCAAAAAAAAAAAAAAAAAAAAAAAAAAATGCCGAGTTGCATTGGTTGTACCAACTTTGACCCTCATTATTATTATTTCGGTTCTATTTCGGAAAAGGTCCCGAGTTGAATATGTGCTCTTTTGAGAGTTCGAAATTCTTTATCATGGCAATTTATTTGGTAATTTTTAGTAGAAAAAATTATACTATATGTACCGTGCGTGTGATGACAAATAAGGTAGAAAAAAAATAATATACGGCAGAAGTGTTGTTATATATATTACATATACTTTTTTTGACAATATATATATATATATATATATATATATATTTCATACACTTATAAACTATACATAAGTTATTAATAGCATACACTTATAATTTATTATTTAATGTTGCATATATAAACTATATATAGTAAGTTTTCAAAAAAAAAACTTATATATAGTAATTTTTTTAATGAAATAGTAAATATTAATATAATTCATGATTATGTTGTAGAATGAATTTATTATTAAATGTATTTGTACAAGTAATGCATTTTTTTTCTTGTATATATACATGATTTTTATGTCATTCTACATCTATCAGCTACTTAAGCAGTTAACTTTTTCAAATAGTTTTAATATATTAGTTAGATTATCAGCTATCAGCTGGTGTTTCTAGACGGAGTTGATGTGTAATGAAGCATTGGAGACTGTGTTGACATGCATAGGGACCGTTGGCTTTAATATATTGTGAATGATGACTTTGGAAAGAACCAACATAATTTAGAACTACTTATTTGAACATGCAAATAGCTACCGTAGGGTTCGGGTAGTAGCTCTCCTTCATGGGTGGAAAAAATCAGTCATTAGTTTTTGATGAGGAGGGGTAACAATGAATGAAACAATGATTTATATTTTATGAATCTTGCTTATGTACATGCTTTCATCCTTGATATCCTTGAGTTGCAATTATCATTCATATATCTCTCACTTATTTGTTGCTTGTTAGTTATATCTTGCATTATATATTACTTGGATAATGGATGGTCATGCAGATTGTTGGTCTATCAAGCCCGTTAATTTTACTCACCCTACTAATAACATTTCAAGTGTCTTCTCGTTTGTGGTAGTTAAGGGAAAAGAAAAGGCCTTGGATCACAAACCTTTACTTATCTAGATGCAAGCCTTGATGTTTAGACTTAGTTCTATATCTTGTGTGTTGAGAATTTGTATTAAAATTGAGATTTAAATTTGGGTAGTAACTTTGAAACCTGAATGGTTTTACTGTAGTTGTAAGACTTGACCACTTTCTATATTGTTGACTATTCCGCATGTTTTAAGGCTTACTAAATCATCACCCAACCCATTAAGTTATCTCGAGGACTTTGACGATAGTTTAGGTCAGACAACTCTCATTTAGGGAACGTGGGTCATCACAAAATATATCTTTTATGGAGCACGTGCCCCTCAAAATATATCTTCAATCCACAATGCGGATTATTTTTTTTTTTTACTTAAAAATGACGTGACAATATAGATAATGTCTACTCTAATGTCTAAATTGTTTTTATTCTCACTACATCAACTACATCAACCACACTTTCACAATCCACAATGCCTATTAGTTTTCAACATACTTTTGGGTCCATGTCAAAAGTATGTCACCCAATCATTCTTTCTTCCCCTTGAAGCCAAGTGGGAGTGGTAGATTCCAACAATTGTTTTTTTATCCTTTATGTCTTGGCACCATCTCACACAATGACGATGCCATTGCGTTTGCCACACATTACTCTCTCTGTGCTTGCCCATTCCATCAACAACAGCACAGCAACGCCCACCGCACCGCGCCGCCACTCCAACACCACCTGGTACCTTCCCTCCCACATCTCTTGTTATTCGATTAGTTGAGGCATATTGTCAAACACTTGGTGTGCGTTTTGGATTGATGGGTTTTCATTGAAATGTGTTTATGTGATGTGGGTTTGGCGTAAAGGGGTTTTGTTGTTGCCCTTTTTGTCAATCCTTGTTTGTCAGAAGTTGCAGAGATGAAGTTCAATAAAACTGCATTGCAAATATCAGACCAAGTAATTAAACTGATCATATACATAGTATTATACTTGTAGATGATATTCTGATCTTTGAGTTTTGAATATGATTCTCCTGCTACTTTGAATTGATTAGTCCCTGTTTGTGTTTGTGTTTCGTCTTGCAAGATGTGGCGAATATTCGGACTGATCTTTCTTGCCTTCTTGCCTATTTCTTGTGTTTAAACCCATGTTGAAATTACTTTCTGATATAAGCAGCCAAAGAAAATGACATGAGTTCATTCAAGAAAAAGAATTTCTTGCCGTTTTTTTTTTTTTTTTTTTTTTTCTTATCATTTACTGTTTTACAGACAATGACTCGAAGTCAAGCGAAATCGAGTATTGAGTAAATTGGTGTGCATGGATTGGGGAAAAAACTTTGTAATTTTTATTTTTTATTTTATTTTTTTATAATTTCTATTCTAAATGTATGGGTATCGGAAAGGCTTATGAGTATTGTTTCTGCTAAATGTATGTCCCAGTTTCACTAGTTTCCTGCTTGCCCTTACTATGTCGTTGAATGTACAGATCTGGTTCTACCTGCTTGACAAAATTGAAAATGCATTTGTTGCAGGCATGATGTTTACTAATGCTGGTTAATGTGAATTCCTTCCCAAGGCATGATATCTATGCGGCTTCCCCAATCAAAAGAGGCAAAAATATCCTTTACGATTAAAACTCGAACTATACTTAGTTACAATGCTGATCAGTTCATACTTGGCCATGTTGTATTGAGTAAGTTTCACTTCAAGCAAAAACAATTCATTAATTGGGCAGCTCATTAGCTATTCTAATCTCCATGTGAAAGTTAAAGATGAATGACTCTAATTCTTTTTTCCTTTTTAAAAATGATTATGGTTATGCCCTAAGTAGATAACTTAACGCAGTAGAATCTGAATTCGACAGTATATGGGTATACTTAAGATTAAACTTGGATGTGTTGATTAAGATGGGTTTAAATGATTATGAAATCACATCATCAATTGCATTAAATCAACTTGAGTGAAAGCTTTTGTATAGCTAATGTTAAGCATTGAGGGCATCAACCGGTGATTACTTAGGCCGTAGATTCACTTTGTAGCATATTTTCAACTTAGTTTGTTTAAGAAGTTTCCAGGTAAGCTGTAAATATTCTTTGTAATTTATGAGATTTAGAACAATTGATGATAATTAATTGAGAGATTTTAAAGAAGTATGATTTTATAGGTTAGTCTTCCACTTTATCCTTATATATATATATATATATATATATATCTGTGTGAAAGCTAAAAATAGTCGCTATCATTATAGCGGACATGATTATTTTTATAAATTTGCTACCTAAGACCAATGTGCCTAGGCGTTGCTACACAATCCATTATTCAAGAATGTTCATTGTAGTTGTTTACCTGGTGTATATTCTCTTAAAATTTATGGACTTTGGTTATATTGAGCTATTTGTCTTTTCAACTTTGCTTGTAAATGCAGGTTTAAGGCACAATACATTGATCTCTCACGTCATCAAGGAAATGGGAAGCGATGGAATATTGGAAACGAAGGCATATGATCCATCACTTTATTCTTATGAAACTGCCATGGAAGCTCTTTCTTCTCTCATTACTCAGAAAAAAAGAGGAGAGCCATCAACTATAGTTGAAAAATATGGAAAGTTGGATAGAATGCAAATGTATGTTGAGGTAACAAGCCATTTTACTTGAGCCCGGCTAAGGGCACCCCCACCGTTTACTTAGGGCACCCAAGCAGAAAATTCAAACTTAAAAAAAGTCATATTCTATTGTAAAATGACCATTATGCCCCTCACTGTGATTAGTGCACCCCACTACCTTTTCCTCTTATTTTGTGCACCCCACCATCATCCCGGGCGCACACTCTCTTCTTGTGATTTGTGGGGCATCATCGAGTGGTTCGGCCTTGCAGTCCGAGTCTTTTGTTGGAGAGTCGGTCAGAGCCCACTAAACTTTAATTGGAGAGTTGGTCAGCCCCACTAAACATTTAGTTGGAGAGTCGGTCGGAACCCATCGAACCTTTAGGTCGGCAGTTGTCAACCAAATTTCACCAAAGATGTTCGTTTTGACAACACCGAGCCTAAAAATAAGGCTTGACCATATGTCGCCGAACTTAAAATAGATGTCTTGACTAAAGTTTTGGAGTTGGGTGCTTCGGTTGGGATAAAGGGGTATTTTGGTAAAAATGTAGGGTGCCCTTATAAATTGAAATTTGAATTTGGGGTGTCACGCATAATCGGGGTGCACTAAGTAAATGGTGGGGTGCCCTTAGCCGGGCTCTTTTACTTTTTTATGAGGGTTGAGATGGTAGTTTAACTTTTTCTTTGTTTATTGTTTTCAGAGAAATATGTAATCTACAAAGAATTGTTTTTTAAAGAAAGAAAAGGAAAATAGAAAAAAGAAGTATGTGCGTCATCCAAGGGTATTGAATGGAAAATGGAATTCGTACCTAGGGATGCACACGGATTGGATCCAGTCTCAATTATGGTCAATCCGTAATCCAATTCAATTATTGCGGATTGGAAAAATACAGTCCAATCCAGTTCAAATAATTCATCAATCCAACTCAATCCAATTTGCAAAATGTGGATCGGATTGGATCAATTTCCACGGATTGACGTTTTTCTATCCAAAGATTCATGAAATTAGACTTAATCAAATGAATCACAAGAATTATACATCTCATGAATGACAAATTTACAACATACATTTCACAAATCTATATATAGCATATTTCCCATAAACTTGTCATCACAATGACCTTCAAAATGCAAGTTCTTACATAAACAAATATGTCATCCACAAATCTTCACCATACACCCTCACAAAAGCACAAAAAAAGTGCACGTATATGCAACCTACAAAAAAAGGTTAAAAGCATAACAAAGGAGTTAAAGAACAAGCATAGTCTTTTAGATGTTATAGTTTAGAGTTAATAGTTTAAGTTGATGTTCTTTAAGGTACTAAAGTACATACGATCATATATGTATATGTGTTGATGTGCTAAACGGATTGGATCGGATTGATTCGTGATTTTTTAATGTAGGATCCGTAATCCAATCCAATCTAGCCGGATTAGTGATTTTTCAATCCAGTCCAATCCAATGGATTAAAAAATTGATCCAATTAGTGATAATTGGTCCGGATTGGACCGGATCTGTGGATTAGTGCAATCCGTGTGCACCCCTATTGTACCCGTCTGACTTGTTTGTTCAGAAGTTCTGCGCAACAATCTTGAATTGCTAATCTGCATTGATTAGCATCCATTTCATGCTTCTACCCCTGGAAATATGATTAATTGAAAGGATAAGTGCTGAACCTATAAATTAGTATGTGTTGTTAAAGAGATGCCATGTTCCTTTCCTCTTGGACTGAAATTTGGCATTAGTTTTTTATTCTCTTTATCTAATATATTTTTTTTTTCTTTTTTTTGTGATTAATGATTACATTTTTTTTATTCTATATGTGTGCACTGTATATTGATACAACATTGAGGTACTTGGAATTGGATTTACTATGGTCATGCTCACAACAATATGCCTTGAGCTGAAGACTCCTGATACTTCGTTAATAGACACTGGATAGCTTGGCAACAAAATAGGTTGGCTTTGATGCACAGTCTATGATCCAACCACAAAATCCCCCCAATTGTTTGGGGTAGGTGTTGAACTTGCAACCAAATAGGTTGCAAATCCACACTCAATACCATTTGAGCCACAACTCATTGGAACAATCTCATATAGCTCATGAACTACAAAAAAATTGAATTTAACATACCATATGATATTACTATATATAGGTTTATATATTGCCTATATGTATATTAGTATATATTCCCTCCGTTTATTTTTATAGGTTGTTTAAGGATCAAACACACTTTTTAAGAAGTCATTAAATTATGGGTTAACATTACTATAATACCCTCCCATTAATAACTTTATTAAAACTGATCTATTTTTTTGAGGTCAATAAATGATTCTTTAAATGATGGTAAATTGGGTAAAACTGATCTTGAAATTGGTGAACGACTTATAAATTTGAACAAAGAGAGTTGGCTTAAATAACCTATAAAAATGAACGGAGGGAGCATATTATATTCCACGCTTTCCACCACCAAACTCTAGTGATGAGGGGGAAGTTGATGATGACTTGGTGGTTGATAAATATATGGAGTGACTTTAAAGATTGTTTCGAATCTGAACATATTTTTTTTGTGCATATTATAGTGAATGGTTTTGTCGAAACTTTATTTCAAGTGTTAGAACTTTCATTGCATTATATGTTAATATTTTATAATTTTTATTTTGGTTAACCTTTCATCAATTGTGATGTATGTGTCTTTGAAACCTTACTTTTTATTTTTATTTTTTAGGAAAATTGACACCTTATTTTTAAATTGGTTTAAATTTTAAAAATAGATTTTTATAGAAATCTATGATTTATAGTGGATGTGTATGCTTGATATAGATTTTGGTTATTAATTTATTTAAAGTAGATTGATTCATTTTGTGACATGGGGATTATTCAAATGGAAAAAATTCCTCATGAGGATTCCCGTGAGGAAAATTATTCAAATTTCCCATGGGGAATTAAATGGGGAAAAATATTTCCCCAAGAGGATTCCACATCCAACAACGACAACATAGCCTCAGTCCCAAATTAATTGGGGTCGGCTACATGGATCAAAACCCATTCGCTCATGGGGATGGGAACCCCATCCCCACCCCGTTGACATCCCTAATATTCCTTTTACTGATTGATAGACACTCTTCCTAATCATCTTTTTCATCACATTGCAATCTTCACAATGATCAGATTTTGAATGCTTTATTTTGAAAAAACATTGACCATCATCAAGTCTTGTAACTTGATCCTGCAAAGATTGTGGTGGGATGATTGAAATGATTAAAATTTCTGCTTAAGAGCGTTTAACACTCATTCTTGACAACAGTAAGTCTTAGACCCTCATTCTTGAAAAATTTCTGCTTCTGATTGAACGTGATTGCTGTTTGGGTATTCATTCACACTGTCACAAATTTATTAATTCACTCAAGCTATGCCTGTGTTTAGAAATGACATATATGATAAGACTTAAACTTGCTTCAGGAAGGGGTAAATGAAACAAAGCCTCCCAAGAGGCTGACTTGATTGGAGATTCTCTCAAAGTGGTTGTTGAAAGATTTAATGCAACACAACTTATAATTCTCCCCAAGACCAAAAATGCTATCTTTCCAAGGTGAACTATCTAAAAAAGATGGTGTACACCTAAGTGGCAAAGGAAAGTGAGTTTGTTGTTTTTCCAAGCCTGATCGCATGGACGTATGACTCCTAATGAAGATCAAGTTGGTTTAGCAACAGGAATAAATGAAAAAAAATGAACTAACTCAATTGATCATTATGTTTTTATCTTTGCATTGTCTCCAAAGTTGGTAATGCCCTTGGTGTTTGGTGTTAGCACACAAATCAGGCTTACGGGATATTCTTGAACATTTCTTGCTGCTTTGTTGACACGGTCCGTGCTCCTCTATTTAGAAGACCATGCTACTCAACTTGCTCTGAATATGGTTGAGCTACCTGGTGTGGTATTCCTTGTTCCTCCTGGATGATAGCAAATAGATATTACTGGGTGTGGCTGGTATCTTTCAATTGGTTGAAGTTGTTTGTGAGTAAATGTGATCACATGAAGATTGATCTTTTTTCTCTCTTTGATGTATTAACCGCTTGAAGTGAATGTTGGACGGTAAAGCAACAACAACTACATAAAATGAATGTAGCAGAAATGAGGATGCTTAGGTGGATTTGTGGTAAAACTTGTAAAGATATAATAAGAAATACAGAAATTAAAAAACAAGTAGGAGTAGCACCAATTGACACAGAGATTAGGGAAGAACGGTTGTGATGGTTTAGTCACTTGCAAAGACGGCCTACAAATGTCTCCACTAGAAAACTTAACTCAATATAAATTGAAGAAATTTGATGAGGTAGGGGTAGACTGAAGTTAACTTGGGACGCATTAATTAGGATGGATTTGAATGGTTTGGAAAGCTCACCATCAATTGCACTAAAACGATCACAATAGAAGAGTTTGATCCATGTAGCCGACCCAATTAATTTGAGATTGAGTCTATGTTGTTGTTGTTGTTTGTTGTTGATGCATTAACTGCTTGTATTAGATAGCTGTTTTGTACAACAATGTAAGCTTGTTGTTGATGCATTAACTGCTTGTATTATATAGCTGTTTTGTACAACAATGTAAGCTTGTTGATATATTCTAGAATGTTTTTCTTCTAACATTGTCACATTTTCTGATTGTTTCAGTTGGACCTTTTTTTAGTGCAAATCTGTGGCATGTTAGTTGTGCTTTAGTTTGTTTACCATCCCCCTATTCTTGTTGTGGCCCCCTATTCTTGCTGTGCTTTTTTTTTTTTTGGTTTGAATAAACTTTCCATTAGCTTCCCAATCTACGCAATGGTGTGGCTTTTTAGATTGCTTAGAAAGTTTACTTTTTGTTTTCTACAGATATTGGGTATCAAGGAAGAACATATGGCTGAATTAAAAATTATACATGTAGCTGGAACTAAAGGAAAGGTATTTTCTGTAAAAAAAAAAAAAAAAAATGCCGGTTTTTATTTAATTTTAATATTCTCTTCCACTCATTCAAGATGGATGGAAGAAGCCAATCATTATTCTGTCAAATTAGGGATTAATTTAATGATTGGGTCATACTTTTTTTTAAAACTTGTGATGGTTTTTTTTGCCTTTTTGCTGGAGCTTCGTTCTAGCCATTAGGTAGATGTTTTATGCTCTCGAACAACACCAATTTCCTATTTAATTGTAGGTTCCCATTTAAGCAATGCTGGAAATGTACGGATTGAAATATAGTCCCACATCGATTAAGTGTAACTTCATAAAGAAGTGCATAAGTGTGGATGTCTCCCCAAATAGAACCAAGGCCTTTTGAGTTAAAACTTCACACCTATGATTTGAAAGGTGGTTAAGTCGGAGGCAATATAGGTACCGGTGGAGATCCACAGGGTCGCGCCCGCGTGTGTTGGTGGGCCCAACATGAAAATTAACAAGAGACAACAGATTTTTTTTTTTTTTGGGGTATGCATATTTCATGCTTTAGCCGATCCCAACTAATTTGGTCGTAGTTTTTGCTGTTTTGTAATATCATACTTAAATCTTATTTCAGGGCTCAACATGTGTATTCTCTGAGTCTATTTTACGGGAATGTGGTTTTCGAACTGGACTTTTCATTTCTCCACACCTTATTGATGTGAGAGAAAGGTTTCGCATTGATGGGTAAGTGCCACTCAAAAGTACTAGCTTTTGTTTACTTTCCATTCTCAAGTTTTTTCGCATTTTTGGTGTTTCTTAATAAATATTTACCTTACATACCTGCTAGCTGCTAGCCTAAATTTGTATTTGAATTTTATGGTCCTAAGCATGTTATTGCATGTGCTTTAGCCGTGTTCATTCCTAATATTGGCATTATTTGTTTATTAAGCATCATAATTTTAGCTCTTGGGTTCCAACATCTTTGGTCTAGAAGTTGTTTTACTTTAACCAATGTAAATGAAAATAAAATTTGTAAATGAAAATAAAATTGGTAAATTAAGCCTTAACACTTTATCCTTTCATTCACCCTTTTGCATGCTTTAGCATTTTTCTTCCTTCAGTCTGGACTGCATTTAGATCCCAACTTCTAATTGCCACAAAGATTTGTGATCCTGAAGTGGTGTGTAACTTGGACAAAATTCTTAATATTCGGCACCAAAACCTAAATTATGAACCCAAACTGTTAAGATAATGGAGTAAACTTCCGATCAAAAATAGATAATAGAGTAAACATAAACTTCGTATAGGCTATAGCAATGAATCCCATGGTTCCCTACTTTATGCTTGGTTTTGTCTATGTGATAACACTTTATCTGATCTTTACCTGTAACTAGTAGTACTCATTTTAGAAAAATCAAAATTCTTGATTAAAAACAAGAATAACATCATTAATGTACCCGTAGGCAACTTGCACTTTCCCAAACATTTATGTATACGTCAAAATGGATTGTACAACATGGTGATATGCATGTACTCATATATTTACTGCATAGAAGTACATATGAAGCCATATTGTGCCACCTGTTGTGTAATTACTTAAAATATATGTATTGATATTCATAGTCTCTCGCTCCCCTCTTGGGATCTACTTGGCAATAGGCTTGCCTTTACCTTATAAAAAAACTCAATGAAAATAAATTATGACAAAGTACGCCTCCAATTTGTATTATTTTTTACTTCCCATCAATAATTGAAAATAGCAAGCTAGCTTGAACTTTGTATAAAAAAATGAAATTATACAATTGGTTATTTTATACAGGACCAAGTAAAGTTGATATTTCCATCTATTTTGCTTGAATCAAACTCAAACTCAACAACAACAACAACATAGCTTCAGTCCCAAATTAATTGGGGTTGGTTACATGGATTAAACTCTTCCATTGTTCTCGATTTAGTGTAATTGATGGTGAGCTTTCCAAACCATTCAAGTCCATCCTAATTAATGTGTCCCAAGTTAACTTCGGTCTATCCCTACCTCGTCAAATTTCTATTGAGTCAAGTTTTCTAGTGGGAACATTTGTAGGTCTTCTTTGCATGTGACCAAACCACTGCAACCTTCCTTTAATCTTTGTGTCAATTAGTGCTACTCCTACTTGTCTTTGAATTTATGATTTTTTATTCTATCTTTATAAGTTTTACCATACATTCACCTATGCATTCTCATTTTTTCTATGTTTATTTTATGTAATTGTTGATTGCCCAACATTCATTTCCATAGAGCATATTTGGCTCAATTGCAGTCTTATAAAATTTTCCTTTTAACTTGGTAGGGATATTTTTATCACATATCACACCTGTTGCACTTCATTTCTTGCATCTAGCTTGAATTCTATGTATGACATCATTTTGTAGATTGATCCTAGATATCTAAAGTGTTCACCTTAAGAACTTCTACTTCTCATAATTGTACCACTCCATCATCTCGATGTCTAGTATTTCTAAACTCACAATACATGTATTTGGTCTTCATCCTACTCAACTTAAAGCCTTTAGATTCTAATGTATTCATCCAAAGTTCTAATTTCTTATTCCCTCCATCTCTTGTTTCATCCACTAAGACAATATCATCTGCAAATAACATACACCATGGTATATCCTCTTGAATATGTCTAGTTAGTTCATCTATAACTAGAGTAAAGAGATATGAACTTAAAGCCTATCCTTGATGTAGTCCTATCATAATGAAAAATTCTTTTATAGTTCCTCCTAATGTCTTTATACTCATTGCTACTCCCTCATACATATCCTTAATAATGTCTATGTATCTAGCATGCACTACTTTTCTTTCTAGAGCCCACCAAAGAACATCTCTAGGAACCTTATTATATGCTTTTTCTAAATCCTCAAATAGCATATGAAGATCCTTTTTCTTTTCTCTATATTTTTCCATCAATCTTCTTATAAGGAAAAACACCTCCATAGATAACCTTCCAACATGATGCCAAATTGATTATCTGATATTGTTGTTTCCCATCTTAGCCTATTGTCAATTATCCTCTTCCAAAGTTTTATAATATGACTCATAAGTTTAATTCCCAAGTAGTTTGAACAACTTTGAATGTCTACTTTGTTTTTGAAGATTGGTACAAGCGTGTTTCTTCTCCAGTTCATTGGCATACGTTTTGATTTTAAAATTTTGTTAACCAATTCAATCCAATATCTCCTAAGCATTTCCAAACCTCTATGGGTATTTTATGTGAGCCACATGCTTTCCCTATTTTCATCATTTTCAATACCTCTTTAACTTCCCGTATTCTAATATTGCGTGTATAGTTTACGATTCTTTCTTTTTGTGGGTTTTCATCTACTATGATATCAACTTGGCTATCATTAAATAAATTATCAAAGTAGCTTTTCCATCTCTCCTTAATATCATCTTCGTGCGTTAAAACATTTTAATTTTCATCCTTAATACATCTTACATGATTTAGGTCTTGTTTCTTTTTATCTCTTAATTTGGCTAGCCTATAAATATATTTTTCGCCATCTCTATTACCTAACTTTGTATATAGATCTTCCATGAAGTTTGTTTTAGCTTAACTAACTACTTTTTTAGCTTGTTTCTAGTTTCTCTATATTGATTGTAGGCATCTTCATCTTGACACTTGGTATTTTCCTATTTTGCATGTAAACAATATCATTAATTCATACGTGGATAAATCAAATGATCTAAAGATAATGTGGAATTAGTTAATTTATAACTTAAAATTTGCAATTTTAAAAACTCAATTTTCAAGTATAAAATTATAAAATTCTCACATTATGATGTGGAATCAAAGGGAGCAATATTATTATTCAATCTGAAAAGTTGTTTTTCTTTTTCTTTAATGAAAAAAGACCATTAATATATAAACGACCTTACTTAGGTGATTTGTTATGCATCACTGAGGAATACTTTGGGATTGAGCCATTGAGGCTGTGTAGTTGTTGTTGTGTTTTGCATTTGAGAGACATTTTTGGTGTACAATTTCTATGGTAAAAAAAAAGTATAGATTTATTCTTTCTTTTTATCAAAGTGGGAGAACTCTATACTGAAGATTTAAGCAAGAGTGGTTATTGATACTTTCAAAACTAGATATGGGTGCCCATCATTATTTGCAATTGTTATTATCAAAGGAAGCCTTTAGGATATTTTTGTATTTCTTAAATAGGCTAAAGTCAATGAAATCTTATAGGTTCTTATAAGTTAAATTCTTATTCTAATTTATTTCCTCTTTTAGGTTTCTTCAATTATTCCACTAAGCTTAGTTGTAATTGCTCGTACAGCTTGGAAATCTCTGAAGATAAATTTCTAAACTACTTTTGGGAATGTTGGCACCGAATAAAGGTATTGCTTGATAGATTCGATTGGCCTATGTTGCACTACAGATCTGGTTTTATCTCAAATCCTATTCTTGACTATGTTTTCATTTTGTAATTATAGGTGAGTTACATTTTAATGAACCTATTCTTAGAGTGATAGTGGATAGCCATTCTTCATATTTTCTGAGGTATTAGTTCTCGGGATTATCGTGCCCATTTTCAGTTTGGCTATATACTTGAGTGCTAAACATCAGTGTTGTTAAGGCGTCGCCTTAGGCTAAGGCGAGGCGGGCTTCCCACCGCCTAGACTTAAATAAGTCGGGCGGTGGGCCTTAAACTAATTAAAAAATTGAGGGAGGTGTTTGTAATTTTAAAAAGTTTTTACTTAAAACTAAAAAATCTAAAACCCTACCCCTCTCATTCTCCTTCGCAGCCGACGACCTCTCCCCTCTCCTTCTCCTTCGCAGCTGTTTTATTTTTTATTTTTATGCATTTGTCATATTCATTTTTGAAAATATTATTTATTCATTTATTTTTAAAATTTTATTTAATTATTTATTTTAAAAAATTTATTTATTTATTTATTTATTGAATTTTTTTTTTCAAAATGTGTGAAACAGTGTGGAGGTGAAAATATGGTGGTGAGAATATGTGGGTGAGAAAATATGTCCTTATTGTTGAGGGGTTTCTAAATATATTAAATTATTTCTTAAGAATGTCTTTGTAAATATTTTGTCATCCACCTAGGCCCCGCCTCAACTAGACGGTACTTAACCGCCTTAAACCGTCTTCTTGCCTTAAAAACACTGCTAAACATTTGTGTTTTAGTGGCTACATGAGATTAGGAAATTCCATGTTCATTAGTTTCATTTCTCTTAAATACTTGTCTTCCACAAGCCTACAATTGATTATGTGGTCTTGGCATGTGTTCCTTTTTTCGTAATGGCAAAACACATTATTTGGTCCTTGAACTTTATGATTTTTCTTGATTTGGTGCTCAAACTTTGATTTGTTTACATTTGGTCCCTCTATTTTTGCACACATTTTAGCCAACGAATTAGATTTAGTAAGCGAGGGAATATGTGCGGGTGCATGTACGTGAACAAAATTAAGCCGAGAATAAACCTGGAGGGTCTCACTTTACTTGTTCTATGACAACGATCGTTTGCCACATCGGATTTTGTTTGCGTCCTGTTCGACGAAAGAACTGAATGTGTGCAAAAAACTGAAGTTCAGGGACCAAATCAATAAAAAAACTATGAAGTTTAAGGACCAGATATTGACAAATCAAAGTTTGGGGACCAAATAAAGAAAAATCCTAAAGTACAGGGACCAATGATGCATATTTCCTCATAAATTAACATTTCACTTTTGTGTACACGTGAATATCTGTGTAGACTTCCTGTTTCGACCTCGCACGCAACATGTGATTAACATTTTGTTGTTTACTGTCTCCAGGAAAATTTGTTGAAGGATTTGCCAATGCCTCCATTATTTCAGTTCCTAACTGTATTAGCACTCAAGATATTTATATGTGAAAAGGTAGTTTCTTATGAGTCTTTGTTTTATTAACCATTTTGTAATTTCCCTCCCTGAATTGTTGTTCTTATATTTGACTATCTTAATCAAAGCCAGTATGCAGCCTGGAAAAACAAAGGCGATGGATCTGGTTTGAAATCCTGATAAACAATACCTCCCAATTGAGATTTCAACTTGGCAACTGTATCTAAAAATTTGAAAATCTATACATGTTTCTACTGAGTGTACTGGAATGAATATAGAAATACCTTTATGGGCCTGCATTACCCCACACTTTACTGTTGAGTCAAGTGTTGGACTCTTAAGTAAACATCAATGTCCTCACTAGAAAACTCGACTTTGTAGAAATTGAAGAAATTTGACGATGTAGGGTAGACCGAAGCTAACTTGGGGTACATTGATTAGGAGGGATTTAAAGGATTTGGAAAACACTCCATCAATTGTACTAAGTTGTGCACAATGGAAGAGTATGATCCATGTAGCCGACTCCAAGTAATTTGAGATTGAGGTTTTGTTGCGTTGTTGTTTATTTGGATGCCAGTGCCCCTGTAAAATGTTTTTTAGCTATAGTTGTTGACTTGCTGCACTATATGGCCAGCCACTTGACATCTCTTGCAGAATATATTTTGTTTTTAGCATTTCTTTTTTCCAGTCACGATCTTGAGAGCTGCTATTGAATACTATATAAGGTGGATATGATGTTAGTTTTAGTAGGTATTTTTGGAATCAACTCTTCCTCTCTTAAAACATTTGGGTCACTGCTGACATGAACCTGTTTCCTACAATTAAGACTTTGGAGATTTCTACCCCAGTTAAGAGCATATCTGCATTATTTGAATATTATTATAAATTTGCATCCTCACTACTTGTTCTGTCCATATCGTCTGGTTGGGTAGGGATTTGTTTTATGATACACCTTCAACATTGTTCACGTAACATGTTGCAGCAGAGTTGTTAATTTCAAGTAACTAAAAAAGAACTCTTTTGTGGTAAATTTCAGAACCCATTCGTCACTTTTTTTATTCCCACAGTTTTTATCTTCTGCTTTTGAAGGAACTAAATCTTATGCTCTATTGCAAAAGGTCTGTTAACAATTTATACCAATTGACTAGAAAATCCTATGAAGAAAGCACCATTAGTATTAAAAATTCTACCATTTGATAGTCAAGGACAAAATTTGATTCATGGAATGTGCTTTGAATTAGACCAAGTTGACCTTTTCTTTTAAGAAAAAAAGATAAAAAATAAAAAAATTCATGGGAAATTATATTCAACTGCTCAATCTATGGCTTTTTAGTTGTTATCTGCTTTTAACTTAGGGACGGAAAGCTTGGTCAAGGTTGCTAAACAGCCGCTGGTAGCCTGGTACATAGATTTTCTAAGGATCTCATGTTATTACTCATTTCTTAATTCTATGAAGACAAATTGATTCTGCATAAATTGCTGTTTTCATTTCTCTTGGTATGTACATTGTGTAGACTCTAACGAAGCTTTTTCACATGCCACTTGACATGATCATCTGTTATGAAAATGGTTTTTGACCTTTCTTGAGTTGACTAAGAAAATATAGTTGTAAAGTAGGAAATGAGATAAAGGCCCCGTTTGGTTCAGCTTATGAGCCTACTTATTGATGATGTGGCATCGCAACGCAATTGAAAAAGGGTGTTTGGATAATATGCGATTGGGTTCTAAATCGCTGAAAAGCTGCTTTTCAGATAAACATCCCTCCCCATGCTTATCAATATTGCGAATGCGATTTGATAAGATTTTCTAGGTAAAAGTACTTTTTAAAATGAGCAACCAAACACACCAAATTTGCTTATAGCAAAAGCAATTATGACATAAATGCTTAATCTATAAGCAATAAGCAATAAGCAATAAGCAATAAGCAAAAGCTGAACCAAACGGGGCCAAAATAGTTCACATACATCAATCATCTACCCAACTTATATCTATGAAAAATCAGCATCTTGGGTACACTCATGTATCTTACTGTTTGACTTTTATATTGAATCTCTTGTCAACTTGCCAATGTGGTTGATTTGTTTTAACTTAACATTTGCTTAGAATAGCCATTATTAAGAAGCATTATTTGTCTTAGGTTGATGTTGCTATCATTGAAGTTGGACTAGGGGGCAAGGATGATTCAACAAATGTGGTATGTACAAGTTTCGTATCCTAATCCTATTCCTATTAAAACTATTTCTTTTCAATCAAGAAATAAGATGGGCTTCTTGTCAAAGTATTGCTAACAATGACCAGGGCATGTCTTAAATATTTTCAACATGAGTTGCTGCTTTCCTACAATTTTCCTAAATAATTTCTTTTTGGCTTTTGTACTAACCCATGTGACTTATGATTAACGTTCCAAATTTCTACCTTAATTTTCAAGCTGATAAGAAACTGAGTATATTGAAAGTTGAATAGGTTAAATTGGTACTATATGTTTAATCACGTGTGAATATAATGAATATGAAATTATTCATATACACTATTAATATCTTATTAATTTATGGGAATCTTAGTTAGGCATCACTTTAAAATCTCAGCAACACTTCCGCGGTTCCACTTGTGCAAAAGATTTCAATGTTTTATTTTCCTTTTTTTTCCCAGTTTTAGTTTGATCTGTTGGAAGAAATGTTCAATAACTTTGTCAATGTCATAGTTTGTTGAACAATTTTGGAGTGAGGAAGTGATAAAGGGTTTCGTGTTTGCTTAAGATGCTTCCACTCTTTGGTAGTCTCTTAATGCAACCCGTATTTTCTCAAATATGAGTTGTGTCATCTGTAGTATTTTTTCTGTTTTCAACCCATTGAATGAGGGTGCTTGTTACACATATGTGGTGTGCCTGATCATCCTTTTCCTTAGGATGGGGCTTCTTCGTCTTGGTATGCTTTTGTTCTCAGGTGTATTCCTGTTTCCGTTGAATTTGTAGATCAAGAAACATGTTTCTATGATGGGGCTTCTCCATCGTGGGAATGTGAGTAAATGATGATGCTAATTTAATTGAATGATAAATCTATGCAGATCAAGAAACCTGTTGCTTGTGGAATTTCTTCCTTGGGAATGGATCATATGGAAATACTAGGTATGCCGTCCATCTGAGTTTTCAACCTTTATTGCCATGTTCTACTATTTCTTATTTGTTTTGGGATCTATTGGTTGGCAAGGATATATTTGTATTGCAATTAATTAGTTTTTTAATTGATTAATTGATGGGGACAAAGAATCTGAAGGTATGGGCGCAGACCTAGGAATATGATAGCTTGGGATGCACTAATCATAAAAAATTTGAAGCATTACCTAAAACGCATCATCAATTGCATTAGATTGAGTGGAACATAAATGTTAAATTCGTGTTCTTGACCCCAATTAATTTAGGAGCGAGGCTTTGATGTTGTTGGTTATTGGATGAGGATGCCACGTCTTGGGTTGTATGAGGAGAAAAGCATGCAATTAAATGCATTTTAGTGAGGATGAGGATAAATATAGGAAAATGTGTTCTAGAGTTAAAGCTATTTTGTGAGGCATGCATAGAATACTAAGGATGACTTAAGAATGGAAAAGCCTTTTTATCTAAAACTTATCAAGTTTCACTAATAATATATATATCTAGTGTATTGAGTTCTATAAATACACCTTCAATTTTGAAAAAGACTGTTTCATCATGCCAAGTACGCCTCGCACAACAGAATAGAATGAACAATAAAAAATATCAGTACCTTTCTCTCTCACGCAAGAAAGAAGAAACATCAGTATTATTTCAACCTGATTTTGCAAATTCTAAAAATCTTGTTTTTGTTTTCTGTTGATTCCTCCTAGCTCGATCAAAGAGAAGCATTGTAGAAAATGAATGCAAATCTATATTGTATAGTGTTGTACTGCCTCTCTCTTGAACTCTCTATTCATGGTTAAGATTTAGATCCAAATTTTTCCTTGATTGTGAGATGGTGACTGCATTTTAGTAGTTAATACGAAGTTGTAACCTCTCCCTTGAAGATCGAACATCATATCCTCAAACTCGAGGAACAACCAATTTGCATAAATTGTGTCATGTTTGAGATTTCTGTTTGTATCAAGTATAGGCTTGTACATCCAAGTTTAACTGATAACTTTCAGACAATTTAGAAGAAATTTTAATTGGAGAGGGAAGTAACTTTTTCTGATTCGTGCTAAATGTGAAGGATTACCGTCCTTTTTGAACTATACATAATGGGATAACCTACTTAGCATAAAGCAAAACTAGTGCATAAGCTGTTTACAAGTAGTTCTATCTACATGATTCAATTGAAAAAAAAAAAAAATACCACTAATCAAAGACACATTACACTTTTTCTCTTGTTAAAAACTATATGCACTTTTGGCCCATCCATGCATCAATGTTGTGCCATGTTTGTGTGCTACGTTGGGCAATTTTATATTTTTTTTAATTTTCTCATGAAAACACATTTTAGAAATGCATCTAATAAGGAGCATTTCTTAATTGGGGTTTCAAGGGGTGTGTTTGCACCTTTGGGTTGGGCCATCCTCAACCATCTTCCTCCTTACTTACATCTATCTTTGTCTGTTTTCAATGTCCACCCCAACATCTGAGATCTTACTTTGTCTTGTCTCATTCAAATTGAACCTCTCATCTTGTCCTCTCACTCGAGCTCAACCTTTGGTGATGTGGCTGTTGTTGGTTGCAATTTTTTATATATATATTTATAAATATTTTTTATCTTTTTCAAAAAAAAAAATCAAAGAGATGGAGTAGAGAGGAAAATGGTCTAGCATGGGCTATTGAAAGGTGCATTTTAAAATTGTGTCAGCGGAGTCATATCTTCGTCAAGTGCAACTTAATAATGTTCCTTAATTATATGCATTCTTAAATGCATTTTTGATTCAATGTGGCGTGTAGATGTGGCAACCCGCGTTGGTGCAGGGAATGGTCAAAGTTAAAAAAAAATGGGCAAAATGTGTTAAACTTTTTTAAACAGGTGCAAAATTATGTGTTTTTTTCTTTTCTATGGTAGGTAGGGGGTCCCCTTCGTAATTAAAGATTTCATCTCAAATTTTCATTAATGTATTTATCAAGGATTAGTACAACAGCATCAGCTACAACCAATGTTTTTAAGGCGGCAAGGCAGTTTAAGGAGGTTAAGTACGGCCTAGTTGATGCGGCGCCTAGGCAAGTCCTAGGTGGATGACAAAATATTTACAAAGACCTCCCTAAGAAATAATTTAATATATTTAGAGACCCCTCAACAGTAAGGGACATTTTCTCACCCACATATTCTCACCACCATATTTTCACCTCTACACTGTTTCACACATTTTGAAATTTTTTTTTCAATAAATAAATAAACAAATAATATTTTTTTAAATAAATAAATAAATAAATATTTAAAAATAAATGAATAAATAATATTTTCAAAAATGAATATGAAAAATGCATAAAAATAAAAAATAAAACTGCTGCGAAGGAGAAGGAGAGGGGAGACACCTCCCTCAATTTTTTTTAATTAGTTTAAGGCCCACCACCCGACTTATTTAAGTCTAGGCGGTGGGAATCCCGCTTCGTCTAAGGCGATGCCTAGGTGTTGCCTTAACAACATTGGCTACAACAAAGCCTCAATCCCAAATTAGTTGGGGCATCTAGTAAATACTGAAATAACAATTGGAATATGCTTGCTTTCTTTTGTCTATTTGTATGAAAAATATAAAATAATATTGTAACACACATTCCATGTCTTGGACTGTGTGCTCGTTGCACAAGAACCTTGATTTGTTGCACAAGAACCTTAAATAAATTGTTTAATTGAAAGTTTGAAACATTTCATTTTATACAGGAAATACGCTTGAAGAAATTGCCTCTCACAAGGCTGGAATTTTCAAGGTAGAAACTTATGAAATTGACGATCTACCTTAGATGATGTGTTTTCTTGCTATAACTCTACTGTACAACGTCTTTTTTTTCAAATTATTCCGGTAGGTTCCTATACATATGCGGTGTTTCTGAATCAATGTTTTTGTTAACCCTTGAAGCCTCTAATCCCAGCATTTACTGTATACCAACGCCCAGAAGCTATAAATGTTCTACAAAAAAGGGCCTCTGAATTGACGGTAATATCATTTCTTGCTTCAGTCACATTCTTACATGCATTTTTTTATCAACTATTAATTAATCTATAAATTTGGCCCAAAACACCAGGTATATTTCAACGACCAGATTGTGAGCTTAAAACTAGGAATATTTTGGTCATTTGTTGATTGGTATGACACTTTATAAACTATTGTATTGTCATGGGATGACAATTTGACTCACAGGTTTGGATACCCGAGGTATCCAATCTTAATGGATAGAGTAATACCCGATCCTATTTGCCTTGAGTAAGGGTATGGATTTATGAATGAGATACCCGAGTGGATATGGGTAGTGTATGGGTAGTGTATAATATTTGAATATATATTACATCTATTTGAATATATATACCCATTAATATATTATATATATATATATATATATATATACACTAGTTTATAAATACTGATAATATAATAATAAAGGTGTAGATAGCTAAAAGTCCAAAATTCCCTAAGATATGATAGTTGATATGATTAAGCCTCATCATTTTTTAAATAAAAAATAATTAATAAAAATTAAATATATAAAAATATAAAAAGAAACGATAATTAAGATATACAAGAGAGTAAAACTAGGAAAGGGAATTGGAACATAGTTTCAAAAGAAATAAAAAAATGTAAAGGGTAAGATTGTAATTTTAAGTAATAAAGGAATCTTTCAACATTGGTGCTTATATATATATATAAATCAGTTTTATATACGTGCTAGGCTAAACAACTTATTTTTATTATCTAAGTAACATCTATTCTAAGATAACATAAAAATAAATAATGAATCTAAATATATATCCCAAATTCCCAACTTGGCAATTTTCTAATCACCCCCTCCCAAACGCTGACTTTACGGCCTTCAAGAAAAAACCATGACTTTACAACAAAAAATTAAAATAAAACAGTATTGATTAAAAAGTATTAAAAAATAAAAGTTCATGTTTCAATAGCAAAATTAATATTAGTGCTTCTATTATAGTGTAGAATAAAAATACATATAGTCAATTATTTGTTATAACTATTTTAAATATGTATAAAGATTATAGGCTATTTTTTAGTAATAAATATTGGTATGAATGGAAAACCAAAAAAAGAAAGTAATTAGCTAATTAATAGATAATCAATGAAAGGGTAAAAATGACTATTCAAGTGACCGGGAATCTTTCAACATTAGTGCTTATTATATATATATATATAGTAGACGTAGCACGTGCTTCGCACGTGTGAGGATAAAAGAATGTGGAAGCGCATAATAGTCATGTACTATTTTTTTACTTTAAAATGCCGAAAAAATAGAAGGTAAAATAATAGGAAGAGTATACCCCTATAATTTTTTGTTATTCCTATATATGTACATCCCCCCAAAAAAAAAATTAACTAATCATTTTCATAGAGCTAAAGTTTAACAACGAAAGGGTACCCCCTCCACCCTCGCTAGAAAATATAAAAGCATGAAGCTAATTAACAACTAAGTAAGGGTGTCCCTAGAAAAAAAAACATGAAATGAAATTATCAAAATTTTCTTATTTTATAGTACGTACCATTTTTCTAAAAAAAAAAAAAGTAAATACCAATTAAAAACAACAAATTTCTTACAAATATAACCATGTTTCAAATAAATAGCAATTCTTATAAATATCAAAAGATTGGGCTGAGATACCAGGGTGAGCAATATAATACTCATGGAGTCCAAAAAGAAAATGAAATCCCAAGTTTTTCCTTCTTCAACTATTATCAAATTCCATGAAATTAAGCCACCACAACCATTGATTCACTGCTCCGCTCCCATTGATGCTGACATTGACTGCATCTGATAGTCAAGTAGATATATACTGGTCAGTTACGAAAATATGTCAAGAGAAGAACAAAATTTTTAAAAGCAGCAATGACAATCATGAAATATGCGAGCAGTAATATGTGCAGGCAGAAACCTCTGGTCAAAGAATTTTTTGTTTTTTTTTTTATGGGGAAGAAACAGCTTTGCACCCCCACCAAGGTTTGAACCCATGGCCTCTTACTTTCAAATTCTATACCAAATAATTGGGTCACCCAATTGGTTGGTCTTATCAAAGAGTTGACATCTTGATTCTGTACAAAAGCACTGCCCTTGAAGCAAGTTGAAAGCACTTCAATTACCACTTTACCAGTAAATAGAACAAAGAATATAACCGACCACATCGATCTGAAAATGATAATGTGAAAGTAAAGCGTCGACAATCCCAAATCTATATGATGAGGAGACACATTAAAAAATACAACAAACTAATTAAGAAACTTTACTAAATTATAATTAAGTTGAAATGTGGTAAGACATGTATAGATGTGATGTACTGCATAGATCATTTGATGTATCTCAAAGTACAATTACCTCTCACCGAGTCACCATGCTACTTTACTTCCATAAATTGAATAAAATCAGTGTCAGAAATTTCTTATTAATTTCAATCAATTGAACATCGGAACTGTTTCCAACATAGAGCCTCTCCAACAATATTTAGCATTCCCTAAGAAAATAACATAATAATATTTTAGGGCAATTCAAAGTAAAATAAACCACATGACATAGAAAAGGGAAAATATTATTATGCTAAAGATGATAAAATATGTAACCATGAAGTAATTAAAATCAAAATTATGAAGACAATTAAAAAAATCAATATTGACACAGCAAACCTCATGCTCTCAGCATAAATAGAGGTTGAAATAAATGATTAGATGTCCAAGTAGCAAAACCTAAAACCATTCCCGATCTATGCTCAAAGAACCACAAAAATTCAATGGATTGAACATATATGGTGATAGGGAAAGAGCAAGTTGTTGGTTCCACATTAACGCGCTTGATAGGGAGGGAGTAAATAAGGAAGAAGAAAATAAATAAAAAGAAGATGTAGTACTGCTTGAAACCATTAGAGATGGGGGAGAGAAGTTAGGGGCTTAGCGAGGTGATATATGTGGCATATGGTTTTATTTTTGTTTCTACTTTATGAAACCGTAATCTAATTGTATTTGAATTCTTATTACACATCTACCCATACATTCTCTATCTCAACGTTTAAAAAAAGAGGGGCATTTTTGGGAGTTTTAGCCAAAAAGGCTTCTCCGTCAACTATCCAAGAATCCTATAATATATATATATATATATATATATATATATATATATATATATATTAGTTGTTATATATTCTTACTACTTAAATAAAGGAAGAGAATAAGATGCACTAAATCTAAACGTGATTTGTTGCATAGTTTATGTAGACTTAAATTTTACTCAAGTCTCAAACTAAAAAAAAAAAAAAAATTACTAAAGACGTGCATACATACATCTTGGTGCAATACAACACTTTTGTATAGTAATGTGTATGTATATTTAAAAAACTAATCAATACTGACATTAGTTAAGTATTCATGTCAATCACAATTTATAACACTTGGCTTGGCTTTTATGAACAAATCTCACTGTACTGCGTTTTCTCCCATTTTGCAGTTTCGGGCTTCTCTCTTCTCCACGATCTTAATTAAAATCATTATCCTCTCTCAAACTTATCATGTTCTCCCACTGTTCTTTCTATTGGTACTTGTACACAACGACGACAAAAGCCTCAATCGCAAATCAGTTGGTCGGCTACATGGATCAAACTCTTTCATTGCACTTGATTTAGAGTAATTGATGGTGTGCTTTCCAAATCTTTTAGTCCTCCTAATCGATGCTTCTCAAGTTAGCTTCGGTTTACCCCTACATTGTCAAATTTCTTCAGTTTCTATTGAATCGAGTTTTTAGTGGGGGCATTTGTTAGCCATCCACAACCGCTCTTCCCTTATCTTTGTGTCAACTACTCCTACTGTTCTTTGAATTTATGCATTTCTTATTCTATCTTTACAAGTTTTACCTCTCATCCACCTAAGCATCCTCATTTCTACTACGTCCATTTTATGTGAATGTATCATCCGATTGTGCACCATACATATTAATCAAATGGTACTAATGGAAGTCAATTAAAACTAAGATGAAAGCAAATGGAATTCAAAAAAAAAAGATGAAAGCAAATGTATAAAATATGGAATGGAAATGGCATTGCTTTTTCTATTTGTTGATTGAGCCTATTGTTAATCTGCTTTTCATTAGTGCAGGTCCCTTTGGACGTAGTACCACCACTTGACCCAAAAGAGTTGAAAGGCGTTGAACTTGGCTTGGCTGGCGATCACCAGTTCATAAATGCTGCCCTTGCTATTGCTCTTTGCAAATGTTGGCTGCAGGAAACAGGCAACATGAAATATTATTTCCAAAATGTTAGTTCAATTTGAGCTTTGCTCCTTTAAAATCCATTTTCTATTTATGTTTTTCTGGTGCCCTTTTGTCATTTTCTTTAGAGTCCGAGAAAGGAAAAGGAATAGAAAGCTACAAATCCATTTTTTAGAGTCAAGTCTGTACATGTTATTTTGCAGTGAAAATGAAAATTTTTCATACCTTTTGAAAAACACGTGCTGCAAATAACACTGAATTGCAGGTATTGTTTGAGAATAGCAATATTTGCATTTTACACATTTTATCATTCAATTTCAATATATCTTCAACTTGTGAGCATGAGACTCCCTGATTAAAGTACATTCTACAGAGGCATGATGAGTAAAGATAACCCTCTAACATGTCAATAAATTATTTCCAACGGACTAAGGATTTTTAGTTGTCTTTTCTTCCTTCCGTTTCTTCTTTCCTTTTCTTTTTCTCAATAATTGATGCATTACTCATCTAGAATTGTTGATATTACCTTTTACTTTGTGCATTGGATGACCAAGTGGACTTCGAAAATTCTTCCAGTAATCATCATCACTATGCTTTATCAGAGCTATTCCATACAGTTTAGTATCAGTGGCCGAATCCTGCTCATCCAGTTTTTTAGTTAGAAGCCTAGAATTACCACATCATTTTGGAAGCATTTCTGTTGACCATAGAAGCATTTATGTTCTTTTTGCCTGATTTGTTCTGCTGACTTTGCCATTCATTGATGACACCAGAGCATCACCTGTTTGCAGTCCATGTAGGTTATTCAGAAGTGCGGTTAAGTTAAATTGGCAAATGCATCTTGATCAGCTTTCTGCGTTTTAGAGGTTTTTAATTTCGTTACTTCATTGAAACTGAATTGGACAAGACCAGAATCAAATTTTCTGAGATGTCTTTTGACTGCATGTCTTCCACCAAAGGATGAACAATAATTTGTTGAAATGCATATTGAACTGATTGCTGTTTAAAGATTCTTTGTTTTCTATTTTTTCCTTTATTTTGATTTGCCCCATCTTTCCAACTTCCTGACTTCATTGAAAGTTGAAACTGAATCAGAAAAGTTCAAGATCAAATTTGCCAGAACCATTTTTGAGAGGACTTTCTACTGCACATCTCTCTGGGCGTGCTCAGATTGTCTATGATGCTTCAGTTAAATCTTGTAAGTTGTTAGATGAGCAAGAAAATTCTTCTGGAGATCTTATCTTTTACTTAGACGGAGCTCACAGTCCTGAGAGCATGGAAGCCTGTGCAAGGTGGTTCTCCAAAGCTGTGAAAGAAAGCAATAGTTCTAGATTTGAAGTAATTGGAGAATCGGTGGAAAATAGTGGTCGTTTGCTTGAAAGAGAAAATCTTCATTCCAGGAAGACTTCAAAGCAGGTACACTCTAGAAAAAAATGGGAGTGCAACCGCCATACATTTTGATCTGTTGCAAAACAACCAGTTTCCTTTGCATCTGAACTTTCTTTGATTTTCTTTACGGCTAATGGATCACTCTCATCACTCTCTTATTATAGATTCTTTTATTCAATTGCATGGAGGTGAGAAACCCACATGTTTTGCTTCCACAGATTGTCAATAACTGTGCATCCTCAGGTACAGCTTCGCGAAGATGAAACTCTTACCTACGGTTATTGGTTGCTTGATTTTGTCTTCATTTTGTTTAGAACACTAACAAAATGTTGAATATATTTATTTTTATCAGGTGTTCATTTCTCAAAAGCCATTTTTGCCCCCAGTATGTCAAAATATAACAAGGTTACTTCTGCCGCCTCGCTTGTATCCTCAGATACTGCTACTGAGAACTTGTCATGGCAATTATCCCTACAAAAACTCTGGGAGAAGTTAGCTCTTGGTAAAGGTAGTATCTTCAATCTCCTGACTTTGAAAGTATTTAGCTTTTTTTTTTTCAGTTTTAATTTATACAGATCTTTTCTGATGTATTTTTTATAAGATCTTTGCTGATGTATTTGATTGAATTATTATTCTTACAAAGAGTCTGGTGACGGTTAGCAATCATTTAATAATTTAAAGCCCGAGGCCAAACTTATATTTCTCTTTATGGACCAAGTGAATTTAAACTATTACACTGCTCATTAATTTCATGTAATCCGCCCTTGTCCTCTTGATCTCAATTCACTAGTGCTAATTCTCACTCACTTGGTCGCCTTTAATGCCACTACTAGGCTCTTGATGATAACTTCTGTTCCTTATTTCATCATTTATAGTTTTTTTCCACTAATTTAGTTAAGGTACCAATTACTACAATCGTCATTTCAGTGTTTATTTTTGGAGGTTATCTTTTCCTCAACTTCCAAAATTCTGGTCTATTATATGATATTTACTATGTTTGTTTCATTATTTTTTACTTCCAACCTTAGTTGTATTCAATTCCACTCAAGGTATGGAACTTGGTTATTGATTTCTACTTCCGGCCATCTCTTGGTCCTCTTCTTCGTATATTGTCTTGCTTTATATAGGTGGTTGCACATCAATTTTGGAATGATCTTCTCGTTTGTCGGAGGCCACTGTTCATTTATTGCTACTGGCATTGGTGTTAAATCTGCACTTTGCTTCCCTTTCAATTTCATCGGTGACAGTGATACAGTGATACAGGACAATCAGCCCTCTAAACCACCATTTCAACCAAACCTGCTTAATTAAAACCATAACCCACCCCACTCTTCCCAACTCTGAAGCTGTGAAATGTCGATCCTTGTTTTTGATTCATTTCGGTCTAATTGTGATACCCCATGACACCAAATAATGTTATATTTTCCAATCATTTGTTGTTTTCCTTGATTGAAAATTGAAAACCATAAAAGCTTCTTCAATGGGAATTATTGAAATTGGTGTTACATATGCTGACTACAGCAGGTGTGTTGTTCACAAACTCTTCTGCTGTCAACTTGTGCTTGGGAGGATATAGAACATCTTAACAAACTTATATTGCTTATTGTTTCTGCTTTGCGCGTCCTCCACTTAAGACTGGCATAATCATCCTTGATGCAGTTCCTTGAGAATTTAATAATTTTACCATGACTAAACTGAGTGTTCTTTCTTTTCTTTCTTTTCTTTTTTTGGTTTTTGTTTGTCAGATGTTGCGGTAAATTTGGAGTCAAATAAAACAACCACTGTGTCGCCAGATGAACATGCGTCTCATAAACCCATTTCTTTGAATAACCATTTTGGTTCGACTGCAGTGTTTCCCTCCTTGCCTTTGACAATTAAATGGTTGAGAGACAGTGTCAGAAGAGACCCTTCCCTCAGACTTCAGGTAGAAATGGTTTTGGCATCATAGGATAAGATCAAATGATAACTCCTTGGGTTTTCGTGTTCCTAAGGTAAAGTAAAAGAACTTCTCTTCGTTTTGTTCTTGCAGGTTCTCGTAACTGGATCGCTGCATCTAGTTGGAGATGTGCTGAAGCTGTTGAAGAGGTAACATCAAATGTGTTTTTGATGGGAGAATATGAATAGGGTCTCAGAGATCTATGGAACTTCATTCATTTCATTTTTTTTTTTTTTTTGAAACCTCATTCATTTTATTGTAATTGCTTATTATCGCTATCATGGGCATTCATCGAAGCGTTTGATTTTTTTTTTCCATGTTCATGCGCGTACCTTGAAGAACATGAATGATTGTATTGAAATTATTGCACATTTAACTACATAAGGAACCTTTGTTTTGGTAGTAGTTCAATGTTTGCCCTTTATTTTCTTAGAGCATCTCCAATGGAATGTGGATTGGATGTAAATGTGCGCTACTTAGGACTAAATAGACATTGGATGAAAAAAATGTCTCCATGGAATGCGTATTTTGAATGTCTAGTAATGCAAATAGACATTGTCTATTTTGAATGTCTACTTCTGTACATTCAAATTGATAGCCATGTTGGATAATCGTCTTTTTTAAATATTTACTTATTTTATTTCAATTTTTATTTTCATTACAAAAAGAAATGTCACCTCATTAATTGAGGTACAATTCACATCTATCATTATAGATCTATTTTTAAGTTCAATGTCTATTTAAGCTACATAGTATAAACATCCTCTTCACATTGATGATGTAGCAAGCTATGCCTACAATCCACATTTACCATTGGAGATGTTATTAGCTCTCATAAAAGGTCTGTTTTTGATGAAAAAGAGTAGAAGAGAATAAGCAGTAGCCGTTTAAGAAATAAGAATGTATTTATGCATAATAAGGCCATATATATATATATATATATATATATATATATATATATATATATATATATATATATATATATATATATATATATATATATATAAGACATTTCAGGGATCCAGTTATGAATGAACGGTTCGTTTAGATTCGGTTAAAATAGAGTTACTCTGGATAACTTCTAAGGGAGAGCTTTGTCGTCATCTAGTGGTCCTACTCAATTTAACCCAACATTAGTTGGAGCTTATTGGGTTTCGAATATTGGGCTAAAATTCGGACCAATTTCACTCAGGACTCTAATTAGAAAGCGTTTCTTTTACCACATTGAGCAGTTGTTACAGCTTTGTAGGTGTCTTGTATTTCATGGGTTAAGGAGATCTTTGTACGTTGTGGTGCTTGTAGGCAGCATTGACAATTTGACATTGACATATAAGATGTCAACCCCTATTCGTTTGCCCAAGCATATCTAGGAGGGAATGAGATTTGCTCATGTGGGAAGCTAATTTTGGTAATGTATACTATAACAACAATCATGTGGACAAAAGATTAAAAGTGGAGAGGGCATAAGCATAAGGGTTGACATTGGTAGATATTACCAAAATTAGCTTTCCAACATGAGCAAAAATTAGCTTACTCATTCCACTTGGCACCCATTAGCAACATTAGTTATTTTGTCCAACCTCTAATTTTTGGTAATGTCTACCATTAGCAAACATTGGTAGATATTACCAAAAGAGTCGCGCTAAGAGCACCTCGCAATCCTCTCAGGGCACCCAACTAATTAGGGCACCCCGTTACTTTTAATCAAAATGTTCTTTCGTTTGATATGCGAGCACCCACTACCAAATCAAATAAAACCTTCTTTTCTCCCTTCCATCACGACATCAAGGCCTCAATATACTAAATTTTCTCACTTTCTTGCTTGTTTAAGGTAGATTTGTTGTTTTTATAGTCGGACTATGTGATTAACTTCAATCCCGTAGTGTTCGGTCACATAGGGTCGTGATCTGTCTTTTGGTCTCGGACGTTCATTGCTGAAAACATTGTGTAAGTGTTGGTTAATATCAACCGACACCTAAATGAGAAGGACCCTTAAACCACGTGATTGTGTATCACCGAGACTACTGGTTTTGGTCTCGGTGACCTGTTACCGAGACATTAAGTTATGTCTCAGTTGCTTCTAACCGAAGTGTAATAAAAAGCTACGTTTGGGATTATTAAACTCGGCTAATAGCCAACACATTTTGTTAGTTATCGGTTATAGGGTACCGAGACACTACAACATGTCTCGGTGCTGTGCAACCGATAAATTCATGTCCGTGGTTCACCTTCAAAAATAGAAAAAAAAAAAACCTCACAAAAACCATAAAAACTAACTTGTGTGTGACGTTCGTCTTCCACTCATTTTTTTCAACCATTAGACTCTAAAAACACTTACAATTCGTTGAATCTCTGGGCGGCGACGGATCGACAAACGTAATTGACAAGGGTTAGTGCACACTCTTTGATCGACAAATTCGATGTTTGGCCCGCGACGGATCGACTTGATTTCGTAAAAAAATTGAGTTTTCAAAAGTGTGGTGCCCTGATAAGGTATTTGAATGGGTATGTAAATTGTTGGGTTGGATGAGAGCATTTTTGTCAATTGGTCATAAAATCAGTTTTAATTAAAAATGGCGGGGTGCCCTGAGAGGATTGCGTGGTGCCCTTAGCGCGACTCTTACCAAAATTAGTTTCCCAACATTGACAATTTGACATTGCCTTTTGCCCAACCTCTATTTTGTCCATGTGGCGCGTTGTTATTAGTAGATATTACCAACATTAACTATCCAATATTAGTAAATCTCCTTCCCTCTGGTGAGATGTGTAGAGGGCATCACTTGCCAAAAACAATATTTGGGAGATCGCGAGTTCGACTCCCACTTAAATAAAAAAAAACTATTCTTTTGATTTTGGGTCACACTTTGCGCACCCAACTTACTAGTAAGGGCACAATATTTTGCGAAATATGTGCACCCAGTGACTATTCTTATAATTTTGGGTAGTAGTTTCTAACTAATTGGGTGGTCCGATGGTTTAGTATGTGGTTTGGAAGTAAAAGGTAATGGGTTCAAATCATAGTGATGGCAAGATGTTCTTTCTTATCAAAAAAAAAAGAGTCGCGCTAAGGGCACCCCGCAATCCTCTCATGGCACCCCGCTGATTAGGGCACCCAACAATTTATCAGGGCACCCTGGTACTTTGACCAAAATGCCATTTCATTTGAAGTGCGAGCACCCCACCACCAAATCGAGTGAAACCCTTCTTTTTTCCTTCCATCACGACATCAAGGCTTCAATATACTAAATCCCCTCACTTTCTTGCTTGTTTAAGGTAGATTTATTGTTTTTATGGTCGGACGATGTGTTTAACTTCAATTCCATAGTGTTCGGTCACACAAGGCCGTGATGTCATTTGGTCTGGACGTCCATTACCGATACCATTGTGTAAGTGTCAGTTAATATCAACCGACACCTAAATGAGAAGGACCCTTAGACCACGTGGTTGTGTATCACCGAAACTAATGGTTTTGGTCTCAGAGACCTGTTACCGAGACATTAAGTTATGTCTCGGTTGCTTTCAACCAAAGTGTAATAAAAAGCTACGTTTGAGATTAAACTCGGTTGGTAATAATCGACACTTTTTGCTAGTTATTGGTTATATGGTGTCGAGACACTTCAACATGTCTCGGTCCTGTATGATCGATAAATTCGCATCCATGGTTCACCTTCGAAAAAAAAAACACACACACACACACAAAAAAAAAAAACACAAAAAAAACACACAAAAAAACACACAAAAAAACACAAAAACCATAAAAACTGTAGCGGCCAAAATCCACATTGGTCCGCCACGGGAGGCCACGCGGGCCCACAATTGGTCACGTAGCTACCAGCTGTGTCCCACGCCCAACTAATTATCATTATTAATTAATTCAGCCTGAGTTAATCAGTAATTAACATTTTAATACTTGGAATCAGCTGAAGCTTTAAAATATGTAAATTCCTTAAGTCAGATCGCATAAATCCTATGTGGAAGACCCGGTAAAGTACACTGTATACTACATAACAAAATGTAATACATTCATGTATTGGTATCTCAAAGAATCCCCATAAACCCAAAAATAAGTCAATACAACAAAATGAAAACATACAAGTCGAACTCCATCGGTGACAAGGTTACAAGTAGTCTGTGAGAGTCTCCTTGCCCTTGCTCGTAGTAGATCCTGCACTCAATCATCGCAAGAGGTAGATGACAAGTCCAGTGAGTAAAACCAAAAGTACACAAACCAGCATTTATAATAATGAAGCCAATAAACTGTTAAATAAACATGCACAGTAAAATAGGCAACTGTAATTAAGATGCATGCATACATAACACCGATAAACACCAATAATGGATGTATGCCGTGTAGTAGGACTGAACCCTAATTCAGACATCGGCATTCCCCCGGTGGCTTCTCCAACCCCCTCACTGGTCCGAACCCTTATTCTGTCCCTATTGTCCAGCCTACCCAAGTTTGCCCACACATCACAGAGTAAACCAGAAGATCCGGCGGTGAATGACAAAACCAACCATGCAACATAAGTAAGCACATTGAAATAGAGTAAACAATGATGAACAATAATAGCTAGAATCATATGAAATCAAGTAAATAAACACTCGAACATGTTTCTTAAGGGTTTTACTTATTTCAACTGCACTCCAATTACTCGATATTTGTCTCGGTCTGATCCCACTCTTGCCTCGGGATGCACCCCCGACACCCGACTATGGTCTCCTAAGTCCTTGATGTTCAAATAAGTCATTTTATATGATTAGTATCAAACTAATTGATTTTATATCGTGATAATAAAAATTAGAATTTTATTCCAATTTTTAGTTGTAGCACATTTTTTGAGTTACACCGGGGTGCAACCGCTAGAAAAGTCTCAAAATTCACTTTCAACTCTTTTTCTAATTTCTCACATTTTTTTCTGATTTTTCATAATTTTTTTTCATAATTTTCTAGCTATTTTTCATATTTTTCAAAATTTTATTTAATTTAAAATTTTTTTCTCTCTCTAGTTGGGTTGAACCGGGTCCGAACCGGGCCCGATTCAGCCCAATCGGTCGTCTAGGGTCTGGGTCGGCCCACGAAGTGGGGTCGCACGTGTGCACCTCTTCTCCTCCATCTAACTTCTCTCTCCATCGAACCAGGGAGCTCCCTGGTTCGATGGATTTTTTTTTTTTTTTTTTTTCAATTCGGTTGGGTTGGCTCTCAACCTCAAACCCCTCCTCTTCTTTTGGCATGGGAGACATCTCCCATGCCATGTTCATCCTTGGATGAACTTCCATGGCAGTTCGTCCAAGCCCGAGCCCCCCACCGAACCACCCCACCGACAACCCACAACAACACCACAATAACAACTCCTCACCTTTGCCAACGCCGCTTCCACGAGCTCCTGACCTCGATCTCTCGATCTCTCTTCTTTTTTCGTCTCTCTCTCGGATTCGATAAAAAAAAATGGAGAAAATGGTGGTGTCGGTAGTGTTATCAACAATTTTGAGGTGAAATGACCAAAATACCCTTACATTTTTATCCTCATCCTTCACAATCACATACCCTTTTTGGTCATTTCACAATTAATTATTTATTTTCTGATATATATTTGTCTATACTTTCGCGCCTACAATTTCGTCATGCGCTCCAACGAGCGTACTCGGGCGTGCACACTACACTACCCCACGCGTGTCGACCACGACCCCGCGTGTCACTAGGCGCCCTATCAATTTACTATTTTGTCAAATTTATTTTATTTTTATCAAAATAAATGCATTCCTCGACCTAGTGTTCCCGTCGCTCGCTCGTCCGGTTCCTGCGTCCGCACGCATTTTTAGGCAAATACCCGACACGAAATCTCACTCGATCTAGTCAATATTAAACCACACCTGCAATGTAATGAGTCATAGCCTAGTCATTATCATCACAGTTAATCAAACAATCAGTCAAAAATAATACTTTCCGCCCGACCAGGTGTATCATCGCCGGTCCGTGGCGTCTCCGTGGATCTGAGCTGGCATCCACGTCTGAAAATATGCGAATAACAGCCTTAATAAAATTGGGTCATTACAAAAACTAACTTGTCGTGTGCGACGTCCGCCTCCCACTCATTTTCTTCAATCATTAGACTCTAAAATCACTTACAACTTGTCGAATCTCGGGCGGCGACGAATCGACAAACACGATTGACAAGGGTTAGTGCGTACTCTTTGATCGACAGACATGATGTCCGGACTGCGACGGATCGACTTGACTTCGTAAAAAAATCGAATTTTTAAAAGTGAGGTGCCTTGAAAGGGTATTTGAATGGACATGTGAATTGTTGAGTTGGATGAGGGCATTTTTATCAATTGGTTATAAAATCAGTTTTAATTAAAAATGGCGGGGTGCCTTGAGAGGATTGCGATATGCCCTTAGCGCGACTCAAAAAAATTTGGGGTCGCACTTTGCACACCCCAGTTACTAGTAAGGGCACAATATTTTGTGAAATAAATGCACCCAATGACCAATGCTAGGGCTGGGCACGAAACTCGATGACCCGACTCGGGTGGCGGGTGGCGAGTCGGGTAGAGTGGATAAAAATAAAGAGTCGGGTCAAAATAACCTGACCCGTCAGGTATCGGGTCGGGTTTCGGGTATGATCAAAGGTCACCCGACCCGACCCGACCAACGCATGGATATATAATAGGGGTCTATGACCCGACCCGACGACTGCTGTTTTTTTTTTTTTTTTTAAGGAAATCAGGTCACCCGATGACCCGACTCGACGATCCGACCCTAAACGGGTCGGGTATATATCTCCGTCTGTCGCAGCGGGTCGGGTGACGGGTCAGTTTTAGGGTGACCCGATATGAGTCGGGTCATCGGGTGTCGGGTCAGGTTGACCCAAACCCGACCCGTGCCCACCCCTAACCAATGCTACCCTTATACGAATTGACTAATAACTCCGAGTTATACGACGGGAGCTCATGACATCTCCAACCCATTACCAAATTTGTGATTGAAAGTAGATTTGGCGATGGATTTCTTTCTATTTCATCTCCAAATCTAACTTGGGGATTTGAATAGCGTATACTACTCATATCACCAAAATACTGCTGATGCCAACCAACTTACCCCACCACTTAAAACACATATAAAGTGTTCTCATTCGTGTCTTGCCGAGAGTCGAGACCCGTATTAAAGTGTTAATCTATACCAACTGACACCCAAATAAAGTGGTCAAATATAAACTCGATGGGTGGCCACCAAAACTATGTAAGTGAACTCGATGGTCTTGTGCCGAGACATGTGTATATGTCTTAGTTGACATTAATTGACGCAACAACCTATATCTTAAACATGTAGTGATGTAATTAAATTTTTTAATCATGTAAACTTTAAAAAGTGAAAGTAGTAATAAGTAAAAGGCAAGATGGTACTTGAATGACATCTCTTAAATCATATTGGAATGCACACGCGGCTTTTGTCTGATGTCCATCTTTACCTCAAGATACGAACTTACACATTTTATGATTCAAAAATGTTATATTTGGCAAGGTGGGCTTAACGTCTTTTTAAAAATAGTCCTACAAACTCTCATCCTCTAAGTACCCTAGAAAGTAGAAACAAAACTCATCATTTGGTCATTGAACTTTGAGCCTTTTATATTTTGATCTATGAACTTTTATTAGTATACATTTTGTCTCATAAACTTTGATTGTTGTGCATTTGGTTAAAGTGAAACTATCGTACTCTCTTGTTTGGTTGATGATTTGATGGAGTTAGGGTTAGGGTTAGGGTTAGGGTTAGGTTTGGATGTTAAGTCTTTTGATCGTGCATTTGGGGCTTTTTTAGTTCATGTTTGATCTGTGTTTCCAACATGTTGTTCTTCATCTGATCAGTGTTTTGGAAACCCTAGGAATCAAATGCCAGTCACTTGAGCCAAAAAATCCAAACTTTGATTTCGATTTCTTCATCTTCTCTACAATTTAGGGTTTCTTCGATGGACACCATCTCATGGCCATTCTTCTTCCGAGTTTGCAATACGATGGCCATTCTTGTTACTGAGGCGAATGTCGAATCAAGTCTCTTCGGGTTTGATTTCCGAAACTACTCTTGATTCATTAAAGAGATGGATCATGGAGTGGAGGGGGTTGCGGCATTGGATTCGATGAAGGAAGCGCATCGTGCGGTTGCGATGGATTGCGCGGTGAGGCGCTTGCGAGAGAGTCCTACCGATGATTCCCATGCGTTTTTTCGACGCAATTGTTAGGGTTTGGAGAGGAAGGGTTCATGTGATGGAGAATTGGGGGGGATGTTTGGTTGGTTAAAAAGGAGATGAGTGAGATTTGAAGGATGAATTTGAGGCTGCACTTTGGAATGCCGATGTTCGAAGAAAGTTATTGTCGAAAAGAGACCCAAAATCATGCTGTGGAGTCTGTTAGAGTTTTCGTAGATGAAGCAATGGTTGTAATGGATCCTTTTTTTTTTTTGGAAAAAATTGTCAGTAGAGTGAATGAGAATGATGAAGAGGAGGGTAGAGACAGTCGGGACGGAGATGGGCGGTTTTCGAATGACACTTTGACGACCAAGCAAATCGAAGAGGGACAAGAGTGTTTGCTTGATTCCCACTACAAGGACGCCATGTACTTATTGAAAATGTTCCAAATGGAAACAATGCCGATATGGATGTTGATGCTCATCAAAAAAAACTTGGATGCTTGCAATGAACATGTTCAAAATGACAGTAGTGTCATCATGAATGTCAATTCTCATAAGGATCATCTTCGTGTGTCGGGTAACAAGCACAATCTTCCATTTGACACCTGAGGTTATCCAGGTGCCAAAAGCACTCAAGTTGAGCTCAACAGACTTGCATGAAGCAGTCGAAGATCCTCTTCCTGAAGTGTTGCGTATGGCTGCAGCTGTATCATCTGATATGGGAAGAAATGAGACTAATCAGGAGCATTCGGGATAAAACCTAAATGAAGGTGCAAATGCCTGCAATTCTTCAAATGATGATGTTAATATAAAGGAAATTGATCCTGGAAGTTTGACTGTTGCGTCAAAACCAAGCATAATGCTTCGGAACAATACTGCCCGCACACATGAGGTAATGTCATCATGATTCAATTAGTTTTCTTATTTCATTTTGAATTCTTTTGATATTTCTTTCAAAAAATGATCAAATGCAGATTAATCTTTAACCAATTGGGCTTTCTTTTAAATGAAAAGCATTCATCTTGGATTTTACACATTAGTCATTAGTCATTTCAGTGGACAAGGTTGCGAGAATAGGACTAGGATGGGTGTCCTCCTGGCAAATCCTGTGTAGCACCCCCTTTTTACTCCATTTTCCTATCAAAAAATTTTCAGTGGATTGGGTTAAGTGTTTTGCTCATTCTTTAGAGTTTGTACTTCCTTTTTTTTTTCGATTGAAATGCAATGTTTATATTCTTCAATTAAGAGGTCAGTTCCTTGAATCGTTGGATACGTCACTGGTCCATGGATCTGGAGAATGGCAATTAAATATAATCGATAGGTCCATTTTTATGTTTAATAATAAACTAATCGTTGAAATATAACCAAAGCAAATAGTTCTCTGCACGATATGTCAAGGGCACAAATGAACACAAAAGAATTGCTCATGCAATTTGACTACATGGTATATTTCTGTGGGGCCTTATTTAAGTTTCCCCCTTCAACGTTTTGCCTGTTACAAACTTAAAATAGTGAGGGGACTGGTGCAGTCGCCTTTAAACTAATGCCAATCTAAATGGGTAATTCTAGCTACGCTGTTGATTGTAAATTTCATAAACTATGATTACAAACATTTGGCTGCCATGAATTCCTCTAAATTGATGCTGATTCTTTGAACTAGAAATTTTTCGAGCTTCAATTAATAATTTTTGATGCCTATTGCTGTTGTAAGTCACCCTTAAACCTAGCCAGTCTTTTTATTTGTTGTTGGAGGCTCTGCAAGTGGTTATGCACCAAGTTTAAAGCTTAGAGTACAACAACATAGCCTCAGTCCCAATTTTTTGTACTTCCTGGGAAGTTGCATATTTGAAAAACAGTAAAGTATTGCAATTGACATAAATATCCTTTAGGGGGAGAAAGAGACTTGGAGAGAGTAGTGGTTTAATGAGGGGCAATTATGTCATAATTTTCATCTTCTCCTCAGGAAGATTACCTGAGGGAGTTATCTTCTCCCATATGGAGTAATGAGGGGCACTAAACTTCAACCAAACAAGAAAAGTGCCAACTTCGTTGGAAGTTAACTTACGTTCTCCTATTTCCCCCGAACCAAACGATGCCTAAATTAGCTTCCATAATTTTCCTTAATCACCTTGACTCCTACAAGAGTCAAACCCACAACCTCCCCCAACTTTGTCTTTGGCAAAGATGCCTCATCCATCTCACTAGCGATGCTTTGGCGTGATTCTTCCAATTTTTTTTATAGAATTATATCTAATGTATGTAAATTGCATGATGAATGCAACGGTGACATAGAGGATGAGCGTCCTCCCGCCTACCATATTCAAAGAGATGACTAAATGTGCTGCAATATGTTATTCAGTCACATGTTCAATTTTTTCTTCCACAATACACTCCAATCACGAACTAGATTGAAAAAGAGGCGTCTTTTCCCCATTTAGAGTGTGCAAATCCAATGATGATTCTTCCAATTTTGACCAACATATCTTCTTAGGAGAGTTTACATTTGATTGTTCCAACCCAATATATCCCATGGATAGATATTTAAACCGTTGAAAGCTCTTGGAACTTGAGTCTACATTTCCAGCAAGGCTTGAGATTTACACGAACCCGATTGCACTGCTCTTGAAGCTTTGGTGATGCATCTACCCCCGCATCATGTGCGAGTATGTGACTACACATGCTTACCTATAGAAAAATTGGCTGATGTGGCACACACTTCAAACATAGCTACTAAACCCTCCAGATGAGGGTGGTGCAAACTGAACCAACAGCCTCATATGACATCAGAGCAAATGCTCGTTGACACGATCAGCATATTTACATGATTTCTTTTGTTCATCGTTGTCTTGTGAATAATAAGTTTCCTATCCGTTGAAGATTCACATAATTTTGGCTCTCTTGTAGGTAATATTACCCAGAGATGAAATTTAGGAGATTTTATAGTTTTTATAGTAACTTAAGTTAGCGCAAAGCTCATCATTACTTTAGAGATAAATGAATAAGTTTAAATTATAAGGCTTTTGATAAGATGTTTGTGCTAAAGTTGGCTCTAAACCTATGTTCAAAATGTTCGTTAGAAGGGATAAGTAATGGAGAATTCTAATTTTTATGCAAAAATGAATATTGACAGGATATGCAATTATTTTATTTTTATAATTTATTTAATACAACAAATATTCTGATAACTTTTCATGGTGAAGCCACCATACTTTTCGGTAGTGCCCTCAAGCTTTTTTTTAAGGTAGGGTGCGCCTGGCCCTTGCAGTAGTGCAACACATATGGCAAGCCATTGTGATGGGCTCTCGCCTTGAAAAAAATTAATTTAATGTCATGTGAGGCGATGCCCTCTAGCTCTTTTTAGAAGAAGATGTTAAGTATAAGGTTGTCTTGGAAAATCAATTTCGTTCAAAATGTTAGCAGTTCCATCTCCCAAATAAGTAGCAGTTTCGGTTTTCGAAAGTTGCATGTGGAGATAGAAAGGAAGAGAGAGAAATGCAGTTCCTCTTAATGAGTTTCTTAATCTAGATATCTTAGAAAAAACTGTATGCTTAGCACATATCTGGATGCGTGTGTGAATTCTTAGCTATGCATGGTATCTAGAATTATTTGCATTTATAATTCGGTGTTGACTTTCCTCTTCCCTTCACATTAGTCAATGATTTGTAATTCTATTAACTCTCACAAATGTAGGATGACAGTATTATTCTATTTCTTGATTGCAGTGAGATGAATATTCAGTTGGCTCCTCTCCTGGTGGATCACCAAATCGTCTACATTTACGCACCCCAAGAAATAGGGAATCTTCCCCTTTGATTCTACATGATGTTGAAAGGGGTGTTGTTGGGCGAAGAAAAGTGAAGAGATGGAATTCCTTACAGAAGCAAACATTGAGAGATGGTGTAAAAGAATATAATTTTCCCCTTTGACCCAACATTCGTGTGTTACCTTATTAGAGTGTGTGAGTAACATAAGCTTTTTTTTTTTGAAGGTATGGTAGAGGGAACTGGAAGCTTATCCGGGATAATTACCGCAATATATTTGAAGAGAGAACTGTGGTATGTATATTTCGGTGTGGATTCTTTTATTCATTTTCTTTTTTATGGTGTGTTTTTGTTTGGAAGTCTCTTTTTCTTCCCTTCTTACTGTTGCTTTTGCAGGTTGATTTGAAAGACAAGTGGTGGAATATGACTAAATAGTCGCAGCTCTAATGACTATCTGCTCCATTATGTCTATATAGTATTTTTGCAAGAACCAAATGATTTCATATATTTCTTTATTCTTTGATATGTAAGTGATGATGTTTGAATCTATGTGATCGAAGTTTGCATGCTACATGTCCATCATATTTAAGCCTATGGATGTGCCCATTTTAATATAGAACTTGTTTATCATGTGATATATGATTGTGAGGTGCTAGTGTTTGATTGTGCACGTCTGCTGATTCTGCTTAACCACTCTTTTCGTCTCAAAGTTTGTAAATCTTTTGTTGATGGCAGTTGGAATTTCATTTGTTAAGTTTATCTATTTCAGTTTTTTAGTACAGTTTCCCAAATTATTCTATAATAATTTGGCTAATTGTAATTTTGAACAATGACTTGTAACGGTTGTGCCTCCCTTTAACCTTTAGTATTGACAAATTGATATAGCACAGTTGGCACTCGTGGACATCAATCTTTTGCAAAATTACTGGTATAAACTTGTAGGCTTATTTTTAAGACTGTTAACCGGAAGAGCACTTTGTATTTGAATATTGCATTCTGATTCATCGGTTACTATACATATGGAAGAGCTGAAGATGTCCTAAACTTTGTTGCTCCTTTTTCTTTTTGCTCACACATATATATGGATCACGCGGAGGGTTGTGCAAGAAGAAAAGGTTTGTACCGTGGGCGTTATTTTGATTCACAAGTGAAACTAAGGTTGGCTGTTACCGGTAAGGCAGAAGGGAGTAAGAGCTTAAATGAGTTTTTGGATGGTTGATTGCTACTAAATATTCTGCTTTTAGCTATCTGTCACCTCTATCTTTTGAAATGGACCAGGAGGGCCATCTGGCTTGGGCCTAATTTCAAATAGTCAACAAATTCTTGGAACTTTTCATTTTTCAGTTTATTATCTGATTGTTTTCCTTTGACATTGTTCTTAGGGAATTCACAAGGATTCAACCTCATGATTATTCTTAGCTTGAGACTTAAAACTAGTGAATGTATGCATCTGCAACATTTTTATAGCTTATGTTTGAGACTTTTGATACTTTACATTTGTTACATAGTTGCATGGAGTCTTTTGATTACTGCACTCTTGATATGTGTGAATGCCGTCGAAAGAACTCCGTCGATAACTCAAAACTCTGATATGGGAGACTTGAACTCTCAAACTCATTGGATGTCCGCGGATACAATTGAATGACTCCTAGAAAGTGGAAAGGTTTGATATAGTTCCAAATTAACTTAATTTTGAGGGCTTCAAAACATATTCAGAAATGACTAAATCTAGATGACTCCACTAAACAAGCCATATGGTTAAGCACAATCATAAATTCAATAATTGGGGCACTTGGACCTAATCCATTATGTATGGATAAACAAATGAACAAAAATGTCCTTATCAAACCCTTCCCTTTCATACAAAACAGCTTAGACATGCAGTTTAAGACACGTTAGCTAATCATTCTAATTGGTCTAATTGTATCCTCTCTTTTATAAATTTGTTAATCAATGAGCTATTAAAATAATAACAACACATCACCACATTTGTCATTTGTGTCTAAACAAGAGGAATATGAGAATCGTCATTAATACAAATGAAGGCCCTTCAAAGTCAGTGGGAATAAAACCCTGATAGAGAGTTTTCCTTTCTAAATTTGATCTCATATAGGAAAACTCAAACAATAACATATTAAAAACAAGGATACCTTTAGTGACAATAAGATCACATAAATTAATTTAATTAATTATGATCATATCTTAGGTTTTTATAATGATCAATAATTGGTATGTTATGTATTAATTGGATTAATAATTTTTTGATAAGCTCTTGTAACTCAGAAAAAACACTCACAAACGACTCACACATATCTGGTGTCTTTTGATTTTGGGCGCACACAAATCTAAGGTGCATTGAACATATGCCGACAAGTGTATTGTTTTTGAGTTACAGTAGCTGGGTCCATTAATTTTTGTAGCTATTAGCTATGTTAGCTATGAAAAATGATTTTTTTTTTTCGCTAAATTTTTTGCGATGAGTTCACAACTTTGCTAAATTTTCCCCAAATGGCCTTTTCCAACTTTGGTCAACACATTTCCGCACAACCATTTAACGCAGTTGTTGTATTGTCCCTTTAATTGTGCATGCATTAAGATTTGTACATGCATATATCGATGTGTATCCAAAATACACTAACAGCTTCATGTCAAAAATGTGTCATATTTACATAAGTTGCAAACTATTTTGCACCTAAAAGCCAATTTTCTTTTAGTGCTTCCATGTTGGAGATTCTTTGGACCCAACAAATTAAAAGGGGACCATAAGGGTAGACCCACAAATGAGCCATGGCTTGGAATCGGAATGTGGTGAGAGCACCAACCATTGGTGTGGTGTCGGTGCCTTGTCTTTCATAGTGGCTTTACATAATCAACCCTTAATTTTGTGAGGAAAAACAAAACAATACATATGTGCATTTAAATGCAATGTGATTGACGTGAGAGAGCATCCCAAGCTTAGCCAAAAGCTATCACGTATTCTCAAACCACAATTTCACCTCCAAAAAGGACAGAACAAGATTTAGGAACCATGTGATCAATATATATGAAAATAATTGAATATGTGAACTCTTATGAGTAAAGGGTGTCACTATGTGTTCCCTACATATTTGTAAGTGCAAGTTACAATGTCTCATAAGAAATTACCCTACATATTTGTAAGTGAATATGTGAACTCTTATAGGTAATTTCTTATCACTTCTTAGAAACCAAACAATGTCTCACATGTCCTCTTCCTCTCTCTCCTCTCTCTCTCTCTCTCTCTCTCTCTCTCTCTCTCTCTCTCTCTCTCTCTCTCTCTCTCTCTCTCATTATGTACACTTCCAAATCTAATGACCTCCTTCAATCACCGGCGAGGCAACCTTACAATTTTAGAGCTCATAAATCTTTTCAACCACCGCAAGTGTCGTTTGTGTTGTTTTGGTAGTGGGATGCCCTTATAAACTATAAGGGTAGTTTATGACATCAAACATTACAAAGGGGTGCCAAAATTCAATGGTTTGCACTTACAAATATATGGGGTTCACATAGTGGCAGTGAGTAATTGAGATACCAACAACCGTTCGAATGGTAAGACAATCGTTCTTCTTTAGCGATGTCTCGAGTTTGAGTCTCGTAGAGACAAAAATAATTGGATTGGTGTATGGCTTGATAGTGTCTGAGCTTAAAAACACATGAAAAAAAAAAAAAAAAAAAAATTGTGCAAACTGCTGAATTAATATAATGGCCTCACATTTTCTATTATTTGTCTCTATATGTATAGTTTTCCCCTTTTATAAGATTAAGTGGACCATCCACTCAAATTCACTTTTTAAAAGAGTTTGATGATTATGTAACTTTTTTGTTAGAGAAACGAAGTCCTACCAGGAAAAGTAGTGAACATAATAAGGTATATGATGACAAAAAAGTAATGAAAAATAATAAAATTGTAAAGCATGGGAGAATATAATTCACATTCACATGATAATGTTTTCTTTCAGTATTTCATTAATCTTGCCAACTTATCAAATATCTTCCTCCAAAAAAAAAAAAAAAAAAAAAACTAATATTGAACCAAAATATCGATCATTGAAGATTAAATTTTTTTTTTGGTGAATATTGAAGATTATTTCTAATTAGCTGGTTAGTAGCTAGATTATTATTATTATTATTATTATTATTATTATTATTATTATATTTTTTGTTGGTGTACAGGTATATTATTATTCGACATCTAATATATGAAATTCAACTATATGTATGCGCGTGCAGAGCGCACGTAATTAAGATCATTGTCCAATCAACACACACACACACACACATATATATATATATTAGTTAACAAACATGCTTTGCACGAACGAACCCGCTCGCTGCGCTCGTGTGGATTAATTTAGGTAGTATGAGAATATACTTTTATTAGTTCAAAAAAAATTATGAATTTTTAAAGGAATATAAGATAATTAAGTTCTAATATAAGAAACAAAACAATATATGAATACAAAGAATGAAAATAGTCTATCAATCTAACAAAATATTTTTTACCAGTAATTGCGATAAAAAAGATTAAAAAGAAAAAAGTTCTTGAATATAACAAAATATAAAGAAGTAACGAGAGATTTTTTTTTGGATATACGAAAGTTGATAGCTAGACTTGTTATTGTTAAAAAAATTAAAAAAAAAGAAATTAAATCTAATAAATGATAGAAAGATATATCAATATCTATGAAATTGATTTAAAAAGGGTAAAATTGTAAAATTTAGACGGATAAAATAACCAACATTCGTGCTTATTATGCTACTTAAATATATCACAAAATTAAAAAGAGCAAGAGAGTAATTTTGCTTACCACTCAATAATTGGTTATTGACTTTTTTTATATAGTTGATATATATATATATACTGGTTTGTTTAATGTGATACACACATTTTGAGCCCGCTCGCTATGCTCGCGATATTTTAATAATTAACGACAATTTCTTTTTTCCAAAAAAAAATACATTTTCTTATTTCTTAAGAAAGCAAATCAAACTTCTACCTTGTCCAATTAATGCTTCTATGACTAACTTCTTGATTGCAATAAAAGTCTTACATATAAGTTAGTAATTGATTAATTTGGCAATATATTAGTCAATTCTATAACTTACCTTAAAAATAGGTGAATCTAATTAATTATACAATTGCAATTATGATAGAATTAGCACAACAAAACCATCAATCGAATTACAAAATCTCGACATAAATAATAACAAAAAGTCTTACATATAAGTTAATTGATTAATTTGATAATATATTAACCGATTGTAAAACTCACATTAAAAATAAGTGAATCTAATTACACAGTACAATAAAACCATCAGTCAAATTACAAAACCTCGTCACAAATAATATATTAAAAAAAAAGAAATGCATAATGCGTTGAAAAGGGCAAATTGGTATTTTTGCTTACCACACAAAAAATACATATAAGCATTCATGACTTGGAGCATCTAGTCACGATTCACTATTACGTTTAAAAGTAGCAACTATATATGCATGTACATGTGTAAGCCAAACAAATAAAGGAGCGTGTCATGTATATAAATTTTTATCATGTACCACAATTTATTAGTAGTACGGTCTAGAAGTGAACATGGTCATGTGGTACGTACGTACCTAGCTTGGATATGAAGGGTTGTCTTTCTTGGGAATTAATGTAGGCCCAAATTTTAACTTATTTGTTGTGCATAGAAGTAGAGAACTAGTTTTAGTGTGCTATAAATCAATATTTGTTTTTTTATAACTAAAAGATATTTAAAAATTAAATATAAAATATACAAATAACGATGTACTAAAACTGTCATGGTGTAAGAAAAAAAATAAAAATAAAAAATAAAAAATTGAAAATAATGTAGTTAAGCTATTAATTAAGATATTGATATTAATTAAGTTATTAACCAGCCAAACTAAGTAATTCATTAAAACATTAATTTCAAATATATGTGGAGTTGACCTGTGTCAATATGTTCATAGCTTTCTTTTATATATATAGGTGTATCTGTCAAACAAACTTGAAAAAAATAAAATGTATTTGTGAAACTAACCCTTTTTAAGGCACTTCAAAAACCATTTTTAAGGTATAGTAATAAGACTACCCAATTTGGTAATGAAGGTACTAATATATTTTTTTTCTAATGATATAAACTAATTATATAACCTTGCATTTTGGTAATTAGACGGTATATAGTAATGGAAAATGATAATTTAACACACTTGGAGCGCACGCTTTATTTTTTAGCTATTTATGGTTCTTTCTTGTCTCCTCATGTGTGGGCACCACATCTAACAAAACATCATAAATGGTTAAAAAATAAAGTGTGCGCTTCAAATGTGCGTCCTAAGTGTGTTAGATTATCATTTTTTTGTAATAATTGCTCAAACGATCCATTCTCTCAAACCCTTTTTATCAACAAAATTTTCGGCATCCGCAAATATTCTATTGAGATACGTACATGTGTATGTATATGAATATGTATATATATATATATATATATATATATATATATATATACCACAAAGGTTTCAAATCTTAATTTATACACTTCAAAAACTTGGATGAATGGATAGACATAAATGCACTTGCATGCTTGAATGGATAAACATAAAATGCATTGATATGAAAAAGAAAATATTATCAAAATACATCATTAACTTCATTAAATTAAACTAATTACTTAGCAAGAAAATGAACTAATTAAAATATTGATTTGATATATATATATATATATATGTTGTGAATTGAATTGAGACTTGTTAGAATTTGAGAAAGAAAGTAGAAGAACTAAGAACTTTTACTACTACAAAGAACTACAAAGAACTACAACTACAAAGTAGAAAAGGAGAAATGAGAGAGTTGAAATGAGAAGTTGTATATAACTTGGTGTGTTTTTACAATGAGGTTAATACTCTTTATATAGGCCCTTTGGTGATGATAATAAATGTACTAAGACAATGTTTACAAGTTACACATACATCACATACCATACAACTCTTTACAAGCAATGTTGACAACAGATAAAATAATGAGTACATTGGATAAGGATACAAGTAAGAGCCATGCTTGATATTACCACTCAATGTAAGAGCCATGCTTGACAATGATTAGTCATATAAAGTCTTGATCAATTGTTCATCCATATCATAACACTCCCCCTTGGATGACAATTGTTGAGAGAACGTGCCTCGTTAAAACTTCTACTAGAAAAAACCCTGTGGTAAAAAAATCTAGCAAAAGAAAAAGAGTACACATTTCTTATTAATTTTAAGATGAGTATAATATTGTTAGGATTGCCTCATTAAAAAAATCTTGCTAGGAAAACCCAATGGGATAAAACCATAGCTAAGGAAAAAAGAGTGCAATACACTAATCAATAACTCCCCTCATGTGAACATGGGTGAAACTTGTTCAGTTTCTTTACTTGCAATGTCTTTAAGTTTACGCAAGCCAATATCATATATAAGCGTTTTAAATGTCGTAGTTGGTAAGGCTTTTGTGAATAAATCAGCAAGATTATCGCTCGATCGGATTTGCTTGACATCAATTTCACCATTCTTCTGAAGCTCATGTGCATAAAAGAATTTTGGTAAAATATGTTTTGTTCTTGTCCCCTTTTATGAATCCTTCACTTAATTGTGCAATACATGCTGCATTATCTTCATATAATATGGTTGGAGAATCTTTTATTGAAGGCAATCTACATGATTCTTGAATATGTTCAATCATGTTTCTCAACCAAACACATTCACGACTTGCTTCATGAATTGCAAGTATTTCAGAATGATTGGAAGAAGTATCAACCATAGTTTGTTTTACTGACTTCCATGATATAATAGTATTACCACAGGTGAATACATATCCCGTTTGAGAACGAGCCTTATGGGGATCTGATAAAAAATCCAGTATCAGCATAACCTTGGAGATTCAATTTTACCCCTCTCGAGTAAAATAAACCCATGTCACTTGTTCCTCGAAGATATTGAAAAATGTGTTTAACACCATTCCAATGTCTTCGAGTTGGTGAAGAGCTATATCTTGCAAGTAGGTTGACAGCAAAAACAATATCGGGTCTTGTACAATTTGCAAGATACATAAGTGCACAAATTACACTTAAATATGGTACCTCCGGACCAATTAGCTCTTCATCACTTTCATGAGGTCGAAATGGATTCTTATCCACTTCAAGTGATCTGACAACCATTGGAGAGCTCAATGGATGTACCTTATCCATATAAAATCTTTTTAATAATTTTTCAATATAATTTGATTGATGGACAAGTACTCCACTTGAAAAATGTTCAATTTGCAAAACAAGATAAAGTCTTGTTTTTCCAAGTTCTTTCATCTCGAATTTCTTTTTCAAGTATTCGGATGTTCTAACGATGTCGTCGTGGTTTTTCACTATATTTAAATCATCAACATACAACAATAATCACAAAAATCCTGTTGATGATCTTTTAATGAAGACACATGGGCAAAACGGATTATTTACATATCCTTCTTTCAGTAAATAATCACTAAGACGTTTGTACCACATTCGTCCGGATTGTTTCAACTAGTACAAAGACCTTTGTAATTTTATAGAATGCATATTATGAGGTTTTGATTTTATTTCATCGGATATTACAAATCCATCAGGGATTTTCATATATATATATATATATCTCACTGTCTAGAGATCCGTACAGATATGATGTAACGACATCCATTAAATGCATATCAAGCCCTTCAGAGACTGCAAGGCTTATCAAGAACTGAAATGTGATTGCATCTATAACAGGAGAATATGTTTCCTCATAATCGATGCTAGGTCTTTGTGAGAAATCTTGAGCTACAAGTTTTGCTTTGTACCTTTTAACTTCATTTTTTTCGTTTCTCTTTCGTACAAATACCAATTTATATCCAACAGGTTTTATGCCATCTGGCGTTTGGACAATTGGTCCAAAAACCTCTCGTTTCCTTAACGAGTTTAGCTCTGCTTGGATAGCATCTTGCCATTTTTGCTAATCAGGTCTTTTTTGACATTCATCCATTGATCGTGCTTCTGGATCATCATCATTTTCACATATTTCAAAGGACACATTGAAAGCAAATATATCATCAGGAACAATTTTATTTCGATCCCAAATCGTACCAGAGTTTTATTGAGATCTCATTACTTTCATCTTTTTCCTCTTTTTCTAGAGGAAGTTGTTCCTCATCAGAATCAACTTGTTCTGACAAATCCTTATCAAAAGATTCTTGTGCTTTCTCAGGAGTATTTTGATTCGTATTTATTTTTACTCCCGTTTTCCTCTTTCGAGGAATTGTATCCTTTGAACCAACCAGTCTTCCACACTTTAAGCGTTTCGTTGGTTCTTGTGCATTTTGTTGCACAGAGACATCAATTTTTGCAGGAGCATTTACAGCTGGAATATGTGATTTTGTCACTTGTTTTGCATCATTAAATGCATCTGGTAATTGATTTGCGACTTGTTGCAAATGAATGATCTTTTGAACTTCAAGTTCACACTGATTTGTTCGTGGATCATAATGTGATAAAGTTGATGTATTCCAAGCAATTTCGCGCCATTTCTTTTGAATTGACTTCTTATCTCCCCCTAATGGTGGGAAAATTGCTTCATCAAAGTGGCAATCAGCAAAACGTGTAGTAAATAAATCCCCTGTTAAGGGCTCAAGGTATCTTATAATGGACGATGAGTTAAATCTAACATAAATCCCAAGTTTTCGTTGTGGACCCATCTTAGTTCTATTGGGAGGTGGTATAGGAACATACACTGCATAACCAAAAAATTCTTAAATGTGAAATATTTGGTTGTTGACCTAAAATGAGTTGCATAGGGGAATGTTCATGGTATGCAGTAGGCCTATAACGAATGATAGATGCTGCATGAAGGACTGCATGTCCCCAAACTGAAGTTGATAACTTAGTTCTCATGATTAAAGGTCTGGCAATTAATTGAATACGTTTGATTAGAGATTCTGCCAAACCATTTTGGGTATGCACATGTGGAACAGAATGTTCAATGATAATTCCTATAGACATGCAATAATTTTTAAATGCTTGAGATTAAAATTCCCCGGCATTATCAAGACGGATGTTCTTGATTGGGTTGTCAGGGAATTGTGCTCTTAACTTAATGATTTGCGCTAAAAATCTAGCAAATGCAACATTGCGGGTCGAAAGCAAACAAACATATGGCCACCTAGTTGATCCATCTATCAAAACTATGAAATATCTAAATGGTCCACAGTGAGGATAAATAGGTCCACATTATGTCTCCCAGAATGCGTTCTAAGAAAACTGGGGATTCCACAACAATTTTACTTGGGGATAATTTAACTATCAATTTACCTTGAGAACAACTAGCACAATTATAATCACCAGCTGAAAATATTTTGTGACTCCTTAAAGGATGTCCATGCGAATTATTAATTATTCTTCGCATCTTTGATGATCCTGGATGACCAAGCCGGTCATGCCATAAAATAAATGTCTTTGGATCATTAATTTTCTTATTTAAGACGACATTCGTTTCGACATGCCTTTTCAAATAAAATCCAGAAGGTAATGCTGGGAATTTAAATTTTCAGATGAAACAAATCATACTGAATAACTTCTATATAAGACATTGACATCATTATAGTTGTACCAGATATTGCATAAACATTAGCCTCTGCTAAGTTTAAATTTGATAAATACTCTTTATATTACAATGTACATGTAGTACAATAAGCAAGACATGATAGCTCATAATTTGAACACATCTTAATGTGTCAATACTTAATTGAGCTATTTTTAATGGTAAAATTCATAACTTTGCCTTGATTTTGAAGGCATGGTAAAAGATCAAAAATATTTGGGTATGTATAAGACAATATTTAGGCAGTATAGCCTTTCGTACGTGACGAAAAAAATGTCACAATTATGAGCACTCCTTGTCAATACTAATGTACCCTTTCTAATGGTGCACCACTTTTTATTCTGACTATCAATGGAATTGTCAATATGACTTTTACCATATCTTTTCACCTTTTCCACGTCCATAAATTTGTAATTACGACCATGGTCATTATATGTAACATATGCTTCTTAATTTGAAGTTAAACCAATTGGACATGAGTGATATTATATTTATAATATCTTATTATTTTACTCAGCTACCATGAGACAAGGATTCAATCCATAATTAATATTTAATGGATTGATGTGCGCGCTTGATAATTTGTTGCAGTAATACATCGAGGCGAGCCACGTGGCCTTTATTTGTCTCATCAGTCATATTTCTGCATAGCCTCAATATAGAGGTAATTGAAATTGCAGAATAATAAATGATATTTGACTGATATAAATTTTGTAGCGTGAGACCCAGCCGCTCATTTTGAGCCTTTTGGAGCATCACCAATTTTGACCTTGATATAGATAGCTCCATGAGGTGAAATGATAATATAAAGTGAAATATTCACTTTTCAAATCTCTAAAGAGATATTTGACGAATAAATATTAGTTTATACGCATAGTCTTGCATAGATGTTTTATATATAATTTGAGCATCCCATTGCCTTAACAAGTAATTATTATTGTCAATATCGTTAAGGTAATTAATTCAACTATAATTAAATAAAATTTTTATGAAAATAGGGATAAACTAAATAGTTTTCTTTTTATACAAAATAGATAATATACCATTAAATATATGTTCACAACTTGATTATAAATACACAAAATGTAATACTTGTATGAGTTGGTGGGACAACCTCCAGGTTGGGTGGCGAGACGAAGTCTACTTAAAACCATGCCTCCTCGAACGGGATAACCCGTCTCCCTTTCAATGTTTAGCTTTACCAGGGATAAGGCTTTACCCACTATCAACCCAAACTCATAACACTATTTGCAATATAAAAAATCAAGAATGGAGCATAATTAATCGTTTGTAGTATAGCGAGAAAACTAGTTATGTTATATATTGACTTTTGATTTCTGATGTAGAAGATTGTACAAGACGCAACTAAAGAGCATACTTTCGCAATCGGTGACGTTATAATGCATAATATATGAATAAAGTATGCATATAAAATTGAAGCAACCAAGATAATATAGAAATAAACCGAACTCATAAAAGTTATACCTTCCTAGCTTTGTCTCCTTAACAAGCCTTTTTAAACTTCAAGATCTCCTTAATGTTAGAGCAAGCTCGTGCTGATAACGTATTGTGAATTGAATTGAGACTTGCTAGAACTTGAGAAAGAAAGTAGAAGAACTAAGAACTTCTACTACTACAAAGAACTACAAAGAACTACAACTACAAAGTAGAAGAGGAGAAATGAGAGAGTTGAAATGAGAAGTTGTATACAACTTGGTGTGTTTTTACAATGAGGTTGATACCCTTTATATAGGCCCTTTGGTGATGATAATAAATGTACTAAGACAATGTTTATAAGTTACACATACATCACATGCTATACAACTCTTTACAAGCAATGTTGACAACACATGAAATAATGAGTACATTGGATAAGGATGCAAGTAAGAGCCATGCTTGATATTACCACTCAATGTAAGAGCCATGCTTGACAATGATTAGTCATACAAAGTCTTGATCAATTGTTCATCCATATCATAACAATATATATATAATGTAACTAAAGTTTTATTAGTTGTATTTACTTGTTAGCTAGGTGATGATCATAAAATTATTGTTGCGACTCCCATTCTTAATAAGATCAGCGTATTCTCTTTTTTTTGGTCAAGGATATTCATAGTTCGGATTAATGCATAGATTGTGGATTCAAATCGTGATAGTTATATATTGTTTACAAAATAAACGAAGTGACTGGCACTAGTAAAGAAACCCTGACACCGCTAAACTTCATCTTTTAGATCTGCAACTCCTGGAGCTACCGGCACCGATGCGACCCACTCCGGTAGTCGCGGAAGTCGTCGGTGGCCCCCCTGTTCTTCTTCTCCCTCTTCTCTTATCCTATGCTAGCTCTTCCCTGCTTTTCTTCTCCTTTTAGCTTCTCCATTTTGTGATTCCTCCACTACTTCCATCCCTTCTTTCTTCTTTTGCCCCACTTCCCTCCCCTCCCCTCCCCTCCCTCTCACTTCGTTTCTCCATCTCGCGACATCATAGGTGGCGCGTCACTGCAGAGGCGTGAGATCTGTTTTATCTTGATGTTTTTTCCTCCATCCGGTGTAGTGATTTAGAGTGTCCCTATGCCCTTCAGGGTTAGTTGCCCCTACATGGGGTTGTTGCCCTCCTTGTAGTGTTGTTGCCGTAGCGGCCCCAAATTCTGAGGCCCACCACGTTGTGCTTGTAGGCCCACAACCCTACATAAAACTTGCCCAATTGTGTTTCACGCACACCATATCATAATTTCATCTCAATCATCACTAACTTTTCTCAATTTAATTAAATTAGTTAGATATGACTTCAAATCATCTGTTTATCCTTAAATTTATTCAGCGGAAGACTTAAATAAGTAAATCATTAAAATATAAAGTGTAAATCAAATGGAAGAGTATTTTTCCTAGTGTGGAAACCTATCCAAAGTATCATCAATACATACAATCATCCATGTTCCATCAAAATATCAAAATAGACCTCAAAAGGTCATATATATGTCCAGTGTCACTCATATCCAAAAACCCAACATAAATCAAAGAAATGTAAACAAACGCACGAGTGAGGAATATGTACTCAAATCACAGGAAGTCTTTTACCTTGCCCTTCCCTCTGCTCGTACTGGGGTGAGTCTAGAGTGAGTAATCCCAAAGAACTTTACCGAGTAAATAATATAAATAAATGTTAAAATTAAAATACTATTAAAAAACATGCGGAAGAAAATAATCAGACAACTGGGAAGGACCACCCTCGCATTTATATCTAACAGTAGTGAATCAAAGTGCGCGCACGATCGAGGTTAGACTAGAACTGTACTTTGAACTATCACCCTGGCACCACTGCCAGTGAGTAAACTCGAACTGACTGAAATCCTTAAGTCCGCTCGGTTGCTGGCGTAAACCACGATGCACCGACATGTGTATAGGAAAAATCAGTAGTCAGGTCGACAATCCACCGACATACCCCTAAAAACACATGTTATGGTCTAGTGTGCCACAATGCCAACGCAATAGAATAAACTCAACGGGAGTAAACTCAACCGACCGTAAAAAAATATTGGAAATGAGTTTAAATAAAAAACAAGACATGAATTCAAATATTCAAGCAGTAAATACTCAAAATGAATTTCAGTTAGGATATTACACACCTCAAACTGCACTCCACTAGTTTGCTAACGCCAATGCCAATACACGTCACCAACCGCATGCTAACTACCCATCAAATCAACCTAAAAACCTAATCAATCCCCAAACCTCGAAATTTCATACCAAAATCACCGTAAAAAATATCCATTAAATCTTCCATATGGGTTATATAAACCCCTAGGTAAACCCCCAGTAGGCAAAATTTATTTTTCTCTATCACTGTTTGGGAGGCAGCTATAGGCGCCGCCATGACCAAACGCTGTCACGCTTCCACACCTACGACGCGATTTAAAGCGTAGGGTGGAGAATAGTCTCTGGTCTGGGCGTCGCGGATAACGTTGTGGGCTTCAACCCCCCATGGCACCCCTGGCGGTGTCTGAACTAGAGAAGTCTCCTAGGTTCTCGGGACACCTCGGCTCGTCGCTGCAGTCTGCGCTCGTCTTAAACACTCATCAAACGTCCAACCAACCATAAACAACCAAAATATCTCGACAAAACCTGTTCGAGATGAAAACCCTGAGATTTCTCATCTAAAACCCTAAAATTCATTTAAATCCAAGGCAACAACAAAACAACACCACAAACCATCATTTGTTACTTCAACACAACCCTTGACATTGTAGAAACACCCTATAAACCGGTGTGCTCAATTCTCGACTCTAAAACTCTCGTCAAAACGCGAGAAATTACGCCCGAAATGTAGAGAACGAGATAGAGAGTTTGAATCTAACCTTATCTATCGATTTCCAAGCCTTCTTGTGCTCCAACCAAGCTTCACAACTTCACCAAACCCTCACCACCACTAAATTTTTGGATTTTCTCTCAAGAGGAAAGAGAAAAAGTGGTAAGAATGTTGATTTCTTGGTTTTTATACTAAGTGGGTCATCTCTCAACACTTGTGTATGCCAAAGTAGATTCTAAGGCCAAGATGAAGTCAATTAGTCTTCCTAGAGTGACTTAAGTAGAGACTTAGTTCTCATACTTATCCTACTCACAACACAAATCAACCAATCCTTGGGCCTTCCGGTACTCAATCCCGAACTGTTTTGCGTACCAAACATGTACACTCGCATCACTAACGTATATACGACATTTAATATTAATTATTTATCTCATTTTTGTTATTTATTGTGTATATAAACCCCGGCCTAGTGTACTAGTCATTCGCCCACCTGGTACCCACGTCTACACGCTACTCGAAGCGAATACCTGTCTCACTATCTTGCTCATTAATTAACTATATAAACACACATATTGCGATGCAATTATACTAAATTGAACATATACATCTCAAAACACAACAAATAATACACAAAGCAAACTGTATACCTAATCCGGGCGTGCTTCGACCAAGCTGCGGGTCCACAAGTGTCCGAGCTATCGTCCATGTCTGTAATGACATCATAAATAACGACAATTAAGAATTGGGCCATTACAGTTGCCCTCCTCGTGAGGATGTTGTTTCGAGCTTTCAGTGGATTGTAATATCTATTATCCTCGGTGTAATAGATTGTTGTACCCTTTTGAGTTTGAAATAACATCAATGCAGCAAATTTGAAAAAAAAAATCGTTATAGTTATATTATAATATAATTTTAGTTTTTCCTCGAGCTAAATATGAGATTGGGGTAGTGCCGATCTACTAACTCCTACAAAATTTGTTGAACCAAAATAAAGAGGGCATGAAGCATGTCAATTTGCCAACCAACCTAGTAATTGGGAGAGGATTTGCTAATGTTTGGAAGTGTAATGTTGACAATGTCTACAAATAGAAAATCGCCACATGTGTGATGTATGATATACTCTTACACTTTTTTCCTCTTACTTTTACTCTTTTGCACACATGACATACATTACACTTTCAACATTAGAGCATTTCCAATGGTAATATGGATTTAGGCCACATGGATTGGTGTCTTCTGATGGATGTGGGGAGGATATCTATCCTATGTGGTATTAGGTAGACATTCGACCCCAAAATGATCTCCAAATGACATTAATTTAGACCATAGATTGAGACTTTTTTTGACTTTCTATAACAAACAAGGACAATAGTCGCGATAACCTCAAACTTTCACTTTTGTATCTAAATAATTCCAAACTAATAATTGTGTGTAAATAATTTTAAACTTTGTGTTTTATGTTAATGTGGCATATGAAATGAGTAAAGTTATTTTTTATGAAATTTAAATTTTAAAAAAATAAAAGGGATTGATTATAAATTTAAAAAAATTACAACCCACATAGATAGAAACAATTGATTTTATGTTACGCATTTAGCTAGCAACTTAATTTATCAATTTCACATATCACACATCAATTCACGTAAAAAAAAGTAGAGGACTGCTATTTCAACCCTTTCAAACTTATCTGCCTACCCAATTTAAAATGTAAAATTTTATATTAAGTTTTCCATTTAGTTGATGACCATATTAACCTTATGCAAAATTCACCTAGACCTCTCATTCTCAATTCGCAATTGTGCATCGCTACAAGAAATTTATGGTTTGTGATATGTGATTTATTTGTTCATCATTTTCTTTGTTTTGAAAACTGTTTTGTTTTCATCTTCACTCACTTATTTGACTGGGTGTGCTTTCTTTTTTTAAATTTAGGTTTAGAATTTATACCTTTTTTAAAGCATTTTGCAGTGCAGTGATCAAAATTTGAAATGGAATTGGATTCATAAGGAATGATAAATCAGTTGAAAATCCCATTACAATTCATCTTGATTTGCACGGAATATCGTAATCATCGCCCCCAAAAACCTCCTTTTGATCTCCACCCATCCCCTTCGCCCTCCTCAACTCCACTCTATGCCTCACCACCAACCTGCCAACCTTGTTGTCCTTTGACGCCCTCTTCATCTCCATCTTCAACTCAAACCCCGATTTAATCGACCCCATCATCTCCTTCCCAAAAATCTCCATTTGCCTAATCTTACCCTATACCTAACCTTCCATTTGTCGAAGCTACATTAAAGAAGTTTAAGAAAACCATTCCAAGAGAGAAAATAATAAGGGTATTTTAGGAATTATAATATTAATATTGAGTGGATATGCAAGATTTTAAAAACTAATCAAGTGGTTAATTTAGATTGGGTGGACAGATATGTTTGAAGAGTTAAAAAGTAATTGGGTCAAAACTTACACAAAACACAAAGTTTTGGATTATTTAGATGTAACTATTAGTTTGAGATTATTTAGACAGAAAAGTGAAAGTTTGTGATTATTGTGACTTTTACCCAACAAATAATGATGATGTGGCAGTAAAGAGAATGCCTATCACAATCTCTAGAAGTAGACATTATGGTAGACACCATCCACTTTGATTCCCTATTATATAGGATAGACATTCAAAATCCATGGTCCCATTAGAGAGTTCTTTTTGAGTTGGATGTGGATTATGTCTTAGGTAGATTTATTTTTACTCCAATCCATGGTCCCATTAGAGATTACTCTTAGCAAACCGCCTCTCATGAAAAAAAGTGTTTTCGTGCTCTTTGCGCAACAAGTAAACCAGTGGGCTTTGTAGGAGGGTTTCCGGCGATGTCGGAGCGGTCCTGTGATCTTGCTTTGGCCGACAACCCACCTCCTCCTTTTGTGTCTTTTGTCTTTTCCTTTCCTCCATTCCCTTTCTCTTTTTCCATCCCTTCCTTTATTCTCAGCAGTATCGAATAGTGGGGTTTTGGGTGGTTGATGTTCGATCTATATAACAGAGAAGAGACTTCTTCTCTTTCACTCTCTTTGCACGGCCGGTGGCCATATCAGCCCTCTCAACACCTTTGTTCTTCATAGGGGGTTTTGAGTGGATGTTATGAGATTTGCTCATGGGTAATGTGGAGAAGAGAGCTTTTGAGAGATCAGGCAATATAGAGGCTTCACCTGGCCAGATCTGTAGATGCCTAAAATAGGCTCTGTTGATGAAGCCTGGCGGTAGAATGGCGATGGAGGTGTTGATGGAAAAGGAGTAGTGTAACAGCCCAATTTTAATCAAGACATTATTATTGCGTATTCTTAGACGTGGATGCCACCTCAGATTTCCGTGGACCCCACAACTAGGTCAGGGCACACCCAAAATAGGTAAATATACTATTTTTATGTGTTGTTTGCCTAATTTGCGTGTCTATGTTTAATTATGTTAGTTTGCATCACAATGTGTGTATTTATACTATTATTTATCGTGCAAGATAATGTGATGGGTATTCGCCTCGATTAATGTGTAGACACAGGTACCAAGTAGGTGAATGACAGTACATTAGGTTGGGGGATAATACACATATGATAAATGAATAAAATATATTAAATAATTAATATAAAACGTCGTTTGGTCGATTATGACCATTGTTGAACGCGAATGGCACGAGTTTTCGTACGGAGTCGGGTACTGGAATGCCCGAGATTCAAGTGGTTGTGTGGAGAAGGATAAGTCCAAGGGACCAAGTCTCCATTCAAGTCACATTTTTGTGGACTTGTTGACTTAGTCTTGGCCATCCAAGAGAGCCTAGAGATCCACCCACACATGGGATGACATGTGGACTATAAATAGCTCATTTTCTCAACAACTCACCATTTTTTTTTCTCTCTATCTCTCTCTTCATCCTTTAAATCCGAAAATTGGAACAAGGAGGGTTTTGTGGACTTCAAGATGGGATTTGGAGTAGCAATCGTCGATGAATCACTGAATCGAGGTTAGATTTAGGCTCTCCTCATCATTTTCTACATTTCAAGCTCATTTTTTCAGGTTTTGACGCAGATTTCGGGGATATGAGTCGAGCATTGGTTTTGGGACAGTGTTGCTATGATTTTAGTGGTGTTTTAGAGTATTAATTGTGGATTTAATGATGTCATTGTTGTTGTGGTTTTGGGGAAAAATGAGATTTTATCGGCATTTTAGTCGAGAGTTATTGGGGTTAGCGATTTAGTTGTGGTTTCTTGTAACGACCCGAAAATATGCTATGTCTGTGTAACAACGTGTATTACCTATTTATAGTCGTGTTGGTGAGACAAGACGGTGATGTCGAGTTAGAGTAGGGTTCGCTTAGGAAAATGTGTCAAGCGGGTATCAGACGGATGAAATACGGATACACGGGTCCGAGAAGCAATTTTCGCGGACGACCAAAAAATAAAATACAATAATTAGTTAATTTGGGAATATGTTCAGGTCATTAGTATTTTTCATTTACGCGCGACAGTGCGAGTCGTGATGCATGGTTGAGGCTGGTGTGGATGAGAGCCCTTGGATGTGTCTCGGGATACGTAAACACACCAAGATGAGACCCACCCTATAAAAGGGTGAGTCAACTCATTTCTCCCATTTTCTCTCTTTTCTTTTTCCTTTCCACGTGAAAATGAACCAAAAGGTTTCAATGGTTTTCGACGAGAATTGACATTAAGGGATCATGTCATGATGTAAACGAAGGTGAGATCTCGACTCGCCATTTAATTCTCGTCATTTTGGCATCGATTTTATGTGTTTTCGTTCAATTGTTGAATCGGTGGTGGGTTAGTTTTTATGGTTTTATAATGGATTTGGACTGGTATTGAGGTCCCTACAAGGTTGGGATAGGCTCGGAACATGGCGATACGAGCGGGGGTTGCAAAAAACCCTGATAGTCACATTTTGCTTGTGGCATCGCGAGGGACATCGTATGGCCTAAGGCCCTACGGCGCCAGCCACGATGTCTGGGGTTTCCTGCCCTACGCTTTAAGTGGCACTGCCAGGGTTGGACCCGACGACGTGACACTGTTCACCATAACAAGTTTTTGGAAGTTTTTGAGAATTTTGGGACTTCTCTCGGGTATTCAAATGGGTTTGAATAAGACCCAATACTCGGGGAATTGACTAAAAATAGTGGAAATGGGTAATGTTTAGAAAATGGAGAAAATTAATTAGAAATTACAATTAATTACAAAATAAAACTCTAACGCAACCAAATTGGATCCGAACTAATACCAGGTGTATAGTGGACTGGTGACTAGTGTACGAGATCAGTTTGGTGACGTGTAAGAACCGCGAGCGTGGAGTTTCACTTGGTGACTATGAGTAAAACTAGTGGGAACTTTAATATTATTTCATTTGTGCATTTACTTGGCTGCTATCCTTGTTGAGAAGTATTTCTTTGTGAAATATGATTCCTTGAGTTCCATTTGTTATGTCTATCCTTGGTGGATTATCGGCTTTGTTTTCCTTGGATTCCTTAATGAGTGATTTTTGAGTCTAAGTGGGTGATATGGTTGTTACGGGTGTGGTAAGACTGCTTAGCGATCTTTTTCACCACCATAACTACACGAATTTTGGACGTGCCTAAACCCGCAGTTTATGATTGGTAGTCTGACCTTGAGTTGAACTGTGTGTGGGCTCTGGTAGACTTACTCATCCTAAGCTATCTGAAATGGTTTATTTAGGTTCAAAATTTGTCCGGGAAGTCAGGTTGCGTACTTTGTGTTGCAATCTGATGGACTTGTAACACTTAGATGTCTTTTTGTTTTATGCTCTCAACGCTCATTTATCGTTGATATATTAGTGATTTATTATCATGTTATCTTGTATTATCTTTGTGATATTCACGCATGATACTAGTTTAGCCGTTAATTTAACATTTGAAATTATATTGAGACTCCACTTGGTTGTTACTGTTATTCTCTGTACTCAGTCCTTTTTATGACCGTAGGTGCAACCCCGTCATACTGTAGGGTTGACAAGGGAAAAGGAGCGGAGATTGGCGATTGACGTTGAGGACAGCTAGGTGACTTCCTCTTGCCTATAGTGTAGCGTCTTTGTATTACTTATCTATTTGTTTTTTATACACTTGGATATGGGTTTTTGTGAGATCTTAGGACATGTATACAGTATTTGACTATTCTTTGACTTGTTATACTGCTTGGATGTATACATATGTGTGGTTTCCATACTCTAGGTTGTTCTGACTAGTGTCTTAGGGTTATTCACTTTAGTTTGGAGTTTAATTGCATCCGCTGTACTTTGATAACTCACTAATTTGATTAACTTAACTTTTAATTGCTATAATTAATGGATAATGGTAAGAAATGATGACTAGGCTTGCGTCGACTCAGCCATGATGGCATAGGGGTTGGGCCCCCGCCCAACCCCTATGCCATGTAAGACTAGGCTTGCGTCGACTCAGCCATGTAAGACTAGGTTGGGCGGGGGCCCAAATTTAGGTTGTGAAATTGTGGTTGTCACATTTTTGACGTGGTTTTATGGATACCCTATGGATGGTTTGTTGAACCATAGGAGGTTGGATTGAATTTGGGTCGCGGTGACGTGGCCGGGGTTTCGAAAAATCTCGAAAAATTGGAATATAGGGTTAGCGCCACGCACGGCACGGTGGGCAACACCTTATTGCCCACCTGACGCTGTGGGTGACGCTTTGGGGAGGTTACTCCCCATGGCATAACCTGTGCCATTGTGAATAGTAACGAATAGAAAAACAAACTTTTACAAACTTTAAGTTTTTGGTTTGGCGATTGGGGATTATCATAGGGATCTATACTGGATATAATATGATTTAAAAATGGTGGAGTTGATATAGTAATGTGAAATTGGGATTTCCAAGGTTTGGGGAAATTGATTAAATTCTCGAAAATCAGGTAATTATGATTGACTGACGGGTATTTGGGCACGCATTTGGAGGCGTGGACTTACTTATGTAAGGTACACGGAGCGCGGTTTGAGGTGTATAGTAACCCAATTGAAATTCTCTCTAGTATTTATTATTTTTTGTATTTATTTTCCAGTCTATTCATTCAATTATTCCATTTCGGGTGAATTATATGGACGGTGGATTGAGTGTACTCCCATCAGACCATTCTGGTGTGTATGTCTTTCTAGACCATAACACGTTGTACCAGTGGTCTCGGTGAATAGTTTGACTTGAGTAACCATGCCAGTGCATGTGTCAGTGCGTTGTGGGTGTTAAGCAAGCCACCGAGAGGACCTGAAGGTTGGCCATGTTAGAGTGTTACTCGCTGGCAGTGCTCAAGGGATAGTCCGGAGTATGGTGCTAGTCTGACTTAGGTTTAAGATACACATTTTGAACTTGTCTACTATATATTCATGCGATAGGCATAGTTGCATGTTTTAAATTTCGCATGTTTATTTAATAGCTTTATGGATTCCTTTATTTATTTTTTTAATTACCAGTTGAATTTCCTTGGGTTTACTCACCCTGGACTCGTCATCTGTTTTGTTGTGATGGCTTGAGTGCAGATCCTAGTATGAACCGGGGCAAATGGAAGCTTGCAGATTATTTGTGATTTGAGACAGTAGGCCCTCGTACGTGTGTTCACTTTATTCTTCATTGTTTTGGGTTATGGGAACAGTGAGAAATACCTATGACATGTATATGGTTTGTTTTGAGGTTCTTTTGATGATGTCTATATTATGTGTTTTCACATTAGGTCAATGTTCATATGACTTGAAATGGCTTAATTACTTATTTAAGCAAGTCTAGTAAGTCTTCTGCAATATATATTTGATGATTTAATGATGATTTAAAACAGATGATGTATGTAATGGCTGTTATTTATTAATGTCGTTAGTTCTTTATTTTCATATTAGGACACCAGCTCGGACGACACGTGAGCACTGCGGATAGGCTAAGGACCATACTGACCAAGGATACTGATTGTGTATTGTTGTATTTCTGTTTCTATGATGTATATTATGTTGTAGTTGTTATATTATGTGCATTTATATTATTATTGTCAGGCAAGTTTAAGTGTTGGGGTTCCGTCTTGTAGAACACGTCAACGTGGAGGGTTTGGTAGTTGCTAGGTCGAGCGTTGGGAATAGACTGAATGAAATGATAACAATATTACTATGGTTGTGGAATTTGGCTTAATGGGATTTAAATATAACCTTAGGCTAAGTATATCAATTGGGTACATTAAGTATGGGGCCGACTCAGGGTGTGTGCCGGACACGGTGCATGGGGTGTTGGGTAGTCGGGAAGTTAGTGTGATCATATCTAGCATTTTATGGAATTTATTTGATGGCTTAGATAGGTTATATAAATTAAATCAACTCAAATATATTAAGTCATATAATTGTAAACAAATAAATCAGCACACCTAGGATTGCCCTCAAGACACACATCGAGTTGTTACAAGGCCAGCCGTGTCATGATAGGGTGTCCAGACTTTGAGTAACACAAGTTGATCAAGAACCATTAGATCAGCCTCGAGATAGGTGTTCACGCCAGATTAGAACACATAGTATATATATGAGATGATTAGTAGTAGCATGCAAACCCAAGCTTCTAAAGCAATTATTGAGAGTCTGGGAAAGGGAATTCGGTGTTGGAGGAGCAAATTTGTGGGTTGGAGAGTGAAATAAGGCATCCAAGAGCGAATGAAATTTCATGAAAAATGTGTTTTGGTGGGTTGTTGAGCTCAAATTCAGATTTTTTGATGAATTTGCAACTGGTTGTGATCAATTTGATATTTTAGAGGTTTATCATGATGAATGATAGCGATTTGAATCGAGTTTGAGCAAAATTTGTAGTGATTTGGTGAAATTTTGGTTTTATGGACATGTACATTTTGATCCTTTGTCTTGGAAAAATTCATGTTTTAATCAGTGTTTTAGTCATGGATTTGATGCGATTGGAGTGTGTGAGTGTTTTTTATCGCGTTTGGGGGGTTTAGAAACCCATAAAACCCAGAATTCGCTGTTGAAATTCTGGGCATGGTCGTACCCAACACGCTGGGTGATGAACACCAGCAAGCTAGGCACGCTGGGGAAGATGAAGATCTTCGTGCATAAACAGTGCACGAAAAATCACCCAGCGCGCTGGCTACCCTGCCTAGCGCGCTAAGGACCAAAAACCCAACAATTTTCGAAGTGTTAACCGAGCCCATTTGACAAATTAACCCAATAAACCAACTTAATTAACCATTAAACATCGGTAACCGATCTCAGGACTCATGGGACAGTATATGGAGTCGAGAACTAGTTGGGAGTCGAGCCGGGGTGGTTCTAGGGTTTTTGAGTGCGGTTTGAGGTACGTAAAACCCAACTGAACACCACTACTGCATTTACTTATTGCTTTTCATTTGAGCTATTAATTCTTAAAACCTGTGAGTATTTTCTTACTGGGTTAGTTGAGGTTACTCCTGCCTATGTATCTGAGGGTTGTGATCGTTTGCTAAGTGTGTAGCGCACGTTCTCGGCCTCGGTAGATGATATCCCGAGTAGAATACTAGTTCATGTGTTCGATGGTGTAGGCCACGGTCATGGCTCCTAGTCCAAAATACACAACTAAGTTAGTTGTGTTCACACCCATTTGAAGTTTTCGTGTGTTTATATTCATGCGATGAGCTTTGAGCAGTTACCTGCATATTTCCTTCTTTCTGCATGTTTATGAAACACTATTTATTGACTATGTTATTTATTTATTAAATTATGATGCACGGTGGTTTTCTTTGGGATTTTACTTACTGGGTTCGTCATCTGATTTTTGTGATGGCTTGAGTGCAGATCCTAGTACGAGCAAGGGTAAGGGGATTCTTGGCGATTACCTCTGATTTACCTTAGTCGAGGCCTGCTAGTACGTTTGTTGGTATATATATATATTTCTTTTGATATTTTGTATTATCTTTTGGGGGTTTGGAAGACTGTTTCACACATGTACTTGTATATATACTGTTACAGTTGATTGCCTATATGCACAGTACTACTGGATTTTCCACTATAAGTTTAACAAGTTTAACTTATTATGCTCATTTTGTTATATCAAAGTCTTCCACAATTTATTAAATACTGGTTATCTACTTGCAACTCGTAAATATAAAACTAGAATTATATATAAACTGCTAGTCTAATCATCACGAAACTAGAGGTTGCAAGGTTTCTTGTTGGTGCAATGACGTGGCAGGCGCTACCGAGCTTGCAGGAGGGGAGCAGCGGGCCATGGGGTTACATCGAAAATTGGGGCCGCTTCAATGTAAGTCCCTTAGCTAACTCAAAAATTGTTAATAAAAATGTTATAAAGTTAGATGTGATTATTTGATATTGAATGAGGTTAGGTAAGTTAGTTGCGCGTGGGACACAATTGAGTGTGACGTGGCAAGGCTGTGGGCCTGCGGGGCATATGAGGCGAGCCTCCGAGTTTGGGGCCGCTACAAGTACAGATCAATTGTCGATCATCACGGCACTGTTATCTTCGACGTCTTGCCCTCTTACTTTTGGCTTTGTTTGTCCTCTCCTATAATCTTGTAAGATTTGAAAGAGATGTTTAGGGGTGCTACATAAAGGTGGGGTGGAGCTAGATCTTGAAGAAGAGATTTTTTGTGATCCCTCTTTTATTTGCTTATCTTTCTGTAAGTATTTTGTTAAAGGTAGGGTTTATGTTTTTAGTCCAGTTGTCTAAGGTATAGCTATTGTTTTTAGTGTTCCCTCTACTAGGATTGTCTTTCCTTTTGTCAGGGATTTCTTTGGATTATTTTTAGACTTTTTTCCCCATCAATTGTGCCCTAGAAACAATTTGATTGTAGATGTGGTGAGCCATCATTGCCTTGCTTTTCTCATGGAAATTGAGCGTTATCATTGTATGATTGATGTAAGAGTTCACCCTTATCAATATAATCTAATTGCGCCTTGAAAAAAAAAAAAATCCCCAACTCAAGAAAAAAAAAAAAACATTTCTCAGCACATTGATTATATGTAAGAGTAGTGCTACTTGGACTCATGAGTCCGGACCCTTAGGGAGTTTTTTGAAAATTTTTTATTTCAAAGTCATCCTTAAGCAATCAATGACTTCAAAATTATAACTTGTAACATTCCTTTAATATTTACAAAAATCTCAAAAACCCCCATTTGAGTCCGGACCCTTAGTGTCCAAATAGATTTTTTGTATATGTAAATGCATGCGCAGTGCAGTACTAGCGTACCTAGCTAGCTAATCTCACGTGTGCGAGAGATCAACACGTACGTTTAATTAGTAAGACTAAACCTGGGAGATTTATTGTTTTAATTAATCTATGCTAGCTAGTTTGTGTCGGTGAGATTTAATTGGGTGCATGCATGAAAAAGGGAGTAAATATATACTGTGTGATGTGCAGTGTAGGTTGTTTCTTAGTTAGAAGAGCTTTTATTTTCATGACAACTCATGACGGAGTCTATGTGGGATGTGACCCTTCTTTAATGTATTTGCACTAGCTTATGTGGAGTATAACATTACCGGAAGCTCTACCATGCGATGTACATTGGCATGTCAACGCACACATCTAGATGTGGATATCTAGACTCTAGTTGGAAATTAATTAGGTACATTGATCTTGAGTTGTTCACCATAAAAAAAAAAAAGGAAAACACTTTGAATCAGTGGAGCGTCTTGTTTTTATGCTAATCTTGTTATCAAAAATGGCTGCTTTATAGTCAATGGCCTCGTGAGTCATTCCACGGCCTATATGACTTTTTTTAACTACAAAAAGCAGTGCTAAATTTTTCATATTTAAAACTTACATAATTTAATTGTATATAGAAGAAGATCAAGGTTTTACATTATGATATGTTTTTGTTAAAGCATTAAAGCATCTTTGATAAGATAGATAAAACATCACATCATTCGTCAAAAGATGGTCTAAAGAGGTCGTGGTTCTAATTTTATTAAATCAAAAAAAGAAAAAAAGAAAAAGAAAAAACGTACTTTTTTAAAAACGTGACACTCAAAAGCCTTCTTTAAAAATCTAAATATAATTGAAAAACTATAAAATAAAGTCTTATAAATAATTAAAGATCCATATTTTTTTAAGAAAAAACAGTCAAATATTATGTCCTTTTTAGGAGGAAAAAAAGGTCTCCCATAGAGAGCACATGGAGCCTATGAAATGCAGTCGCCACTCCCAAAGCTGCGTATAGTTGTCTCACCATCCCTTCATGACTCCCTTCGATACCATTGAAGTTTCATGCAGAGTCAGACTCACTGAGTCAACTCAACTTACTGACTCAATTACCTCACAAATGTGTATGACACATCCATATGTATCAAAAACAAAAAAATTGAGATTTTATTAATCATATCCACATTGATCCAACTGATTTAATACAAAAAAACAAACTACAATCATCACAGTCTACTCTTTTCTTCTAAAAAGAATTCTTAATTTCTTAGTATATATTTTTTATCTGTTTAATTAAACTCTAACAATCATTATAAACAGACGAAGCATCCCTGGTCGCCCCGCAAATCTGCTTCAAAATAACATCCCCAACACCAACACTACAACACCACTCACTGCCCTCACCGAGTCATAACTCGGTGCCGACTCGGTAACCGCCACGCTGACGCTCTTCAACAAGGACTCGTTCCTCACGAGTTGACTCAGCACGGCCGAATCACTCACTTTCACCCTCACCCCTCCCTTCCCCCTCCTCTCCTTCACCGCCGACCGCACAATCTCGTTCACCACTGCCCCCGAAAGCCGTCGGATCCCCCTCATCCCTCCCGCGATGACGTCAGCCGTCACAGATCTCGAGGCGTCCCCTCTCCTCTTCCCGTGCGAGCGGTTCTTATTGCCATTACTATTATTATTGTTGTTGTTGTTGTTGTTGTTATTATTATGAGTGGTCGTGGAGTGGTCCAACGCGGGCCAGACCGAGACCGACTCGGGCGAGCGAGTCCTGACTCGGGCGAGTGGGTCCCCGAGCAGCACCACCTCCTTAACGTCGGCGAGGAGCACGTGCTTGAAATTGCGGCGGATGCGGCCGAGGAGCATCGGATAGCAAGCCCAGCGACGCAGCCGCATCGGTGGGTCCCCGCCGTCAGTGAACCCGGAGAGCGAGTTCTCCGGGTCCAACTCGGCCGATTCGAACCCCACAACAGACCCCCAACTCAGCCGAGTCGACTCAGACACAGACGCGGTCGCGTTAGAGTTCCCAATCTTCTGCTGCTGGTGCTTCGTCCCCCAAATCGACTCCGCTCCGCCATTTTTGTTCTTAGTGACGAAATGGGTAGCCTCAAAATTGCTCAGAATTTTGTGGGTCTTGGTGGAATCGTTTTTCTTGATGTGGTGGTGGGTTTGGTGAATCAATGTGGAGAAGGAGAGGTTTTCTTGGTGAATTGTTGCGGTGAAATTTGGGGATTGTGAGTTTGGGAAGATGAAGAGGACGTCGGCTCTGGAGGTGAGGCCGGATCTGTGGAGGGTTCGGAGGAAGAGTTTGAGATGGTGGGGCTTGGTGTCTTCGGTGATGTGGGCGACCACCAGATCGGTCATTGCTCTGGTTCCTCTCCTGTACTGGGTGCCCAATCCCTGCAGAGCATACGTCGTTGTTGGTGGCGTTGTTGTTGTTGTTGTTGTTGTTGTTGGGGGCTCTGTTTTTTGTCAGAAAGTAATCTTCTGGGGAAGTCGATTTTGGGGGGGACGGTGCGGTCGAAGGTGGAGAGGGTGAAGAGGAAGAGAGTGAAGAAGACGATGAAGACGCATATTGAGAGTGTGGATTGGGCTCTGGAGTGGATGAGACTGCTGCTGCTGCTGCTGCTGCTGCTAGTAGTAGTAGTACTACTACTCCCAAATGGGGATGCATAAGACCACTTGCCTTGACTGTTGTTGTTGTTGTTGTTGTTGCTGCTGCTCTTTCTCATCTCACACTGCTTCTTGTTAGTGGCGGTGTTGTGCTCTTCGTCTGGGAAGAAGACTAAGAGCAGACCCATCCCCCACCCGTCGCTGTTGCTCTTGCCCATAATCCCCTTCTCTCTAGCTTTCTCTCTCTATAGCTTTCTCTCTCTCTCTCTCTCTCTCTCTGTCTCTCTCTATGAGAGTGTGTGTGTCCTATGTGAATGGATGAAATCTTTATGGGAACAGAGGGGGAGAGGAAGTTAATGTGAGAAACCGCGTTGGACGCATTTGTGGCATTGTGTCATTGTGTGTGTGTGACTGCGTAGTAAGTAAGTAGAGTGAAAAAGCGCGCGTGAAAGAGTGCAACAATGACAGTTTTCGGACACGCTTTTTGAGACTTGCAACATTGTGCATCTCGATGCATGATCTAACGGCTGGTGTGATGCTGGTGTTTGAGCTTTGGATGCTATGTGGATTGATGTGAGGTTTTTAGTGTTGTTAAAGAGTAGGTGGGGATTGTGTTAGTGAAGAAGTAGTGATTATAGCAAGATTAATACTCCCAAGTCCTAAGATTAATACTTGTCGGCATTCTTTGGATGCACCTCGTGATGCGTCTGTGTTGAAAATTAAGGAAAACAAGACAAGTGTGCAATGTGTGTGCCATTTATTGAGTTACAAAAAGCATTTTTCAAAATTTACGTATGTTTACTAATTATGATTATGATTATGATGAGTATAAACCATACGCACATGTCTTGAATATTAGACAGTTATTCTGACAGAAGAAGGAAATTATGTAGCAAGGCAGTAGTGCTTATTTCCACATTTATACAGATTTCATACCCAATTTTGACAGGACAAATTTTAGTACTTCTTTCTCTTTCTTTTTTGACTGAACACCGTATTTTAGTAAGTTTAAGGGTCAACGCATACGCACTTGACAAAAAGAAAAGGAGAGTCACCGCGTCAATTTTTTTTATTTTAAGGAAATAACCGCGTAAATTAATTTCAAGTAATCAAGGAAACTTCATTAAAAAAAAAAGTAATCAAGGAAACTTAAGATGCAAGTAGATTAGTACGTCTTCTAAATTTCTAATCTTCTTGTAATTAATTATAAGTAATCTAAGGTACAATACATTTTGAAAATGCTATAAATGACACCCTAGTTGACATTCCAAGTAACAATTCTATGATGTTGGCATAATGGCATGCATACCCATATCTTTGAAGCCATCCGTACATGTCTCGAGATATACACCCCACATATTATGCATCGAGAAATGCATGAGTAACACCTATTTTTAAATGGGGCGCCCCACACGCCATATCATAGGGGTGTCATTGTAACATTCTCCAAAATATTTATACCAATCAATTGGGTGACCTAATTTAGTACAAAGTTTGAAAGGAAAGGAAGAGTTCGATCAAATAAGTGGGGACACGTTTCTTTCTTAGCAAAAAAATTGCAAAGCATTTATTGTGACGTGAATGAGACATCACTCATGAAAAAAAGAAAAGATATAATATTTTAAAAGTGTTATGCATATAAATATAGAAAGAAATATACAAAATTTTAATGATGAATTTAAGTCATCCCAAATCATTGAACTAACATTTTGATTGGTAAAACCCTACTCCCTCCCGCCAATAATACAGATTGTTTTACAAAAACTCTTTGTCAAAAATATAAGTAATTTTTAAAATTCTATAAAACTTTTGTATCTTTTTAACCATTTACCCCTAAACATTTGATTGCGATGAAACACTTGTTTATTCTTTGTTGGAGGATTGTGGATTAGTGTAGTTACTCACGTAATTAAAGCACATGACAAGAATATAATTTGAACTCATTATTGATGTTTTAATTAATATGTGTGTTTTGTGTAAAACGACTTAATTATATTATTGACTGAAGGGATTATTTTTTTTACTCTGACCGCATAAAATACTTGCATTTCTCTTATGCTCCATATAGTAGTCTCAAGTTTGACACCCTGTCACTCTCTATAGGAAATGAATTGAACATGTATTACTGGGGCGCTTCAACCTAGCTTGGACTATGCATGTGTTCAATCTCGTAGTGTTCGGTTACACATAAGGTCGTGATCTGTCTTTTGGTCTTGGACGTCCATTGTCGATATCATTATGCAAGTGTCGGCTAATATCAATCGACACCTAAGTGAGAAGCCCTAAGACCACATGGTTGTGTATCATAGAGACTATTGGTTTGGTCTCGGTCAGCTATTACCGAGACATTAACCTATGTCTCAGTTAGTTCCAACCGAGTGCCATAAAAAGTTACGTTTGAAATTAGACTCGGTTGGTAGTAACAGACACATTTTGGTAGTTATCCTTTATAGTTTATCGAGACACTACAACATGTCTCAGTTTTGTGTAACCGATAAATTCACATACGTGGTTGACCTTCAAAAATGGAAAAAAACCACAAAACCATGAAAATTATCCTTATCGTGTGCTACGTCCACCTCCCACTCATTTTCTTCAACTATTAGACCCTAAAAATGCTTAAAACTCGTCGAATTTCTAATCGTTGATGGATCGACAAACGCGATTGACAAGGTTGGTGTGCACTTTTTATCAACAAACGCGATGTCCGGCCGGCGACGGATCGACTCGACTTGGTAGAAAAATCGAGTTTCGAAAGTGGGGTGCCCTGAGAGAGCATTTGAATGGGCACGTGAATTGTTGGGTTGGAGGGTATTTTTGTCAATTGGTTATAAAACCAATTTTAATTAAAAATGGCAAAGCGCCCTAAGTGGATATCAGGGTACACATAGCGACTCTTTTTTAATCATATATATATATATATATATATTTGTGTGTGTGTGTGTTGAAATCACCATCTTAAAGTCATTTTCAGTCATATTTATTCAAACGTTAACTTAACGGATAGTATGTATTGAACAGACCAAAGGGTTGATTTCAAAAACGATATATGAATTAATGAAATACGACAAAGCTAAGCCAAGTCTTTTAAGAAAGTGAAATTGTAAAGTAGGTATTAGAATATATACCTACGTAAAGCAATTTTTTTCCTAGTGGATGGACATGCAATAGATATAATGGAGAAATGTCAAATCTATTAATAATGAAATGATATGAATACCTATATGTTACCAATCAATTGGGTGGTCTAATAATTTGATGTGAAGTTTAAAGTAAGAGGTCATGAGCTTGAGCCCTAATGGGGCAAGTTGTTTCTTTCTTATTATCAACAAAAAAAAAAAGCCTATATGTTAATAGAAACTGATAGGTGTACTTTTGATATTTATATTTTGCTACATGTACGTAGTACTTGTTAGAATATTTAGAATACACTAAAAATGTGTATGCTCACATGTCAATGAAAAAATTTGCTCCAAAGTGCCAAAATCAAGCAAGCATATGGGCATCAACGGTTGGTTGGCCTAATAGAAAGCAAGCTGTCCCTTAATTAGTAGTTTGAAGTTGGAGCCATGAGAATGAAAACAGCAACATCAGAAGCTCCTCTCTCTAATTACGGGGCATGACTTAGGGGTGAATTAAGAGTTGTCAAATAGTTCGAATACCAAATGATTTAAACCAACAAAAAAAGCAAACATGAAAGAAAAAGAGCACAAATAGCAAACTGAGGTTGCTAGTTCATCTTCTCTATCTTAAAAATCAAGTTGTAAGGATTAGGGGTCCACACAGGTTGGATCCGATCCAATTAGAGTCAATCTATAATCCAATCCAATTATCACGAGTTGAGAAATATTTCAATATCCAATCCAGTCCATTTATTTTGCTAATCCAACTTGATCCAATTTACTAAATGTGAACCAAATTGGATCAAGTTATGCAGATTAAAAATTATAAAATTAATATTTATAAAACTATAAAATTAATTTTTTAAATTAAAACTCAGGCAAACCCGAATAAATAGCAAAAAATGTTATGATTATATATTAAGTAATTAGTCGATTTCCTGTGCTTTGCGCAGATTATTAAATCTTTTTTAAAAAATTAAAAATTAATTTACATGAATATACTGTAATATTTTTACAATTAGAATTGCAATTCATAATCATCACCTCATTCTTCTTATAAATAAGATATAAAATAAGAATAAGATTAATTAGAGTTTAGGGTGATTTGAATCGAAGATGAATATTGATCTGAACAGATTTGTGTTATTTTTTTATAAAGAAATTTCATTAATTTGTCAAAAAATACATGTACAAAAAGAATGGGGAAACAAAAATAATCTTACCTATCTACTTATAAAAAGTTTCATTTGTATACCTATATATTATGCAAAAAAACCCCGTCTCTTTAGAAAACAGAATCAAAGTTTTGAAGGATCGTAATTGTGAGTCTTATGATCACCCATCTTAGCCCACTCAAAAAAGAATCCCATAAAAGCCACCATCCATATATCTACCCCAGACTTTTACTCAATTAATATTCAATTGTTACAATAATTTACGTAGGCAAAAGAAATTATGTAGAGAATGATCCAATGAAAAAATTCACCATCAAAAACAAAAAATTCAAAGATACCACAGCAGACCAACAGTAGAAACAAAAACAAAAGGCATTAATACGTCAAGTTGCCTCTTACCTCATAGCCAGCCGCTCACATAAAAGGATCTAAGATGTTGTGTCAATTCCTCACGAGTTCGTTGAGACTCCAAGCCTTGAACAGATTTATGTTATTATTTTTGTCCATTGGATCTAAGAAATTGGATTTGATGAAAAGAATAACTGAAGTTGAAGTTGGACATACCAAATGGGGAATCGAGGGAGATCGCAAATTGTGGAGTTTGAGTGATGGTTAGGTGTTTGAGTTAATGAAAATCGAATTTATATGTATGTGTCGCTCTTAATCGTAATGTCTCTTCATTTTTTACAAGCTAGTTGGATTTTTCGTTGTCTAAGAAATTTGGGGATGAATATAAGTTAGTTGGGCTTTTCGTTCTCTAATAAATTGAGGAGATGAATATATCTTAAGACAACCAATAATACAAAGAAAGAAATAACATAAAATAAGAAAAATAGAAAAATAGAATGGTAAAAGGAGAGAGCTTGATAACTTTCTCTAACTTATATATATATATATATATAGATTTGTTGAATACCGACTTTTAAATCAAACATATTAGTTTTAATTTTTTTTTTTACTTCAAATATTTTTTATATTTATTTGACTAAATAGCTTGAAACATGTACTTAAGTATTAAAAAATTAATTTAAATTGCAAAAAATTAGATTTTCAAGTGTATATGAATATATAATGAGTCACATTATGTGCACCCGACATCCTATCAAGGCACCTCAAGACTTTTACCAAAATGTTGTTCGTTTGAAACACGAGCATCCCACCACCAAATCGAACAAAACCCTTCCTCTCTCCCTCCTATCACGCCATAAAAACCTCAACATACCAAATTCCCTCATTTTCTTGCTTGTTTAAGATAGATTTGTTGAGTGAGTGGATCAGTAGAGTTTGTTTGATCGTGATCCATTATCGATGTCCATTATCTATGGCCACACAGGATCGTGATCCATAGGTTTGGTCGAGTGAGTGTTTGTCTTTTGGTCTCGGATGTCCATTATCGATACTGTTATGTAAGTGTCGGCTAATATCAACCGACATCTAAATGAGGACCCCAAGACCATGTGGTTGTGTATCACCAAGACTATTGGTTTGATCTCGATGACTTGTTATTAAGACATTAAGCTATGTCTCGGTTACTTCTAATTGAGTATAATAAAAAGCTATGTTTGGAATTAGACTCGGTTGGTAGTAACTGACACCTTTTAGTAGTTATCGGTTATACAACATGTCTCAGTCTTATGTGATCGATAAATTCGCGTCCGTGGTTCACCTTTAAAAATGCAAAAAAAACCACAAAAAACCATGAAAACTATGTGACGTCCACCTCCCACTCATTTTCTTCAACCATTGAACATTAAAAATGCTTAAAATTTGCCAAATCTACGGCCAGTGACGGATCGACAAACGCGATGTCTGGCCGGTGATGAATCGAGTTGATTTGATAGAAAAATTGGGTTGTTGAGAATGGGGTGCCCTAAGAGGGCCTTTGAATGGACATGTGAATCGTTTGGTTAGGTGGACATTTTTGTCAATTAGTTATAAAATCAATTTTAATTAAAAATGGCGGGGTGCCTTGAGAAGATGTTGAGGTGCACATAGCGCGACTTTAAATAATAGATGAATTAGTGGCGTAAAAATACTACAACGCCATCAAAATATACTTTGAGATTGTAACAGTATATGTGCAAATATAATGTACGTAATGTTTATAAATCTAGGTTAATTGGACTAGATTGTAGACTGGATCCTCGGATTAATGTGGCAATCCACATTCCAATCCAATCTGTATCGATTGCAAATTTTGCAATCCAATTTAACAAAAGTTCAAATCTTAAACCAATTAGAGCTAAATGGACTAGATCCGCGGATTTCATGGACACCTCTAGTCAGGATATTTCCAATCTGTCAAAAGTTTCAATTTTTTTTCTTTCCAAATTTTTTTTTCATTACAAACTTAGAAATAAATAAAAAAGGGAATGGATTACTTCCGTTGTAACTAATTATTTATTTACAGATTATGGTGAGTTCATATTGTATTAATAATTATGGTGAGTTCATATTGTATCAATAATTATTAATATGTACCTTCTTCATATTATGAAATACTATCCTTTTTTGTATTTGTTTGATTATGGTGAGTTCATATTGTAGTAATAATTATTTATGATCTTCATAACACACTTTGATTTGATTCGATTGTAAATAAATTAATGCGTACCTTCTTCCCGTTGCTATCCAAATTTGAGTATGTGTTTTTTACTCTCTACCATTGATCGTGAGATTGATTCTTTGATGGTGAGAATCGATGTGTTTAAATAAGGAAAATGATAAAATGACTCACTTTCAACACACATTTTGGGCATACACCCTTGTCTTTTAGTCATTTATGACTCTTTCTTGTCTTCCCAAGTGTGGGCCCCACATAGGACAAAATATCATAAACGACTAAAAGATAAGGGTGTGTGTTGAGAGTGTGTTAGATTATCATTTTCCTATAAATAAACCACATCCAATAACTAAAAATCAATTATTGAATATGTTACCATTGAAATGAAGGGGAGGAGAATTCAAACCCATTACATTAACCACTTGTGACGGCCCCAATACTCCAAGGCCCGCCACATGATGCCTCATGGGCCCACAGCCTTGCCGCATCACCGCCTTGTTGTGTCCCAAACGTAACAACCATTCTTTACTCCTCGTTTATTCGAGTTATTAACATTTAAAATACGTTAATTCAACAGAAGTCTTAAAAATATGTAATTTGTTATTTCATCAAATTAGAAGAGCATCATTCCTATGTGGAAAACCCGACATCATACATGTATATAATTTAGAAAAAGTAATCACATACATGTACAATTATCTAAAAAGTCCCTAATACCAAAAATAAAGTCAAACAATAAAATAAAAACATATAAGTCGATCCGTAGCGGTAGGAAATCATAAGTATTTTGCTAAGATCTCTTAGCCTCTGCTCGTAGTAGGCCCTGCACTCAAGCCATCATAAAAGGCATATGATAAGTCCAGTGAGTAAAACCCAGAAGGAAACTACTTAACATTTAAATAACAGAAGCCAACAATATACTAAAAAAACATGTGCATTAAATAGACAATTGTAAATAAAACGCATGCATAATTAACATCGATAAACATAAAATGGAGGTATATCGTGTAGCAGGACTGAACCCTAATCTAGATATCAGGATCCCCTCAATGGGCTTTCCTCCTCCTTAACTGGTTCGTCACCTGAGTCTATCACTATTTTCAGCCTACCCAAGTTCGCCCACACACCTGGGAATAAACTAGAATCGACGACGAAGTAAACAACCAACCGTGCAACATAAGCAAGAACATGGAAAGAGTATACAACTATAAACAAATAATAAGCTGGACCAAATGATAAAAACCAACAAATAAATACTCGAGTGTGTTCCTAAAGGGGTTTACACACTTTAACCGCACTCCAACTATCCCAAGTCACTTACTTCATGCCTCCAAACGTGTCCACAAACACTCGTCAATAATTCCCAATACCTAATTTTTGAAAATCAATAGAATACCTCACAATTCGAAAATTCCCATTTAATTTATATGCCCATTTTTACTATTTTTAAAAAACCATATTATACATGATATAAGCCCCCAAGATAGGCCCCTAATAGATTAAACCATTTAAACAAAGTTGAGATTTTTTCACTATTTACAGCGCCACTGCCATCCCTACATCTTGATTTTTGGGGTTTTTCAGAACCCCGGCCCCATCGCAACCCGAACCCATTCCAACCTCCTATGGTTCTCCAAACCAACCATATTATGACTTTAAACCTCGACAAACCCCAACAAGTTTGGTAAACCCCAGCGATTTTCGCCAAAACAAGTTTGGTAAATCCTTCACTTTATGCTCAAACCAAAATTAAATCTACAAACTCAACCCCAAAACCAATGAGCTCGGTGATGGTGTTTGGGGATAAAATTCAAAAATTTTCTCAAACAACTTCCATTAAAATGTTTAAACTATTTCATGCTCGATTGCAAAACCTTTCACAATTAAATCTTTACAAACTTAACTCTACTAGTTGTTCAAAACCGGCGACCGAGATTCTCATTCTTCCAAACCATTTTAAAATCTCGCAAAACCATTCTTAGTGTGCGGCCCAATAGGCTCATACAACGTTGGTAGTGTACCAAAACACATTTTGGTATACAAGTCATAAGCGGTCTCTAGCAAGACATTATGACTACCCAAGTTGTACAAAGATCAAATCGATACAATCTAATCAATAATGTATATAACATTCTTTTGTCATACGATATCCTTTTGATCAAATATAATGCATGAAATTGTCATCCAACATGTTCGATCGTACTAGTCTCGATCTCCAAGTAGACTGAAAACATCCAAGTGACATTGATAAATATCAATTCACTTAGACTAGGCCTTTTAACAGTCTAACACATCGAGGGATCCACTGGATATCTCTCTCTATATGAGAGGGACAAATTCTATCTCGATTACACAACTTCACCACATTATTTACACAATAACCAATCACAACCTTTATAATCATCCAGTTAAAGACAACGTTTGATTGCGTCAAATCATTGTATTCCTAATGTTGAAGTATCTGGTAATCTCAAGTCAGAGGACTGAATAATATACATATCATGAGAAACAACTTTGACTTAATCTATGTAATGGTCTCATAGTGGGTCGGTCCAGTACTTTGTTCCCTAACAAGTACTTATGATCTTGATTCGTATTCCTATACGTATGATCATCAATCAAGACTCACACTAGTCTTTATTCATTATAATTTCCAGTATAATAATCGACTAGGGACATTTAGGATATTTCTGTAAATACCCATGGATCTTATTATAATGTAAACATGCAAATCAATTATAATAAACAGCAAATGAAATCCTCTATTTTATTAACTAAAATGTATTCATAAAGACTATTAATGGATTGACCTAGGGCACATTTCCCAACAATTAACACCTAGGAATTAAGAGTCGCGTTATGTGCACCTCGATATCTCTCTCAGGGCACCACGATAATTTATCAGGGCACCCTTGGACTTTTACCAAAATATCCCTAGTTTGTGAAGTAACGCACCCCACTATCTAAGACACATGTTAAAGTAATCTCAGTCGTAGCTTACCGAAACTAGTATTACAGTGTCGGTCTATATCAACCGACATTCAAATAAAATAGTCAAACACCCAACTCGATGGGTGACCACCGAGACTATACAAGTGGTTTCAATGCTCATGTGTCGAGACATGTGTGTATGTCTAGGATGACACCTACTAACACAACAACGTATGTTTCGGTCATGTGTTTGAGACTATAGGTTCGATCATTTCCCACCGAGACCTGAAATGTAATTTCAATGTAGTGTTAATTAATGTAGAACTCTTCTAAGCACTCCACCAATTACTCTGAGTAACCCGGGGCAAATGTATCATTTTCTTTGAGAACTAACATAAATAAAAAAGTTGGGGTGCCCTGAGAGGATATCAGGGTGTACATAGCGCAACTCGAAATTAAATATACATTTTTATTAAACGAAGGAGAAGGAGATCTATAATTAATTAATTATTCTAAATCCCGACCCATTCATGAATCCTCACAAGGAGTTTTCTCTATGGATTTTTTTGGTCATTAGTTCTTTATGATTTTTTTCAATAGGAACGAGACTTTGTTTTATTATAATCAAAATATAAAAATGATAAGTGAATGACGAGAATATATTTTTCTAAAAGAAAATATTAGAATAACAACGAGTATATCATACCAAAAGATACAAACTATAAGAGAAGTTCATGCAACCTCGACTTATGTATTATATATGCATCGAAATTCATATATATTCGCATTTTAAAGCACTTATGAATGACTCAGAGACTTAATATAACTTTTGATGTGACATACCATTGTCATTCTAACGCTTATCTTCTCTAAAAGTTTTCCATGGTTTTTAATTGAGAAAATGATGTTTTGACATACTATGGGTACATATATTTAATACACAATGATTCAATTTTTTTGAGATTTGTACTACACATATTTCAATAAAATTTGAACTATTGTGTATCAAATGCTTATATCTAAAGTACGACAAAATATTATTATCTTTTTAATTGCTCATGTTGTACATTTCACCTGCATCCCTCCTACCTATACTTGTTAAAAGGGTATAGTACGTGGCTGCTACCCAGGCTGTTGAATCTCCAATGCTGATGTTCTCATTATTGCCATCACATGGTCGCTATATGCCCTTTATAAACTTCTCTCGACCACCGTGACGACATTAAATAAACCAATAACCCACGCTTCACACTCCACCTTCCATATTACTAACATGCATGTTGATACAGACTGTCAAAATCAACAAGAGTACTCTCTTATCAAAGTTTGAAAATATGTTACTTTTGGCTTTATTTTTATTATTATTATTATTATTATTATTATTATTTTATAAACTTGAGGTATCTGACCCTGCCCAACTAGTCTTCAAGGAGCACTTAACCCCCCACCAGATAGTTGGGTTAGTGGTTCGATAAAAGTTGACACACCAAAGAATCAAACTCGTATAGTGCACTTAACTCAAACAACTTGCACTCACTCTTACCGTTGTAGCAACCAGATAGAGTTACTTTTGATTCTATTATTATACAACAAGTTATATTATCTTTTTTTTTTTTTGTAACTTGTTATATTATCTTAATCTAAAAGGGAATGAGAATTTCAAATCATTCGATTTCGACTTTAATTCTACTTAATAGTTACTTTAGTTGTGATTTACATATAGAAATGTTTTATGAGTAGTTGCGCAGAGAGTGGCGGAGATCTGATGTGTCCACCATGCAGGTGGACACATGGGGTAATATAATATAGACAACTCATAATAGACAGATGTGTCCACCTTTTCTTTTCTAATAGACTTGCTTCATTCTACGAAAGTTAATCATTCATCTCAATACATAACCCCAAAAAAGAGCTAACATATTTCAAGTTAGATGACAATGCCTAATACTTTTTTTGAAAATAAAATAAAAATCTTATTAATCATTAATCACAATACTACATGAAACCAATTACCTTAAACTGTCATAGATTTGACTATGAATCGAACTCTAACATTCAAATAGTGTGACAATCAAGGACTGTTCTTTACAAACATCCGCAACAATGACAATATACATAAAAAATAAAAAATAAAACACTAAAACCATATAATGACAAACAAACTTCTAACAATGGAAAGAAATCTTAAAACTTCCAACAAAAGACATTAAAACTTTCAACAAAAAAAGATAGACTACCGATTAAATGAAAAAACTTATGGTTATGTGAGTTGTTGCTCACAAATCCATAGCTCACATATCCATAAACAATCGTTGAAAGAGATGTATTGTACCAAGAATAGAACCAAAATTTATAGATTTAAATAGATCTGTAGTTTATTGAATGAATAAAACACACAAAAAAAAAAAAAAAAAAAAAGTGATTGAAACCAAGGGTGTCACCAGAATACCAGATTCATTAAGTTATCAACCAAAAAGTGACATAGCTAATAAACACTTATCTACACCAGGGGCTGGGTTGCATCAAAATTTCAAATGTAGCTATAAATGAGCCACCACCAGGACTTGTAGCTCAACTGGTTTGGCATCTACTCGCCTTTCTAGCTACATCATAAACCTAGCATTTACATTAGTTAAGAGTCTAAGAACTTAAAAAACCAAATATAATGCTTGGTGGAACCATAGAAGATTCTCATTTTTGTTGCTGGAGATCATGGCATACAATTGTTGATTGGCGAAATAAAGTTGTGTGGGGGAGACGCAGTGGTTTAAAGTTGCCCCCAAGATCAAAATTTTTATGCAGTTGAGAGAAGATTTCAGAGCAACATCCAATATCTAGAGCTTGAGAATGAGACCAATGGGGCAGTGGTCACTTCCGGTTACATCTGGGAGGATGTAGGAGTCATGAACCTTGTTGGCTATGGATTCCGAGACAAGGAAATAATCGAGTCGCCAACCTGTGAAAAGCAATTGACATTATGATCAAAAAGAAAGAAAAAAAGGCACAATATAAGAATGCGTGAAATACTGTAACAAGATTGTAGGCCAGTCTCAGACAGAGAAAGTAACATTAGAGACTACAATCAAACTTCAACCAAATTTTGATACATCAACAAACAGATCATGCATAGTGCTTACCAAGCCTGTGTGCTAATTGACTAGCTGTGGAGTTGACAATATGATGTAATGATCTCGGCAAAAGAGGAAAGAAAGGAAACTTCACTCTCTTATATCAGTAAGGAAGCTTAAGTGCCATTAATATATTGCAATGTCTTTCTTTGCAAGGAAAAAGAGAAGGTTGCTTTCTAGGCTTCTAGCTATAGGATGGAAAGTTTCTGCAACACATTGCAACGTTCCCGGAAAAGGTATTATCATTAATGGCCTCAAGTGTTTCAACTTCCAATTCCTGAAGTCACTTTGCGCCAAACCTTTTGTATTGCTGAAGAATATTAGAAAAGTAGGAGGCTATAGAAAAGCACCATAAGCAATTCTATCTTGACAGTATTTTGTAGGAGTTCAAGTTTCATTCAGTTTCTTGAATGAGTTATGCATAAAACATAGTAATGGAACAATCCTTGATTTAAGAAATCATATCAATCATGATTGATTGAACAAATCATGAAGAATCGTACAAATCATAATTGATTGATTGAACAAATCATAGAGATCTAAGAAAGAAATTTTTCCTTCATAGTAATATTTTCATCATTTCATGTATAATGAACATATGTATATGTATGTGTATATAAACACATCAAAATGAACAAAAACTTTGAATATCGCTCAAAGCATATGTTTTCTATTTATTTTGATGTGTTTATTATACACATGCATACAATGAATTACAGATTTCATATATCCATGATTTGTTCCAAGGATTGCAAGTGCAAAGGTGATCCCAAGGTGATTTCCTTGGCTTAGGCGAGGCAGTGCCTAGGCGGACAAAATAATATTTGTTTAGAGGTCCCTTGATACTTATTTGTTTATATATGGCTCATCAAGTAACACTAATTGTCTATTAGTCACAATGATTCCTATTCAATACTAATAAACCTTTAGATCCTTATGTAACATTAATTATGTTAAAATTTTGTTGTTGTGTAGGGAATTCTCAAACTTAATTGTAAATAGCCTCTTAAATTTTCTAAAAATTACTTATGAGGACGCCGCCTGCCTAAACTACAGCCTAGGCAACACTTTGCAATCACTAATTTGTTCAATTAATCATGATAGATATAATTCCTTAAATCAATTCGTGTGTATTCTTTCCCCAACCCCATTTTATAGGTATAGTGCTCGAGGACCTTTTCTTCTTTATGAATTGAAATCACTACATTCCAATCCCTCACACTAATAGTTGCATTTGTTGGGATTTTCGGGTGCATCGATTTAAAAAAAAAAAAAAAAAAAAAAAACCCAACATGATCTAATATGAATTCTATTAAACTGAGCTGTATAAATATAACATACCTCAATATTGCCACAATATTGTCCCAGGTTCAACCATGCTAGCAGAATTGTGAGGCATCTTTCAAGGGCTGAACGTGTGTTGGGCTAAGGGACTGAGGAAAATTTAAGTTGAACTTGATGGTAAGGCCACCCTGGATCTTATTTGGGACTTCTTCTATCAACTTTAACTTCAGATTGGTCAGAGACATAAGAAGATTGATAGCAGTGATTGGACTCAGTCTTCACCACACACCTACAGGGAAAAGAATAGCGCAGTGGATCTTCTTGCTAATTTTACTCATAGCTTACCTATAGGTCTTTCTGTGTTGTTCCAACCCCAGATTGTGTAAAGAATGTTTTGTTAGATGATGTAAGAGGGGTAACTCTAGTCTCTATCCAGAATGTGCCTTATGTAACTGGGATTAATTCCCCCTTTTCATATAAAAAAAAAAAAACATACCTTAATAGCTTAACTACTATTTCAGTGTTTATCGATTTTGTAGACGTTGCCAGAGACAAACACCCTCTATCAGCAATCCACATATGAATGGCAGAGATTCAAAGTGTTAGCTCTGAGAGAACTCAAATACTTTTGGTCTCCCTATAATTCAGAACAACCATAAACCTACTTTTTTTCTCAAAAACGGAAATAAGATTTCAACCCTAAATCTTACATAGTGTGTTCTCACTTGAAACACCTATTTATACAACATTTTTATATGGGTGAGCAAGTGAATTACGCATAAACCCTACTCAAAGAGGTATTAATATAACACATCTTAAAGACTTTTATGTCATGGATTTTATCATGTAAAATTCATTGTTCGGAGCCATTTTAAAATCTCACAAAACCATTTTTTATGTGCGACCAATAGGCTCATACACATGGTAGTGAATCAAAATACCTTTTGGTACACAAGTCATAAGTGGCCTCAAGCAAGACATTATGACTACCCAAGTTGCATGAGGATAAAAAATATCAAGTGTCAAAAAGGATATGATATACGTTGTTTGTTAGGTTGTATCAAACATAAGGCATGGAAATAGTCAAACCTTTATGTTTAATTGTACTAGACTTGATGTCTGAGTAGACTGAAAATATTCAAGTGACATTGATTGCCATCAATTCACTTGGATTTGGCCATTCATCAATCTAACATATACGAAAGGGCAAAATTCTATATCGAGTACACAACTTCACCACATTATTTATACAATAACCAATCACAACCTGTATAATCATCCAGTTAAAGAAAACAATTGATTGTGTCGAATCGTTGTGCTACTAATGTTGAAGTCTCTGATAATCTCAAGTCGGAGGACCAAATAATATACCTATCATGAGTAACACCTATGACTTAATCCATGTGGCGTTCTCACATCGGGTCAGTCCGACACCATGTTCTCTAACAGGTGCCCATTATCTTGATCCGTATCCCAAACTTATGATAATCATATGACCATCAATAAAGACTCACACTAGTCTTAATTCATTATATTTTCCAGTATAATGATCGACTATGGACATTTAGGATATTTCAGTAAATATTGATGGATCTTATTATAATGTAAACCAAAGCTATCAACTCGGAATCGAATCGTAAATCGGTTTGGAGGGTTTTTGAATCGAATCGTAAATCTTAAGATTTTTTCGATTCTTTCAAAACATTTCTAAATGTTTAAATATACATATAAACTTATAACATGCATTACATAAGTAAAAAGGGACCTAAGTGCATTACAAATTCTATTGTTTTGAGTTGTAGCATGCTTTTTTTTGTAAGGTAGCATATATTTGTGTGTGTGTTTTTTATGAGTGAATTTGTGTTAGTGTATAGAGTTGTTTGTAGCATTCTGCATTCATAAAAAAAATGTAAGGTATCACCAAAACTACAACAACAACATAGCCTCAATCCCAAATTAATTGGGGTTGGTTATATAGGTCAAACTCTTCAATTGTGTTCGGTTTAATGCAATTGATGGTGAGCTTTCCAAACTATTTAAATCCCTCCTAATTAATGCATCCCAAGTTAACTTCGGTTTACCCCTACCTCTTTGAATTTCTTCAATTCCTATTAAGTCAAATTTTCTAGTCGATGCATCTGTAGGCCGTCTTTGCAGATGACCAAATCACCGCAACTGCCCTTCCCTAATGTATGGTATCACCAAAAAAAAAAATGATTAATGGCCATCAAGTCTAAGTTGACAACACGTGGTGTGGGGTGTGGGCCCAAGTAGAGATAAAGTGAAGAGGATGGACAAATGGACAAAAACCTAGATGAACTTGGACAAAGTCCTACATGATCTGATTAGAGACAAAGAAGACGACCAAATTGGAAACAAAAAGATTAAGAAAATAAAACTCGGATTATGGGGTCGCTGTCCAACAACCCCTTTCGAATCGTGCGATTCTTTATTGAGACAAGTTGAGTCCACTTTTAACCTATGTTACCCGGACCCTTCACTCTAACCCAAAGTACCCGTGTCGAACACTTGAAACGAGTCTGACACTTAAAAAGACATGGATACTCCATTTGAAGAGCTCTTTGAATAAAAAGATTTAAAATGTAAGAGAATAAAGAAAAAAACTTAACAAGAACTTTCTAGTGTAGAGTAAGAAATGAAAAATGAGAAAAAAAAATATAGGTGTATAAGCTATTACATATATGTAATATATATTATTACATATATAAGCATATGTCACGCAAGTTTTAGACACTTTTTGTCGAGTCTCCGTGTCCTTAAATTAGAGAATAGGTGAGTCCGGCCTTTAGACTCATACCCATACCAACACCCACACCCGAGTCCAGGTAACATAGCTTTCAACTCTGTCCAATTGCAAAACGAGTGAACTTGTAACTCGTACAAGTTTGACAACTATGATGTAAACATGCAACTAGTTATAATGAACAAATGAAATCATCTATTTTATTAACCAAAATAGTAATAAAAACAATGTTTATAAAAAAAAACCTAGGGCACATACCCCAACAACATTGTTAGTTATTTTGATTTTGAAATCTAATGAAGAAGGTCCGCCCTATGAAAGGGCTCAAGACATTAGTGAGATACCACTAAAATTCTAGCCATGTGTACCTAATACGTCTTAAAGACCAATGATTAACAACTGCTTTGATGAGTGGTTTCTATACTAATGCAATTTTTATTGAATTTCATATATTCAAAGTACTAGTTATGTCACAATATTAATATTTAAATTATTTAATTATTATGTTTTTTATATATAAAATATATGCAACTTTCAAGGTTGTAGGTTCAAAACTCTCCCCAACTCAAGGTTGGGCAGGATAGTGATTGTTTAGGGTAGTTCAAAATAATTTGGAAATTTCATAAGATAACAACCATAAGAGGCCTCCAATCAGGGAAAGAGTCATTTCTCTCAAAATAATAAACAACGCCCAAGCCCACATCTCAATTTGAGTTGATTTAACATATTTGATGATTTAGTCGTTTAAGCCTTCGTCAATTCAAAAAAATCACTTCAGGAATGACATGTAATTGATAAATGACGTCCTAATACTTATTACTTGACATTATTTTGGAACTAATTCAAGATGGAAGTATTACCGCCATTTTATCTTGTCAAAGGATAGACTCTTGCTTAAACCCTAATTCATTTATGACATCATAAACCAATTCTATCTGGACCAACTTTAGCAGGGTCAAAAATAACAAGAAGGCTTTTGTTCAACATGTACAAGTAAGAAGAATCAACAAAACCCAATTGGAATCCTCAACTGATATAACTTACACAAGGCTAATATGGTAGATGTGTCGTCACCTACAACAACTAGTTTACAACTGAATAAGATTCTCATAGCTGAAATCAAACTGATCAATAACAGTTGCGATGTTTATTGTAATCTAGCCTATCTAGAAACTTAGTAGTTCCCTAATATTGCACAAACACAGACGAGAAAATCCTTTTGAAGAATACCATAGCATCATGAACTAGATAGAAGCTTACGTTTATAGGTAGATTCATGAAGAAGCATGCATTTATAGGTAGATAGAAGCATACCTTTATTGGTCTTACGCCCACCATGCCTATATCCCCAGTAGGTATAGCCAACCACACCAGGATGCTGCCTTCTAAAGGTGTCAATATAACCCTTGGATAAGAAATTCAATTCAAATGATTCTCTCTCCTCATCTGTAAATCCAGCACTCCTTCTATTTCCCTAAATATTTCCATTTGGGTAAAAACAGAAACAAGGTTTAATAATAAAAAAGCAACTCAAGTGGAAAATAACATACAGCTTCCTCAAAGAAAAAAGATAACAGCTCAATTATTTGACCATTCGCCTCATGCTGATGGCATGAAAGTGAATCACCCTTCATTAAGTAAAACGTTAATCTTCACTAGACAAACCCTAAGAAAAGGCCACGGCTTGTCAAAAAAAAAAAAATATATTCACAGCCAGGTACTTAATATTTTTTTTATCCAAAAGAAATTAATTAAAAAAACATCAATTGCCAAAATACCACAACATTTGTGAAGAAGATATTTGAAGTGTAAAACGTCATACGGTTAGGAAAACAAACTCAAGTGATTTCTTATTCAAACATAAGCAATGGTTAGTTGGCTACCCATCCAGAGTCCACAATTTGGTTGTTTTTGAAGAATGAGAACAGCATTTTCTTCCCAAGTGAAAGAACCATAACAAGCTGGTTGCAGCCTTAAGATTAAAAAAATAAATAAAACATAATTTTTTAACCAAGAATCTTTTACCAAGTGGTTGTGTATCAGTCCATCCATGCAATCCCATGGTCATGTGCCCTAAGCCAATTCAGTATAGAACAAACATGCATCCAGAAAATTGTTTAGAGCAAAGGTTCTGGAATCCTAATATAAAATCTGAACAGTAATAATGACATAATTTGTCCATCTGGTTAAACATTTATTACCACTTACCAATTAAAATCAATTGACCTCTCAAAACATAAAGAGCACCATAGTCTGAAATAATTATATTACCATAAAAGAAACAGTAGAGTATGAGACACGTCATATATTAAAGAGGTATATTGTAGAATACTTACAGCAGGATTATAAATATCTATTTCTTGATGCGCACAATTCAAGTCGCCAGTTAAAATAACAGGCTTTGACTTTTCTAATTCCTGCATCATGGATTCAAGTAATCATTAACACTTATCACCAACCACACATGGAATATATTAAAATTTCAAGGGTAAATAGCCAAGAAAAAAACACAAACTATCAGGTTTTTTGCAATCGTAAAATAAACAAATATATCACGAACTTTACTTTGTTTTGCAAATCTATCACATCTCTAAGCTTGAAATCTACACTCCACATAATTTGGGCATTCTCAAAAGAATTTAAAAAAAAAAAAAAAAAAAAAAAAAAAAAAAAAAAAAAAACCCACACAATTAAACTTAACTTGCCTCCATTGGGACTCATTTCCCCAACCTCTTACACCCTTAACCACATACCAAATCATTGAGCCACCCACTTGATTGGTAGTGCAGTCTTCATCAACAAGAGCATTGAGTGAGTTCTCTAGGCATTTATGCAAAACTTACTACAATCCTCCCATGTGACATACACAAAGAAGCTAGCCAATCTGCTGGGTGATTGGCCACATGGTAAACGTGCTCACATGTTCAAGTGTTAAAGTTCCCGAGCAAATGAAAGATTCCCCTCTCTTTTACACATTGAACTAACAAATTTGAATCTAATTGATAAAGAAACTCCTAAATTTCTTGCCAATTTGATTCCTTACATTGATCCCACAACCTCCGCGAGTATCACTGACGAAGGTTAGTTTATGCAAATCGATGAACCAGTTTGAAAAATTAATTTATGAAATTCGATGAACCCATGTGAAAAACAAGACTTAAAGTATAAAAATCCATGAACCCTAGGGCTGCTAGTTTCCATTTTTCAACCAAGAAAAAAGAAAAATATATACTAAAGAGATCACTTACAGTTGCTTTTGTGATTTCCTAACATTCCACATCTGATATGAGACTCTGAAGATGACACGAAGAGTAGTTGCAATGGCAGAACAACATCAATTATCAATACAAAGAAGAGAAGACCGACTTTGGGGTTTTCGACTAGGGTTTCACTGTTTCTTGCTTCTTTTTGCAGTTTTCTTTTTCTTGCGTTTGGGAATGTTTTTTTATCTTATATTCTTATTAGTCCCTTGCAGCAAAGCGTCTCGCTTGGGCTGATGAGACCGGTTGTAGAGAGATTTTTTAGGCTCTCCCATCCCATTAGGGGAGGCAATCACAGTTTTTTTTCTTATGTCATTTGTTGCTTTTTTTTTTTAATTTCTTTTGAGAATGCATAAATTAAGGTGAACCGACAAATTCATGGTGATAGATTTGCAAAAACCTACAATGAAATCAAAGTTTCAATTTTTTTTTTTTTTTTTTTAAAAAAAAAACCAAACTATTAGGTTTGTTCAACTTGGTCATTTGTGGTAAAAATAAATCTAACACAATTCACCGACACTTTCAAATGAATCTTGTACCTACGATGAAAAGAATTTAATTTAATTATAGATAATAAGTTGTTAATACCAAATATAAACATTAATCAGGTATATTTGTTAACGGTATTTAATTATTAATTAAGGTTGAAATAGTTTATAATTAAGAAAGGGAGCAACTAAACGTACCTCGGTTTTGAATTTTTACTTCGTGTACCCCAACTTTTTACTTAATGTACCCCCATTTTTTTTTCCTTAAAATTCCAAAATATCCTTGCTTACCTCCTCACCCTAATACCCTTGCCCGCGGATGTCGGAAGAATAGAGCCAAAACTTCTTTAGAGGTCTCGGCCTACTCTAATCGATAATGTAAAGATAACTTGGTTTCAGTGGGTGACGGAGGGATCTAGTTGAAACCTCTTCAGAGGTGTCAGCTCTGTTAGTCCGAAACCCGGGCAACCAGAACGAATAAAAAAACTTCAAAACTCCCGAAAAATACATGAAAATGGCCAAAAAATTGTGGGTTTTGCTCTAAATCACTTAATATTTTTTATTTCATCAAAACTTTGTACCCAAAATGTAAGATTCAAGCCTCAAATCAAAGACCTAAACCCAAAAACAAATTCGCAAACAAAACGACTCAAAAAGAAATGATGAATGCACCCACATCGTCGAATCCATGTCGTTTTGCTCGGATTTCGTCGGATTTTAGTGAGGCTATTTGAGAGAGGTGAGTTGGGTATGGTGAGTAAAAACCCTTTTTAAATGGAAGGGTAGTTGGTAATTTCACAAAACTGTGGTACGTTTAGCAATTAGTGGGGTCCTTTTAGCCGCTCCCTTAAGAAATTCAACATGCTTTAAAAAAACAAATAGTATTGTTATATATTGTATACCTCATAACATGAAACTCGAATTTCTTAAGACGGTCTTTTTCACACATGAACATGGACTCAATGTGCACCAACTTTTTCTTGCAAACATTACAATATATATAACACCACCTGAATGAATTATACATATCAATCTTTGCCCTCACCTCGACAATTTGAGATTATCAAAATCAACTTTCAAAAGTTGGTGGATAGATAATTAATTGATAAACATTTGTTCTTATAGTGGCACTTGTTTTGTTGGTGTTTTTGGCAACACTTTGTAATTGATTTTTACAAAGTTGTATGAATGACACTTTCCCACAATATAACAAATACGAATGAGTGATTAGCAAATGCAACAAATGAAGAAAAACACAAAAAAAAATAGACATGGGTTTAATAAATTTACATCTTTGTTTATTAATATCATATTTAAATTCATTAGCTCGTCATTGCATTTGATATTTAGCCACTTGAGCGGGGACACGCCTTGGAGTGCGTGCAAGTACGGGTACCTAGTGAAATTAGGGGTAGCGAGACTAGGCTAGGAAATAACAATTTATTTCAAATCTACCTTAACATAAATTAAGTTATTTAATTTAGTTGGAAAATACGACGTTCGACGCACGGGAAAGCGCCTCGAGTTGCGTGCGAATCGGGACACCGAATGCCGGGGAGTTGAGAATCGGTGTGACCACTTAGATAAATTTTATAAATTTGTGTGACCAATTAATTATGGTCCATATAAGATTAATGTACATTAATCGATTTAACCTATAGTTATTTAATAAAGAAGGAAAGAAATAGACATGAGGGGCATTTTGGTCATTTCACTCCAAAAATGTGGATAAACACCACCGACACCACTATTTTCCACATTTTGATCGACCGAAGAAGAAGAAAAGAGAAGACGAGACGAGGAGCGAGAGACCGAGAGGAGAGGTGGTGGTCTCGTGGTGGAGAGGCAAACGAGGTGAGTTGTTGTGTTGTTTATTGTTGTGTTTTTGTGTTCATTTTTGGAGGGTGGTGTTGGCGGATGTGGTGGTTTGGTGGTGGCGGGGTGGAATTTGGGAGCTCTGACGAACTGCAAAGAACGATTCGTCGAGGAGGGAGACGACAACATGTCGTTCTCCCCCTCTCCCTCTCCCTCTCCCTCTCTCGATTCATAAAAAAAAAAAAAAAAAAAAAAAAATCTCTTTCGCTCACGCGAACCGAAGCTCGGTTCGCGTGAGGAAGAAGATGCACACGGTGGGCCGTGTGCTCTTCTTCTCCGGGTCGGGCCGAGCGGGTCGAGCTCGGCCACGGGCGAGCGACCCGGATGCCTGGCAAAGGGAGTCGGGTCTGGTCCGACCCGACCCGACCCGACCCGAAAAAAAGAAAAAAATAAATAAATAAAAATAAATAAAAAAAAGATATATATATATTATTGATTAAATATATATATAATAAAATAAAATAAGATATATTATTATTAATTAATTAATAATAATAATAAATTAATATATTTATATATTTATATATATTTATATATATTAATTTAATTTCGGGAAAATAAGGAAAATAGTTGGAAAACTCCAAAAAAAAAATGGAAAAAAATTATAGAAAATATAAGAAATTGAAAAAAAAAAAGAAGGTAAAAAAAAAAAAAAAAATAGTTTCGGGACTTTTCGAGTGTTTTTGGTACCCCGATATAACTCGAAAAATGTGCCACAATTAAAGATTGACATAAAATTCTAAATTTTAGTTAAATATCATGAATCCACTTATAGTGGCTTTAAACCAATTTAAAATGATATAAAAATGAACCTCAGGAACTAAAGGAAATTCTTGGGAGTTCGGGTGCACGAGTCGGGGTGTCGGGAGGCGGGATAGCTAGGACTCTTGCGTTGACTTGTAAGTGAAAGCGTGGGAACTCTTTACTTTATTTCATTCCAGTCATTGATAAATTTTTAGTCTATTTGTAGACTAGCTAATTTATTTTCCACATCATGCTTTCCTTGTTTCTATTCATATTGAATATCGATATAGCATGATGCCTTGTTCATTTTATCATTGACTCCATGTTTCCTTATATGCTCAATTTTTGTCTTGGAATGAGGCTAATGAATATTTAGAAAATGCATGCTATAGGATTATCTCGCTATGTTGGACTTGTGTTCTATTTCCTTTGGGGCTTTGTAGCCTAACTTGTGTTGAAATCATAGCATTGTAGGATATATATTCTTGAAATCTAAAGTAGGGATTATCTAGTGTCCATTGCACACGAGATGCGCGGATTCACGAGGATTTCGGTCTTTCGGGGTCTCCGGCACTCGCCACTACACTTGGGCGGCACACGTGGCATGGACCACGGGGTTGTCGGCAAGTATGATTGATTTAAATACGCGAGCACGGCTCCGCAATTTGAGGTTATTAGGAAAAAAAAAGAGAGATTATTATCATATGTTGAGCATAGCTCTATTTATTCAAAGCATTTCTTGACTACATATGCTTTTAAATACCTTTTGTTTAAATTGGAAATGTAGTATTAGATTTCCCAGTTATCACTTAAATATCATCATACTCACCGTCTAGTTTGTGACGGTGGGTGTAGATCCATCGAGCAAAGACTGACCAGCCCAGTAGGGCAAGGAGAAGATCGGCGACTACCTCGAGCTCCGAGCGCGTAGCTCGCCCGTACACGTAGGGTACTTTTTGTATTATGTTTACTTATGTCTTTATCTTTTGAGATGTTATTGGGATGAGCGTTAGATTACCCGACTTTTGGCTTTCGCTTTGTTATATATATGTTCGCCGTTATATGCATATATATATGGTGATTGTTATTTCCTGGTTTCCACACTTATAATTATAAGATTTATCACAAAAGCAATTAAATTTGTAAAGACTTAGCTAATTAAATTAATTGTTAAATATAGAGAAAAATAGTGATAAAGTGACTAATATGTAATTGGGTCCTATGTGTCATTACGGGATTAGATGGTGCCCTAGATTAGAAGAAAATCACATGATATTATACATGAGTTAAGATATGACATTAATAGATGATGAAAATTTATTATACATGTCTATTTTTTCGTGTATTTATTCATTTGTTGCATTTGCTAATCATTCATTTGAATTTGTTATATTATAGGAAAGTGTCATTCATGCGACTGTTCATAAAAATCAAGTCCAAGTGTTGCCAAAAACACCAACAAAACAAGTGTCACGAGAAGAACAAATGTTTATCAATCAATTATTGATACAACTTTTGAAAGTTTATTTTGATAATCTCGATACTGTCATTTGAGGGCAAAGGTGACCGATATTAATAATTCATTCGAATGGTGTTACACATCTTGTAATGTTTGCAAGAAAAAGTTGGTGCGCATTGATTTCATGTTCATGTGCGACAAAGACTATCGTAAGGAATTGAAGTTTCTTTTTATGAGGTATACAATATATAACAATTTTATTTGGTTTTTTAAAGCATCTTGAATTTCTTAATTATAAACTATTTTTAACTTTAATTAATAAAATAAATGCCCTTAGCAAATATACCTGATTAATGTTTATATTTGGTATTAACAACTTATTATCTATAATTAAATTACATTCTTTTCATTATAATGTAGGTACAAGATTCATTTGAAAGTGTCGGTGAATTGTGTTAGATCTATTTTTACCCCAAACGACGAACTCGAAAGAACCTAATTTTTTTTTTTATATTTTTTCATTGTAGGTACAAGATTCATTTGAAAACAAAGTTTGTTCTAGATTTGAAAAAACCTAGTAGTTTGGTTTTTTTTTTTTTTTTTTTTGCTATTTACCCAAATTTCAAACATATAAATAGTCAACTTTACTAGTTTCATAAGACATCCTTCTAAAACTTCTTTTCAAAGCAAAATTATCAACTCACTTCACTAATAAATTACTAAAGAACTCCTGTGTACACTACTACACTTACTAAAACGAAACCAATTGTACAAAAAAAAAAAAAAAAAAAAGCAAAAATACAAGCATCTCTACTTACTAAAATGAAACCAATTGTACAATAAAAAAACAAGAAAACATAAGCATCTCTACTTACTTCCATGTAACTGCTAAGAGATGGATCCCATTGAGTGATTCTGTATGTCTGGGATTAAATCAAATGATTAGTAAATAATTATTGTTGAAAAAACATATCAACAATAAATGCATACAGAGATTAGATATAAAATTAATCAAGGAAGGAACAACTACCAATCTTCTCAATCCCTCTCCAGAATTGGGGACATATCCACAGATCAAATAAAATGTATCGAACTCCACGGTCACAAGTCGCCCTTCTGTATCATGATCAGTTATGCCAAGACCATACCTGACTGAAAGTGGCTTTAGCTGTCAAGCAAAAGTGAAACTCAACAAACAATAATACCAACAAAAAAGTATTAACTATGACAAAGGAAATACCTAAAACTAAATGATTAATAATAAAGTACAATTGTTGAGTAAAAAAAAAGTACAATTGCATTGCAATAAAAAAAATAGCCACTAGACACCATTGCCAAACTCAATTACATTGGGAAAGATTAAAACAAAAATTGTTAGCAGGAATCCATAATATTATATTATATGTATAATGCAGGTATATCTTGTGCTACATAAAGAGATTTAGATACATACACGTGATATGATTGCAGTACCAGAATAACCAAGTTTTGAAACACTGCAAGTCCAAAAGCTATTCTCATACCCAGCAATAAGACACTGCTTGATTTTCTCAACGTCCTTATCCTGTTATCATATGAAAAATATTACAATTGATTTTATTGTAGAAGTTAAAAGATATCATCCATTGCACAAGGGAATCAACAAAAGAATACAACATTTTATAAATTCATATACAATACCAAAACATATTCCGATTGTATGCCAAGCCAACAGTAAAAAATAGCAAAAGAGTACAACATTGTGTATCAAAGCAGGTCTTGTGAGACTGAATCACAGACCCTCGAAGTTGCAGTTGCAAAGCCTCCGGAACTCAGTCTCAAGGAAGAAAGCCTTGCAACTGCCATGTTCCAGATTTTTTTTTTTTTTAGTTCTTCAAAATAACAGTTGTTTTATATAATTTTTTTAAAAGAAACACTTTTATATAAGTAAAGAGTTTTTACAAAAACAAAAGCTATGATGTCATGAAAGAAAAGACACCAAAGAGGTAATAACAACTATTTTACATAGTTCTTTGTATACAATAAAAAAAACTGAATAAACTTGAAAATAGTTTTTAGATAATCTAAAATTTATTTTAGTTAATCAAATGTCCTATTTTCCCATAATGAGTAAATTAAAGTCGTTTAGAGTGTTTCTAATTAGTATTTCTTAAGATAAATATAAGATATTGATGACTGTAAATTTAGTGTTCCATAGGGAACTCTAAATAAATAATTAACAATTTATGGACCTCTAAATACATACAGTGCCCACCAAAAATGATGAAATAGTATCAGGATCACTTTGGCACCTAATATTCCCTGTTATTGTGCCCCTGTTTCAGACCCATTCCACATCAGAATTCAGGTTTCCTGACTCCTACCAATATTATCATTAGATGTCCAAGGTTCCAGCAAGGGTTGAATTTTTCATCTTGCACAATTTTGTTGCAACATATCCAACATTGCATATGTAATCGATTAAACATCCTCGATCAACTTTTATTGTGGATGCAGACTAATGTAGATTTGATAACGATATAAGAGATTCAAGATATGAATTAAACAACCCTCTTTAAGTTAACAGTATAATTTTGGTTTCAAATTTAAAACAGTTGGGGTCAGTTATATGGATCTAACTTTTTCAATCCGCTCGATTCAAAGATGAAATGCCATACAAGAAATATTTCAGCAATCAAGCATTATGACCAAGAGGACAAAAAAATGTTTAAACTTCATCAATAAAAGATAATTGATAATAAAATAAAAAACACTGTGGGGGTGTTTGGAACGCAGGAATTTGAGGTGGGAATTTAAATTCATGGGAGTTCAATTCCTAGGAATTTATTGTAAGGGAATTTAAACTCGGGGGAATTAAATTTTATGTAATTGAAATTGTTGGGAATTCAAATTCCTCTGTTTGGTTGCACACAGAAAAATTATGAATGAAATTTGATTTTTTTTTGTTATTAAATAATGACTCAAATAATTTATTTTATTACTTTAAAAATTAATAAAATCTTGTATATATCTATATTAAAACGTTTTATGCAAAATTGTAAATATTATGCACTACTGATAAAATAAAAGAAGCTCAAAACAAATTTTGAAATATACAGGCTCTGTTTGGCAATACTAGTTGATAATCTAGTTGGTAACAGATAATTTAGTGGAAAGTTGATAAGTTTCTTTTTTTAAAATAAATTGATAAGTTAGTATATGAAAGTTGATAATCAAGCTAATTAATTAAAATTGTTTAAAAAAAATGAGCAGATTGAGTAACTGATAAATACAAAAGATATAAAAGGACATAATTACTTCTAATACACTAGTATTAAGTATTAACATATGCAAATAAGACTTATTGAAAAAAAGTGCAAATAAATTTAATTCAAAAAATATATAGTAAATATGCTTGTTTTCAATATTTGTTTTATATTGGAGATCGATCACTAGATCTTATACAGGTGAAAGCATACCTTTTCCTTTGGCGCTATAGACATGGTTGGTTTGTTTTTTTTTATATTACATATGCATTATTATTAATAATAAAGTTTTTTAATAAATTTAATTTATATGATAATTAGGCAACATGTTTGTACTTTTGCAACATGTTTTCTATTAATGTTATATTCGGATTTATGAAACAATAATAAAAAAACATTACGGTCGAAAAAAATATTAATAAACTGTTTTGGCACACGTGAATGTTGTGTCAAAGGTGAATAGCGGTCCCAATTTCCCAACTAATATAAGAGAATAAGCTTTTACCAAAAAAAATAAGCGATTTTTTACCAAAAAAAATCGGATATGCGAATTGCAATCAAAAAATATCTTATTTCTTTGTTATTTAGTATATTTATTTTATTTGAATTAGAAAAAAAGTTTTTAATAAAAAAACCAATTAGTTGCTAATTTTATGTAAAGCATTTACTCGTAAATCAATTAGGATCAATTAGTTGCTAAAGCATTTACTGTAATTTTCTATTTAAAAATTCGTCATTCTTTTCGACTTTATGGTATCGAGCCTAAATGGCTAAATATGATGATAAGCACTCAATATTATCTTGACAAATGTTAGTAACGTGTCTTCGAATTCCTCGTCGGCCTTAATAAGGAATTAGATGAAGTGAGAGGACGCATTCTTGGTCGTGATCCACTACCGAGTACTAGAGAAGTCTTTTGCGAGTCGGGAAGAGAGGAGAGCCGGCGGACCGTGCAAATCAAATGCAAAATGGTGAGAACCCATCTAGCAGGAATCCTCGTGATTCAAAGGGTTTTCATGCCTCATCAGAAGACACTTCCAAAGAGCCGAAATACGCTCTCGAGACGTCGCGCCTTCAAGAAAGAACGGCTAGAGCAATTGTATCAACTAATGAGTTCTCATTCAATTGTATCCAACACTCCTAACTCATCATCCTACATTGCCTCTTCTTCTTTAGCTCAAAAAGGTACTTACCCTACAACTTTCACAAACGCTCAAAATTAAACCCTTGGATCATAGATTCAGGGCAACCGATCATATGACCGGTAGTTCCTCCATATTCTCTTCATATTATCCTTTATCCGGAAATTTGAAAGTTAAAATTGCGATGGTTCTCTAATCTCTGTTCTTTGGAAAAGGCTCTATTATTATGTCTCCATCTCTTACATTACTAAATGTCCCGCATGTTCCAAAGATTTCTTGCAATCTCATCTCGTTAGTCGTATTATTCATGATTGCAAATGTATTGCTACAATAACATTTCTTTGGATTTGAATTCGGGACCCTTGTTCGGGGAAGATGATTGGCAATGCTAAGGAAGTTGATGGACTCTATCACTTGGTCTCGAGAAAATCCTTGAGATGAACAAGTTCGAAACCAAGATGTTTTACTACCTTGTCTTGCGAGAATGACATAATGTTGTGGCATTATAGGTTAGGCCATCCAGTTTTAATTACTTGAAATATTTGTTTCCAAATCTTTTAAAAATAAAGACATTTCATCTTTTTGTTGTGAAGTTTGTGAGTTGGCAAAACATCATAGATCTGTTTATCCTTCTTTGAAGTATATGCCATCAAAACCTTTTTCACTCGTGCATAGTGATATTTGGGGTCCTTCAAGGGTAAAAATTGCCTCAGTTCTAGATGGTTCATCACATTCATTGATGATCACACTAGAGTCACATGGATTTATCTTCTAAAGGAAAAATCCGAGGCTTCAAATGATGGAAAATATTACGTAAGTATGGATGTCACTTTTTTTGAAAAACAACCTTTTTTTGAAAAAAACTCAATTCGGGGAGAATGATTAAGCGAGTTTTTGGGAACAAATATCTTTGCCAAAATCGGTTGAAAATAGTTCGGTGGAATCAATTATTTCGTAACTAATCCTAGGATTTCACAACCTATAAATTCACAACCTCGTGAGACCCAGGCGAGAAAACAACGTTACACTCAAGCTCATTCGAGATCACACGATGTTCTACAAACACAATCATGGTAAAATTGCTATTTTAATTGTGTATGTAGATGACATTGTGATGACGAGAGATGACATAGTAGAGTTGGAGTCACCGAAGAACTTCTTATCCAACCAGTTTGAAGTCAAAGATCTAGGACAGCTCAAATATTTTCTTGGAATGGAGGTGGCTAGATCCTCAAAAGGAATAGTTATCTCACAAAGAAAATATGTTCTTGATCTCTTGAAAGAGACTCGGATTACTCGGATGTAAACCAAAGTGGCAACTCCCGTCGATCCGAATCGAAACTCGAAAAAGAAAGATGGTCCGAGGTTGTGGACAAGAACCCATCGAAGGCTGGTGGGGAAGCTAATTTATTTGGCGCATACAAGGCCGAGATATTGCGTTTGCGATAAGCTTGGTTAGTCGGTTTATGCATTGTCCATCGAAAAACACTACAAGGTTGTACATCGAATTCTTCATTACTTGAAAGGAAGCCCTGTGTAAAGGAATTATGTTTTCAAAGAATGGGAGCCGAAGAGTGGAGATCTTCACCGACGCCGATTGGGGCGGAAGTTCTACAGACTGGGAGATAATAGATCGACATTTCATCAAGAGAAAGCGGAAAACGGCGATATATGCATACCGTTTGTTCCATCATCGAGCGGCTACTCGATGTTCTTACTAAGGGACTTTTTCGATAAGTTCGAAGGGTTTCTATCCAAGTCGGGAATGATCGATATCTATTCTCCGAACTTGAGGAGGGGAGAGGTGACGAGAATATTAACATAATTATTAGGATTGTTATTTAGTATATTTATTTTATTTGAATTAGAAGTAATTGTAGGATGCATTTGAATTCCTAAATATGCTAATTTTACATGAAATAATTTGAATAAAAATGGTGAATCAATTAGGATCAAAATTAGTTAGGAATTAGAATTAGGAATTAGAACACCCTAATTTTAATTCCATCCCTTCACCAAACATAGGAATTAACTTAATTTCAATTCCAATTTAAATTTCCCACATACCAAACATACGAATTAACCCAATTCCAATTCCTAGCTCTTAATTCCTACCAACCAAACACCCCCATGATAAAATCTCCTTTAAAGCACCTTAGTTCAGTAATCAACTAACCAATTTTCCAGGTACAAGCTTCACAACAGTATTTAAGATCGAAGAACATCTTTGATTATATGTGGCCACTAAGGATCAATGAGTACAAGCACAAGAAGAAAAGGAGGCCTCTAAGACTAGAGAAAATACAAACTTAGACTAACAAAAAAGGAGACCTAAAAAGGCAAGCCAAAACTGGGCAGACCACTGGGGATCTTGGAAACAAAGAAAAAATGAAAGAAGAATACCCACATCGACTATTTGAGAAGAATGACAAAGACTTATAAACTCCAAAGTGACCAGATATTTTTGGAAAACACCCACACTCAATCTAAAGCCCAAACATTACAAGTAGTGTCTCCACACATTTTCAAGACTTCGACTGGGTCTAACACAAAAAATTAACAATTGTAAATAGAATTTAGCAAAGGAATGACATCAAAGTTTCTTGCCTGTAGTTTAGTTTCTTGCAAGCACAAGACGTCGAAGTTCTCCTTCTGAGCAAAACCGAAGAAACGATCTGCTTTCAGCAACGCTTTTAACCCATTAACATTCCAAGAGATCAGTTTCAAAGATTTTGTACCATCAGCAAGCGGTGGAGTCCTCATAGTTTTAGGATTATAGGGTATCCACCCTTGCTGTGGCTTCTTGTGTGCCAGCATTGTCCAAGGTTCAATAGGTTCACTAATCAATCCAGCTCCATTTGCAGCTATAACCTCTTCCTTCACCTCTACAATGTGGGAAGATCCACATCTCTTGGCAGGAGGCAGCTTAGTTTCTAGGCATCATTAACCATAAAATGAAAATATTAAATTCGGACCAGTTGCAAATTAAAATGTTAGGCATAACAAAATGAATAAATGGGGCTACACAATTGTGTAAGCATAGATGTTAACCAAAATTGACATATCCAACTGCATTTGCTCTAATTTTCGCTGCACATTGCATTCTATGCATGGATAGCTAAAATGATTAAGTGGGCAATGCAAAAGGCAAAGCTGACTTTCTTTGATTGTCATTCCATGCTTTGTAACATCAACTTCGAGGACATGCATTGCAAACAAGATGAATTTAATGAGGCAAGTATAGCAAATGTTTTTTAAAGATCTGATGCTAAACTCTTCTTTGATCATTGCAGTTCTCTTGACTTTTTATGGAATGACAGTCTTGATCATTGCACATGTTTTGGCAACAAGGTGGTGGTCACACACAGTTCATCACAGGCTCCTATATGTCAAAAAGGGAAGCTTAAACCTTAGAGAAACTATGCGTTCATAAAGTTTGCAAATTCCCACTTTTTGGGACGCAACTCTCTACTTAATCGACGAAACCTATTAGAGTACCATGTTAGACTTTATTGTGAGTTAGTGGCTCACTCTTAAAGTCTAACAATATCATAAATTGGAAGATGGCCATTTAATTATAACTTCATTGGCCATACTTCCTTATCCAAGCTTATGCCTCAATCCCAACGATGGAAAAAGGACAGATTAAGCACAGGCCAAGGCTAAGCTTTAAACCCTTTTTTATAGTTCATTCCATCAAGAGGAAATTTTAAAAAACAGTTCGTTCTTTGATATTCAATGGCAAAGTAATGGTCTTATTTAAGACCTTAATCAAATGTAATTGATGGAAGATTAAGAGTGAGCCACTAACTCACAGTAAAGTCTCCTACCAATCAACAACAACATAGCCTCAATCCCAAATTAGTTGTTGTCAGCTACATGGATCAAACTCTTCCATTACTCTTAATTTATTGCAATTGATGGTGTGCTTTCCAAATCATTTCAATTCCTTCTAATTAATGCGCCCCAAGTTAGCTTCGGCCTACCCCTACCTCTTTGAATTTCTTCAGTTTCTAATGAATCGAGTTTTCTAGTGGGGGCATTTGTAGGCCTCTTTGGAGGTGTCCAACCATCGCAACCGCCCTTCCCTAATCTTTGTGTCAATTGGTGCTACTTCTAAGTTCATTTATGAAATGTTGTATTTCTCATTAAAGTAACAAACCTATAAAATTAAATATATATATATATAAAAATATAAAAAAATTAAAAAAAAACCTACAAAGTACCAAATGAGATGTTGTATCATTAGACAATACAAAAATCAAGGTACAAAAGGGAAAAGTCTCAAAGATGCAACTGGAAAACTATCAAAACCATAATAAGCAAATAGAAAGATAGTTTTCAAATTTTAATATAAAAAATAGCATAGCTATGCTATCTTGATTGCATAATATCAAGAATCACAAGGTGCTTAGGCGATCCAGAAGAGACAATAAAAGTATTTATTTAAAGGTTCCCAAATATTTAATTATTTATTTATAGGTCCTTATGCAACAACGTTAAATCGAGTACATTGGAGAGTTTGATCTATCTAGTCAACCCCAAATAATTTAAGATTGAGGCTTTGTTGTTGATGTTGTTATCGTTGTTGTTTTGTCCTTATGCAACACTAATTGTTTGAAAAGGCCTCAATCTAAAAACTTGACATGATAGAAATTGAAGGAATTCAATGGTATATGGGTTGATCGAAGATAACTTAGGATGTTTTATTAGTAAGGATTTAAATGATGATGAAATCAAACCAACAACTGCCTTAGATTGAGTTGACTGGAAGCATTTGAGCCATGTAGCTGACTCCTACAAATTTGGTATTGAGACTTGGTTAATGTATGTAACAAAAACAAAAATCACCAAAACAAAGCCTCAATCCTAAATGGTTAATGTATGTAACACTAATCATTTATTGGTCGTTGTCATCCATGTTCAATATACATTTTAAAAGTACTAATGAGCCTTTGGAAATATCAACAGTAAAGACATACAAAATATTAACTTACAATTTGCTCAGTTTGAGAGAGGATTTAAGCGATTATTAAAAGCACGCAGCAACAACAACAATAACAAAGCCTCGATCCCAAATTGAAGTTTACATGGATCAAACTCTTTCATTGCACTTGATTTAGTGCACTTAAAGCATGCTTTCTACATCCTTTAAATCCTTCCTAATCAATGCGCTCTAACTTAGCTTAAGTATACCCAGAGATCGTCAAATTTCTTTAGTTTCTATTGAGTCGAGTTCACTAAGAAGGACATTTGTAGGCCGTCTTTGGAGATGTCAAAACTCCAAACCACTTAAATCGCCCTTCCCTAATTTTTGTGTCGAGATGCTACTCATATTTTTCTTTGAGTTTCTGTATTTTTTATTCTATCTTTACGAGTTTCACCACACATCCACCTAAGCATCCTCATCAATGTTGCACCATCATTAATATTAAATCAAAGCTGAGTGAAAACGTTAATCCATATAGTTGATCTAAACTAATTCGGGGTTGAGAATTTATTGTTGTTGCATAATCAAACCCATCTATCGTGTTACTTAGCAATCTAATCCTTGTACGAATAATAATACAAATAATATTTTTTTGTACGCAGAACTATGCACTTGCACTTGTGGTGAGGTAAATATCACAACAAATGTGCATATACGTGTCACGTGTCACGTGCATCCTATCTCTTTCAAGAATATGCCAAGTCATGTTTTATTCCCTAACCAAAATTTACTTAGTGATTATCCTCTTCATTTTGTCAATTTATTCCAATAATAAAAATAAAAAATGGTTTTTTACACAATAACTCAAAAATGTTTAATTTACAAGACACTAGAAGTTTAGTGGTTAGCAGCTTTGGTCCTTACAGTAGAATCAATAAAACTAAGATCATTGGATCATTTGTTTTCAGTGAAAACAAAAACCACATTAAATGATAACACATAAGCATCTTAGGGAAAGCATAACTCTAACTTGCAACATAGATGGATCAATGCCTACCCAGAGTGTCATGCAGTTTTGTTGAGAGCTTTTCTTTGGTAATGACAGCTCCAGGATCGTCAACAATACTATCTATCATGGATGGCTTCCCCCTTCTCCTTTTCTGCCCTATTTCTATAACTTCTGAGACCATTGCAGTTTTTTCAATAGAAACTTCAGCACAAGAATGTGTTGCATCCCTTGGTGAAGAAGATTGTTCAAGATTAATTGACTTGATCTCTGAGGGAACATGTCCCATACTTTCTATAAAACATTTTGACCAAAGAAATATTATTAAATACATAGCTAATTTCATGTTAAGTACAGTGAATTTCCACCCAGGAGTAAAATGGATACCATTTTTCTCATCTTCCAAAAAGCATTTCAAAGTTGAGACAAGATCGTTCTTGGACCCTCTAGCTGGGATCCCAAAATTTCTGAAAACCAATAAAAGAAAAAAATTAAACTTTCTAGTAGTCTAAAGAGTTTGAAAACTTCGTCAGTCAAGTACACAGCTCTTTTGAATATCAACGTGCAAGAATAAAATACTTAATACATATAATGAGGCAGAGAATTGTAACAACTTTGGATCTCTCACCCTCACAGTTAGGCAATGTTGACTTGAAGTCACAAGTATGAAATTTCATAGTGAGGTATAGTTTCTAGATATACCAACAAACCATAAATTAAATTTCACAAGCACCCATTTAAGTAAACCAATTCTCCTTCATCGAAGGTTCACCTACTTATTTTTGCAATTTTTTCCAACTCTCTCAACTGTGTCAATTCCCTCAATCCGAACTCAACGACAAACTATTCTTCCCCACAACTCTCTTTGAAAAACATGGGCAAATTAATCTAAACTAAGAATTTAAAGCAAGCTCTCCATTCCCTCAAATCCCGAAGTGCAATTTTTTAAATCAATTACCAACATAAAATCTTACAAGAACTCGAAACCTAATCTATTTTCCATTATGCATACTTGAATTCAGACATCAATCAAAACAATGCACAAAGACTAAAAATTCAAACATTTTCGCTTACTTCGCCACTAATCTCAGCTGCCTCACAGTCATTGCTTGGATTCTACCAATGTCACTCTTCAAACTTTGAATATCAACACCATCATCCAGCTACACAAACAAAACCTATTCAATTCAAAACCCTAGAAACCAAAATGACTCACACAAGTAAGAAAAAACAAAACCTTTTCTCCTCCTTTGCTGGTGTCGCCATTGGAGCTGGAAATTGAAGAAGACGCCGCAGCAATTCTAGGTCTCCCCATTTGGATTGCGAACCTTCTGGGCTGATTTTGAAAAGTATGAGAGTGGAAATCGAGAACAGCGACTGCAACGATGAGAAGATGAAAGAAGAGTTGAGAATTTGAGTACCAAAGATAGGGCTTTGAGTGGAAACCCTAATGCGTGCGCGCGAGATTGGTTGGAGAATGCGCAGGTTCCCATCATCGCACCGCCATTTCTGTGATTTCAGTCGCTCCCGCCGTTACCAATTACTAGACACTGATTGATTGTGGGTAGGGGTGCACACGGATTGCACTAATCCGTGGATCCGGTCCAATTTAAATCAATTATTACTAATTGGATCAATTTTTTGATCTCTTAGACTGGCTTGGATTGAAAATCACTAATCCGGCTAGACTGGATCGAATTACGGATCCTACATTAAAAAACTGCGGATCCAATCCGTTTAGCACATCAACACATACATATTTCATCATATGTACTATAATAGCTTAATTAGCATCAACTCAAACTATTAACTCTAAACTATAATATCTAAAAGATTATACTTATTTTTAACTCTTTTATTATACTTTCGACCTTTTTATTGTAAGTTGTGTATGTTCAACGTACACTTTTTTTGTTCTTTTGTGAGTGTGTATGGTAAAGATTTGTGGATGACACGTTTATTTATGTAGAAACTTATATTTGGAAGGTTATTGTGATAACAATTTTGTGGGAAATATGCTGTATATAGATTTGTGGAATGTATGTTATAAATTTGTCATTCATGAGATATATAATTCTTGTGATTTATTTGATTAAGTTTAATTTCATAAATTTTGGATAGAAAAACGTCAATCCGTGGAATTTGATCCAATCCAGTCTGCATTTTGCAAATTAGATTGAGTTGGTTTGATGAATTATTTAGACTGAATTGGATTATAATTTTTCAATCCGCAATAATTGGATTGGATTGCAGATTGACCCTAATTGGACTGTATCCAATCCGTGTGCACCCATAATTGTGGGGTTTTGTGGGTTTCCCATAGGTATCCGAATGAAAATGATAATTTAACCCACTCTAAACGCACAATAAGGGACTCAAGAAGGAGTCATAAATGCGCTTAAAGTATGAGTTGAAAGTAGATCATTTTATTATTTTTTTATTCGAATTATGTAACTACTTTGGCTCGTCTCGACTAGCGTATTATGCCGTATAATTGGGAGGAGCTCTCATATCTCCAATTCATTACACCAAAATAATACAACTTTTACACAATTTTAATACAAAAAATATAAAATTATTATTCTCATCTTCAACCCAATTATACTAATTATTTCACATTTTACATTATTTTCTTACGGCTTTATTTAATATTTTTATTTTCTTTTATCAAAAAAATAATAATTAAGCAAATCTTGTGTTTTTTAAGCAAATCTTATAAATGTGTGTGTTTAACCGAAAAACAAAACGACAAAAAAAAGACAAAAGAAAAAATGGAAATCCCGATATCAAATCCACGAAATCCTCCAACCATCGAATTGCTTAGCTTGAAAATACCTCAAAATCCACTAAAATAGAAATAATTTAGGAAAATGATAATCTAACATTTTAGGAGACATATATTTGCTATACAATAGTGTAGATTTAATTAAAATTCGTGGAGTCCACACATCCCAATCAAATCTAAACAATTGTGTAACAAATGTACATCTCCTAGAATGTTAGATTATTATCTTCCAATAATTTATGATTTAACGCATGGATCCACTAGGCACCAATTTGTCTCATTGCTACAGTAAGGGGCTATATGGCATTTTAGTGCCCAGTTTTTGCTCCAATCCAGCAGAGATGTCCTACCGTTGGCATTTCCAGTTCTATGAACTCAAACTTGAGAATCGGGTGGTTTTAAGGGCTTGTCATTCAAAGCTCTAGTAAACTTAAAATTTCAGTTTTGTATTATGCTTCTAAGACTATATAATCATTTTATGTCTTAGTCATACAATGGAATATTTCATTTTGGTGGCATTCATGAACTTGATAACACCCTCATCTAAATACTTCTTTCAAATCCACTCGTTGATACCAGTGAAAATTCTCTCAAATTGAATTGCATTTTAACCCCTGCTACAAGAGGTGTATCACCTGGTCCATGAGGCAAGGCACTTAATTCCGATTAAAGAAAGTATCACTTTCAAGCCACATTAGGAAGTTTAGCACATAAAAAGTCCGGCAATGCCCAAGCGTGGACTTGAAAAAACGATCAACATTGTATACCACGTAGAAAAAAAAAAAAAGGAAAACACTAAGTGCCCCAACATAGACATGCGTGTGTTAATTGTCATTGATCCGCCTCGAAATACATGTACAAGGCATATCGGACGAGCGCGAACACACTCGTGCCCTTTGCACATGTCCGTGTTGAGGTATTTTAGCATTTTCCTAATCTTATTTACTGATTATGTGAATGGTTACTTTCTGAGAATTATGTTAGGGGACAAGTCGCCCCACCTAACGTTTGTTTGAAGTGTCAGATTCAGCTGTTGTTTCAGTCACATTCGAAAATGAGTGTACCAACCTAATCATCTGTTTTCTAGCTACCGGTATCTTTGATAAATGGATTATGACCTTCGAAGTTTAGAGAAGAAGCGCGAGAGAGTGCAAAGCTTAGCACCTCCAGTAAAAGCTTGTGATGCCATGAAAAAGGAAAGCCAGGATTGCAGAGGGGATAGGGATAGGCTTCAAGTCAATTATTCCATGGAGATTCCCATCTCATCATGCAAAGCTGCACTGTCTTGTCTAAGGGTCGTTGTCCTTAGGGTTGGAACTGCACTCTGGTAGTGCGTGATTTGGAATTTAGTTCCGCAAGCTTCAATGTTATATAATATATAGTTGTAATAGATTGACTTGCCCACAAGGGCTAAAAACATCAACACAATCTCTTTGACAAAAATAAATAAATAAATAAAAAAAAGTACCCATTTTTCATAGCATTATTTTCTCTTAAAACCTATGCATCTGTGCTTAAGAAATAGGGCACGTCCATAGGGCATGCGCGTGTTCGAGCTCCTCCAATACGCCTCATACACATATCTCGAGGAGATCTACGGTGCTTAACACGCCTGTGTCCCTGTTGGGGCAGTATTGTGTTTTCCATAAGGTTATACCAATAATCAATGAATCAATGAGAAAAACTCTTCCAATTGGCTTTCATTGAGTACAACACCGTATTTTCCAGAGAAGATCTTGTCTACCAAATCGCGTCCAACGTTTCTCACATCTCCCTCACCAAATTTAATGTATTCATCCAAGTTGTGCACTGTTCCATCTGCAAGAACAGAAGAAGAATTAAGAAATTCAGGCCCCAATGGATAATTGAAAAGGCAGATTGCATCTGCAATGGTCAGATGGGAATATAATAAACAACACAATAGACAAATTCTCTTCTCGTTGATGAAAAACTTATTTAAAGTAGAACCTTTTTACAATTGAAAACACATGAAATATAATCAGTAAGTTTACGATCCTTGGATCTAAATCCTTCTCCTTGGACAAACAATTTCGGACACGAATAGATCAGCAACTTAGTTTCTTTTCTTTTATTATCAACCCCTTAATGAAGCACAAGATAACGCCAAGGTTTCTCCATCGGGGGAAGACTCAAATTCAAAAATTGTTTTTACATGCTTACCTTCAGAAAATATCGGGACATAAGTCGGAGGTTGAGCAATCCATTCCCCCAACGAGTCCTTCATGTGTCTTCTATCCGAGGCAAAGAAACGGAGGAAAAGTGGGGCATGCACCACTCGGAAAAACCTGACCATTAAAATGAATATGAATGATGGACAATACTTATGTTAACTGAAAATTTGACTGAAGAAGGCTCCAAAAAGAGACCTCGCAATAATCAGACTTTGGAAACAAAGTTTCATCATTCAAAAATAAGATATGCCAACCCAATGACAATAACTTCTAGAATTTGGAACTTCATCAGATCTGTTCATTGTTGGCCTCTTGAATGTCTCTCTATCAACTCAAGTATATGACAAAATTAGCACTCTGCCTTAATATCCTATGAAGTACGTCAGAAATATCAGTTTTCAGCATTTTGAAACTTCAATATCACCATGAGTGGCGAGGTTCTTTTCATGTTCAATGGGTGCCATTACCTGAGAAGGACGTGCATTTACAGACCGTTAAATCAGATATTGAAAGAGTAGCCCATAATTGATTAAACGATCACAAGGTCTCTATATGGTTCTCAAGTATCAACCACTGTTGCTTACAAGTGTGTAAGACAAAATTATTTATACTTAATGCATTTGGAAGAAAATATTCACTTGAACAGCCGTGCATATCATAAGTGAGCATTTGTAAGGACCTAACAGCTAATGTAGCAGTTTAAAAGTGCTAACCTTCGGAACTCTGGGTAAAGCTGCAATGATGACTGAAGCGCTTCTGAGATGTATTGGGATAAAGAGGAAGGAAAAGGAAGATCAGAATCCAGATCCCATACCCGACTAGAAGTTTTCCCATCCACATTTTTCTGTACTTTCCATAGTGAGGTTCACAATGCAACAGTAAGGAACTAATTTAGAGTAATCTATCTAATTCCGATAATTTCAGACAAAGCAATCACCTGAATACAAACAACATGATAATCCCAGATAATAAACCCATCAACTTGTTTGCTAGCCTTTTGGTGCCAGAGGGGAACCTGCACAAACACATTTTACAAGCATCAAAATTTAAACTCCATGGATCTAACAATAGCACATCGTCACCAACATTAAGCTTCAATTAATGCAAACAGGTCGACGGAAAAGGGCCACTGTGTCCCTCTAGCAGAACTATAAAATAGTTGGATTATAATTTTATCCCCGTTACTTTGAAAAATATGTATTTGATACTACCAAATCTTGCGTGAGATCTATTTTTTTGGGCAAGAGAAAGAGTTTCCATTATGTGAAACTAAGGAAACTAATTTGCAAAAAGTGCAAGTAACCAAAAAAAATAAATTGTGAATTTTGACACAGTAGGATTCATTCCATAAATCCAGACGACACAAAATAAAAGTCAAAAGTCAAAACCATGCTTTCTGATATAACAACAAAGCCTCAATCCCAAATTAGTTGAGGTCAGCACATGGATCAAACTTTCTATTGTGCTTGATTTAATGCAATTGATAGGATGCAATCCTTTAAATCCCTCCTAATCAATGTGACTCAAGTTAGCTTAGGCTCTCCCAGAGACAGCCCCAATTTCCAAAACCAGAGTCGTCCAGCCTAAACCATCACCAAACCCCTCGAGATAACTCAACGAGTCGGGTGATGATCTAGTAAGCCTTAACTTGTGGAAATATAACAAGACAATCTACAAATGGACTTCTAAAACATATAATGGTACGGAATAAAAGTCTTTTGAGTCTATTAGGTGCGAAAACATAAGTAGAAGTCTTACAAACCAACTAAACAAGTCTTTTAGACCTTTCATCCAACTTTTAGAGTTCATCTATTTTCAAGATCATTTGCAAAACTTGAAAGAAATGAGTAAGCTCTCTTTGAGGCATTTTGTCAAATACATTGTATGCAAAGAAATTGAGTAAATCAAGTTTGAGTCACATTCAAAACTTAAGTTCCATGTGGATTCAAGCGAAATCATCAAGAATAACCAATTTGAAATCCGATCAAACCAAAAGTTGAGTTCCAAGCTTCACAACAAAGTGTGAAAAATACACAATAAGAAACTATTTGAGACCAAAACCATGAAGATAAAACCAAAAATTTACAACAAAGACATGTATTCATCAAGATTTTGGGCTAAAACATGAAAACAAACCCCAAACTCATACATGCACCCATAGTAATGATCAAATTGACGATTGAGTGTGTAAATCTTTTGAAAATCAAGCTTGAAACATTAGCTTAACATCAAATCTGAAAATTACATCCCTTTTCAATAATTAGTTCAAGCTTAACAAATTAGTTTAGGATTCTTACCAAGCTTGAGTGAGTGTTAATGTTGATTCCCTCCACCACTAACTCCACCACTAATTCCACCACCTCCACTAGTCTCCTAGGGTTGCATCTCCTATCACTTGTTATTTAGTTTGGGAAGACAAGAAGTGGCTACAAAGTTATAAGGAGTATTTATACCTAGGTTATAAAGCTAGAGTTTTGAGAGCATTCATTTCCACCCTTGATCTTTCCCATTTCATTTAAGTTATAAGACCATTTCAATGGTCATCCTTTAATCCATCATTTTGTTCTTCCATTTAATTACCAAAATATCACTATGTGTTATTTAGTTCATTTAAACTAACCAATTTGGTGTTTTATGCTTACTTTGGCCTACTTAACCACTCATGTCTACTAATTAACACAATACACACAATAATACACAAATACCATGTATATTTAACAAAATACCTCCCAACACTAGGAAATATTAATAGATTTGAGATTTGGAGTGTTGCAACATTTTCAATTTTAGGAAGTTTCGTCCTCGAAACTAAAATTAAATCGTACCTTGAGGTTCGAAGAGATAAGGAAAATGTTCCATCATATAATCCTCTCACTCCCAAGTTAGCTCCTCTTCCCCATGAAATTGCCACCACACCTTTACTAGCGGGGGGGTATCCCTGTTGCGAAGCTTCTGAACTTTTCTGCAAAGAAGTTGGATTGGTTGTTCCTCATAAGACATCTTCTCTTAGGTCAACCTAACTCCAATCAATAGATGGTGTATGTTTTGTTGGCGTCTTCCGTAACATGGATACATGGAACACGTTGTGGACTCCGCTAGTTAAAGTGGCAAAGCTAACTTATAGGCAACCGGTCCCACTTGTTCGGTCACTACAAATGGCCCGATGTACCTAGGAGCAAGCTTTCCTTTTAGCCCAAATCTATTATGTCCCTTCATTGTGACATTTTGAATAACACATGGTCTTAATAAGCACATCCCTATGATCCTAATCAGCATACTTGCTTTGTTTTTCTTGTGCGGTCTGTAGTCATTGCCTAATCTGTTTAATCCTCTCGGTATGAACTTGGACAATATCACATCTTATCAACATTGCGTCACCAACCTCTGCCTAACAAACCAAAGACCTACGAGGCTTCCCATAAAGCGCCTCAAATGGTGTCATACTGAGACTCGATTGAAAACTATTGTTGTAGGCAAACTCGCATAACGGTAAGTAGTTCTCCCAACTCTTGTTGAAGTCCAATAAACAAGTCTAAGCATATTCTCCAGAATCTGGATAAGTCTCTCGTCTGGACATCTGACTGAGGATGAAAAGCAATGTTGAGATGAGCTTGGTTCCCATCCAGATCTGTAAACTCTCCCAAAACTTGGAAGTAAATCGTAGATCTCAATCCGAAACAATAGACACCGGGACATCATGTAGCCTCAAGATCTCATCAAGATATTTCCCGCTTAGCTTGTCCACAAGATCTCCCATGGAAATAAGAATGAAATGTGCAAACATAGTCAAATGATCTACAATCACCCAAACCACATCATGTTTCTTCTTTGTCGTCGGCAATCCAGTCACATGAAGTCCATGGATATGTGCTCTCACTTCCACTCCGAAATGGGTAAAGGTTGTAACATCCCTCCGAGCTTTTGATGGTCTGTTTTTACTTGCTTACAAGTCAAGCATTCTTGAACGTATTTTAACATCTGCCTTCATCCCCGGCCACCAATACATTCGTTTTATGTCATGGTACATTTTTGTGTTTCCCCGGTTCATGAAGTAAATCCTCGTGCAACTTTGCATGCAATGGTATCCATAGCTATCCCTGAATCTTAGTGCCCCATCTGTCGAAAGCTTCCAATCTGGAAAATCTTCACTGTCGGCCTGTGATATGTACTTTTCATACTCTAAATCAACTCTCTGACATTCCACTACTCCGAAACAGCCTTTGGCTCTGCTCTCATCTCAACTCTTACTGAGGAACCTGGAACATCAAACTCTCCCGCGGGTAACTCATGTATACAAATCACTGCGAGACCTCCTCGAGCAATCTATACTTGTAACGACTCGTATCCTAAACTAGTGATTAATGTTAATCCAAATCCTAATTAACCCGAGTTAGTCTCGACTTGCCTCGATTAGCGTGTACATGGATTTGTGTGATGTATTGTGTTTGTTTGGACTTATTATTATTTATGGAAAATAATTGGATTAATAGCCTATAATCGAATAAAATGATAAATTATGGAATGCCTAAATATCATGTGTGGTTGGCGCGTACTGCGAACTTATAGGCGTAATTATAGGCGTATCTGCATATATATATAAATGAAAATAAATAATAAATTGGTGGGCGTCAAGTGATACGTGGGGTCGTGGGTGACACGCGTGGGTCGTACGATAGTGTGCACGCCCGAGTGATTTCGTTGGTGCACTCAGATAAATTATAGGCTCGAAAATACAATTGTATATATATATATATATATATATATATATAAATAAAAAAATAATAGGAAAAGAGCAAAGATGGCATTGGCTTTGTTAAGAAATGGATAAGGAGAGAAGGGTATTTTGGTAATTTGGCTACCCTTTTGTTATAAAATCAACAAATCACCACCACCACCCAAAGTTGTCAACTCGGAATCAAATCGTAAAATCGGTTTTGTGGATTTTTGAATCGAATCGTAAATCGTAAGATTTTTTTGATTCTTTCGAAACACTTTTAAATGACTTTAAATATACATATAAACTTATCATATTGATTTATAAGTGAAAAGAAACTCCATAAATCATAAATTTCATGAATTTCCATACAAAAAGTCATAAACTTAGCAAAAAATCTATATGTGATCTATTTTTTTATTCATTGAAAGTTCTCTTTTGTGTACAGATGGATGAGGTGTTGACCCTTGACATCTATCATGGAAGCAAGTCAACAACAATATCATTTGGGTCCTTATAGACAAGCAGCGATTCATCGCTATTAGCATCCAATATGTTGGTGGTGTTGAACTTAAATGTTGTTCTATAAGAAGTTAAGAACCAAGTTGTAATGTTGTACTTGTACTCATATATTGTAAATTCATTAAGCATGTAAATGCAAACTATTTTGAGCATTTTTGGCTCCAAAAATTCAATATTGTTCCATAACTTTTATTATGGCATTGCATAATGCATATTACTTCAGTAAACAAAAGAGGAAACACATGTTTCTAAATCCACAAAAAATCTCCTCTTCAACCCTCAATCATCATCCAAATCTTCATCTTCATCCTCTCCATACCCTCGAGGTCCTCCAAATTGCATTTCTTCATCTTCATCCTCTTCATAGTATCCCTCTTCTTCTTCATCTCTTTCAGAATCTTCACTAAGGTCTTCCTCTTCATCACGCAATATTCCTTTGCCTTTGCCACTCGAAGCTACATAACGATAGTCATTTGGACCTAAAAATTGACCGTAAGACATTAATATATTACTCATATTAGTCTAACTTCTCATAAAATCAAGAATTATCATTGCTTCAAATAATCATTGAAAGAAGTACCTCTTTTTCCTGTGTTTACTTGTGGAATCTCTTCTTCAACGCAATCCCCCAATTCCAACCATGAAATGTCACTTGGAAGTGCCGGACTTTCTTTCTCAGTAATCCATTCATCATTAGACTCCATGTCAGATAAGGAAATTGGATCATGATTTAATCCTTTTTCCATCCTACATTCCTTATGCATATGAAGTTGGAGATTGTAGTTGACAAACACAAGCGCATTCAATCTTTTTTGTTGCAATCTATTGCGCTTCTTTCCATGAATCTACAACGACAAAGATAATAACGAAATAAAAAAATACATTCACATTTTCACTTAACTAATAAACTTAATTTCAGTGAATTAAGTGATTAGGTAACTCTTACATGCTGAAATGTGCTCCAATTGCGCTCACAACCGGAGAAAGTGCAAGTAAGATTTAAGACTTTGATAGCTATACGTTGCAGATTCGGAGTCGAATCTCCAAAACTATCCCACCAATCAGCTGCAATTTTGGGTATCAAATAACTATATAAAGATTAGAGTACATAAGCATTAGCAAATGAACTTATTAATTTAATAATAAATTTAAAAGTTTAAACAACTTATCCAACCTGGTTGCTTTTTGACCATTGTTAGCTTTGCAATCTCTCTTGAAAACATGCCTTCAACTTTTCTGAACATTGTAATTTCTTCATCAACCACCACTCGTTCTGCAACAGTGGGAACCATTTTATCCAAAGTATCATACAATCCTTCCTTGACTTCGTCCATTTGACATTCAAGATTGTATTGGAAACGTGGGTTGAAGAAAAATCCAGCAGCATGCAAAGGCCGATGCAACTGTTTGTCCCATCGCTCATCAATTATATTCCAAATTGGCACATATCTTCTTTCCACATGGCCCAAATTCTTAGCAATGGTTTCTTTCGCACGATCCATAGCCTCATAAACACATCTCATAGGAGGTTTAGCATCATAATCCACCAATCTTAGCACCTTCACAAGTGGCATGGTGCATTTCAAACAATACTTAAGGGAGTTCCAAAATTTAGAATCAGCTAAAATTAAGTCTCGAACTTCTAACCCTTCTTTTTTCTTTGCATATTGCGATGTTTGCCATTCTTCTGATGCAAATAAGGCCACTAACCCTTTATGTTGTTCAATCACACTTCTCATTGTCAAATAACAAGTGGCAAAACGTGTGACTGCATGCCTCACCAATTCTCTACCTTTGGTGAACTTCTTCATCAACTGCAAAACCCAACTATGATTGTAGATGTAGACCGTGAGCTTCTTACATTTTTTGATCACCGCTTTGTGTATAGGCATCTCCCCAATATTCTCCAACATTAAGTCAATACAATGAGCAGCGCATGGTGTCCAAAATATGTGTTTCCTCTTCTCCATCAACCTCTTTCCCGCATTGACATAGTTTCTTTCCCCATCAGTGATAACATGAATGACATTCTCTTCCCCAACTTCTTCAACTACTTCATCCAATAAAGTAAACAAAAGTTTTGCGTTCTTCACCACTTCTGTAGCATCGACAAACTTGATAAAAATAGTTCCTTTGGGGCTATTCACCAAAAAGTTAAGCAATGTCCGACCTGCTATATCGGTCCAACCGTCAGACATTATAGTGCACCCTGTTTTCTTCCACTCATCTCAAAAATCTTGCGTTATGTCATTGACGTACGCCACCTCTTTTTTCAAAAGAGGAACCATCAACTCATGATAACTTGGTGGCTTAAATCCCGGCCCAAATTTGGTGAGACATTGAACCATGTCTTTAAAGAAAAAGTCCTTTGCCACATTAAATGCAATATTGTTACAATAAAAGAATCTTGCAATCTTCCTTATAGCCTTTTCTCTCTCCTCTTTCTTCCAATGCTCATTTAGAGTTGTTTGGTTGGCCTTTTTACTAAATATTTTATCAATAATTTCATGATTTCCACCTCGATTACCAACACTTCCACCACCCACATGATCTCTTTTAGGAGGTTGAGGAGCATTGACATCAATGAAGTTATCTTCATCATTCCCTCCCAAATCAAACATCTCATCATTTTGTTTAGCCTTCTCATTTTCCTTATCCTTCTACATCTTATCGAATACTGCAATGACATTATCGGGCACTTTGGAGCAAAGTTCGGCATCCTTTCGAGTCCTTGCCAAGTGATGTTTCATTCTATACACCCCACCATGGAACTTCTCACCACAATAGTTGCACTTCAAGTAAGTTTTGTTGGGTGGTTCGACCATTGTGCAATGATCCCAAGTTATGTCATCCTTTCTAACTTTATATCTCCCCATTGCAACTTAACTTGAAAAGAAACCCTATAAAAGTATAGCAAGTCGCGACTTAGCAAGCAAAATAAGTAAATAACACGAATCATATTTCATATTTCATAATTTTGCTTTTGCATAGCCTCAATCCCAAATACATAGCAATATAGCATCAAAAAAATTATCAAATACATAGCCTCAATCTCAAATACATAGCCTTACTCAAATTACTCAATAAATACATAGCTTCAACAACAACAACATAGCCCCTCACTCAATAACAACAACATAGCCTCAATCCCAACTCCCAACTCCCAACTCCCAACTCCCAACTCCCAACTACTTGAATAGTTGAATTGAATAAAGAAGTAGAAAAAGAAGAAAAACAAACCACAATAAATACATAGCATCATTAAATACATAGCCCAATCGATCGCAAGATTCCCAAGAATCCCAACAAGGCAACAAGCATAAGTGCACAAAAATCTAGGGTTTGAGAATCTTGACCAAAAAGAAAGAGACAAAAAGATAGGGGCAAGAGATTTCCTCAAATCAAGTGAAAAAGAACGAAAAAGCAATAAAGATCTAGAGTTTGGTCCCCACTTACCTTGAAGTTGAAGCTTGGAGTCTTGGAGTTGAAGAAGAAGAGAGCAAAGTGGCAAGAAAGCTTTGTTTTTATGTTTTGAAGCCTTGAAGCTAGTCCCCCTCTCTTAAATATACTATGTGCACCGAAAATAAAAAATAAAAAATAAAAAAATTTGGGTCGCTGGTCGAATCGTGCGAGTCGACTCAAATCGTCCGATTCGAGTCGACTCGCACGACTCGACCAGAAATCGTGCTATTTCTGTGAAAACCGAGTTGAATGTTAACTCAACTCGATTTTACCGCCCACCGAGTCAACTCGTACGATTTAAATCGCAAATCGTACGAGTTAGACAACATAGCCACCACCATTTCTCACATTTTGATCGAAATCAAGAAGGGAGAGAGAGATCGATCGATTGAGAACTCGAGGAAAGGGAGTGAAGGAGATGTGATGATCAAGGTGAGTTGTTGGTTGTTGATTTTGTCGTTGTTGTTCTTGTGTGTTGTTGTTGGTTGTTGTTGAGCGAGACTCGGCCATGGCGTTGGCCATAGTCGAGGATGGAGAGGGCCGGGGAGTAGTCTCCCCTACCCGAATCAACTGGGGTTGGGGTTGGGGTTGGGGTTGGGAGCCAACCCCAACAAATCAAAAAATAAAAAAAACTAAAATAAATATCGATGAAACATAGCCGAAGCTCTGTTTTGATTGAATGGGAAAAAGGCCCTGAACCGGGCCGGTTTGGCTCGGTTAAGACTAGCCCGGTTCGGCCCGATTCATGCCCAAAAATAATAAAAAAAAAGAAGAAGAAATAAAAGAAATAAAATGCTGGAAATTTTGGAAAAATCTAGAAAAATAATATTTTGATCAAATAAATAGAAATTGATGGATTTATATGGAAAATAGAAAAATTGGGATTCTCTCGAGACTTTATACCGGAGTTTTTACATCGTAAAACGTCAAATGGTCAAAATGAATGGAAACAAATGGGATTTGGTTCCTGTTTCGAATGAGACTTGGATCGAGGATTTTAGAGTCAACGAAGAACTCATAAGATACCAAGTCAATGAGAATAAAGGCATTTCAAATATAGATTTACCCGAGAGTTCAATAGAAGGTCTCGGGATTTGACGAGATTTGAGGGACCCATTTAGGGGTTCTAACTAGTGAGTAATATATTCAAATTAATTATTATTGGTCTATGTTAGGTTCTCGATCGACGGGGAAAAGATTGAGGACTCAGGAGTGATGTAAGTTGGTATAAAGTTAGGAAAGCTCAGCACAGGTAAGTGGGACTCGTACTCTTATCAATTATGCATCGTACATTAGTAGATTTAGCGCACTTAGTATTATGTACCGAGAATGAGGCAATGTACCGTGACTTGACTAATTTTATCAAAATGTGTTTCAAAATGAAAATGCTCGGAAATGTGCGACAAGGTGAACCGAGTTTGAGGGATGTAAAGATACGCCTAGGCGATATAAATGCCACCCTTTTCATCCTCATTCACCAGAGCTACCTATGTTGGCATTGTCCTTTTGGAGTTGACGGCACATTCAATCTTGAATCAACTAGTTGAATCACATGTGGATTTAGTGGTTGAGTTCTTGAGAGATGTGGGAGTGCACTTTGCTTTGAAAATCAAAAAGAAAATACAAGTCACGGGTACAATTGCAAATGATTGTTGAACTTGCATTCCGTTATGTATTGATTATATCATTTTCAATGTCCGAGTAGATATGTTTTAGTTTCATATTGTTATGCATTGATTCATTGATATTAGATGATAGTTGGTCGGTTTACAAGCATCACTTACTAAGCAAGTTGGAGCGTTCATCCTCCAATTAACATTTCAATTTATCGGCGTTCGTTTCAACTCAGGGACGGAGAAGAATATGAGTTTATAGTCTTCTCTGCGGTGCATTGATATCCCATGTTATTTATATATTGCATTGAATTATTTTTTCTTAATAACCAATTATGGTTTTTTATACCGAGGTTTGTGCCAATTTTTGTATATCTTGAGGTGTATCGAAAAAGTTTTAATTTTCGTTGCGTTTTGGTTTATTTATTATTCGATTACCAAGATATACAAGTTAGGTTATTTAACAGTTTGTAATAGGTTGCTGGCTTTAATTAAGTCTGGCTGGTGAACTAGGCTTAATTAGGTTTCAGGTCGGGCATGTCCTTAATCAGGATAGGGGATGTCACAATACTCTTTGGTCACCATCATACCCACACCCTTTGTTTCCTTCCTTACATGACTCAGAGCATCTGCCACAACATTTGCTTTCCTCGGATGATACTGAAGAGTGAAGTCAAAATCTTTCAAGAACTCGAGTCAAAGTCGTTGCATGTTCAACTCACTCTGTGTTAATAAGTATTTAAAACTCTTGTGATCCGAAAAGACCATGAACTTTTCACCATACAAGTAATGCCTCCATAACTTTAATGTGAAGACGATTGTTGTCAACTCCAAATCATGAGCGAGGTAATTCTTTTCATGCACCTTCAACTGCCTAGAAGCATAAGATATCACTTTTCAATTTTGCATTAACACACATCCCAACCCGATCTTCGAAGCATTAGTGTAGAGAACCAATTCTTTCCTCAGTTCTAGAAAGAATCAAAGTAAGTGTCAAAGTTAGCTTGTCTTGCAACTCTTTGAAAGCATTTGTACATTCATCAGTCCACTCGAATTCTACATTCTTTTGAGTTAGCCTTGTCATTAGTGCCACAATCTTCGAGAAACCCTTCACGAACTTTCGGTAATAACCTGTTAATCCCAGAAAACTTCTAATCTCCGTCACCGTGGTGGGACGTAGCCATTTCGTAATGGCATCAACTTTTGTTGAACCTACAAAAATGTCTTTCGCATTCACCACGTAACCTAAAAATTTCACCTCCGAAGCCCAAAACTCGCACTTGCTCAACTTCGCATACAACCGATGATCATTCAAGGTCTGCAAGGTCACTCTATGATGTCTCTCGTGCTCTTCTTGGGTCTTGGAATAGATCATGATATCATCAATGAAGACGATGATGAACTTGTCGAGGTAAGACCTGAAAACTCTATGCATGAGGTCCATGAACACGGCCGGCGCATTTGTTAGTCCAAATAGCATCATTGTGAACTCATGATGCCCATAACGCGTGCTAAACGTTGTCTTCTCTATGTCCCCATCGAGTATCCTCAACTGGTGGTACCCCGACCTCAAGTCTATCTTCAAAAATAATCACGCTCCCCGCAATTGGTCAAATAGGTCATCAATCCTAGGAGCGGATACTTGTTCCTAATGGTCACCCTATTCAGCTAATGATAGTCCATGCACATCGCAAATTACCATCCTTCTTCTTGGACAAACAACACAGGAGCTCCCCAAGGTGACATACTCGTATGTATTAAGCTTTTCTCTAACAATTCATCTAACTGAGTTCTCAACTTAGCTAATTCCTTGGGTGTCATTCTATATGGTGCTATGGATATGGATTTCATGTCAAGATTAAGATCAATGATGAAATCAATATCCTGGGGAGGAGGGACTCTAGGTAAGTACGAGGGAAAAACTTTCGAGAACTCCCTAACCATAGGGATCAATTGAAAGTTGTGCTTCCTGACCTTTTTCTCCCATCGTTGTCAAACTCATCAGAGTTTCCAACTCTCGAATAGTTGCTACCTTTCCCCGGTGGCAACCAGATTAGGCGCGCGACCTCTAAATCTGAACGGTGGGATATCAGGAATCCAAAAAGTGACGGTCTTGTGATAACAATCAATACTAACATGATAAGCAACTAACTAGTTCATCCTGAGCAACGCATTGTACTCTAAAAACTCTAAGACCCGCAAATCAATCGGTAACTCGTGATTCCCAATTTTATGACACATACTAGGTTGGGATACACCTTCTCATTAGCAACCATACTCAAAATCAACATAGAACTAACCCTGACCAGTTTTGACCACAATTCATCAACCATGCTACCCGATATAAAGAAATGGAAGACCCTAAATCAATCAATGTATGCATGCCTCTACCATAAATGTAAACCGTTCCTGCCACTATCTGTTGTGTGGCCTCTGGGTTGCCTCGACCATTGCATGAAACACGCCTCAAACCGATTGTGCTACACTGGTTGTGGAGACCGACTGCCTATTCTGACAATCTAGCTTGTAGTACCCTATTTTGAAAAGTCTAGTTGGTTGTGTAACTGACACACTCTGCCTCGACCCTGCGGGTCCCTTGCTCTTGCCTTAGCTCTGTTGAGGTATAACGCCCCAAATTTCAAATCTAGTGATATTTCCAAGTGTCGAGGATATTTTGGTAAATATGCATGATTTTTGTGTATTATGTGTTAATTAGTAAACATGAGTGGTTAAGTAGGCCTAAGTAAGCATAAAACACCAAATTGGTTTGTTTAAATGAACTAAATAACGCATAGTGACATTTTGGTAATTAAATGGAAGAACAAAAGGATGGATTAAAGGATGAACATTGAAATGGTCTTAGAACTTCAATGAGATGGGAAAGATCAAGGGTGGAGATGAATGCTCTCAAAACCCTAACTTTATAACCTAGGTATAAATACTCCTTGTAACTTTGTAGCCATTTATTGTCTTCTCAAACTAAATAACAAGTAAGAGGAGAGGCAACCCTAGGAGACTAGTGGAGGTGGTGGAGTTGAAGGTGGTGGAGGGAACCAACATCAACACTCACTCAAGCTAGGTAAGAATCCTAAACTAATTTGTTAAGCTTGAACTAATTATTGAAAATGAGATGTAATTTTCGGATTTGATGTTAAGCCAAGGTTCCAAGCTTGATTTCCAAAATATTACACACTCAATCATCAATTTGATCATTACTATGGATGCTTGAATGGGTTTGGGTTTGTTTTCATATTTTAGCCCCAAATCTTGATGAATACATGTCTTTGTTGTAAATCTTTGGTTTATCTTAATGGTTTTGGTCTCAAATAGTTTCTTATTGTGTTTTTCCATACTTTGTAAGTTGGTTTGAGCTTGTGAAGCTTTGAACTCAACTTTTGGTTTGATCGGATTTCAAATTGGTTATTCTTGGCGACTTCACTTGAATTTATATGGAACTTAAGTTTGAATGTGACTCGAAATTGATTTGCTCAATTTTGATCTAAGTTATGTTACGTTGAATAAACTCATTTTCTTTGCGTACAATGTGTTTTACAAAATGCCTCAAAGAGAGCTTACTTGTTTATTTCAAGTTTTGCAAGTGATCTTGAAAATAAATGAACTCTAAAGGTTGGATGAAATGTCTAAAAGACAACTTTACATATTTCAAATATTTTTAAACCATTTGGTTCTCTTTTATTCTAAGAACTAAATAGGATGAAATCCCATATATTTCAAGTTTTAAAAGAATTGAACAGTTTTCTCACATAAGCAAGTTAATGATGATGTATAACTTAAACCAATGTAGACGCTCGAGGAAGACCGAATAGGAACTTCTCGGGGCTAGGATTGGATTAGAGTAGTAGCGCTCAAGGTAAAAGGGGTTTGTTTTATTTTCAATCATGCCATGCTAGTAGATATGCTAGGTTTCACGGTAGTGAACAATTGATATCTAACTTGGAATCTAATCTGACTTATGATGCATGGAATTGCTCTATTTATGTCCTTTGAGTTCTCTTGTTATGAATGTGTGGAACTAATCTGGTTGATATTATGGATGCATGTTATTATTCTTTCGAACTGAAGGGCCAACGGCCACTGGTGCCTTCCTCCATCATTAATATGATTCCTTGCTAACTAGGTTAATATACAATGATGAATAAGGATGATTTTCATGTTCCTAGTTGTTGTGTTAGACTCATGTGGCCTCATGTTTTCTAGGCAATGGCGGATTAGGTTCATGGGTTGGTTTATATCTAGTTTCCACTTCCTTTGACTCTAAGGCATTCATGGTATTGTTGTTATCCCTTGTTGAACTATCATGTTTAGGCATTGGTTCCTTTTATCTTGCATTGTATATTATGCTCGTTATATTTTTTTTTTATGCCCGAAATGATATTAGGTTTCCATAAATAACTTTGTTCATGCTAGTTATTATGTATTAAGTATTACATAGTGGATTTAAGGTAACTAAACTCGTTGGATCATTGTTCATCCCACTTCTTTCCCCCTCCACGAACCTCACTTGTTGCACAAGACAAAAGAAAAGGCAAGGTCTTAGCATAGAGGTTATTTTCTTGTTTGCAAGGTTGTTTATCTACATCTATTTAGTTTTGAAACACTTTATGTATTAAAACAGAGGTTTTTTATAAGGGTAGACTTTGTGAAACCCAAAGACTTGTTCAGTTGGTTTGTAAAATTTTTATTCCGCACCATTATATGTCTTAGTAGTCTATTTGTAGATTGTCTTGTTATATTTCCGGAGGTTAAGTCTTACCAGATCATCACTCGACTCGTTGGGTTATCTCGAGGGGTGGCGATGGTTTAGGCCGGTCGGCCCTGGTTGTGGAAATTGGAGTCGTCACATAAGGTGTGGATGTTGATGGCCTAGCCATCATACCATATGAAGTGGAAGGTGCAAGGATGTGAGTGGTCCTTGCCGAAGAGTGTGGTGCCCTCGGCGCCGCACTGGTACGAGTGAATCCGCTCGAATAACTCTCAATCTTGCTTTTCTTATGTGAACTTCCCTGAAGGCTGCCTCCTAGCCTGCTCCTACCAGAACCCTGATGTAACATCTCTCGATACAACCCTCGGTGGTGGCATAGTCTCTCTATCTTTGTCCATAGATATAGTGCCTCACATTCTATTGCAATGTTCACCGCCTTTGCATAAGTCCTAGGCTTGGTAGAAACCACCACGCGTTTGATCTCGTCTTGAAGTCCTCGGATAAACCTGTCCCGTGACCCTATCATCTACGCTCCCACTCTATCGACGTGTCCTCAAGTGCCTTGCGATGAACTTCAGTCATCTCGGCTATCTGGCGCTCAATCTGAATCCGTCCAGTGTTCATCATCAATCTCCCTAGTACTCTTGGTCTCTTCAAGACCATGGGAACTTCCACCTCGAGTACTCATAATGCACAGAGAGTAGTTCAAGGTAGTTAGTTCCGATAATTAACTTAGGAGACAAGATGTATGAACAACATATCTACTATATAGATATCATATACATAAGCAAATAGCATCATAACATGTATTTGGCCATTTTTAAACCCCTTTCCCATCTTAAGCTTGGTCACTTGTGCATATTAAGTCAATGCAAAATTGCAAACCATAAGCCCATGCAAATGATTTTCATTACTTAACCATGACCAACCTTTCCTAAGTTCAACAACTTACTTAACCTTAAGGTGACTAAAGTTAGACACTATTTTGGATACCAACTATAATTCTCTGTTGAGTCCTATTCCCAATTTTAGGATTGGACTACACTTTTTCCTCTGAGCTTCATTACCTAAAGTTATGACACCAACCGTAATCTTTCCTAGGTACCAAGCCTAGACTGGATACCAACTGAAATCACTTTGGGTTTTCCCTAGCCCACATTGTTTCTAGGTTGTTAAACCTACGCTTTGATATCAACTATGACGACCCCAATTTTCACAATCAAGGTCGTCCGGCCTAAACCACCACCAAACCCCTCGAGATAACCCACCGAGTCGGGCGATGATCTAGTAAGTCTTAACCTGCGGAAATATAACAAGACAATCTACAAATGAACTTCTAAGACATATAATGGTGCAAAATAAAAGTCTTCTGAGTCTATTAGGTGCGGAAACATAAGTAAAAAAGACTTACAAACCAATTGAACAAGTCTTTTAGACCTTTCATCCAACCTTTAAAGTTTATCTATTTTCAATATCATTTGCAAAAATTGAAAGAAAAGTAAGTTCTTTTTAAGGCATTTTATCAAACACATTTTATGCAAAGAAAATGAGTTTACTCAACTTAACATAACTTATATCAAAATTGAGCAAATCAAGTTTGAGTCACATTCAAAACTTAAGTTCTATATAGATTCAAGCGAAATCGCCAAGAATAACCAATTGAAATCCGATCAAACCAAAAGTTGAGTTCAAAGCTTCACAATCTCAAACCAACTTACAAAGTGTGGAAAAAAACAATAAGAAACTATTTGAGACCAAAACCATAAAGATAAACCAAAGATTTACAACAAAGACATGCATTCATCAAGATTTGGGGCTAAAACATGAAAACAAACCCCAAACCCATACAAGCATCCATAGTAATGAACTAACGATCGAATTGATGATTGAGTGCGTAAATCTTTCGAAAATCAAGCTTGAAACCTTAGCTTAACATCAAATCCAAAAATTACATCACATTTTCAATAATTAGTTCAAACTTAATAAATTAGTTTATGATTCTTACCTAGCTTGAGTTAGTGTTGATGTTGGTTCCCTCCACCACCATCAACTCCACCACCTCCACTAGTCTCCTAGGGTTGCCTTTCCTCTCACTTGTTATTTAGTTTGGGAAGACAATAAATGGCTACAAAGTTACAAGGAGTATTTATACCTAGGTTATAAAGCTAGGGTTTTGAGAACATTCATCTCCATCCTTGATCTTGCCTATCTCATTTAAGTTCTAAGACCATCTCAATGGTCATCCTTTAATCCATCCTTTTGTTCTTCCATTTAATTACTAAAATGTCACTATGTGTTATTTAGTTCATTAAACAAACCAACATGGTATTTTATGCTTACTTTGGCCTACTTAACCACTCATGTCTACTAATTAACACATAATAACACATAATACACAAATACCATGTATATTTACCAAAACACCCCCGACACTAGGAAATATTACTAGATTTGAAATTTGGGGCGTTACACTCCCAACCCAATCCTTTTCCATCCACGAAACTCAAACTCGAGATCTCGCTTAAGGGGACCGAATCCCTACTCGAACCAATTGGTTTCCTATTCTTTGTGTAACAAAGAAAACTAATTTGCAGAAATATATGCAACCAAAAATAATAAAAAAAGAAAAAATCTGAATGTAGACACAGTAGGATCGGTTCTAGAGATCCAAACAACACATATTCCCATTCACTATATAATTAAAAAACATGAGAATCCAGCCATAATCTCTTAATGAAGTCGGCAAACCTTGCAGTTTTCTACACAAACTTATTTCTAATTTACTAATCCCGTACATCAAAGCTATGAAATAGTTCCAACCTTGTCAGCCCTATGAGGTAAAAGACCCAAAACAAACCATTCAAGCATGAAAATAATCAACAAATCAGGTTTTTAGCTCTTTAATATTTTGAGGCATGAGGGTAGACCTAAAGGGTTTTAAATGCACGCTATCAAATGCATTAAAGAGGTGGAATGGAAGAGTTGGATCAATGAAGCTGACCCAAACTAATTTGCGATTGAGCGTCTGCTGTTGTTTATTGTGATACTTCATCCATAAGGTAAAAATTATTTTTAACTTGCCTTTTTGCTGTCATTGGATATGAAGACAACAAAGAGATCAGACCCATCTGCATCTGCTTCTCCAATTGAACCCAGTTTCTTGCACAACTGATAAACATTCTCTTCACTGCATTGAAATACAACAAACATGCTTGGTTCACCAAACAATAGTAGAAAGCCATAAAGATTCTTAAGATAAGTGCTTACCAGTAACAAGGCGTGTGCATGAAATCAGAAACATCAAGAGATCGAGAAGAGACAGTCGAAGCAATCCGAAACTCCAAAGTCGTCGCGCTTTGTTGTTCCATCTTTCTGTGTTCACCCAACTCAACTTCACCTTCTACACCTATGACCTGTGCTTCAAGCCCTCAATTCCTTTCTAAACATCCAAAAGTTCAAGTCAAACCGTTAGATACACTTCGCGATGTTCGCAAACACATCTCAATACACCATCAATCGCCATTGCCACAGAATTCATTGTTTTATTAGTATACATTCATATAAAGGACAACAAAAACAAAAAATCTCCACAAAATCATGAAAGAAGAACAAGAAGTACTAGAGCCAGAGCTCTCACACCTCCAATTCATTGAAGAAGACAACGAAGAGGGGCGAATCGAAATCGACAACCAAACACACAGATCAATCTGCAGAAAAGGGTGCGACCGACCCACCAACACATGCCTATGCCCCCACCTCCCTCAACAGCCCATCCCAACCTCCACACACCTCCTCATCTTACAACACCCCCATGAGCGCCGCCACAAGCTCTCCACCGCCCCAATTCTCACCAAATGCCTCTCCAACGCCCAAATCGTACTGGGTCGGCGCCTCACCCTCGGATCATCCCCCCTCCTCGACGCCCTCCACGCCCAATCCACCCAACAAACCCTAAAAACCCCCAAAACCCTAGAAAACCCTAGAGCCCTAATTCTCTTCCCAGACGCCGAATCAGTCAAATTAACGAAATGGGCATCCACAAATCGGGGGGAACTCGAAAAGGGCGGCTTGGTTTTGATTGTTTTCGACGGGACGTGGAATCACGCGAGGGAGATGGCGAGGGCGAGCGAGGGGTTTTTGAGGGGTTTTGCGACGAGGGTGTGCTTGGATTTCGATGTGGGTGTTGATGGGGGGAGTGTTTTTGATTCGGAGTTGGTGCTGAGGAAGGAGCCGTTCGGTGGGTGTGTGAGTACGGTTGAAGCCGTGGCGAGGGCGCTTAGGGTTTTGGAGGTTTGTGGGGGTGGTGAGATTGAGGAGAGGATGGTTGGGGTTTTGAGGGCTATGGTTGGGTTTCAAGCTGGTTATTTGAAGGAGAAGGATGTGAGGGCAAGGACTAAGATGGGGAAGAAGAATGGGAAGGAGAAGAGAGGGATTTAGAAGGAATTTTATGATTCATGATTGATTCAATTAGTTTGATTTGTTTGAGTTTTGTTTGTGAGATTGTTGAGCATTCATTCATGGGTTTTTGTTGCTTACTCTGTTTCTTGTTCTGTGATTCTGTTGCTGTAGTGGACTTCTGTTGATGAATTATAAGCTAGGTAAACATGAATTTAGAATTAATGGTGAATGCATATGTGATGATTGGCACTAACCAACTCGGTTGCTGCGCAATGCAGGTGTATCACAATCGGTGCCAAATTACATTACTCTAGCAACTTTTTTTTATTTTTTTTTTTTCGTAAATTACATTATTTGGCATTTGAACTTTTATATTCGGCTTAATGATCAAAAATATCTTAACCTTTACAAGTTGTATCGATTATATCTTAACCTTTAAAAATTATCAATTATATCTTAACTTTTTCGTTTTAATATTAATTTTATCGTCAACTAATTTTGGACACTTTTTCTTTGAAATCAACATAATTTTCTAACTTTTATTTTCATGATTATCCATATTAATCAATTTACACATTAAAATTTTGTAAGCCTCGTGTTTGAAATAATGTACAAGAACTCACAAAAAAATAATTTATAAATCAATGATATGTTAATACCTTAATTAATTTTTGTTAGTTATTCATAAAGGACAAATAGTAAGTTGAATCATGTGTATATGAATATGAAAATAATATATAAAACTTATTAGAAGGTATCCATAGTTGTTTAATTTAATAAAAGAATTATGTGCTTAGATTATATTTATATGATTGAGTAGCATATGTACATACACTACTATATGTTTATTATATACATGAATAATATATATATATATATATTAAGCTTTAATGCATATGTATGAATAAATCTTTAAATGGTATAATAAGAAATTAAAAAAAATGATGTGTGGGCAAAAAAAATGTCTAAATTAGTTAAGGATATAATTGATGTTAAGTTTCAAAGGTAGGATATAATTGATAAATTCCAAATGTTAGAATATAATTGATACAACTTGTAAAGATTAAGATATTTTTTATTATTAGGCACTTATATTTTTGGTCTTGAACTTTGAATAGTACAAATTTGGTCCTTGAACTTTTATATGGGTGTACATTTAGTCCTTCTATCAATAGAGCTGTTAAAATCTGTTGACTTAGTTAACGGAGTGCCGCATGGCCAATTTTTGATGAACCGCCAGATCAATCAGGCCAAACTAAAAAAAAAAAAACCTTTGTTCTACCTCACTCTCTCTCAATCGTTCATTCTCGTGTCACTCTCTCTTTTACTCTCACGCGCGGAAGTCTCTTTGTTCTCTCATTTGCATCTCAGGTAGAGTTGTTGTAACGACCCTAAAATTCTAACTAGTGCTATGTGACATTTCAGGGTCGTATTATGGGTCCAGCTTGCCGTTGTGTGCTTGTTTCGGTCCTCGGGAGTTGACACCGAGGTATTTTATGTTTGTTTGGTGATTTGTATTATTTATTTATTACCGAACAAGAAGAGAGGGGAAGAAAAATGAGAAATGACCAAAATTTGTCAACAAAACCTCATTGCCACCATTTTCTCACCATTTTGACCGAGAGAGAGGGGAAGAAGGAGAGAAGGAAAAGAGTTCGAACTAGAAGAGAGAGAGAGACGAGATTAAGAGATCGAGCTCGGGAAAGCGGTGTAACGGTGTTAGCGAGGTGAGTAAAGGCAACAATAGAATCAACATGATTACTTTTCTATTTCTTGATTGAATATTTTTGAAATGCGAGCCCTTTGTATTCCATTCTAGTTTAGGTGTCCTAGGGTTTAGGTAGTCCGACTGTGATGAGAAGTCTCAACGAGTTTAGCAGCCGGTATAGATTGTGGCTTCTCGTTGGAGCCTATCGAAATGATTTAGCATCCGGCATGTGACTATGGCTTTCTTTCGGTAGTGTGTTAGGAATTTAGTAACCGACTTTGTCTGTGGCTTTTCCTAACAGAGTGTACATTCAGTGGAGACGACTTTCGAGCCCACTATTTCATATCGGGTGGATTAAGCAGGGGAGGTGGTTTTGGGCCTACTGTGTCAATCGCAAGCTGATGAGGTCTTGCGACCCGCGGTTTGATTGTGACTATCTATTCATCTATCCGTTTGTTTCTTGGTCACTTGATTATTATTGTCTGAGCTTGTTGAATCTATTTATCATGCAATTTGCTATCTATTTCAGTTTCTTGTTATACACTGCATGATTCATAGACTTGTGATTATTGAAATTTCAGTAGTTTAAGTTGAGATATCTATTGTTGTTGTTTACTGTTATATTTTGTACTCACCGTCTTTTTTATGACGGTGGGTGCAGATCCACAGACGATGTAATGACCCTAAAATTCTAACTCGTGCCACATGACATTTCAGGGTCGTATTGTAGGTCCAGTTAGCCGTGGTGTACTTGTTTCGGTCCTCGAGAGTCGACACTGAGGTATGTTATGTTTGTTTGGTGATTTGTATTATTTCCTTATTACTGAACATTAAATTCAATATCTCAAATGTGCGAGGACGTGGTGAGTGTGCGCTGGTACCGTTAAACGAGTTCGGTATGAAATAACGTGTTAAACGGGTATTTGAGAGTCCGGGGGACGAAAAATGAAATAAAAACATTGACATTTATAAATAAAAATAATTAATGGAATTAAATAATAAATTATGGACGCCGAGTGATACGTGGGGTCGTGGGCGACACGCGTGAGTCAAAGGGAAGTGTGCACGCCTGAGTGAACTCGTTGGCGCGCACAGGCGCGAAAAAAATACAATTGTATATATATATTTATATATAAAGTATATATAAATATATATAAAATAAAAAAAAAATGTGAAATGACCATGAGGGCTATTGAGCTGATGAAGAAGTGGATAGGAATTGAAGGGCAAAATGGTTATTTGACCCAAAATTTGTTAACAAAACCTCACCGTTCACGATTCTCACTGTGAAAGAAAAAAAATCGGACCGAGAAGGAGAGAAGGAAGAGGGCGACCGAAATTGAGAGATTGAGCTCGGGAAAGCGGTGTAATAGTGTTAGCAAGGTGAGTTTTTGTTCTTGGGTTTTGTTGCTTACTCTGTTTCTTGTTCTGTGATTTTGTTGCTGCAGTGGACTTCTGTTGATGAATTATAAGCTAGAGAAACATGAATTTAAAATTAATGGTGAATGCATATGTGATGATTGGCACTAACCAACTCGGTTGCTGCGCAATGCAGGTGTATCACAATCGGTGCCAAATTACATTACTGTAGCAACCTTTTTTTCTTTTTTTTTTGGTAAATTACATTATTTGGTATATGAACTTTAAAACTTTTATATTTGGCCTAATGATCAAAAATATCCTAACATTTACAAGTTGTATCGATTTTATCTTAACCTTTAAAAATTATCAATTATATCTTAACCTTTTCGCTTTAGTATCAATTATATCATCAACTAATTTTTGGACTCTTTTTCTTTGAAATCAATATAATCTTCTAACTTTTATTTTCATGATTATCCACATTAATCAATTTACACATTGAAATTTTGTAAGCCTTGTGTTTGAATTAATGTACAAGAACTTACAAAAAATTAATTTATAAATCAATGATACATTAATACCTTAATTAATTTTTTTTAGTTATTCATAAAGGACAAATAGTAAGTTGAATCATGTGTATATGAATATAAAAATAATATATAAAACTTATTAGAAGGTATCTATAGTTGTTTAATTTAATAAAAGAATTATCTGCTTAGATTATATTTATATGATTGAGTAGCATATGTACATACACTACTATATGTTTATTATATACATGAATAAATATATATATATATATATTAAGCTTTAATGCATATGTATGAATAAATCTTTAAATGGTATAATAAAAAATTAAAAAAAATGATGTGTGGGCAAAAAAATGTCTAAATTAGTTAAGGATATAATTGATGTTAAGTTTCAAAGGTAGGATATAATTGATAAATTCCAAAGGTTAGAATATAATTGATACAACTTGTAAAGATTAGGATATTTTTTATTATTAGGCTTTTATATTTTTGGTCTTGAACTTTGAATAGTACAAATTTGGTCCTTGAACTTTCATATGGATGTACATTTAGTCCTTTTATCAATAGAGCTGTTAAAATCTGCTGGCTTAGCTAACAGAGTGCCACATGGCCGATTTTTTGATGAACCGCCAGTTCAATCAGGCCAAACCAAAAAAAAAGAAAAAGAAAAAAAACCTTTGTTCTACCTCTCACTCTCAATCGTTCATTCTTGTATCACTCTCCCTTTTACTCTTACGCGCGGAAGTCTCTTCGTTCTCTCATTTGCATCTTAGGTAGAGTTATTGTAACGACCCTAAAATTCTAACTCGTATCACGTGACATTTCAAGGTCGTATTGTGGGCCCAACTAGTCGTTGTGTACTTGTTTCGGTCATCAAGAGTCAATACCGAGGTATTTTTATGTTTGTTTTGTGATTTGTATTATTTATTTATTAATGAACATTAAATTCAATATCCTAAATGTGTGAGGACGTGGTGAATGTGCGTTGGTACCATTGAACGAATTCGGTATGAAAGAACGCACTAAATGAATATTTGAGAGTTTGGAGGACAAAAATGGAATAAAAACACTGACAAATACAAATGAAAATAATTAATAGGGATTAATTAATAAATTATGGGCGCCGAATGATACATGGGGTCGTAGGCGATACGTATGAGTCAAATGGTAGTGTGCACGCCCGAGTGAACTCTTCGATGCGCACAACCAAATTGTAGGTGCGAAAATATAGGCAAATATATATATTTATGTATATATATGTAATGCAAATATATATAAATATATATATATATATATATATATATTAAAAATCAGAAAATTGAGAAATGACCAAGAGGTGCATTAGTTTATTAAGGAGGAGGATAAGAATGAAGGGACAAAATGATCATTTGACCCCAAAATTTGTCAACAAAACCCCACCGCCACCATTTTCTCACCATTTTGACCGAGAGAGGGGAAGAATGAGAGAAGGAAGAGAGTTCGAACGAGAAGAGAGAAATATGAGATTGAGAGATCGAGCTAGGGAAAGCAGTGTAACGGTGTTGGTGAGGTGAGTAAAAGCAACAATAGAATCAACATGATTACTTTTCTATTTCTTAATTAATTATTTTTGAAATGCGAGCCCTTTGTATTCCATTTTAGTTTAGGTGACCTATGGTTAGGTAGTCCGACTGTGATGGGAAGTCTCAACGAGTTTACCAGCTGGCATAGACTGTGGCTTCTCGTTGGAGCTATCAAAATGATTTAGCATCCGGCATGTGACTGTGGCTTTCTTTTGATAGTGTGTTAGGAATTTAGTAGTTGACTTTGTTTGTGGCTTTTCCTAACAGAGTATGCATTCAGTAGAAGCGATTTTCGGGCCCACTGGTTCGTACGGGGTGGATTGAGCGGGGGAGGAGGTTTTAGGCCTACTGTGTCGATCTCAAGCTGATGAAGTCTTGTGACCCGCGATTTGATTGGGACTATCTATTCACCTATCCGTTTGTTTCCTGGTCACTTGATTATTGTTGTCTGAGCTTATTGAATCTATTTATCAAATGATTTGCTATCTATTTTAGTTTCTTGTTATACATTGCATGATTCATAGACTTGTGATTATTGCAAATTCAGTAGTTTATGTTGAGATATCTATCGTTGTTGTTTACTGTTATATTTTGTACTCACCGTCCTTTTTATGACGGTGGGTGCAGATCCACAGACAAGTAGGGGCAAGGCACCGATGCTTGGTGATATCCTCTGAGGCACACTTAGAGCCATTAGCTTTGCTCTCACTTTGTAGGTATTTTGTCATTTTTTTATATATTTTGTCTATGTATCCATTTATTTTGATATTTTAGGGCTTTGGGGAGTTGAATATAACTGTTGATATATGTATATATTCATTTTGGGCTTTCAGTTGATCTCTTCTATACATGTGATGTTGTTTGGACAAAATTTTCCACATCTAGGTTGATTGAGATATAAACCGTTTTAAGTTAGTGTTAAAAACAATTCCGCTACACACCTAACTAACTTGGAGAATAAATGATTAAATAGAGTTAAGGTGAATCTAAATAGAGTGATTCAGGGTGAGTGAATAATGTATTGAATAATTGGCAAATTAAGGCTGACTAGACTTGCGTTGACTCGTCGGAGACTGGCTTGGGGTCCATGTAGGTTTAGGCCAGGCGGGGCCCAATTTGTGGTTGTTGGGGCCATCACAATTGTGGACTTAAATAAATGTTTTGTTTGATGGATTGGGTTTTTGTTTTGCTCAATTTTTGGGTTACTCCTAAAGTCTGATGCCTAGGGCTTCTTGCTTAAAAACCATTATCAACCAAATTGCACTTCAAAGCTCCAATGAAACAAACCAAGTGTCTGGAGAAGAAATCAAATAATAAAAAAACTAGCCACGAATCGACAATCGATCCATCAAAAACGAGTGAAGTTTCGACATTCAATTAACTATAGCAAAGCATCAAATGGGAAGACGTCATTGAAAGCGAATCAAATGGGATGACTCAATGACTGTGTCGCACTCCGCGACCTGTTGAGAGAACTGGAGAGAGATTGATTGATTTTGAGACTGGATCTATTAAGACTTTATCTTTGTACTTAAATACAACTTGTAATATGTACTCATATGGATCTATTGATCGAAATTTTGCATAATTTGATGTCATTGGTTCAAGCCCATTTATTCTTTAAATGAGAGATGATCCGACAAGAAAACTTGAGAGATGATACATAAATTAGTAACTCGAAGCTCTCTGAAGCCGAAGAGACGAGAGGATCCGAGAGACGGGAGAGAGAGATAGAACAAAGTGTTTTTTTTTTGTTTGGCTCGGTTGAACTGGCGGTTCATCAACAAATGGCCACGTGGCACTCCGTTAGCCATAGAATTTAACAGCCCTATTGATGGAAGGACTAAATGTACACCCATGTAAAAGTCCAAGGACCAAATGTGCACTATTCAAAGTTCAGGGCCCAAAAGCATAAATGTTGTAAAGTTGAGGGACAGTAGCGGCTAAACGGACCCCCAGTTTTTGCTAAACAAACCCTAATTTTATGAAATTATTTAACTACCCCTCCATATAAAAGGGTTTTTACTCACTCACCACTCTCTCAAATTGCACTCACTAACAACTCAAACCCATACCCGCAGGTTTCGAACTAACAGAGCCGACACATTTGAAGGGTTGCCAGACAAATAAGGCTGACACTTCTTAAAAGGTTTCGGCTGGATCTCTTCATCACCCACTGGATCGAGTTATCTCTACATTTCGGCTGGATCCCTTCATCACCCACTGGATCGAGTTATCTCCACTATAAGAAAATATTTGCCGTGTCCTTCTCATTCATTCAATAGGTTAATATACATCATTGACAACGTAACGTTAGGCTACAAATTAGGAACTAAATTGACTACTAATTAATTCTAATGTATAGGTTACCTACAAATTAGGAATCCTAATTTGACTAATATTTTTAACTAAATATTTAATATTTTTGACTAAATATTTACATAATCTAACACACCCCCGCAGTCGAAGCGGTAGGTTTACGAATGGTTAGACTGTCCCGAAAATCATCAAATAGTACGTGCGGAAGACCTTTGGTGAAAATATCGCAACTCGATAACGGGATGGAACATGTAGGACACGAACCTCTCCACGTCTCACCTTTTCACGAACAAAATGAATGTCCATTTCAATATGTTTGGTACGTTGATGTTGTACCGGATTTCCAGATAAATAAATGGCACTCACATTGTCACAATAGACCAAAGTTGCTTTACGAATAGGGCAATTGATTTCAAGCAACAGATTACGAATCCAACAAGATTCAGAAACTACATTTGCAACTCCTCTATACTCAGCTTCAGCACTAGACTTAGATAGAGTAGGTTGGCACTTTGAAGACCAAGAAATCAAGTTATCCCCAAAATATACACAATAACCTGATGTGGAGCGTCGAGTGTTTGGACATCCTCCCCAATCTGCATCTTGTATATGATAGTAGTGATTGTAGAGAGGTTTTGTATAAATGTGTACCAAAATCAATCGTACCTCGAATGTAGCGCAAAATGCGTTTTAATGCGTTCATATGCTCGACTTTGGGATCATGCATAAACAAGCAAACTTGTTGTACTACATACGATATGTCTGGCCGAGTAAATGTCAAGTATTGCAAAGCACCTGCCAGACGGCGATACTTCGTAGGAATCCTAATTTGACTAATATTTTTGACTAAATATTTAATATTTTTGATTAAATATTTACATAATCTAACATCCACATTATCGGCCAGAGTCGGGCGAGACCTCTAAAGAGGTATCGACCGTGTGTGTCCGAAACCTCTTCAGAGGTGTTGGCTTTGTTCGTTCGAAACCCGTGGGCGACACTTCTTCACTTCTAGGACACGACGCGACCACATCCCACGACACTTAGTGACCTAGTACAAGTGTTTTACAATGATTAAAATAGAGAAATGAAGATGATTGAAAGGTGTTGGGGAGAGGGTAAGGGTGATGAAGTGAGCAAAGGTATTTTTGGAATTTTTTTTAAAAAAAGTGGGGTACACGAAGTAAAAATTCAAAACAAGTTCCTTTAGCCTACCCTTTTTTCCTACGCCGATCACGGCAACCCTCTGATTCATAAGAAGCCAAGGGAATATAATGTAGTCTGATTGATCTAGTGTGGACTACTACGGTGATGAGCGAGAGACCGATTAACGCTTGATTGTGAAGTACTTTACCCACCACCTAAATCTATGGGTTTATTATGATTACATCGAAGAAATTTAGTTTGGACGACAACATTTCTTTTCTAATTATGATTACATCAAAGAAATTTAGTTGGGCGATAACATTTCTTTTTTAAGAGAGACAGAGTTGCTCATAGTGAGGTTGAAATAAGGATTAACCTCAAAACTTAAGAACCCACATTTCCCTCCTTCAATGTTGGTGTTGGGTTTTTTTGAAGGTGTTGACTGCGGCGTTTTTAGGAAGATGGATTTTATAGCAAGTGTTTCTGCGGAAGGTTGTCTTACTGTATATTGTTGTACCCACTGGTGTAGGGTAGATTGCTGATTGTTGGTGGGTTTTTCACATAGGCGTTGCCAAAGAAATCCTTATGCAAAAATAACATAAAGTCCGGATAGGTGATAATTGACATCGAATATTTTACGTGTTGCAATGAGATATAATGTCTATTCGATGTAATACATTAACTTACTCAACTTTGATTAGTATGATAAAAATAAAAAAGAACATCAACCAGGATTTCTTAAAATAAAGAAAAAGAAGAGGAAACATGAATACGTTTACAACCTAGTGTAGTATGTCAAGAAAGAAGAATGAATTAGAAGAAAAAAAAAAAAAAAAAAAGCTTCTTTATTTTTTTTGTTGTGAATTTTTTTTTTTTGATAGAAACACAACCAAAGTTAACTTTATTACTTTTGTTACAAGTAGGAAGTAGGAACTAAAAAAAAGGCAAAACATACTTTTTGGTCATTGAACTTTGAGACTTTTATGCTTTTTGGTCCATGAACTTTTATTAATGCACATTTGGTCCCTTAAGTTTCATTGTTGTACATTTGAATTCTGAACTTTTGAGTTTTTATGTTTTTGATCCATAAACTTTGAGTTTTTTTTATATTTTTGGGGTAAATTATTATTTTTTTTTACTTTCGTTTGTCGATATGAGTCACCCGATTTTGTAATATAAACCACTTTATTCTTCTTGACTAGTTACATGGCACTTTTGTTACTTATGTTGAGAAAATTCAACATTTTAAATGATAGAGGACTAGATGTAGACCTTTGCAAAAGTTCAAGAACCACGTGTGTAGTAACAAAAATTTAGAGACCAAAAACATAAAAAATATAAAGTTCACAGACTAAATGATGGGTTTTGCCTGGAAAACAAAAAAAGGAAAACACAAAGATCAGAATCTCCTAACTTGAAAGTAAAAAATTTTGGCCGAGACCACCTGAGGGCTTAGGCTGAATGAGCCCCTAACTATTTCGAGCTCGCCCCGAGTTGACCCTTAATTGATGTAAGGAGCTCCAAATGCTGTGTAGGGCTCGAATAAGAGCCACAAACTTGAAAGTTGTTTACAAAAGCATAGACCCGCAGTGAGCTTGCCGCCAAACACATTTAACAACTGCAGTACTCTCTCTCTCTCTCTCTCTCACACACACACACACACAGCTTCTTCAATAAGCAATCTCTCTCTCTCTCTGCACTTCTCTCTCTAAAGCAACCATGATTTCAATTTCATCTCACAAGTGTTGGTTGCATCAACAGAGAACAGTGGGTTCACTTCTTGGGGTTTCTTCTCCAGAAGACATGTGAATCAACTGCTCAAATGGGTGAAGAGGGAGATTCTCTAAGCTCCAAACAGGGTGATTTTCAAGATTTCACCCAACATTCTGCTTCTATGTGTGATTCTGAGCCCATCGCCAAAAGGGGTTTTGTTATTTCAAAGGGCAATATTGAAAAATCAGTGTTGAAGACTGATTTGGGGGTTTCTTCAATTTCCTCAAATGGGAATGATTTGATGATTGTTGCTCCGCATGGTGTCCAAGAACTTGAAATGAAAGTTCAAAGTCTTGAAGAAGACAATAGGATTATGATGAAGGAAATGCTTGCAGTGGCTCAAGAGAGGCGCGAGTTGTTGCGAGAAGTGTCCGAAATGTTCCGGATCATGATCATGGACCATCCATTAGAGAAACTAATCACTGAAGAGGAGTCCCTTGTGAGTTCTTGATTTAATTCTGCTTAATTACTTGAAAAAAAAAATTTATGTTGTTTTCAATGTTTTACATCTCAAACTGCAATGCTTATGTTCTTGCGAAAAACGAATCCAAAATTCTATGGAACTACAGCAAACCCTTTTCAATTAAACCAATGCTGTTCAAGTGTCGAAAGCCTAGTTATTGGCGCCATTTGTGTAAAGCAGGCGATGTCTAGGTGGTGCTTGGTAGTCGAAAAATATTGATGTGTAGCTTATTAGAGCAACAGTTACTTTTTTTTTTTTTTGATCTCTAGAGCAACAGTTACTTCGTTTGCTCTTCTACTGCTATTAATATATGGAAAATGATAATCTAACACACTCTCAACACACACCTTTGTTTTTTAGCCATTTATAATGTTTTATCAAATGGCTAAAAAATAAGGGTGTGCGCCTAAAGTGTGCTTTGAGAGTGTGTTACATTATCATTTTCCTTAATATATCCAATATCTAGAAAGATGAAATTCATCTTTTGTTCGACATGTATGTAAATGATGGAATTACTGACTCTACCTCTATTGCATGGGAAAAGGGGAGAGAAGTTTTTACTTCTAATTTTTAGCTAAGAAAGAAAGTAAATCGTTTTCCTTTTCTTTCTTTTTTTTTTTTTACAAAAATGGACAAATTGTTAGAAAAGAACCTTAATTCACATACTTGAATCAACCTCCGTTCAAAACTAACTTTTGTGCTATTTTTGTTGCCTGCATCAAGCGCCCCCTTAGCAATTAGTTGCAAATTGCCTAGGTATCTTAGCAATCCTAGTATCAGTAGGCCATCATGAGAATAATACCGTTATCAAGTTTATTGCACTCGTTGTTAATCATGTTGGTTCTTGCTTGCTTTATTTGTATGCAATGCTAGTTTTCTTGTTTTGGTAAATAATTTGAAATATGCTTGACTTTGTTGCTTTGATGCACCATTTGAATCCATAGCAAGATTGTGAAACCTTCTTAAATAGTACTTTTTACCAGATAAATTTGGTCAAGATACTCAAAAAGCTAATCGTGCAATAGATTTGTTGAATTGCACCATTTTTTGCATGTTTCAGATCAATTCATATTTGAAAGTGAGAAATTCATTAATGCGTGAACACTCCGATATCTGTTTCGACTTAGTTTTTCGGAGTTTTTTTTCCTCGTGCATTCCTACTCTTATAACTTGTTGCTCTTTTAGTTTAGTTTATTTTTTTTTTTTTTTTTTGGCTCAGTCAGTTTGAAGCTTGTATGCCTGGCTCAAATTTTGTTGAAAGCTTGTTGAGTGCTCACTAGCAATGTAGATATATTTCTCTTGTGTGTTTATATGATTTGTTTGCTCCTGGCAACATTATGCTCTTTCATAATTCAGCTATAATAGATTTTCGGTAGCTTAGAACTATCCATCATCAAGGACCTTAATACTAATATGAAGTTCTTAATGTGTTTGCTATGTCATTTCCTCTTTCATTGTATTCACACAATCGAATAGCACTACATTTTGCGTCACAGCACAAATAGGTTATCCTCTCATTTGTGTTTGTTTATACTTCTTGAAACATATGGATTAGTTTTTCAGCTTTTGCCTTGAACTGAATATGCTGATTATGTTGATACCAGGAAGGAAGTACCAAGGATGATTCACTATGCGTTCGAAAGGCAGATTCGAGTCCGTTTCTGGTCACCAGAGTTCTCAAAGCCAATACCTTGTCTTTTCGAGGTCCTGATTCTCTGATGAGCTAATAAGAAGCTCAACTTGCAGTCTTTGAACCATTTCACACATTGTAACATAGTTTTTTGTGAAATTGTTGGTATTTCTGCTTAATTCATTAGGAAATTAGGATGGCAGATTCATTTGTAGAGAGAAACTCAGTCATATGTGCTTGGAAAGCTACTTAATTCTTGTTGTTTTCATTTTTCTTCCTTGTTTGCATGTACTAGAAATTTAACTCCCTTATTTGTTGCAGAGCCTATACAATTTTGAATGCAACTCATGTAGATCTTTATGTCCCTAACAAACTGTTATTTTTACATCAAAGAAAATGAAATTCACAAGTTCCCTTCTAAGGTTTGTTGTGAACCACTTTAGTCCTTGTATTTTCAAAAATATACACTATAGTGCCTGTGAGACCTTTCCCACAATTGTGAAGATGCATAGCCTAACAACAAATTACGAATACAAACGTACATAACTCTATATTTTATGTTATTTGATTTTTTTTTTTTGGGTGGAACTGTTTTTTTATTTCAAAATCTTTAGCTAACTTCAATTAATTTGAGACTGAGACTTGTTATTGTTGTTGTTGTTATTGATTTCAAAATCTTAAAAAATATGTATTTTGAGTCGTGAAGTACCTCAAAAGGACTAACAAACATATTTTTAAAAATATTATAGGAACTAAAGTGCATATTATCACGACAAACCTCGACGGACAATTTGTAATATTTAATATGTATAAATATTTGATTATCAAAAGGAAAATGCTAGCCTGACACGCAAATGGAGCACGCAGGCTGGGCATGTACATGTGCGCGTCCCTTCATTCTCATCAAGATGTGTACCCCTTACAAACCATAGATCTCCATTGGTATAGATATTGTTTCTAACATAATCACCTTCAACTCGTAAGCGTGACGTTTTACTCCAAAAGGCGCATTAATTGAATGCTTTGAGCCCACACATCCCCAACGTGTTAAACACAAATCATTTGTCTTCATTGAAAAGCAAAGAAGGAAAGACAATCCACATTTCATGAATTATACTCATATTCCTCCATGTCAGTCCTCTCCAACCCATCCCATCCCTTCAACTGCTCTGCTCAATCCACACTCAATACCACAAATTTAAGGACCAATTGGCCTCAGTTGCTCCAATTCTCAATTGGGTCCAAAGATCTCAAACTGGGTCTAACAATCCATGCATTCCTACTCAAATCCCCAACTCCAGATGACCCATTTCAGGCCAACAACCTCATCAACCTGTACGGCAAACTGGGCAGATTAGACGACGCGCAACGCGTGTTCGACGAAATGCCTGCGAGAAACACCATCACATGGACTTCACTCATGACTGGGTACTCTCAAGCCAATGATACTGAATCAGTGTTTAGAATAGCCCATGATATGTGTTTGTCAGGAGAGGAGTTTAGTGAACAGACTTGTGTTGTTGCTTTACAGGCGTGTCGCGGGGGAGATTGGTTTTTCGGGGAACAAGTTCATGGTTTGGTTGTTAAGAGAATGTTCGACCACAATGTTGTGGTTAGTACTTCATTGATGTCCTTGTATTCGAGGAACAACTCATTGGATTGCGCCGAGAGGGTCTTTAACAATGTGGTTGATGCTGATGTTCAATGCTTCAATGCAATGATCGTCGAGTATGCGAGGAATGGAGATGGAAAAAGTGCGGTTCGGATGTTCTGCGCGCTGCTTAGTTATGGTCTGAAACCAAATGAGTACACATTCACAAGCAGTATTTGTGCTTGCTCAAGCAACAATGGTGATGAAGAGGGGAAGCAGTTACATGGGCTCTCCATTAAGTATGGTTATGCAAGTGCGACAACGGTTGGAAATGCCGTAATCACAATGTATGGGAAGTTTGAATTTACTGATGAAGCAAGGAAGATGTTCTGCAAAATGGGTGACAAGAATGTGGTCTCATGGACTGCTCTTCTGTCATGCTATGCAAAGAGTGGTGACATTGCAGCAGCTATGGAGCTGTTTGTAGAAATGCTGAACATGAGTGTAGACTTGGATGCTGGTTGCTTGGCTAACGTCATTGATGGATGTTCAGAGTGCAACAGCATCAGATTGGTGCCCCAGATTCATGGGCTGGTCATAAAACTCGGTTACGCTTCAGATGTTTGCGTAGAAACTAGTTTGATCGATGCATATGCAAGATTCAGTGAACTTAAGTCTGCAAGAGTTGTTTTCGACAGTTCAAGCCGAAGCATGGCTTCGTTCAATGCAGTTCTGCTTGGATATATGAAATCGGAAGGAAATGTAGACGACGACTACATGAATTTGCTTATGAAACTAAGATCAGCAGGACTGCAGCCCGATGCAATTACGTTCTCCAGGCTCATAAGTTTATCGGCAAATCAAGCTTCAATTGCTAGAGGGAGAAGTCTGCATGCTTATGCCATCAAAGTAGGGCTGGAAACTGAATTGATTGTTAGCAATGCAGTGATAACCATGTATGCCAAATGTGGAAACATCAAAGATGCCACTGATAAGTTCAATTGTATGACAAGCCGTGATTTAGTTTCTTGGAACGCCATGATCTCTGCGTATGCCCTGCATGGTGAAGGAAAAAAGCTTTGATTATGTTGAAAGAAATGAAGAAAGCAAACATCACATCAGATGAGAAGACAGTGGTAACAGTACTCCAGGCTTGTAGCTATTCAGGATTATTTGAAGAAGGGTTTCGCTTATTTTACGAAATCCAATCACAACACAGGACTAGACCAGTCATTGAACATTATGCTTGCATGATTGATCTTTTGGGTCGAGCAGGGCGGTTGTCAAATGCTATGGATTTTATACTGGGAAGCCCATATGCAGAATCTCCTCTACTTTGGAGAACTTTGGTTAATGCATGCAAGCTAAATGGGGATCTGAACATTGGGAGAGTGGCTTCAAACGTTTGCTTGAATTGGATTCAGAATATGCAGCCTCATACATCCTTGTTTCAAACATGTATGCTGCAAGTGGAGTGTTAGACAAAGCTGCAGAAGCAAGAAAAATGTTAAATGACCAGAAGCTTATCAAGGCAGCTGGTTGTAGTTGGATTGAAATAGAGAACAAAGTTCATAGATTTGTCGCGAATGGAACTGACCATCCAGCAAGCAGAGAGATACTTATGATCTTGGAAGTTCTAACGTCTCAAATGAGAGACGGATGGAATGCTAAAAATGAACTTAAGCCAGCGTAAGATAACCTCATTAAATAGTGAGCTTGTCGTCGCAACAGCTACATCGACTGAGAGTCTCTTTCCTTGATTTACCATTCCTGCTAGTATCAGCATGGATTCCTATCAAAAACTTCTGCTATTTGAAAAGGATTAGTCTGCATCTTCCATGTACATATGACTTGATTCAGTAATAAATCAACTAGTTCAAGAGATTAATGAGTAGGTCCGTCGGAGTGAATAAGAACTTTAATCAACTCACACGATGAGGAATGGAGTTTAATTAACTATCACAAAATAGTTGTTAATACTTCAAAAGAGTTTCTAATTGTTGACATTGAACACATAATCTACAATAGGAGCATTAGTTTATAAGTCCCATGAACTTGTGAAACCAACAAGACAGAATCCATGTTGTAGAGTGTACATCGAAAAGTATTGCCATCTTCATCAACAATTCTTGACTAGAAATGCCAATTGGAAACTGAACAAACTCTGCAGTAGACGAATCCTCTCAGGCCGCTGCCCATATTCCATACCTAAATAAGCGAAATCCTGGTTCATTTCAGAAGAAATTGTCAATAAATTCATCACACAAGGAGAAGAAGCAATCAAGTCAAACAGTAACCTAAGCCTTGTGCTTGTGGGAATTTTATTAATCTAACACCTTATTTCTATTCTCAAGATAATTACTTTATATTCTTAACAACATCAATTTTAAGATAGCATAAAAACTAATAATGAATGCACACCAAAAAATAATAAAATAAAATAAAATAAAACTAATAATGAATCTTAATACCTATCCTGACATAAAAAACATTAAAAATAAAAGTTCATCCATGGTGAAGTGCAAAATTGATATTAGCATGTGCTTCTATTATAGTATAGTATAGAATAGAAATATATATAAATTATATAATTAATATACGTAATTAAAAAGAAAACCAATAAATAAAGCAATCGGCTAATTAATGGATAATTAATTAAAGGGTAAAAATGACCATTCAAGTGATGGAGGAATCCTTAGTTATTGGCGCCAAAGTTTCAAAAATTGACAAACTTCGCTGAACTTCAGCCGAAGTTTGTCGATTTTTTAATTGGGGAAAGAAAATTTCGGGTGAGATGAAAAATTGCATAAATTCATCAAAAAATTGGCAAGGACCTTGAAGAAGAAATCGTGGTTTGGTGTGTCATGCGAACTTGGTGTGGGTATTTGTTGTTTGGGATCTCTCCTTGTGACTCTATTTTTGACACAGGTATGTACAACATCTCATGGACTTGTGATTGAGATTTGTGATTTGTGTGTGATGCTTGATGAAGGGTTAAAAGTGTTTTATTCTGTCAATTGAAAAAGCCACTCTGATTTGTGTACGAACTGTGAACAGTAAAGTTTTTTTTTAAATTAAAAAAAGGGAAGTTTTTTTATAGTGAAGTTTTTTTTTTTTGTTTAGAAAAAACAGTGAAGGTTTCTTTTTTGTTTTATTTTTTCTTTTCAAGATGCCTATAGAGTATGGATTTTGAAAACTATGAAGGTTTTTTAATTATGTTTTTTGTTTATTTTTTCTTTTGAGGAAGCCCACCGACTTTCTCCAAAAAAAAAAATCAATAACATTTGAAAATTAACTTCTTTTGATCACATCAAGACGCAAAAAAGTCAAAATTTATCATACAAAGCAATATAAAACAAAATATTAATATCACACATGTTGTGAATTGCGTGTTTATTGCACAAAGATTATTTAAACAAGTGTATTATCGATTATTATGCATTATTGTTATATAATTAAGTATATTTTAACATCTTTATGGAGAAATTAAAATTTTGAGCACTTAAAGGGAAATTCTACAAACTTTCGTACACCGGCGAATTTTTGTCAAACTTCCATAGTCAAAGTTAACTACCTTGAATGACTTCCGAATTTTAAGTGGCGAAGTCGAAGTTTTGAACCTTGATTGGTGCTTATTATATTACTTAGATGTATATAATTCGACATGATGCTGGTATTGCTAAAGCTAACTTGGACAAAAATTTAAAAATAGACCTGAATAAAAGTATACCTGTACTAGATGTCCTCCATTTCAATATACTCAATAGGCCATGCAACTGTGTCACCCAAAGCTTTTCTGAGTGTCTTTGCATCATTTCTAGTTCTCCACAGGAAAGCACTCGGTTCTAAAACCCTTGACACCCAAATCATCCAAGCACCAGGTCCAATGGGTACAGCATCCACCTTATAAGAAGGATTTTCCTTTTGCAACCAATTTACTTGAACCCGTCCAATCAAGCAATTTGCATTTCATACCGCATTGATCAAAATTGTCGCTTTGTTGTGCCCATTTCCATTAATAACAATAACAATCCACAGTTCTAAAATAAAATAAAATAACAATCCACAAAATGACTATGGAAATGCCCACTTATGCAGTTTTCTACCTGAAAAATTGGTGATTCAGTTTCTTTTATCCTTTGCTGATCCTGTGATAACAAAAAAAAAAAAATGGAGGATTCTACCAAAGAAAAAAAAATGGAGGACCAGAAAAATAATAAACAAGCAGTGTATCAACACCAACCATAGTATTAAGACCATTCTAATACCTTAATTTGGCCATCTGATAAATCATTGGCTAACAGATCATACTTAGATCTCAACTCATTAACCTGCCTCTGAAGGTTTGTCACCAGACCAGTAGTTGGATTAGATACCGTTGTGCCCAGTAGTTGGAACTACCTTATCAATAAATGCTTATATTTCCTCATTTGCAGGTCGAATTTGGAGGTGTCCAAAGATTAGTAAGAATGAAACCTAACAAATGAATTTGGAAGCAAAAGTGGAATGAAATGAAGCATAGGAAAAGAAATACAGGGAATCAAACCCTAGGCGGAGGATGAGGAAGAGAATGATCGGCGAAGTTGACGACGCATCCAACATTCTCCACGACGCTCGCAGCTGCCTCTGCTGCTGAATCTGCGCTTCGCAGTCTCTTCTTTGTTCTCGCCATCTCTAGTGCTCACGCTCTCTCCCTCTCACAAAAAAAAAAAAAAAAAAAGCGCGTTTTGTGCACCCTAAGAGTCGCACATTTATTTTGTTCCCAACATAAAAGACACATTTGCCCCTCTTGACCCAAATGGTTACTCATAATACCCCATTTATTTTGTTCCCAACATAAAAGACACATTTGCCCCTTCTAGCCCAAATGTTAACTAGGGCACCCATTCGCGTTATAGTATTGTCTCGATTACTAAGACTTTAATAACGGGTCTCAGTGGTACTCATTGAGACTAATCCTCATACATACTTCCGATGAGAGTTAATTGATGTCTATCGAGACAAGGCTAATATCTCTTTGCAATGGGTCAGTGAGACTAAATACGTAATTTTCGATGATACATAACCACAACACAAAATCCTTGGAGTCCCCTTATCAATGAAGTTTTAACAGGTTTTGATCGACACTTGTTCAATAGTCTTAGTAATAAATGATCGAGACCAAAATACAACTCACGCTCCGGTGTAGTCGAGAGAGTAAGGCAAGACGAGAGAGGGGTAGAGCACGACAAGGGTTACTTTGTACGGATTTTATGGGTTTCACGCGATTTTATTTCAGTTTGATGCTTAACAAAGGAAGAGCATTTTGGTCCAACTCCTATTAAATAATCTGGATTGCATTAGTCTATCATTAGCAGATTTTTAAGTTTAGGGCACCGCGGTTTCCCTCTCACTCTCCACCGCCGTTCTTCCTCTCCCAATCCGCTCTCCAATTTATTCAGGGTCTCAACTCCTTCTCTGCTTTTTTTATTTTGTTTTGCTACAGGAATCCATGCTTTATTAATCTCTCTCTCTCTCTCTCTCTCTCTCTTTTGTGACTCCATCGATCAAGTTTTGATTAAAAATTCCAACTTTGATCTGGTATTTGATTAGGTTTCTGATTTGTGATTTCTGATTTCTGGACTACTTTTAGGGAATCCGATCAATGGCACCCTGACCTTTCAACTTCAGATTTTTGGGGTATTTCAGTTGTTTGTTTCAGTTCAACCAATGGCCGCCGCGGAAACCGCTGCACTTGAGTTCTTACAGGTACTCCTAATATGTGTTTCATTTCAATTTCACTTCTTGTTCATTGAATAACTCCACCTATGTAGAACATTATATGCGCTACATAGCCGGTCCCAAGTCCGTGTGAAGGAGGAGTGTTTCGAAGCCCATTTTCATACCCCAAAAATGGGGTCCGTTCCTGAAAAGAAGGGGGAGGGTTGCGATAGGTTGACAGCCAGTGTAAAATCTTTGTCACTCTTTATGAAATGGATTTGGGGGCGTTCTTGCACTAAATTGAGCACAATATGGAAGAGTTTGATCCGTGTAGCTGACTCCAACTGATTTGGGATTGAGGCTATGTTGTTGTTTGTTGTTGTTTGTTGTTGTCTTGTTCATTGAATGTTCACATATATGATGCATACATGTTTTTGGGTTTTCAGGGTTCTGTAGGCAGAGCTTATTCTCACACACGAGTTCTCTCAAGACGAGAATTCACTCTCATCGGCTTTGGGGCTCTATACACAGACGAAGAACAGCGGTGCCGCGCTTGTCAACTAGAGGTTTGATCAGTTCGAGTTCAAGGGTTTTGATTCCTGTGAGACCCAAAGCCTTGATTTCGGACAATGTGAGTGCATTGGTTGATGGGGACTCGGCGAAAACAGGTGATTCTCAATCAAAGGTTATACATTTGTTTCGGTACCCGTTGATTCAAGAGAGTGCCACTGTAGAACTTTTGAAGTTAGTGCAGACAAAGATTTCGAATCAGATTATTGGGTTGAAGACCGAGCAGTGCTTTAATATTGGGCTTGATTCGGACCTTTCGATTGAGAAGTTTCAGGTTTTGAAATGGTTATTGCAAGAGACGTATGAGCTGGAGAATTTGGGCGCAGAGAGTTTCCTTGATGAGGAGAGTCAGAAGAATGGTGTTAATGCTGTTATTGTTGAGGTGGGGCCTCGCCTTTCGTTTACTACTGCGTGGTCTGCCAATGCTGTATCGATATGTCAAGCATGTGGATTGGCAGAGATTAACCGAATGGAGAGGTCGAGGAGATACTTGTTGTATGTGAAAGCTGGGAGTGGGTTACTACCTGAACAGTTGATTCTTGAATTTGCGGCGATGGTCCATGATAGAATGACAGAATGTGTGTATCCTGAGAAGCTTGTGTCTTTTCAAATAAATTTGGCGCCACAGGAGGTTCAATCTGTTCCGGTCATGGAAAGGGGTCAGGCTGCATTAGAGGAGATCAATGAGAAATTAGGTTTGGCATTTGACAAGCAAGATATAGAATACTACACAAGGCTTTTTAAGCACGACATAAAGCGGGATCCAACTACTGTTGAGCTCTTTGACATAGCACAATCCAACAGTGAACACAGTAGGCATTGGTTCTTTAATGGGAAAATCAGTGTCGACGGGAAACCGATGAGCAGAACCCTTATGCAGATTGTGAAGAGCACTCTGAAGGCCAATCCTAACAATTCTGTTATTGGATTCAAGGACAACTCAAGCGCCATCAAGGGTTTCATAGTGAATCAGTTGCGTCCAACACAGCCTGGATCCGTGTCTCCATTGCTTACAAGGGCTTGTGATCTTGATGTCTTATTCACTGCTGAAACGCACAACTTCCCATGTGCTGTAGCACCGTATCCGGGGGCTGAGACTGGGGCTGGAGGTCGCATTAGGGACACCCATGCGACTGGAAGGGGATCCTTTGTAGTGGCTTCAACGGCAGGTTATTGCGTTGGAAATCTTTTAATTGAAGGTTCATATGCCCCTTGGGAAGATTCTACTTTTAAGTACCCATCTAACTTGGCGTCTCCTCTACAAATTCTTATTGATGCGAGCAATGGTGCATCAGACTATGGAAATAAGTTTGGAGAGCCTTTGATTCAAGGATATACTAGAACTTTTGGAATGAGACTTCCAAGTGGAGAAAGGCGGGAATGGTTGAAACCTATAATGTTCAGTGCAGGTATGTGGGCAGGTTTTCTTAATTATAATTTCATTATTATGAGAAAGAAACTTTATTAGTACGAGCAAAATAATGTGCAGGTATTGGACAGATTGATCACACTCACATTGTAAAGGGAGAGCCTGTGATTGGTATGTTAGTTGTGAAGATAGGGGGGCCAGCCTATCGAATTGGCATGGGAGGTGGAGCTGCGTCTAGCATGGTTAGTGGTCAAAATGATGCTGATCTAGACTTCAATGCTGTACAAAGAGGGGATGCAGAGATGGCACAGAAGTTGTATCGTGTTGTTCGTGCTTGTGTGGAAATGGGAGATGGCAATCCAATAATTAGCATCCATGATCAAGGTGCTGGGGGAAATTGCAACGTTGTTAAGGAAATAATCTACCCCGAAGGAGCTGTGATTGACGTTCGAGCAATTGTGGTCGGTGACCATACTATGTCAGTTCTAGAGATATGGGGGGCTGAGTACCAAGAGCAAGATGCACTATTGGTAAAGCCTGAAAGCTATCAGTTACTGCAATCTATCTGCAAAAGGGAAAGGGTTTCCATGGCTGTCATCGGAAGTATCAATGGGGAAGGAAGAATCGTGTTAGTTGATAGCTTAGCAGAGGAGAAATGTCGCTCAGCTGGGCTTCCTCCCCCACCTCCCGCAGTAGATCTTGAGCTTGAAAAGGTGCTTGGGGACATGCCACAAAAGTCATTTGAGTTCACTAGAGTTGTTGAAGCTCGAGAGCCACTTGATATTGCCCCAGGGGCCACATTAATGGATGCTCTGAAGAGGGTTTTGAGTCTTCCATCTGTATGTTCGAAGCGCTTTTTGACATCAAAGGTGGACAGGTGTGTAACTGGTCTTGTGGCACAACAACAAACTGTTGGGCCTTTGCAGCTCCCCCTTTCTGATGTTGCCGTCATTGCTCAAACTTACACTGAACTTACAGGTGGTGCATGTGCTATTGGGGAGCAGCCCATCAAGGGTTTACTTGATCCAAAAGCAATGGCAAGACTGGCTGTGGGAGAAGCACTCACAAATCTAGTTTGGGCTAAAGTTACTTCACTTTCTGATGTTAAGGCCAGTGGCAATTGGATGTATGCTGCTAAGCTTGATGGTGAGGGGGCAGCAATGTATGATGCAGCAATTGCTCTTTCAGAAGCAATGATTGAACTTGGAATAGCGATAGATGGTGGGAAAGATAGCCTTTCCATGGCAGCTCATGCATCTGGTGAGGTTGTGAAGGCTCCTGGAAATCTTGTTATTAGCACTTATGTCACTTGCCCAGACATTACATTGACGGTAACTCCAGACTTGAAGCTTAAGGATGAAGGTGTTCTTCTTCATATAGATTTGGCAAAAGGGAAGAGGAGATTGGGGGGTTCTGCTTTAGCACAAGCTTTTGATCAAGTTGGGAATGAGTGTCCAGATCTTGAGGATATCTCTTACTTGAAGAATGTTTTTGAAGCTACACAAGAGTTGCTTTCCAATGGTTTGATCTCTGCTGGTCATGACATAAGTGATGGCGGTTTGATAGTATGCATTTTAGAGATGGCGTTTGGTGGAAATTGTGGTGTCTCCTTGGACTTGACTTCACATGGTAATAGCCTCTTCCAAATGCTCTTTGCAGAAGAGATCGGTCTTGTTCTTGAAGTTAGTAAGAATAACTTGGAAGGAGTCTGGAGAAGGCTTCATGATGCTTGTATTGATGTTGAGGTCATTGGGCATGTGACTTCATCATCCACCGTAGCATTATCTATTGATGGAGTTGTGAAATTGAATGAGAAAACTTCAAGACCTCAGAGACATGTGGGAAGAAACCAGCTTTAAGTTGGAGGGTTTCCAGAGATTGGCTTCTTGTGTGGAGTCGGAAAAAAATGGACTGAAGGACAGGCATGAACCATCATGGAAATTGTCATTTACTCCATCATTTACCGATGAAAAATGGATGTCAATGACTTCTAAACCTAAAGTGGCTATAATTCGAGAAGAAGGTAGCAACGGGGATAGGGAAATGTCTGCTGCATTTCATGCTGCTGGTTTTGAACCTTGGGATGTTACAATGTCTGATCTCCTTAATGGTGCCATCTCTTTGGATGGGTTCAGAGGTATTGCGTTTGTTGGAGGTTTTAGCTATGCTGATGTACTAGACTCTGCAAAAGGTTGGGCTGCCTCTATACGGTTCAACCAGCCTCTCCTAAACCAGTTCCAGGAGTTCTACAATAGGCCTGACACTTTCAGCTTGGGAGTTTGCAATGGTTGCCAGCTCATGGCTTTGTTAGGTTGGGTCCCAGGAATTGAAGTTGGGGGCGTCCTTGGGGTGGGTGGAGACCCCTCACAGCCAAGATTTATACACAATGAGTCTGGTCGTTTTGAATGCCGTTTCACCAGTGTTGCGATTGGAGACTCCCCTGCAATAATGTTTAAAGGAATGGAGGGTTGTACACTTGGTGTATGGGCTGCTCATGGTGAGGGCAGGGCTTATTTCCCCGATGATGGTGTTTTTGATTCCATACTCAAGTCGAACTTGGCACCACTTAGATACTGTGATGATGATGGAAAGACAACTGAACTATATCCTTTTAATCCAAATGGGTCTCCGATGGGAGTCGCTGCGATTTGTTCGCCTGATGGTAGGCACCTCGCCTTGATGCCTCATCCTGAGCGTTGCTTCTTGATGTGGCAATTTCCTTGGTATCCCAAAAGCTGGGATGTTGAGAAGAAAGGTGCGAGCCCGTGGCTAAGATTGTTTCAGAATGCTAGGGAGTGGTGTTCTAACACAGGTTAGCTCATGTTTGCTTTTCTTTACATGACCTTGTATATTTGACTATTTGAGTGACATTGTATATTCATTTATTTTTGGTTGTTTGTGCGTTCCTGCTCATAAATGCAAATATTTCTGGTGCAAGTTGCTTAAGCATTAAGAATGATTAGGAAAATAAGCAAAGCTATGATTTAGTGAAATGGTGAACCCAAACATCTCTAAAGTTGAGAATTTGACAATGGAAAATGATAATCTAACACACTTTGGGCGTACATTTGGAGCGCACACTTTGTTTTTTAGCCATTTATGGTGTTTTGTTAGATATGGGGCCCATGCCTGAGGGCACAAGAAAGAGCCATAAATGGCTAAAAAACAAAATGTGCACCCCAAGTGTACGCCCAAAGTGTGTTAGATTATCATTTTCCTTTGACAATTGCTTGTTTTCTGGATCTATAATTTTGTTACATTTTGCTCTTTATGTCTATGAAGATTTATTTAATGCATTTAGTTCTATTAGTTTGTCATTTCATAAATAAGTAGTTTTTGAGGGCACAAACTTTTCTGATACGTATGGAATGCAAGAAATCAGATTAGCTTTCTAGCTTTCTATTTGTTATGTGATGACTGCAAATTGATTGAATGGCTTGTATTTTGCCGAATAGTAGTGATTACTCTTTTCTCCCCTTTTCTGAATTAAATAAAGTTATGAGGAAGTGTTTGATCCCCCTAGTTGATCCTACTAATTTAGGATTGAGGTTTGTTGTTGTACTCTTTTTCTGCCCTCTTAAATTTGACTTTCTTATGTATGCACTGGCAGCGTCCTTTCTCTGTTACAAATCATTTTATCAATATTCCACATATTGGACAAGATGAAGGATAAGATGAGATTGAGGCGTGAATGATCTTTGAAGTGTGAATCAGTGAATCTGCAGACTAGGAAATTTTTTTTTTTTTTTTCGTAATAGTCATCCACCTAACTGCTTGTTGAATGTGATCATGTTTTGACATTATTTGTTCTTTGGTTTGCTTACCTTTGCTCAGTGTTTTCTCTGAAAGAACTTATGCAATATCTTTCTGTTGTTTGATACAGCTTCTATGTAGCAGCTCTCCTCTCACTTTACATCACCTGTAAACCTGAAGTGTTGAAATTTTTCAATGTAACTAGTAGGTGACTCCATAATTGATGCAGGGTTGCAGAGTTGAACTGATGGGGATATGCCAAGTTTCCTACAGTGCTTGCATGATACCTGTGGATCGGTTTTCAACTAGTTCTATTTGAGGTTGGACTCACCTGCAATGTTGTCATGCTTTTCTCTTGTAGGTTTATCATTCATTGTTTGTTTAGTTTATTCTTGAATAGCACCCAATAGTTTTATAAATTTTAACTATACCAAATATTTTGTTTCTTAGTATCTTAATATCATGAATGTTCTTGAATTGGCAATCCCAAACAAGATCCTTAAACCTGTAAGAGAGGCATGCCTTTGGTTGCACTGTGGTAAGATCATCAGCTCAAGTGAGTGTAAAGCATTCCTTTGTGCGTGCTGACCCTGGTTTTTATTTTAAGCCAACAATTCAGTCGAATAATTTAAGGGTTGTAACTTTATGAATGATCGATTCTTCTTTTATGGATTCTTTTGTTGATTGTCTGAATTGATTTTGCAATGCCAGTTAATCTCTTCTCTTAGTATTATGAATTTTTTTTTATCTTTATACTTAAATATGTTTCCATGCTCCTTGATTAGCATTTAGCATTGCTATCCAATCCCTTATCTTATTTATCTGGAGTGAATTGCCCTTGAGCGAAAGAAACTCGGTGTTGTGATTAGAAAGACAATTTATGATTAGGGGAAAAAACACCATAAATTTGAATTTCCTGTAAGGGATTTTTGCTTCTTCTGACATACATTCCAAAATAGGATCTTTTGTGAAGAGACCCAAAGTGACAAACGTAAGGTCCTAAACTGCAATTAGCCACAATTTAGTGGTGTGTTGTGGAATAAAACTTTAGGTTAGCGCCAGAAAGTTTCCACAAAATCTTCAAAATTTAATAGATTTCACTTCCTTGTGAACACTGCCAAAGTTGGTAAAGCATGAATCTTAACAGTTTTACTAAAGAACTTAGTAATTGCAGCGGGTAGATGGTGGAGGCATAAGTAGGAGATAGAATGAGATGCAATTGGTTGAGGGATTGGTCTCAATTTGGGCTTGGTATTTTGTGGTCTTGTAGGAATGTAGTTGATAGTTTCGCCCTTATGTCCAAAGACATTTTTTTCTAATGTGATTGGTAACATCAAGGTCATATAAGCAAGGGCACTATAACATCAGAAAGGCAACATTCATGAGTAGGGCATGACTTGAGATACTATCTCAAGAATTACTTAAATGTGGTATTGAACATCTTTCAACCCTTAGCAATGTGATTGCCAAAAAAAAAAAAAAAAAACAATGAAGATTTATAGATCATCTAGGCAATCTTTTGGGAGATCAGGGTTGAGAGTGAGGCTTGGGTTGTAAGTTAATCCTTGGTATGAGAGAGGAAGACACAACATGTATCGAACATCTAACACCATCGATAACAATTTTGCATACCATATTTCCATGTTCTCTTTAGAACGATTGATGGGACAAATGCAACTCATGACATGGAAATGCAGATATTTCTTTTCATGAATATTGCTCAAGTTAAGCAAGTCTGTTATTTAAGAACCCTTTGGTTTGATTATTGGATTGTTACTTTTGCTCATAAAAGAAACTTCTGAAATTTCCAACCTTTGTTATGGAAGATTCATTCATGGTAGGAAATGCAAACCTTCACATGTAAGGTTGCTAGGAAGGATTTTTTTATGGTAGGAAATGCAGACTTGTTTCTCCACATACGATTGTTACTGATTGATCCTGATTATCGCAGATTTTTCATTCAGGTTTCTTTGGCCTATTAGTGTGGAATTTGAAAGCAACTGACATACCAGCAAATTGTAGCGCTTAAGATTAAATTATCTACTGAATTTCTAAAGCATTCTCTGAATTATTCTTTTTTTTTTCTTGTTAAAAATAACAGATGTAATAACTTAAATGTTCCTATAGTAGTTTCTCTTGCTTGTTGGGTGGAGTGGAGCTTCCTTTCTCTTAATAATTTCCCACATGCAATGTAGACTGCTTCATGAAGACCTGGGAAGGAATAGTGTTGTCTGAGATTTTCATTACCTTAATTTGGTCTCTTGTCTATAATTACTCATCCATGCCTAAATGAACATTGAACAAACCTCTCCTTATTATTGTATGGATTAATTAGACTTACTTGCCTCTGACTCATGGTTGAGAAAATAGAAAATTAATTATCTGTTTATAGACTATCTTTGCAGTTTAAAGATGTGCTATCTTTTTCTTTCCTTTTCTTTTCATCCGGCAAGAGTTAATGAGAAAAATAGAAAATTGTGAACAAAGTATTTATTTCTTCTTTTTTTCCCCTCAAATGCAAGAAACGTTTCTGGATTCATTCTTGATTTGTTTTTCTTGTGGTTGAATTCTTTTGTGGACTATCTTTGTAGTTTAAAGACATGCTATCTTTATTCCTATTAACTTTCAATGATCTTTTACTACCTTTAATTTTTTTATTTGGTTTATTTTCCTTGGACTCCTAGGTCTACTTGCAGGTTAAATGCTTGCTTTAAAGAAATGTGGTGTAAATGCATGGGGCCAAACGGTAGCATAGATCCATTCTTGTTTCATTTGTTCCGGTGAAAGATCTTCAGAAGAGCACTGAACAAGGTGGTGTGCGGTAACTGGTACTCATCAGTCGTCATAGTATCAGATCAATGAAAGAACCTACTTATGACCTTTCTCCTTTACTTATATTGGGTATTCTTAGTCAGAGTCCAAGCTTACTATTCGAACGTATACATTGATATTTTGAGTAGGCTTTTTAATTTTATTCTCAAAAACATTGATTTTACAGTAGTTACATTTTATATACAATGATAGTTCTGCCTAGTTGCATTGTTGTGTTCCATCTCCTACTATTTCAATGATAGTTCTGCCTAGTTCTGCCTTGATTTCTATCCATGATTCCATATCCATATTTCATGTTTTTTGATGATTTTTCTTGGGCTCGAAAGTTGGAGCACTGTAATTATTCCCATCGATTAATTGGCAGGTTTTACTGTTTATGGCTTACATTTGTGTTGCTTATATTTGTTTGGATTTTTTGTTTCTTTGATTTAATATACTTATTGTGTATTTTTGTTTGGATTTTTTTATTTCTTTTGGATTTGATATACTTTATTAAGAGTGTATTTTATGTTGATTGTCAACATATTGCAACCCTTCTCCGTTATCCATACCCTATTTTTTAAGGTATTGATAATGAGCTTGGGACCTCCCTCTGTCATTTTTTGACATGGGAAATACGTGTGAATCCTCACCTCCCTCATTTTTCTCCTTTATAAGACTTGGGATGACCATGTAGCATAATGTTCCACATAGTTGAGTCGGCTCTTCTATTTTATCTTGTTCTTTTATTTTGATTAAGTTATTTTCATTATTTATGGTTCATGATTGCTTTGAAGATGTTTTAATGAAAGGTCAGTGGCTTAATAGACATACATCCACTAAGTGCACTCAATCAAGCACAATGGAAGAGTTTGATCTATGTTTTGTTGTTGGCTTTATAGCTATTTCTCTAATTGACAGGATAGACATTTCTGACTTATGAGGATACTACTGAATGTCCTTACTGTACACCAATGCCACCAAAGGTTTTTTTTTTTTTTTTTTGCTTCAAAAAAATGTCAATACTACCAAAGTTAACCAGCCTCCATCGAGTGTGGAAAAGAAAGATGCAGTTATTTAATTCCTTGATTGTTTGGTGACATTTTCCTGTTGAACCTATCTGGTTCTGGCTTCATGGTTTGATGTAGATCTCTATTCCTCCATGTTAATTTATTCTATCTTTCTTTAAGGAAAGTACTAGGGTGACATAAAATGGGCACATATTATCATTTTCCTTTGATTTGTGCATCAATATGTGCGTTCGAGAATCAATGTGTATCTAAAGGGTGAAAAATGCCAATTTGACTCACTTTATGCACGCTATTTTCACATGCATTTAATTGTGAATGTTGATTTTTACATTGCACACTAACATCATTATGCGTTTAAGGGATTCTTAATGAGTGTGTGAAATTAATATGTTAAAAATGTGTCAAAACAACTCTTAAAGGACACTTAACATTTAGTGTGTCCAATCTGGGTCACCCTATGTCTTCTTATAATCCCATTTGTAAAAGAAAAATGTTTTAGTACCCAGTTAGGACATGCACGAAGTGCATGTACTTGTCAGTCGCTATACTCTTATGCGCATGCATTCCGAGGTGTATAAAGGGCGTACAACAAGAAGTGCATGTTTGAACTTGCATGTCTATGTTGGCACCCCAACACTTTCCTTGGTTTTTTTTTTTTGAATCACGATCTCTCGAGGTCTTGTCTTTTTGACAAGTGATGTTTTTACTATCTCATCTGAGAGGCTTTGACCTAACACTTTCCTTTGTAAAAAGTGATGAATTTATTTTCACTCTTTCTTATCATGGAGATTTTCAAAAATTTTCATGAGATGTCTTTGAAATGGAAATGATCGATGAAACTAGCATTAGGAGTGATATCAGTTAAGGTGCTCAAAGATAGTTGTGTGGAAATAGTTGCTCTAAAATATAACATATTTAATAAATTAAATCAACTATTTTTTTTTCCTTCTAATGAAAAATGTGTTAAGTCATTATAAGAGCCTAAAATATTAGTATATTGATAGATTACATTAATCGGCAAGATCATACATTAATTAACTAGATTAAACAAGATGTATGCCCAGTGTCGAAGCTTGAATTAGTTGATGCAGTTGTCGCTGGATACCACTTGGGAAACCAAAAAAAAAAGGTGTGACATGACATTCTTTATAATTTGTTGGAGTTGAGAAGACTAGAGACTCCAAACAAAAATAAAATAAAATAAAAAGACGAGAGTTTAAATGTCGTAGTCGATCAGATTTTGTTAGTTTCTTGATCGATCAGATTTTGTTAGTTTCTAGTCGATTTTGTTAGTTCTTGGTCGATCAGATTTTGTTAATTTCTTGTAGTTATCTTATCTTATCTTATCTTATCTGATAAACTATTAATATATATAACATATGAGAAACAAAAATCGATAGATAGAAAATAAAGGAAAGAACTAATACAACAAAACGAAAACAAATTCGAGTGATGGATCAATGATGTCAACTTTTGTACGCCAATAGACCTGTTGAAATTTGGCATACATGTTGTTCAAAGTTTAGAAGATTCCTTCAAGTTCTTTATGTCGACCAATTCTTGGGTACAATCCATCATCTTTGTTGCATACAAACTCGTGTTAGACAGCACTCTTTTGTTGCTGAAAGGTGAAATCTTGGATGAGTTTAAAAGTATTAGAACCGATTCAAAGAAAGTTGAGTCTAAGTAGGGAGGAGCAGAAAAAAGATTTGGACACATACAATTATGAAAAAAGAAAGACAGTTGATCGGATCCGGACATCGCAATGTTACTCTGAAATAATAGAACTGATCCAAAGGAAGTCGAGCTTGAGCAGGGAAGAGAGACCAAAAAAATATTTGGTCACATTATGAAAAAGAGAGAGAGAAATAATGAATCGAATCTCGAGATCATAATGATACTATAAAGAACATCTCACCAAGTTTATGTCCAACTAAACAATGACAATTTACAATAGTAGAACCTTAACCCAAAATTAGTTAGTCAGACTATAGATAGAAGAGCAAATAACAATTTAGTCATCATATTTCTCAATCAACTTTCACTTGTATTTGCATCAAAATTCATCAATTTAAAGAAGGGGTAAGGTAATTCTAAATTACACAATATCATCACCTTCTGTCTTCCACTTTTTTCCTCCTCTTTTTTTAAGTTGTGTTCTTTCGTGTAGTTTACATGTCACATATATATATTTTTTTGAATCACATACATGTCACATACGTATATAATCAAGCAGGTTTTTGTTTCTCCATATCTTTATTCATTGTCAATGGTCCATTTTTCTGATTTTCTGAATCATGTTTACACCATTTGCACAAAGTTTTGAATATGAACAACCAAAAAAGAAATTCTAAAAAGACCAAATATAACATATTCAAGTACTAAAATAAGCCCTAAAACTGTGCTTTCTTTAGAGATGAGCAAAAGAGGAATGACTGCTAAAGAACACTGTAAAATTTCATTACTTCCATGAACCAAACAAAAACTGTGGTGCATGCATTCAGTCTATTTACGAATATATGGAACAAACAAAAACTAAGTAGGCCAATCGTTGTTAGTCGATCAATGACCCAAAAACAAACTAATAAATCAAAATTTTAGTAATCTACAAGATCTACAAGAAGAAATCACCGACTTCAACAAAGGAAGTACTTTTCTGATCAGCACATAGAAAACTTCAGCTCTTCAAAACAGTAAATTCCGTCGATCCAGACACATTGGCTGATTTTCCCGCTCAAGAGGCACTTCTCTCCATTCTGGTCAAGAAAGTTTAGGTACAGAAAGGTTCTCAAAATACATGAGAAGGAAAAGGGAGAGCGAACGGGGTTTTAGAAAACTACAGCGGTCAATATCATTAGTGTCAGCCTGCAGATGACGTCCTTGCTACAGGTGGGAGGTAAACCTCATCAAGGTTCCCTGGGTAAGGAGTCCAGAGGCCCAGTCCTCCTCGACTCTCTTTCAATCCAGTTTTGTTACTCTTAAACTCATCCAAGGATTTCACCCATTCAACAACAGAAGAATGCTCTCTAGTATGACTATGCAACACAAACAGGGAATTGTACTCGCAATTGGGAAACATAAAGAACTTAAAAGAATCTCGTAATCTGTAGACGACATAACCAAAGCTCAATTGATCTCTTGGCGTAAAAAGGTTAACCTCATTGAACCATAAACAGCTAAACAAGTTGTTCAGTGCCGTGTGCTCCCTTATGATGACGGCTCCTTCTGGCACATCTGCAACAACCATAGAGACTTAATCAACAAAATGAAATTGGTGGATGGAAAAATTAAAAAAACAAAAAGAGGGGGAAAAGATGGGAGGATAAAAACAGACATCAGATTCCAGACCACTCCATAAAAGAGAGAAAACAAAGAGAGCATGCAGTTCAAATCAACCATATTTAGTACAACAGTAGTCAGGGTCTAATCTAGACTCACGCTCTTGCACTGTGCAATTTAAGTATAGATTCTAGCCACAACACAGAAAGAAAAGCAACGAGCAAAAAAAAAATGAAGGATGTCCTCACCACTTAAAGTTTTCTTTCTCGGACTCCAAGGCTCCATACCCTCGTAATGATAAATCTTCATGTGTAGATCAATAAGAGGTCGAGCATAACGCTTTCTACGCTTGATTGCATCAGCTTCCTCATATATACTATGATGATGTTTGTGGCGAGCGATGGCAAAAGTATGCTTCCCACGCCATAAATACCTGAAAATTGTACAGAAAATACACTTAACTTCTCAACAGATAAGAGATATGCAGTTGAGAGGTGAGAAGATAAACTTGCCCCTCAAGTGCCAGAACATAAAATGCAAGTGGATGTTCAACAAATGAACAGAAATCGATGACACGTGATTTTCACTAGTTTAGAAGTACCAAAACAGGCTAAACTTAGGATAACTTCGTACCACATAATGATCAACAAACTTATTCTCAACTCAACTAATGATTTTCTATAAAACAAGAATTCAAAGGCCAATTGTTCATTAATTTCTTATGCATAGAGATTTCTACATCTCATAATGAAAAGAACTACACCAAGTGATAACACAATCGAATTGGAGACTGTAAACTTACCTTCCTCAATCGTTTAGATTTTAAACCAAATGGTCCATAGTCTTCAGGAGGGAAAAGAATTATTTTCCCGTCAAACACATACACCCATTTCTAGCTAAGAAAGCAAGTAGAATAATCAACAGCTTTAACCCTGTGCTTAGTTTCAATTGGTCAATTCCCCAAACCATCTATAAAAATAAATAAATAAATAAATAAAATCTTTGGGAGCACCAACTCATGCACCAAATGAGATGAAATCCAACGCATGTCAACATTTACAAACCACATTTACAAACCGTGAGTGAAGAAGAACACAAACACAAGTTGTCAAATACAAACAAAAAATAATAATAAGAAAAAATGCCATACACAAACCAACCAACCTTTCAAGAATAAGTAAGGGATCGACTATCAACTCCATTTTTCCATCAATCCAGATACTGTACTGAGCATGTCGAAAAAGCCTGTGTGTTAATATCTTGGGCACCTTCCCGTTCCTTCTTGGTTCGTCGTATGGTGGATGACGAAGCAAGATCAAGCGCCATATACCCACCCAATTTCCTCCCAAATTATCCTCTCTAACGGTAGAGTTTTTCATGATGAAGTTGAAAGACGTTTCATCCACAACCATGAGAAAACAAAATAGCTTTCGTGAACGGGCACTTATATTTGAAGGTTGATGAGGTGTGTCATATCCATCAAAAATGCCTGATGCAACAACAAATTTGCATTTCTTGACATATTCAACATCTACAGGTTGCATTTCTGCACCTCCACCCTGAATAAAACCACAGTGCACCTGAAAGAAAGGTTCACTTTTAACAACTCCAAAATTTACCAAGCAAACATGAATCATAAAGAGCAATAGTTGTACACCAAAAAAGAGCGGCATAGTCAGCTTCTCAAATATGGGGAAAAGAGAACAGGAAACAAAAGACCAAAGTAACAAAGTTAGACTGATGGCATGAACAAAACTTTACCTTCATAGTTGAATTAAGTCTAAAGCTATTCTCGCGTTGGCTCCAAGATTGATGCCCTCCAAATAGTGGAACTTTATTAGATTCAGTATTCACGAGATCATCCTCCAAATAATAGGACAAGTTTTCAACAATTTTGTCAGGAGTTCTCTTTGGAATCATTACAGATTCTGGGTCATTCAAAACAGGAACTAGACAACCTACAAAATGAGAACAATCAACATTAACAGACAATAAGCATTACTAGAATAGGCACTCAAATAGGAAAGGTACCCAGAATCTTACGGTGTTGTTTTGGAACAAATCCCATTGTATCCAACATGGTATATACCTTTCCATCCTTATTACAAATAGCTGCACATAAAGTAACAGACGCATCAAGCCAATGCATTTAGCAAAAAGAGATGGTGCACAAGAGTGAGAAATAGAGTGAGAATAAGTTGCATATAATTGGTTCCATTATCTAGTAAAACCATTTCACTGATGCAATGCCATTGTTGGAATTGCAAAAACATTATCTGAATAGCCAACTAGCAAAATTATTTTGTTTAGTGCAATCAAGCACATCCACAAGATAGCCATAACCATGATGGATGCAAAAGAATCATGAATCACATAGCAGGTAAGGCGGCTGCTACTGCCACGGTCTACTACTGCTACTGATACTGCCTACTCCTACTACTACTGTGGAGCAGCCCCATATTCTCCAACTCTGAAGTTATAATAGACAAAACCACAAAGACTAAAGTAAACTACCTAAGTAAGATCCTAGATTCTATTTACTAGGATTCCATCTACATATTTATCCTCCAATAACAGACTAAACTTTGTACATTTTTTTAACAAAGAACTTTGTACTTGATATTTAGGATGCTTATCTTACCCTTGTACAATGTAAGACAGCATCCAAGCAGGCCATGAATCATATCTAGCATTGTCCTCGAGAACAAATTTATAAATGGCTATTTCACAACATCCACCCTACAACACATTTGCAGTCTAGCAGGTATCTTTTGTTTCTATGATTTGGTCTAGGAATTCGACCAAGCACACAGCCAAGCTGAAGAAAAGTTTGCTTAAGCTAGGCTCCCTCAGACTTTGGTTGCCATCCTCTTCACTTATCATTCTAATACTTGCCTGAATATAGGGATTAAGTTCCCCCCAAGATGTGTGTTCCTTAACCTAATGATTTCTTAAGAAACTTAAAAAGTGGCTCTCTAAAGTTGCTATTATTATTTTTTTATTTTTTTTTTTTTTTTTTTTCAACTTCAGCACCAACTCAAAAGGGTGCTAAAATTTATTACTTGGCAAAGAGTGCTAAAATTTATTACATGGCAAAGAACTTAATAGTCACTACAAAAGAATTAACTGCTTTTCCAATTTCAAGCTTTAATTACAGGCATGAGAATTCTAACATAAGAAAATGAATTAAAGGATTCATCAACCAGATGTTGAAACGTGTAATCAGATACTTAACTGAAATAAAACAACACACATGATCGGATGCCAAATTTTGTTTGCTGTTCCCTATGTCTGGAAGGAAATTAAAACTGTGGATACGCTGGAATAAGGAAGCCCAACACATATAGCTCGATCTTCTATGCAAAAGCATGGAAAAACAAAAGGCGGCAGAGAAAAGTGGCTAGCTGCAAGATTTTACAATATGAAAATCTCATATAAAAGAAAGTTTTTCATTTTGACCTTCAAAGCAAATAGATAAGAAAGCAAAAAGTTTCCGAAGAGTTGTAACCAGCACCAATGTTCTGAGTAAAATTAATTATTATCATCACAATGTAAATAAACCAAAGCTTATCATTTTCTAGTTTAAACTTCCCCGAAAAGTTTTGTTAAATCCTAATGTGATATTAAATTGGACTATTTGAAAAATCAACCCTGAGCTAAGATGCCAACAGATTAATTACGAAATCACAGTCCCATAATAAATGCCAAAAGCTTGATAGCACACTTTTGGAGTCACATAAACTTGTGTAATCAACAATTTGAAACTATCTTTAGGCATTACAACAAAGAAGATGCTATTTTTCAAATTGAGTAGGCATTTGGTTAATGATTTGCATCAAACCTGATAAGAATGCTATAGATGACTGGCAAGACCATACATGAAACAGTAAAACAGTGAGAATGAGTAGCATCCACAAGATGCCCACCACCAAGACCAAACGTACGAAACCTCTCTTCCAAATAATCCTCAATGGGTATGACGTTCTTCCCGACATAGAATACGCATCGTCGTCAACATCTGCAAACATCAAACATCAAGAAATGCATTGAACTGATCAAATCCAAATCCACATACACTAGCTATATCAAAGATGAGATCTTTTCACCTTTCGCTCTTGGCGTTTGGTTCACCCTGTCTGCTCGCCGATTTACGAGTGAAGAAACCGACCGCTGAATTTCACTTTCCATGACTACTACTAATCAATCTCCTTCCTCCCCATTCTCTGCAATACAGAGAAAACAAATTGAACACTAATTTTCGCCTAACCTTTTCCAATCACAAACTTCAAATACAAATTGAAAAAAAACCCTAATTTTCGCCTATTGTGATGAGTTTTTATTCAAATTGAACCCTAATTTTCTCGTAATGTTTTCAATTGCGAAGGCTCGGTCCAAACTGAAAAACCCTTTCTTGGCCAAATGTGATGAATTTTAACCAAATTGAGCCCTAATTTCAGATCTGGAATCGAAATGCACAACAAGAACACCAGAAAGAAAGCTCGGAAAGCAATTTGATCTGCATTGCAACATTTGACATACAATGTGTCAAAATTTGGTTTTATGCACCAAAAAATGGGGAAAACGAGTACCTGGCACGAAAGCACGCGAAGAAAACCAATTCTTCAGTTGTTCAATCAGGGAATCGGCATTGGGGATCAGAGAATTCCTCTGTTGATCGAGTGATCTGGTTTTGATGATAGTGTAGAAGAAGAAGAAGAGGAACTAGGGTTTCGATTTTTCACAAAGATTTAGGGAGTCGGTGTTCCAAGAACCCCAAGTGATGAGAGTTATTAGTGTCCATTCATTCCAAATGTCCTTCTTTTTTTTTTTTTTGGTAGGATCCAAAGTGTCTATTTCGATCATCCTAGTATATTTCTTTTTTATTTTTTTATTTTTTTTTTTTTTTATTTATTTTTTATAATTATGAGTGTCTTAAACTTTTTCAACCCCACCTTACTTTGATTCGACTAATCTCATGAGAGTTAGTCAGACGTCCAACTTCATAATCGGAGAGAAATCAAAAAAATATGAGCATAATGTTGTCAAGAATTGAACTCAAAACATCTGTCTAAGTTAGAGTTAAAGTGTTTTTTTTTTTTACCACTGCACCAGGCCTCTTGTGGGCTATTTCTTATTAGGAGTTACAATAGTGAATACTGTTAAAGAGTCATAGTTTTACATTGAGTTGCTAATGCTAATAGTAGCGTTTTTTTTTAACGAAGAGATATTTCCATTCATAGAAATTGCTATTACATCTAATTTAACAATGAAATTACATCAATAGCATCATTTTCTCACTCCTTGATGAGATCAAATCGACGTTGCGAAAGTTTGCAAATTTATGTGTAACTTATACGTTTCTTTTGCATCTACAACAATAGAACCATAACAAAAAATAAAACTTCAAAGAAAGGAAGACGAACAAAAACTTTCAACGATGGAAAACAAAAACAAACATCCAATAAAGGAAGACAACAACTTATTGAAAAAGAAAACTTTGTGAAAATATCAAACCAACGACTAGCCACAGATCTATACATGAGCATATAGAAGCGTGGACGAAGCTGAATGATAGCAGATGTATGTGTAGAGGAAAAGCAAGTGGTACCAATGATGAATTTAACAACTGTTGTAGGCCGAAAGAAACTGAACATATCATATCTGGATAGATCTGACTTTTATTGTATAAATAAAAATAAAGATTGTTATTGGAACCACTGCCTATCAAAAGAGAAGATCGGCGGTGGCTCTAACTAAAGAATTACAAAAAAAAAAATAATACTCCAAATCCTAACCGTCGATTTTCTTAACTCTAGGGTTTCTCAATAAGCACCGCGTTTTGAATCATACACTAGTAGTAGCGTTATTAGCTAATGAATTTGGTTTCCAAAGTATAGTTAATTAATTAAAATAAAAAAAGGTTATTGCATTAATTTAATTTCTTGTCACAAATACAATTAATTATATATAGTGGAAAAAAATTGGTTTATGTATCAAAGAAATGTTTTATATCTACCCAAAAAAGCAGCGTAATAGTAAGTGAGATTTTTCCCTATAGAATGGAGTTATATATGTACCCACTAAGATAGCTGATATGCATTGATCTTGGTTCTAAAACTTATTAATTAGTAGTATTTCCTTTTGTAAGCAGTTAGTAGTTGCGATTTATGTTTACATTGTTTCTTTATTAGTTGCGTTTAATTATTTAGAAAGAGGACATGTGTCCCAGCTACTTATTTAGAAAATATTACTAGGTTTAAACTTTAAAGTTATATAAAGCCTTGTAATAATCATATTGAAGAGGTAAGAAAGAAAAGAATTAAGTTCTACGTTCTCCTCTCTCTAACATTTCAAGGAGTTTGACCCCTTCTCAAATTAATTGGGATTCTTATCAATAGCTTAGCCGTTGAGAACCAATTAACCTGTAATAATATATATGATCATTTATCAATTCAAGTCTTGAGACTGTAAATTCCCCCACCGATAATATTCAATAACTATATAGTACTGATCAAGACTGAAAAATAATTTTTACCAAAACTCTGTTTAGGATTCAACTCTCCCATGAGCCAAGGCATGTCCTTCACTAGCAAAGAAATCAACATCATATCTCTGATTGACGAAGATGATTGTGGTTACAATGATCGATTAAGTTACATTACATATTCTAAACATTGATTTTTTCGTGGGTTGAAGCACCCAACTAATTCCAATAAGAGTAGTGAAACCAAAATAAGGGGGGAGATCCTACCAAAAAATAAATAAATAAATAAAAATAAGGGGGAGATGATTGATAGGCATTCTCATCTTGTATTTAAGATTGTTAATTAATAAAGCAGTTTTTAAGCTCTTTAATTTACAAGTACACAATGCAGAAAGGCGTCTTTCATGAATGGGATTAATCGTGTCCCTGTCCTCTTTCAATGACTTATGTGATTATATCATCAAAATATATTAACTAAATTGTATAAGTTAATTTGTTCATGACATAACTGTAGTAAATGCCTAAAATTAACATCTTGCATCAATTAACATCGTCACCAGTTGAAATTAAAGACAATAACATTAGTGAAAGTTTGGGACATCATTCATCCTTTACTCATCAACACATGATCACATACACTCTTCTGTAGATAATTTATTGGGATGAAATAAAAAATCGATTTGCTAGCGAATTATTAATGTCGCATTTACGGGATAATGAATCTGCATCCATCTCAGTGAGAAGGGAAGAAAATTTGCATCACATACACATACATATATAATTAAAGGGTATATGAAAATACTTGCTCAAAAAGTTCTCAACAACAGTACTGTCCTCAAACCTTGAGAATTAAAAACAAGGTGGTAATTTGGTCTCTAAAGATTATGTACACTCCAAACCTTAATTTAATTATTATTAACTCCTTCAACACACATTAATCAGATAAACTCGATTGATCCCCTGCACTCCTCTCATTTAATAGCTAACTCCAAAAATCAACTTTGATCAAAGATGATGATCAACTAATGTAGTGTACTTAGTTATGTATGCAAATTTGTAGGATATTTGTGTATATGCATAGAGAAGATATGTATATGATGTAGCTTGATAAATTAAAGTTGTATATATAGATAATTTAGAAGAAAGATCGCTTGACTGGTGGTCTTCCAAGGGCCCTCATCAAGTTTGTCAATTCAAGAACCCTAGTCACCTTTGTGCCCCGTTTGGCCTCAGCTGATGCCCTCTTCTCCTCGGCCTTTCTACGCGCTTTTGCAACGTCGTTTTGCATTTTTTCGAGTGCCTTTGCTCTCTTATCCTCTAATTTCCTCTACAATCAAACAGCACAATTAATTGGAAGAGATCAAGAAGAGATCATTCATATAGAAATCTTTGCTATCTATATATTAATTCTGAAATTTTTTGAAAAAAAAAATGGAGAAATATTGACCATCAATACACATTTCTTTTTCAGTTTCATTAATTGAAGTGGTTGAACGGATTATACCTCCATTAATATTGATATATGCCTTCAAATAATTAATAAAGGTTAAGAGAAAAGTATGTGCTGCAAATTGATTAATTAATAATTGATTACCTTTATAACCAAATGAAATTATTAAGGCTTAGTGCTTACCAATACCAATCTCATCATCATCATCATTTCCCACTAATTGAAATGCCCATTAATTAATTTTACACCTTTATTTAGCTAAACAGATTAATAACTAACTCCACCCAAACTAGTTAATTATAACCTTCAATATTATTCAAGTCTTATCAATTTGATTGTTTTGTGGAATATCTAATTAACAAGAAAATTAAGCATGTATATATACACATACTAATTAATTGATTGATTAATTAGGTTGATGATGAGATAGCTAATTATAATTAGTAGTACCTCAATTTTTTCATCCAAGAAGTGGCCTTGTGCACCTGCTCACTCTCCCACCCATTGATGATGGCATCCTCCCTCTTGAACCTGTTGTTGATCTTCGCCACCTTCGCCGTCTGCCACGCCGATATCTTCGCCTCCACCTCCTCCTTTTTCACTCTTTGCATTGTCATCTCCTCCACCCCTCCTCCTCCTCCCCCACCACCACTTGCAACAATAGTACTATTGCTAATATTACTATTATTCCGTCTCGGCGGCGAGGGCAAGGCGTGGACACTAGTATCCGGCACGATCGCCAAAGGGTTCGTCTCCTCCTCCCCAATCCTCCCCAAGTGGTCATGGTAGTACTGGCTGCTGCTATTGCTATTGCTATTGCTATTGCTATTATTGTTGTTGTTGTTGTTTTTATAGTAGTAGTGGTGGTAGGATGAGTACTACTAGTGGTAGGATCGACGGAGTGATTGTTGGCGATGGTGGATCCGGCGAGGACTAGAGCGTTGAACTCGCGGCTCATGGTGCTGAAGTTGTCGCTGTCGGTAGAGGAGGACCGGTGGCTGCGCGGAAGGAGTGGTGGCACTGGTGGGGGGTGTGGAGGGGTCAATGCATGGATGTCCCTCACCTGAATTTCCTCCTGCTCTTCTTCTTCTTCTTCTACTTGCTCTTCTGATCTGATTCGATCACGCAACATGTTTAATTACTTTAATTAATTACCTCCTACTGTAGTGTGTGTGTGTGTCAAGTGTGATGAGAGAGATATCGATGATTGCGGAATTGAGACTAGTAGTACTGCATGTGTTTGGGATATGAGTAGTAGCTATATTATTGTTATTGTTATTGTTGTTGGTGGTGCATAAAAGAGGGAAAAAGTGGGGATTGTGTATATATGTAGGTTTGATACAATATTAATTTGGGAAGGCAATGAAGACCACGTATAATTATAAATTTTGTATATTCAATTCAATGCACGTATTGGTTGGGCAATTGATTGTCACAACACATCTAATAAGGTGTACTATTGGTTAAAACCAACAAAAAATGATGACGTGGAAAGCATAATTAAGCTGGTTTTGCTTAATTGATTAGTCACTTTATTAAAGTTCAGCATCTCATGATCATGATCTCTAGATCATTTAGCTAGGGGTTGATAATTACCACTCGTGAATTGGATGTATATATATGCACCGTATGCACGTACTCATAGTAATTCTGTTATTTGATTGCCCAGGGTTGCGGGCACTCGACAGTGCCCTTAATTTACAAATTAATCTGCCTTTTTAGGTTTTTCCTAAGCGGAGGCCAAGCCAAAATTTCCACTCAATTTTCATTTAAATAAAACTACCATATACAGTAAGGAAGATGCTACATGTACATTGAAATAAAACCTTAATAAATATTATACCATTCTTAATAATTATAACAATATGACTATACATTGTAGATGTAACATAATATTTAAGAGTTACTAATAATCTATGATTTAATTGATTAGCATTTCTAATGGTGTCATAGATTTGGGCTCGTGAAAATGGATCCACTTAAAATTCAATCTACATTCAAGCGAAAAATAGCTCTCCAATAAGACATGGATTGTGAATATCAAGATGATGTGGCAGGAAATCAAAATAGATAGTGTCTACCCCAATGTCTACTTCTAGACTTTTTAGAGCACCTCCAATGATAATGAGTATTTAGAGCATGAATTGGTGCATCGTCATGGATGTGAGGAGGATGTCTATCTTATGTGGCATTAAATAGACATTCAATTTCAAAATGATCTTCTATGGTAATGTGAATTTAGAGTTTAGACAATGGATTGAGGTTTTTTTTCTATAACAAATAATGATGATGTGACAATGGAGATAATGTCTACTATAATGTCTAGAAGTAGACATTGTTGTAGACATCCTCCACTTTGATTCTCTGTCACATATGATAGACATTCACAATTCATTGTTCAATTGAAAAACACTTTTTGGGTTGGATGTAGATTGTGTCTTAAGTAAATCTATTTTTACCCTAATCCATGACCCTATTGGAGATGTTATTAGTAGATATTCTCTCCACTCCATATCATTATATTTTATTATAGAAATTAAATAAAGAAACAAAAAAATGTCTCATTCTATTTAAAAATAAAATAAAAAGCTAAAAAAAAAATCTCAATTTATGGTCTAAAGCCATTGTCTATTGGAGACTATTTTGAGATTTGAATGTGATTATCTAGTGCTGATAAATTAATATCCTCCCACATTTATGAAGTGGCACCAATTCATATCTAAATCCACATTACTATTGGAGATACTCTTAGACCTTTGATTAAAATGCATTGGCGACTTTTAGTACTACTCATCACATGGGATGGACAATTGAAAAGAAAATTGTGCTTTATGTTAAGTGACACGGATCAAAACTTGGACCTTCAAGTAATATGTTTGATTTGAGTTATTGATAACATTCAAATAAGGTATGTTATCGCCAAGTTTAAAAGAAAAGAAAAAAAAAAAAAAAAGAAGAAGAGAGAGAGAGAGAGTTATGATATAGGACTTGTAATTTGTATGATCTAATATGCATTGAGATATTAGAGTAATTTTTAGCTTAAGTCAATATGTAATATAATATTTATTATATCCTATTTTTTAAAATGTTATAATAGATTGACTTACTTTTCACGATAAATAAGCCTTTTAGCTTAAGAAAAAAAAAATAATCAAAGCTGTAGATATTTATCTAGTTATTGTCGGCCACGAGTGAAGTCCTCTCAACATAGTTTAACACCAAAGTAGGTAAAGTTGAAAGAACCACGTACGCACGTGTCAATTGATGCAACTAGCTTTTTGTCTTTACTACACGTGTTTGCATTCTAACGACTCAATAGTAAAGTGTTTGAAACGCGCGGTCACATCAAAGCCACTGTGGGGCCCTCACACGGTGACACTTGTAATCATGATTTTGGATCCTAATATAACAATAAAGAAGCGTCCACGTTGCCCAAATTTATTTCAATTTAAAAAACTAAAAAGGGGTTTAATTGTTTAAAGAGATTTAAAACTAATTACAGATAGTCCAGTGAAGGAGAGACACGTGGAGAACAATAGTTGGGGGACTGGCTCCTGATGTAATGGAAGTGTGGAGATAGGGATGGAGATGGTGACACGTGGTGAGGATCGGAGGGTGGAAGGAGTGTTTGTTGTTTTAGAAGGGAAAGGGACATACCGCGTTGATGTCATTTACTAACTAAATAGATTAATTTCGTGTCAAAAGGGAAAATGGGCCCATCAATAATGTTGGTGATGTTGTATGGGGGTATTGTTTTTTGATTTTTGATAAACATGAAAACAATTAAGATTTTTGACGAAGTTAGTGTGTTTTTTGGTAATCGTATTGATGGGTGTTTAAATCTTTTTTTTCGGTGCTTACTTTACTTAATCTCGACAATTCTACAAGAGTTAGTTGTACTCTCCAACTTTATAATCTAAGAAAAAATTATTTATTAAAGTTAGATTAGAGACGATGGATCATCAATTAAGTACTTCACAACTTTTGTCAAACATATTTTTTATTGAAGGTCAAAATTAAATATTTGATGGATTTTCATGACTAGTAATATAACTTACTTACAATTGATTAGGGCATAAATTCTTTGGCCATGTTTATATTTAGATGTTAAGATCGTTATAAGTACATTTCTAGATAAATTGACAAGTATATGTTACTTAAATTTTGTACTTTCAGTTTAAATTCTTTTTATACTTTCTATAAAAAAAATTTGACGAAGATTTTTATAAAATTAAATATTTAAAAATATTAAATTAAAATAATTGACTGTACATTTTTTAAATATTTAAAAATTAATTTTGAGATCAATTCTCCTTTAGAAAGGAAATTGATCTTACTCTTTTAGAAATCAGTTCAAAATCACCAACCAAAAATTATTATACAAGGGAAGCGACAACTTCCCGAAAAATGCACCGTCCCCCTCTTAGTTCCCTAATCAAATCATCTGGCCTTACAAGCCAAGGTGAAGCCTTGTCTACTTTTTTGAAGCCATTAATTCATTTTATTTTTATTAAATAAAAAGAATCGTTCTTGCTAATCAAAAAAAATAAAAAGAAGCGTTCTTTTTTGACTATTTATAGTCGAAATTTGAATGATCGTTTGATTAAATGGAACTGAAAAGATTGATTTAGCACCAAATGAAGATGACCATAAAGGAATCCTTGCTCCACTCCATGCACGGGAATGAATATGTACGTAGGCTAACTCTAAAGGCCCCAAAAAAAAAAAAAAGATAAAAAAACTTCTAATTAAAAAGGTTCTTTACGTAAAATAACAAGAACACAAAATAAACTGTTGGTTATTGATTTGCAGTTGATCTTTTAGATTAGCGCGGCTCTGTGTTTAATTAAGAACCTAAAACATTTCCAAATACATATCAATGACGCGATGCAGAATAGAATTATAAGTCGATCGTGTGGCCTGAGATCATAATTTTTTATAGGAAAATGATAATTTAACACACTTTGAAGCATACTTGGGGTGCACACTTTTTCTTTTTAACTATTTATGATGTTTTGTCAGATGTGGGGTCCACACTTTGGGAAAAGGAAAGAGTCATAAACGGCTAAGAAATAAAATGTGTACCAAAAGTGTGGTAGATTATCATTTTTCTTTTTTATATAGGATGACTAAGAGGTCCCTAATCCATATTTCATGTTTGGCTCTCAAACACAAGAAAATGTCATTTTCTTATCAAATTTATTATTTTTCTTGAAACATTTTCCTTTTTCATCCAATAAAAAGGCCTAAATGGTCATATTTGTCTTATAGAGCATAGGTGGATTACAATAAATTCATAGAGCATAAGCAAAACTAGTTAAGCATAACAATTAACAAACGTTCATCATAACTATCACTGTTAATTTATGATCCAAAATGAACTTATATTTGGATGCACGTACATCCCAAGGCATATCGCATAGTGCCAAAACAGATGCTCATCTTTCTTGGATTAACTTCCTGTGTTACAAAAACATTTTTATAGATCTTATAGATAATTTGCAAGTCTTCAAAATCCCTTGGCCAATGGCCATATAATATGGGGCAAAACCCATAATTTGGTCTCTGAATTTTGTGTTTTTTATGCTTTAGGTTCATAAATTTTTATTATAACACATTCGGGCTTTGAACTTTAACAAAGATTTACATTTTGTCATTCCACCATTTAAAATGTTAAATTATGCCAATGTAGGCGCAGCAAAAGAGTCGCGTGACTAGTCAAGAAGAATAAAATGGTTTATATTATTGAACCGGACAACTCGCATCGACCAAAAAAAGCCAATTTTTTAATTTCCCCCAAAAACATAAAAAACTCAAAGTTCAAGGACCAAAAGTCGACCAAAAATTACGTTTTGCTTATGATATGGTGACCTTTTAACAAAACTCCTAATCCCGATACACAATCCAATTGACTCGGACGCTGAAACCACACAACCATACACTTCGCAGTCCCACTTGTCCATGCCGATGAAACAAAGAGATAACACAACACCACATCAAATTGGATATGAACTAATACCAGGTGCTTAGTGGATTGGTGGTGAGCGTACATGATCAATTTGGCGACGTGTGAGAGCAGTGAGCACAGAGTTTGCATAGTGACTGTGATTAAAACCAATATGAGTATTTATATTATTTCATTTGTGCATTTAAATTGGGTTGTTATATTTCTTGAGCAGTATTTCTTAGTGAAATATGATTTCTTGAGTTCTATTTATGGTATCAATTCCTTGGTGGATTATCGACTTTGTTTTCTTGGATTTGAATGAGTGGTTCATTACAAGTAAGTCGTGGTTACTATTTATTTGTAATATGAGTTATTATCTGGACGCTGTTGATATCTCCTAATTGAGTGCACATTGGGGGCTCTTATTCGGGTCTGTGAATATCTCATAGTGGCAAGGGTTAGGGCTAATAGGTTGGGTCTCATCCTAAACCCGAGTCTGCTGAGCTAGGTGCTGCAACTCAACGACCTTTTAGTTGAGACTACTTGTGATTTCTTTGTTTTCTTAGACACTCAATAATTGTTGATATTTCAGTGATTTACTATCATGCGTTCTTGTATTATCTTTGTGATACTCTGCGTGATGCTCATTTAGCCGTTTATTTGACATTTAAAATTATATTGAAACTCCAATTGGTTATTATTGTTATCTTTTGTACCTATTGTCCTTTTTATGACGATGTGTACAACCCCATCATATTGCAGGGTCGATAAGTGAAAATGACCGAAATTTGGCGATTGAAGTTGAGGGTTGCTAGGTGTGTAATGGCTCAAATTAAATTAATTGAGAATTAGTGTTAATCAAGATGATTAACGGTTAATTTGGGCGTTACGTGGACAACTGGGTGACTCAGATGTGAGAACTCAGGTTATATTTGTGATATTTGTGCATGTTGTGATGCCTAGTATTGCGATGTTGAGTGTATTAATTATGTTTATGTATATAAATATCGCATGTGTGAACGTTGATATCGGGCAAGGTCACCAGTCGGGTATATGTCCCGAAATGCGTGTCGGGGACTGGGTATTAGGTATCGGGTAGTCGAGGTATGGGATATGAGTTGTCGGGGAGTTGAAGCTAGTGTGACCTACATAAGATTTTTATGAATTATTTGGTAGTCAAGCCTAAGGTATGTGAGCCAAATCAAAGTAATTATTTCATTTCCTAAGGTTGTAGCTAGGAAAATCAGGGTGCATAGGATGATCCTCGAGATGCATAATAAGGGAAATCAAGGACTGTAGTGTCATGATAAGGTGTCCAAAACTGGAGTGTAACATGGTGATCAATGACCGTTAGATCGTCCTCGAGATGTGTGCACACATCAGATTAGAATAAACACCTATAAATACACGGTTGATTGATGGAGGCATGCAAAACCAAGTTTCCAAACAACAAATTTAAGGTGTTGTGAAGGGAAATCTGGATTTGAAAGGTGAAATCAGAGCTTGGAGAGTGAATTGTGGGCATTCAATTATGGATTCAAGGTAATATATTCGTTTTAAATATAAATTTTTGATAAAATGTGGTTTTATGGGTGTTTTGAAGTAACTCAGATTTGCATGAGGATTTTCATCATTATTTTTGCTGAATTTGATGTTCTTGAGGTTGGTTTTGATGAATCATGTCAATTAGAATTGGATTTGAGAAAATTGAGGTGAATTTGGTGATTTTGAATTTTAAAACATACACACTTTGATTCTCGATTTTGAGTGAAAACCTTGTTTAATTGGTGTTTTGGAGAGAAATTTGATGTTTTTGAAGTGTGTGTATTGTTTGTATGATGAATTGAGGTGTTGGAAATAAGAAAAACCCAGAATCAGTTGTTGAAAATTCTGAGCAGAGCACATCTAGCGCGCTAGGTGATGAACACTAGCGCGCTAGGTACACTTGTTGGGAAATGTGCCCTAGGTCAATCCATTAATAGTCTTTATGAATACATTTTAGTTAATAAAATAGAGGATTTCATTTGCTGTTTATTATAATTGATTTGCATGTTTACATTATAATAAGATCCATGGGTATTTACAGAAATATCCTAAATGTCCTTAGTCGATTATTATACTTGGAACTATAATGAAATAAGACTAGTGTGAGTCTTGATTGATGATCATATGATGATCATACGTATAGGAATATGAATCAAGATCATGAGTACTTGTTAGGAAACAAAGTACTGGACCGACCTGCTATGAGAACATCACATAAATTAAGTCATAGTTGTTTCTCATGATATGTATATTATTCAGTCCTCTGACTTGAGATTACCAGAGCCTTCAACATTAGGAACAAAGTGATTTGACGCAACCAAACGTTGTCTTTAATCGGACGATTATAAAGGTTGTGATTGGTTACTGTGTGAATAATGTAGTGAAGTTGTGTAATCGAGATAGAATTTGTCCCTCTCATATAGAGAGAGATATCCAGTGGATCCCTCAATGTGTTAGGCTGTTAAAAGGCCTAATCTAAGTGAATTGATATTGATCAATATCACTTGGATGTTTTCAGTCTACCTAGAAATCGAGACTAGTACGATTGAACATGTTGGATGACAATTCCATGCCTTATGTTTGATCAAAAGGATATCGTGTGACAAAAGGATGTTATATACACTATTGATTAGGTTGCATCGATTTGATATTCGTACAACTTGGGTAGTCATAATGTCTTGCTAGAGGTCGTTTATGACTTGTATACCAAAATGTATTTTGGTACACTGCCAACGTTATATGAGCCTATTGGGTCGCACACTAAGAATGGTTTTGCGAGATTTTAAGATGGTTCAGAAAAATGAATTTTATATAATAAAATTCATGACAGAAACGTCCTTGTAGTGTATTACACTTATACTTCTTTAAGTAGGGGTATATGTGTAATTTACTTAACCGTCTATATACAATGGTTGTATAAATAGACGATTTGAGTTAGAATACAAGTACGAGAGATTAAAAATGGCCAAAACTCTATTTTCGTTTTAATAAACGACTTAGAGTTTTTGGTATGCTCTGGATCGTTTTGGAGAGAAACAAAAATGTTTGGTAATCTCTCGAAGCTAGCACTTCAAATCTTGGTCGCCACTCGTGTGTGGACTGCTGATAGAGGACGTTCGTCGTTAGCAGCGCCTTAGAGATCGATTAACCTTCAGAAAGGTACATTGCGACTGAGGTATGATTAAGTTTTTATAGTTTAAACGTGTTTTAATGGAATCAGATTCGGATCCTGTTGGGGTTTTTCTTAAAATTGTTTTTGAAATCTCCGCTGCGCATGAACCCCAAAACCAACAACGATGGGGAAGATGAAGATCTTCGTGCATGAACAGTGCACGAAGAACAATTAGCGCGCTAATCACCCAGACTAGCGTTCTAATACCAGACCCCTGAATTTTTAAAACATGAAATCGAGCCTAATTAATAACAAACCACTTAATTAATACAAAACACTATAAATGGACTTCAGGGACTGGGGAACCTTAGCTCGGACACTGGGGGGCTAGGCGGGTCGGATTGATGGGTCTTGGAAGTCGGAGTATGTGTTTACAGGTGCATAAAACCTTTGAGAATGTTACACTTTAATTCATGCGTTGTTTGTCTATGTAAACGAGTGTTTATCCATTTATTTATTTATCGTTTTGTTACTTATTTGGTTGCCATGTTTATACACTGTGATCATGTGTTGGTGGGTGTTTGATTCGTTCACATGGTCGGAAGTTAATTGAGATGGTCGTGCTACGGAATTGAGCAGGCTATTATAGCGCATGTACTGGGCTCAACCGGTGAATAGCTACCCGCGTAGTGGGGTGCATGTGTTTGGTGGGTTGTGATGTGTTTTCGGTCACCGTTAGTAGTTCGGGTGTGGTCTAGGCTTGATGTGCTCGGCCGGGTCATTCGAATCTATAAAGTATGATCTAGTTTTGTTAGACTCCGTCACACCTCTATCTAGTTTTAATTGATATCGTGGTTGAACTGGATTTCTTGCATGATTTTTTATTTCCACTGTGTGTGATCGATAGTTTTGTTGTGATTGTTATTTGCTGCCAGCAATGAGAATATGATTCTTATTGCTAGGATCATATTCACATGTCTCACAGGTTACTGTGATTTTCATGATTATCGTGTAGACTTCTCTTAGAAATTTACTCACTGGGCTCGTTGTTGTATGTGTTAGGCAACTGAGCGCAGATCCTTGTACGAGCAAGAGCAAGAGCAAGGGAAAAGAGGTACTAGTGTGACGGCTCCAAATTCCCAATGCATTTTGGGTACGCCCGGCCTAGACACGTGCAAGTCCCGAGTCGATACTCAGCAAGCCTGACTGTAACGGCCCAATTTATAATTGCCGTTAATTATGACGTCATTGCAGATGTGGACGCCAGCGAGGACGGTTATGGGTCCCACCGCGAGGCCGGAAAACACTCGAACTAGGTATATAGTCCGTTTTGTGTGTTTGTTGTGGTAAATTGTGATGAAAATGTACAAATTAGCTAAGTTCATTACAATATGTGTGTTAATGTAGTTTATTGACGAGTGAGGAGTTGCCTCGGGGTGTGTGCGGACACGGGACACGGGGCACGGGGTGCCGGGTAGTCGGGAGACTAGTGTGGTCTTACCCACAAATTTTGGGAAATTATTGAATAAGGTAGATAATTATTATATGTTAAATCAATAAGTCCTATAGCTAAGGAGAATAAAACAACAACAGTGGGATGATCCTCGAGATGCACAATGGAGAGAATCGAGGTGTCAAGTGTCAAGATAGGGTGTTAGTGAGTTGGAGTGACACAGGGTGATCAGTAGCCCTTGGATTATTCTTGAGATGTGCACACACACTTGATCAAGTATATATATATATATACATGTTTGATCGATCAAACAAGGGAGAGAAAGAGAGTGAGATTGGAGAGAAAGCTTGGAAGAGAGAATCGGTGGGAAGAAGAGGAGGAGGAACAACCACTAAGGTGTGAAGGAAGTGATTTTGGCATCCAACAACAAGATCAAAAGGTATGGACACAACAAACTTGAGTTTTGTGAGATTTTGGTGTGGGTTAGAATTTGTGAAATTCGAATTTGTTGGGAGATTAAACATTTGGTTTTGTTGGAGTGAGTGTGTATGAGAAGGGCATGAGATGGTTGTGATTTTGAGCTAATTTGAGAGAAATTTGATGATTTCCTGAAAATGGGTTTTGAAAATGTGATTTTGATGATTCTTGGATTTTGAGTTTAAACTTGATGAATTTGTGTTTAAATGGTGTTTATGGGGTGGATGATGAGTTTTAGAGGTGTTGGAACCAAATGAATGAGTGTATGAGGAAGTTTAGAGTGTGAATTTTTGAACTGTAATTTCTGGACAGAGCGTGATTAGCGCGCTAATGAGTGGATCTAGCGCGCTAATTACCCTATGAAAAATGATGAACAGTGACAAAGATAAATTAGCGCGCTAATTGTTCACTGGAATCTGAAAAATTGGAAAATAAGAAAATGAGCCTAACTAATATTTTAACCCAATTAATTGAGTAATAACCCTCATAAATGAATTCCAGGAGTCTTGGAATAGTAATTGGAGTCGGGGGTTAGTCGGAAATCAGACTGGGAGTAATATCGGGGATTTGGAGGTATTGAGTCGGGGGTTTGACTTGTGGAACGGGGAGTGCGTATTGAGGTGTGTAGTATCCCAATTGAACTTCACTCTAGTATTTACATTTTGATTTATTTGAATTCTGTTCTGTTTATTCATTTCTCCATTCCTTTATTGCTTTACGGTGGTTGAGTACTCACACTTGGTGTCTTTACGGTAGTGGAGTTTACTCCTACCTGGTGTCTTTACGGTGTTGAGGTCACTCCCCACCCGGTGCTTATTTGTTACAGCCATAGAGTCCACTAAGTCATTGCACTTGTCTAGGCATACGCCGGTGAATAGGCTACCCGGGTATGGAAGGCTTGTGTGGGTGCGTCGTGGGTCCACGACGACCACCTAGAGGGTTCAGGGTCAACCCGTTTGGTGTGCTTTCACGGGCCGTGCCTGGAGGGTAACCCGAAGTATGACTTAGTGTGATTTTTATTGTGCACGTACATTGTTTCATTACTATAATTATACATGCGATGATCTTTTTACAGTTGTCTGTATTTCTTTTGTTCCGCATGTTTATTTATAGTATTTTAAATTCCAGTACTTTTACTTTCGTAAATATTTGGTGAAATTCCTTGGGATTACTCACTCTAGACTCGTCATTTGTCTTTTTGTGATGGCTGAGTGCAGACCCTAGTACGAGCCGGGGAAAGGGCAAGCTTGAGGACTACATCGATTGACAGCTCTAGCCCTTCTCGTACGTATGCTTATATATATTTACTTGTTTTATGTTGGGTTTTGGGACTTGAGAGATAGGTTGTATATTTTGATATTTTGAGGATCTTAGATGATATTTATATGATGTACAGTTGATATGGTTTCCACTTAGGCATTTTGCTCATAATATACATGATAAATCTTTATGTGGTTAGTAAATATTCCGCTGCGTAATTTGAGGTTAAATAGTATTAAAGAAACAAAAGTTAACTCATAACATCAAAGTTAACTGAAAATTGATTAATAATGGATAATTGGGCGTGGGACATAGTTGGCGGTGACATGGACAGTTGTGGGCCCGCGTGGCCTCCCGTGGCAGACCAATGTGGAAATTGGGGCCGCCACACTGATGAGCCTAGTTAGCCTCCAATTAATCAATTTAACAGTTTATGAAAAACTTATTGCAATTATACGTAGCGGAAAAATTAAAAAAAATTATTGGAAAATAATTCAATCAAACAAAAATTAGGAAAAAACTATGTATGTGGAAACCCCGAATTACCATGTACCTCAAATGGAATCAAATAAAATGGTACATGATATCAAATAACCTATGATATCAAGTTCAAACCAACATGATGTATATATATATATATATATATATCGAAATCAACATACAAAGCAGAAATCAAATATAACTTAGGCTAAGTTGTTCGAATCAAGCCACAAATTCTCACAAAAAGCCTCCTAAGCAAGGTTCCTTACCCTTCGAATGCTCTGATAAATCTACACCCACCGTCACAAACTAGACGGTGAGCAATTGAGAGAAAATTGAAAGTAATGCCAGAAGAATTTCACAGTAATTCATGAATATCAAATAAAGCAGTCTAAATATCATGCGATAATTTAAATACAGGAATATAAATAGATCAAAGTGCATGATAGGCAGACTGAAATGATAGCAATCGAAAACATGCGTATTCTAAGAGTCAAAAGAGGCCATAAGCGGTTAAAATTCACAACAATAACCACAACAATCTAGTGCCCAAATTCACACAACACCAGGGGTGGTCAGGCACTCCTGCAAAAAGTAGCTCGTGTTTTTCCAACTGGTGCGGGCCACATGACACCTTCATAATCAGTACCCAGGTTCACACAACACTGTGGATAGCAAGTAATTCGATAGGAAATACCTAAGTTTCCCCAACTAGTGCAAGCCACATGATATATATCGACACACTTACGCCAGGAATACACATACCAAGCAAATAAGGGAATTTGAATGCCAACAATGGATAATAGCAAGAATAGCAATAAATGATAATGAATCACATGAGAATTTCTTAACTGGCTTATTAACGTACACAAGCTTTAAGGCAAGTGTACTTACCTGAACTATCGCAAATCATATCCACTCTCGCGAATTCTAACGCGTATCCCCAAGTTCCCCGCTACCTGACAAGGTCGGAAACTCTTATTAATAAGTCAAGTCGTCAACTAAACCTAGGTTGATACCCTTAGCCTTTCTCCATCATTTAAAATGACTCGAATAACTCAACAATTAAATAGAAAAATGAATACTCTATCTTGTACTTGGAAAACACAATAACAACCACGACTGGGATATCACGACATCGATAATCATAATGCATGTAAGCCTAATCATGAATTATAGGCTCGACTCAGTCATTAATAGGTTACGTCATAGTCTCGAGGACTGGCGACGTGACCACGGTGTCACTACCTTTAACAATACGTAAACCTTTAGCATGCAAAATCCTAATGCATGTGACGTTCAAACACACATTGACCAAGTTATCACAAAATGTAAGATCGAAATAGGAAGAAAACACTCACACACCACAATGAAACCACGTGAAATCACAATTATGTTTCACGCCTACACGAAACCGAAATAATACTCTAAACACTTTATTCTACACAACGACTTATAATCAAATCGACACCGTGAGGAGCCATGTATGAGAACACCACTCCAATATGAATTTGTTCTCACACACGCCATGCACATAACCTACGAAACCTCAATAAAACATAAACCGAATTGAACAACTCAAGACCTAAAACTCCAAATAATTTGACATCGACCAAAACTGAACCATAACCCATACCACGACTATCATGGTGACTAGTTGTTGATGTTCAACATCGTGAGGGAGTTACCTCGGGATGAGGAATCGCCGAAAAACCCTCCAACAGTTCGAGAACAACCATACTTGATGATGAAAACTTGAAAATGCCATGACATAAAATCATTCGACCAAAACAAGTCATTGCCATCAATCCTGGACACTCCGGAGGATGTGGGACACCAATAAGAGCTTTGGGTGGTCCCCGACATTTCCCCCAAGTCACTGTGTGAGATGGCGGTTTATGATGAAACGCAAAATAAACATATCACATGAAATGAAGACATCTTTCACTGTTCACACTACTTTGACAACTCCGAAGGCTGTGGGATTCAAGTAGGAGGTTGGTGGGTCCTTGACAGTGCTCTAGTCACGGTGGGCTAGTGGCGGCGCCACCAGCCGAGGTGGTTTTCCGACGAGACCAACAACTAGACAAAACATGGAAAAACCACTCAACCAAAATGTCAACACACATGAGCCACAAACTTGAGGTGTCCTGGGGACGTGGTGACTCTGGTAGGTCACCCTCAACCGTCCCCGACCACCACAACCCATCACAGTAGTGAGTAACGAAGAGAGAGGGGGGAGAGAAAGAGAAAAACGAGAGAAAGGGAGACCGAAAGTGTAAAAGGAATAAACTCGACTCCGGTGACACTTAGGACCACCTCCGATGGTCGTGGCCACCATCCCAGTCCGGCAGCACGTGGACCGCAACACCACCATGAAAGAAGAAACGTGCATGGCCGAGGGAGAAAGAGCTCGAGAGAGAAGTTGAGAGAGAGAGACGATATACCTCATCATCCACGCGACCAGAGTGTCTTCCGGTAAGGTCCAGCCACCACGGGACTGTGTGGTTTGGTGGTTGTTCATCAAGAAGAAAGGTGTGACCGAGAGAGTGAGTGGGAGGGTCTAGAGAGAGAAAACCGAGAGGGGAGAGTGAGGCCGAGAGAGTAAAAGAGAGGAGGAGAGAGAACCTCTAGTGAACGAGCTCCGGCGAGCTCGTGGTATTACCGAGGAGTGGGAATGAGGGAATTGAGGGAGATGAAGTGAGGAAGAAGAAGAGAGTGGCGACGGGAGGGTGCATAGTATTAAGGTTTTCTTTGTTAAAACATACATATATATACACCTTTTTGTTCAAAATGACCCTTATATCCCTTCATTTTTGTTATATTTTCTACTATGTTTCATCTCCAAACACACACGCATCTCGGGGTTAATCCTAAGGCTCCTTAAATTATAGTTGTGTCACTTTAACAATCTATATCACATAGACTGTATGTCGCGTAGTTATCCAACTCCCCATGTCCAAACAACATTTTTCGGTCTGGTTCGACTCATCGCACACGTAGTCCCGCTTTGTTCCTTTAAAAAATTATTTAAATCATCCGATAATTCATTTATTTGTATTTAACAGTGTTTTAAATCCCCGTGTACTTGTATCCCAACTTAATTGTCCCGTCACTCAAATACGAGTATAAATATGTAATACACATCATCATTCACAAATAGCCAAATTTCCGGGTCATTACAACTAGGCAACTATCTCTGAGGTCATTGCTGCTGACAGCTTGTGTTTTAACTATCTAGTATGTATATTTTATTTTGATGGGTTTTGGGGACTTTAGAACTTTAGCACATGTATATGGATTGCTGTTTACTTCGTCTCAGTTATATACATGGTGTTTATTTCTAGGTTTTCCACTACTTAGGTTAAATAAATTCTCATAATATACGCATTATATGCTTTTGCTATAATTAACTAACCTACTAGATGCTTAGGAGAATTAAACAAATTAATATAGTAGGATTAGTTAAACGGAGCGTCACTTCACAGAGCTGCGGACGTGGCAACAGTGATGACGTATCCGGTGACGTGGCAGCTACTGCTGGGCTTGCGGGCGAGAGCGTGGTCACGGGACGACCCTCGGAAATTGGGGTCGTCATAAGGTGACCTCCTATGGCCTATAGTGTAGGTTCTTTGTATTATATGTATATGTTTTGATATACTGGGATATGGGTTTGTGAGAGATTTTGGGACATGTATACCGTATTTGATTCTCCTATGACTTGTTATACTTTTGGAGGTATACGTATATGGGGTTTCCACACTCTAAGTTGTTCTAACTAGTGTCTTAGAGTTGTTTTGGTTTAGTTTGAGATTTTAATGCTTCGCTATTATCTGATAACTTACTAACTGGAATAACTCACTTAATAACATTTAAAATTGCTTAATTAATGGTAAATGGTAAGGAAAGTTGACTAGACTTGTGTGACTCAGCTAGGTTGGCTCGGGGGTCTACGTAAGTCTAGGCCTGGTGATGCCCAATTTTGGATTGTGAAATTGGGGCCGTTACAGCTAAATCCAACCTCCTAACGCACCCGAACTTGCATACCCGAATCCCCGACTCACTTCCTTATGCTCATGGGATGGTTATATAGGTATTAGATTGGGTTTATGCTTGTCCAGGTGGGTTATGTTGGGGTTTAAGTGTTGCAGAAATTTGTTCAGGAACTGCTGGAATTTGAGTTTCCAGAACACCCAATGCGCTAAGTGCATAACCTCGAATTCTTGCAATTAAATTATGGGTTTATACAACTTGGGATTTCCTTTCCCATCGTCCCTTAGACCCTGTTCTTTTCCACCAAGGGCCTAGAACATCCTCCTCAATACAAACATACACTAGATACTTCATTCATCATTAAAACATCAATTTAAATAAATATTCAAACATGCATTTAATGGTTTTGGAGAATAACACATGAACTTTCAAAAATCCAAAGCTTGATAAAAACGATTATGTAAAATCAAGGCTTTAGTACTATCCCAAGAGAAATTCAACAAGGAATTCGAAAATGACCTCAGAATTTACAAACAAACATGTTTTTAATCCAAAAATCCGTAAATCAGTTTCATAAGAAAAACCCAAAAATTGGCAAAACTTGTGAAAATTGAAAATACAACTTTTAAACCTAAATAAATGCTTTGATTTTGATTCAAAACCACATTTGAATTTATTTGAAACTGTTTCACACAAAACCCCCATGATTCCTAAATCAAAATGCATGGAATTGGAATGTAAGGAGGTGCATAGAGTCATTACTAAGGGTTTGTTTGTGTTGAATCTTGATGGCCTTTCTTATGTGTTGAATTTCCTTCTCTTAATCTAATTTTTCAGCATCCCAAATTCAGCTCTGGATCATTTTCTCTCAAGATCATGCAAATGAAGAAAAATGGCTTAAGTTTGTTATTTATACTAGTCTTTACATCTAGTGTGTGTTCACTCATCCCTACAACAATCTAATGGTCATTAAAAACTCCTACACCCTCAACTTTCCAGCCAACTCAACATGATGACACAAACTTTTGTGGAAGTGTGTGCTAGCACACATCCCGAGGTAAGACCTACGTCTTTTATTTTTTGTAATTCAACCATAGGATATCTAATTTGATTTGCATTTTTTAAATACCTCATGTTATGAAATAAATAAATTGAAATGCATTTGACTAAGTTTAGATTTACCACAAGTTTAGCTACCCGATTCCCTTGTTCGCACGTAACTCAAGGTATGTCCCCGCTCGTGTCTCGACGCCTATAATTGCAAAACTGACTTAATTAATCTACACATGTACATAACACTAAACATACCCACAAAAAATATAAAATGTACCTCAACCACGTGCCTCGGTCGGTGTGCGCATCTCACGCGGGTCCCACGTCATGGGTCGGTGATCCTAATTAAGGAATTAATCAAAGGTTAGGAATTTGGGTTGTGACAATACATTTAGTTCTACCATCATTTAAAGTGTTAAATTATATAATATGGGCAACAAAAGTGTCGCGTGACTAGTCTAAAATAATAAAATGGTTTATATTACTGAACTGGATGACTCGCATCGACTAAAAAAAGTCAAATTTTTTTTTTAATTTCTCCAAAAACATAAAAAAATCAAAGTTCAGGTACCAAAAGTATACAATTCAAAAGCTTAGAGACAAAATGTAACCTATGGAAAGTTCATGGATCAAAACATATAAGACTAAATTTGAAAGACCAAAATACGTTTTGCCTAGGATATGGTGACCCTATCAGATTGTTCCTTTTAACAAAACTCCCAATCCCGATGGACAATCCAACGGACTTGGACGCTGAAACCACACACCATACACTTCGCAGTCCCACTTGTTCATGCAGATGAAACGAAGAGATAACACAACACCACGCGACGCCCGCTCAACAAACGGTCACCACAACATTTAAATACCAAAAACCCCCTCTTTCGCTCTGTAGAGACGGCCATGGCGATGATGATGATGATGAGTTCCCACTCCATCACCACCGCCACCACCACCACCGCGCCCTCTCTTCCAAACCGTAACCCTAACCCTAACCCTAACCGCACCTTTTCCCCCTCCTCCTCTCCTCATCTCCTGACCAGACAATTTTCAGGCCTCAGTTTGTCGTCCTCTTTCGATTTTCGGCACTCTTCGAGGCCTTTCGTTCGCAATCGATGTCCACGGATCAAATGCTCGGTCTCCGGGGCAACAGAGGTCGCTACTACTGGTAATCGCTAAGTCCCCCCTCATTGATTTCCAATTCTGGTCCAAAGTTTGTTCCTTTTTATGTGTGGTTCTGTTGATAGGGAAGATTTTGTTGAATTTGAATCGCGATTGTTCGAATTGAATTCATCATCATATGGGGTTACCTTTTATATCATGATATTCGGTATACCTTTCGATTGGACATGTCGCTCCAGAAAAAACTTGACATTGATCTTTACTAATGGAAGGGATGATGATTTTTTTTTTGAATTCACTAATCCCTCGAAGAAGTACTTACGGGTTTGCATTATCCTTTAATGGGAAACGCCTTAGTCTCAAATTAATTGGGGAAATGGATCAAACTCTTCTATTGTGCTCGATTTAGTTAATTTATATATGCATAGAAATTAGAAAATCGTATGGAAATTGCTTTGTTAGTTAATTTTTTGTCAAGATTTTGTATTTCAGACAATTTTTGTCTTACATATGCAATACGCACATATGTAATCAAAGGCGGAGGCAACCTCAGTCTTAGGGTAAAGGTTGCCCCCATTTTGTTTGAGGCTATCTCAGAGAAGAAGGATATATCCAATAAATGATACCATCATGCAAAACGACATTGATTTTGAAGCCAGAGTAGGACTTAGATGATATTATAGAGCTCAAAGCCAACTTTTACGCAATGTAACTTTTCAGATTAGGTAATACCTTAAAATTGAGTTTCAATGACATCAACAATTCTTGAATATCTGAAAATGCTTTTGATTTTATCTTTGATTTTCACAGCATTTTATCACTCCAGAGTAGTTAATAACTTATACGATGCTATAGAGCTAAAAAAAACATTAATTCCTAAGCAGTGTAAATTGCCAAATTAGGTAATAGCTTGAGATTGCGAGTCAATGATAGAAAAATGGTTGGAATATATGAAAATGCTTTTGATTTCACCTTTGGATTTCCAGCATATATCTCTGGCTATATAAAGCAGATTGAAATGGAGAATGCTAAATTTTTCAAAAGAAGTTCCAGGCTGCTGCCCTTCAAGGTTCTAGCCTCCCTTTGGCTTCTTGGGACTCTGTCTTTTATTAACCCTCTACAAGGTCAATATATGCTCAAAACCTGACAGTACATTAAGACAAGCGTCGGATGAAAAAATGGTGAAATCTTAATTTGCATACCCTCATATGAACAATTTACTGTATCTGGGTTGTTAACACTGATGATTCAGTCTTCTTGGAGCTCTTCCAATAAATCTTGGAAATTTTCTGCATTTACTTGGTAAATCCTTGTTTGTAGAAAGGAGAAAATAAAGGAAGCAGGGGGAAAAGTGCTCATATTTTTTTGTTCTGCTTTGGACTGTCTATGCACCTTTTGTTTTTTCAATCATTTGTGCTCGTAAATCTGTGTGCTTGTATATAGTTTTTGGAAAGGTCACTCATACTTATTATGAACTTCCTTCTCCCAGTTTTTGAATTTATTTGCTGTTTCTGTTGCTGCAGGAAAAAAGAGTTCCTTAATGACAAGAAGAGATATAAGGAATATAGCAATTGTCGCTCATGTAGATCATGGAAAAACAACATTGGTTGATGCAATGTTGAAACAAGCAAAGGTACAGTACACAAACTTGGTCTTTTTTGGTATGGTACCCAAATTGGCTAGAATTTGGAAGTTATTTTGGTGGATGACACACGTTTTGTTGGAGAGGTTATTTTTTATGATACATACTCTTTTACAGTTTTACTGGGTATAGTAATCTATCTTATAACATTATATTCTCTTTTTATGCTTTCCATTCCACATATAATTGGCTTAGAAAGTCTTCTGTCTCTACATATTAAATAGTGAGCTACATTTAGAAGATGAGCCAAATTTCTTCATGATTGTTAGACGAGTATTTATTTGTTTATTTTGTTATATATGTTGTTAGTAATGTTTGTAATGTTCTTACCCGTCATATTTCTAAATTATGAGGGAGATGATCAGTGGGATTCACCAATTCATTGAATTAAGATCATACATGTATTGCGTATCACTATGTATTATCCAATACTCCAATTATTAGCGACAAGCATTGACATACCTATCATTTATGCAGGTGTTCCGTGAAAACCAATTTGTGCAGGAAAGGATAATGGATTCAAATGACCTAGAGCGTGAAAGGGGAATAACCATTCTGAGCAAGAACACATCAATCTCCTATAAGGATACAAAGATCAATATCATTGACACGCCAGGGCACTCAGACTTTGGTGGTGAAGTGGAACGTGTCCTCAATATGGTTGAAGGTGTTCTCCTAGTGGTAATGTATCTGTATTTTGTCTTTCTTTGTTGTCAATATTGAGCGGTGGTCATTGCATGATTTTTATTTCTGTGAAAGAGATTTATCTGTGATTCACATTTTTTTTGCCCATGTATTGAATCATGGATACCGCTGCATGAAAGCGAAAGTTCTACCTTTGCTTTTGTCTTTTTCGATTAAGAACTTGCTTTATATAAGTAAAGAGGTGATACAAATATTAAAGCACGTAGCCATAAAAAGGAAAAGATTATGCAATATCACACATATATGAAGAGATGAAGGGCAAAAACCCCACACACCACGCAATAAACTATTTATAGAAAACTGAAAAAAAAAGCCACCCAACATTCATTATTTGTTTGCAACAAAAAAAAAGTTGTTGTCAGCTACATGGATCCAACTTACCATCCTCCTCAATTTAATGTGGTTGATGACGTCATTTGGTAATTTTTTTTCAAATTTTAATAATTAAAGTTATCTTAGGTCTACTCCTATGTCTTTGAATTTCTTCAATTTCTAGCACATTGGGTTTGCACTAAATTAAGCGCAATGGAAGAGTTTGATCCATGTAGCCGTTATCTGACCAATTTGGGATTGAGGCTTTGTTGTCTTGCACATTGAGTTTTAAATTATGCTTGCCAGGATACTTTTCTAATTCCTCTTCCAATCTTCACTTGGAAAACCAAACAACTTTCCCACTGCCAAGAACCACAAAACAACAATATACCTCTCACGCCCTAAAACCTCCAATGCACATCTCCCCTTTAAAAAATGCATTAATTTTTCTCTAACTATAGATGGCAAAGACAGGCATGCACAGGCACATTGCACACCACTTAAAAGATTTAAAACTGCTCCTGACCCCTCTCCCTCCAAAAGCATCTTCCAAGAAGCCATTTCAATAATGTTTGCACCAACAACTTGAAGTAAACACTTCCATGTTTAGTTAGCGAAATTGGTCATGATGAACATGTGAATATGTGGTCAACAATTTCATCATCCTTTTGATTCAAGTTATAGCAATTTGGGATAAGCATATGAGTGCCATTCTCTTTTTTTTTTTAAGGGTATCAATTATCTTTCTTCAAAAAAAAGGGTATCAGTTATCGTCTGTTGATTTTTCCAAAGATAAAAAGCCAAGAGAAAATCATATATATATATATATATATATATTTGGCGATGGGGGTTTTCCAAATGTAAGTGTAGGAAGGAAAGGATTTGCATGAGGTGGGGGAACAAAGAAAAGAGTTAAAGACTTGCATGTTGAAGACCCTAACATATCAAGATTCTATAGCCCTTTACTATTTCTATAAACGCAAAGTTTGACACCCTTAAGTTTCATAAGCAAATTAATGACTTCCTCAGTTTCTCTATTAGATAGAATGCTCTGAAAATAAAAGTTCGATGGCATGATTTGAAAATCAACGATGATATAAGAAATGGAGGCATTACGTAAGGATGAGAGGGCGTATGGTGACGCAAAGAGGGCACTATGATGAATGTGTCACACCATTTATCCTCTTAAAATGTAATGTACTGGCTTAAAAAAATGTAATGTACTTACCCTTACCCACCTTGAATGGAAAATGTGGATTGAATTTCAGAAGTAGAGTGAATTAACTTCTAAGGGCTCTGTAAAGTAGCTCCTTGGTGTAGCCTCATTAAGCAACCATTATCAGGCTATCAACAGATTATCTCGACGACTAGCTATCATGGTATAACCCTAACCCACATGAAATCTCTCTCGAGATCAAATATCAAGTTCCATTTAGTTGTTCTCATCCTAACATTCCCAATCTTAATTCCTCCTAATTCTCTAGTTTTAGTGGGTTCATCCCTACAACAACAAATCTCAAATTAGTTAGGCCACTACATGGATCAAAATTTCCAGTGAACATGATTTTGTGCGATTGATGGTGTGCTTTCCAAATCCTTTAAATCCCTCCTAATCATCCTAAATTAGTTTTGCTCTAGTCCTACATCGTTGAATTGCATCAAGTTTTCTAGTTGGATCATATGTTTGATCCATTTCATAATGAGCGTCCAAAGTTTTACGTTGGCTGTCCACGTATCGCAACCCTCCTCCATTCCAGGTATAGAAAATATGTCGGGACCTCCCTCCCCCATTTTTGGGTATGGATAAAGGGCTTGGGAGCCCTCCTCCTTTATCTAGACTTGGTATCGGCTATATAGCACATACAATGTTCTACATAGGTGGTTAATGCGGGGAGTGTGCCATAAGCCAATTATGTAAATATTGCTTCACTTTTATAAATAGGTGCATGTTTCTTTTATAATTGTGTCCACGAATAATTACTTTATTCTAAATATCTCTAGTCAGTTATTATTGTGAGAACAATAATTAATTAAGGTAGTAAGAGTCTTGATTGATAATCATTTGATGATTATACGTATGAAGATACAAATCAAGATTATGGGTACTTGTTGGGAATAAGGTACTAGACCAACCCGTTATGAGAATGCTACATGGTTAATGTTATAAGTGGTTATCATGATAGGTATATCATTTAGTCCTTTGACTTGAGATCACTAAAGACTCCAACATTAGGAACACAATGATTTGATGATACAATCAAACATTGTCTTTAACCAATGATTATTAATGTTGTGATTGGTCATTGTTTGAATAGTGTGTGGAAGTTGAGTGATCAAGATGAAATTTGTTCCTCTCGGCTCTCGTATATAGAGAGATATCTATCGGGCTCCTCGATAAGTTTGACTGTCAAATAGTTTAGTGAATTGATTGGACCAATGTCACTTGACAATTTCAGTATAGCGGGAGATCGAGAGTACTAGACTGAACTATTAGGGTGACATTGCCATTTGATGAAAAGATATCGCGTGACACAAGGATATGATACACACTATCTATTAGGTTGCTTCGATATATTGATCTTCATGCAATTTGGGTAGTCATTATGTCTTGCTTGAGGCCACTTGTGATTTGTGTACCAAAAGAAGTTTTGATTCACTACCAATGTTGTATGTGCCTATCGGGTCGTTTACAAAGAATGGTTTGCGGGATTTGCAATTTTCTAGATTGATGAATTTTATATGATAAAATTCATTAAAGAAAGGTCGTAATGTGTTATTTTATCACTCCTTTAGTAGGGGTATAATTGTAAGGAAAATGTTATCGTGCACCAACAACGACATGCACAACCGACATGCATGTGTTGGCGTCCATTGTTTTTTGCATTGAGATGCGTGCACACACATCACAATGTGTATCACATGGATACCAACAATTGCGTGTCGGTTGTACGTGTTGTTGTTGGGGCACCATAGCAAGATCCTATCCATAATTCACTTGACTGCCTAATTATAATTCTTGTATAAATAGGTGTTTGTAAAGTGAATTAAAACATTTGTAAGAAAAGGGGATGAAAACCATAGAAATCGTTTCTTGGGTTTTGGCATATTGGTATTTGGGGAAAGAACAAAAAAGGGTTTTCTTATCTCTCAGAGCTAGCACTCTAGATCGTGGTTGTTTATTCAAGTGTGGATACTGGTAGAGAGATCTGGCTTCATATTCTTGAGAAGTTCAATTAACACCAACCAAGGCAAACAACAATTATTCGTTTGTATGTATGATTTCTCTTTTGTTCTTCAGTTTAGTAGAATTAGTTGGATCATGTTCAGGGACTTTTGAGAAGGTTTTAAATTCTGCTGCTTTTTGTTTCCTGAAACCCAATAGTATCATCCCATCTAATCGAGTTTCTATAATTATAATCCTTCGACGAGTCCCATTAGAAATCACAGATTAACTTTTCAACAATCTTGCAAGCACAACATGGCAATGGCATCTTGAAGAGAGAAATCCCAAAATACTTCATGGGCCAAGTCTTGTGAGCACAACAATCCCCCTTGCCATGATTCCAGCTTTTCCTTAGTTATTGAGATGCTTAGCACCTTTGTTTTCTCAATGTTCACCCTCAAGCCTAACACAACATAAAAGCACCTTACCATTACTACTATAAGCCACATGTAATTTTCTTTTCCTTATATAAGCAAAAATGTATCAATTTTCTCCAACACTGGATATGGCGACAACAATGGTTATGTGAACAGCTGATACAATAGCAGTGGGGCACACATTCTGTGTATTCATTTGCAAAATTAGAAATCAGGAATTGTGATATTTCGACTTGATTCGTCCTTTCCAACATTGTCATGTTCAAAGAAATCTCATGTGTTTTTTTTCATCAAACTACTTTTCACGTCAACAACTAGGGTAAAGATGAAGTGGAAAGTGGATCCTGCTGTCAATGTTCACCATTCATAAACACTAATAACATAGTTGTCGAAAAAGACACCTATAATCCACCATGCGTTTCCTTTCCATTATGAAGTCAAAATGAATCTCAATCCATATGGTCATAGGCCTTGGTTAAGATAAAATCTAAATCAAGAAGGCTTCTTTACCCCTCTTACTAATAAATACTAAATCAAGAAATTTTCTAATTTCTATCATTGAGAAAAGTGAGTTGTTCCTTTGAGATTGTGCTTTGAAGCACCTTGGTTAAGATCAATCTTGTACACACCTTGTAAAACTCTTGAAAAATTCTCAAAATGTTGTCTTGTAATAGTAATACATTCCGTAACTTTCCTTTTGTTAAAAAATTGTTGAGTAGCACCTTTTATTGAGTGCTTCAATGCACGCAAATACAACATTATGTGCAACGCAAATATTATATCTTTTATTTTTATTTTTATTATGGAATTGTTGTTTGTTGTTATGTTAGTTGGAAAAGCTTTAATTGATTTATGCATGACCATTGAAGTTGGCAAAGAATCAAAAGTGTTTTTTTTTTTTTTCATTTTTTTTGCCTTTCGTTACTCGTGCATGAAGTTGTGAAACCAGTCTTATTTAACCAAAGCCAGAGGAGAATGTGAGAGATGTGAACAAGTTTCGTAGGCTTATTTCTTTTACTCGTTGTTATGCTAATGAATTTTGGCAAACATGATTTGATCATGAAACTGATGGGGCTCTCAGTGGGTGAGTCATTCGATTCTAATGTATTTGGAAAACCATATATGTGGAAAGCATATAGAGATTGTTTGGATGAAAATCAATAAATCACCAACAACTGGTGCGTTGGAATGGTTCGGCACTCCAGCAGATTAAGAGGATGTCTCAAGTTTGAGACTCCACGAACGCATAAACCATCATTGGGAGAGCTTTACCCCTTAGTGGGCCGACACTGCTCGAGCCTGAAGTAGTCAGTTAAGTACAGATACTGGGTGGTCTGGAAAAAAAAAAAAAGAAATATCCAGAAATCATAAAAAAAATCTTTTGACAAGTGTTCATGATGCTTTATAATGGATGAGGAGGAACTACAATCTGTTTATTAAGGTTTTTATTTTTTTTATAGGGGTAAACGGGCCATAAGCCCAATACAAAGTTGCAAAGGTTGCAAAAACAAAATAAGCTTGTTACAGTAGGCATAATATTGGTTTGGCTACCCCTCGATTATCCTCAACAATGGGGCTTCAAATCATCGACGAAGGTGAGACCAGAATCGTGAGTCCCTAAGTGAGCCCCTTGGCATAGGATGCGAGCCCATCCGCACATCTATTCCCTTCTCGATATGTATGAGAGAACACGAGCGTCCACTCTAAGTCAACCAGCCGATGGATGTTACGAAGTAGTCTCGTGTAAGGGCATGAGTCTGATCGTCTTCCTTTGATCATGTCCAACACGCATTTGCTATCCACTTCCACCTGTACTCTTCTGTATCCTTCCCTGCAGAGTTTGAGGCCTCGGTACACTCCCCATAGCTCCGTAGTCACTGTAGAGCATGTGCCAATGTTTTGGCATAAACCTTTCAACCATTCTCCGGATGAGTCTCGGATCAATCCTCCTGCTGAGGCCCAACCCGATTCAGGAGAGAAGGCCCCATTAGTGTTGAGTTTCATCTGTCCCAGTATTGGTTTTGTCCACCCCACCAGTCTTTCTTCCCTTCTTGCTTTGAGCTTGTTAGTTGCTTTGAGGATTGTTTGGAAAAGGGTGGTCGCCTGCTGCAGTGTTGAAAAGTGTTGGCTCGGTTCTTCCTAAAACTTCTCATCGAAAAGAGCTTTGTTTCTTCTGTTCCATAGCCTCCAACATGCCACCCCAAAGAGAAGGGTCCAGTCTAGGTTGTTTGTGAGGGAAGCTTTGTTGTTTATGTTAGTTTCCAGTCACTGCCTAAGATTGCCTGAGAAGGAACCGTCTTTTTGGTTGCTTTGAAGGAGCCGGTTCCATAGGTACTTGGCAATTGTGCAGTCCCGAAGGACATGGAGGGTTGTCTCGCTATCTTTCTCACATAATGGGCACAAATTTGACTCGGTGACGTTGCGTCTCTCTGCCTTTCCTTGTTAGTGAGCAGCTTGTCGTGACCCACTAACCACAAGAAGGTTTGGATCCTTTCAGGGCCCCTCCAACCCCATATTTTCCTCCAGAAGTGAGAGTCTTCCCCCCATTGCCTTGAGAGGAGAGTGATTTGTAAGCAGAGGAGATCGAGAAATTCCCGGATTTCGACTGGTTCCATATTAGTTTATCAGGGCCTTTTAGAGGATTGGAGGGATAGTTGCCACTATCTTTGACAAGGCCTGATCGGGGAGGAGGTGCATGAACAAATTCCAGTCCCAACTACTTTCTTCAGTTATATACTCAACAACTTTTGTGTAGTGGAGGTGATCAGGTATGGTGTCCACTGTGCAGTTCATGAGTGGTCACTGCCCTGGAAGCCAGGAGTCCTCCCATAAATTATCCTTGGTGCCATCTCCCAAGAGCTAAGAGCTTCCCTCGATGGTTTATTAAGGTTTTTATGATTGAGTTATAAATATTACAAAATGCACGTAATAATTTTTAGATAACTTTCTCTTTTGTTTTTCTCGCCTCTTAGAAATGAAGGTAATTTTTTTTATAAATTATCAACTATGAATCATGGTTTTAAAAAAAAACTATGCATCATCTTTAATAATTTTTGAGAGCATAGAATTTCAAAACTGAAATTCCCAAAGTATAAATCTGTTTATGAAGGCGTGTGGAATTGATAATAAGAAAACCATATTTGTGTAAAAAATTCGTCAGAAGTCGCCAACTATATTGTTTCTCAGTCCTACTTTTGCGCTTTATTCTTTGTCAACATTTACTTACTGGTATTTTCATTATGCTACATGTAATTGTCATATCTGTGATATTTCACATATTGTGTTGGTTATCTTTCTGACTGCAATTGCATTCATCTTTTAGGTAGATTCTGTGGAGGGTCCAATGCCACAAACAAGATTTGTTTTAAAGAAAGCTCTAGAATTTGGTCATACTGTTATTGTAGTTGTGAATAAGATTGACCGACCTTCAGCTCGCCCAGACTTTGTAATTAATGCTACATTTGAACTCTTCATCGAGTTAAATGCTTCTGATGAGCAGGTAAGTTAGAAAAATTCATCTATATTTTGGACCATGCTTTATTTTTCTTGAAAATGTTATGTTTTGGGAGAAAAACCCTTACCTTCAATCTGATTTATTTATTTTATTTGGATGCAGTGTGATTTTCAGGTAATATATGCCAGTGGCATCAAAGGAAAGGCTGGGTTATCTCCTGAAAATTTAGCTGATGATCTTGGACCACTTTTTGAGGTCATCATCAGATGCATACCTGGACCAACTATTAAGAAAGATGGTGCACTACAGATGCTTGTGAGTGTTTTTTCTTAGTTAATTACTTAATTATGTCATTCTAAGTTACCATCCACTCCAAATAATCTTGTTCATATTGCAATACTCCCTCCGTTCCATATTATCCGTCGCATTTTGACATGTACATAAGTATTAAGGAGATCATTAATTCACCATTAAGATTTTGTATTAAGGCTAAATTACCCTCCCATAAATGATTTCATTTATTATAGGTATTGTGTAAAAAAAGTGATTGATGGTGTCATTGACTAAATAGAATGTGGTTAGAATTGGAAATGAAGCATTCAATGCTTCCTTGATTTCCTAATGTGACACATATTGTGGAACAAAAAAAATTCCCAAAATGCGACAAAAAATATGGAACAGAGAGAGTAATAAACAGGTGATATATTGTCTTCCCTTCTTGGTTTCCCTAATCCTCTCCGATCATACTTTGGTCCTGGAAGTCCCATCAAATTCATATTTTGACTTTTGGGGCAATTCTTCTTGTTTTTATTTCCAAATGTTGGTAATATTAATTACATTATTGTTGTTATTGCCGTACTTTGTTAATTGCATTTGTTGAATGTTCTTAGTGTCTCTATTATTTACTAAACACTTTTGGTTGACTGGGTTTTTTGGCAGCCAATTCTCTTATGTCATTTTATATCTTGGTTCTCATTTATATACTTTCTTTTTTTAATAAAAAACTCTGTAGCTAGGGGAGTCCATGCACGTTCCTTTTTATTGTCTTTCATTTAAATTGAGCTTTTCTTTCAATTTTTTTTTTTACTAATATTACATCTTTTATTGTTTTCTTTTTTGTAATTTTGTTTAAAATTGATCATGTCAATTTAGGTAGTTCTGTCTTTTTGTTTGAATCTCCAAATGATCAGATTTTGTTGCTTTCCTTATCCACTTCCATTTTTATTTTTGTGTTCGATAACGGTTGCGTGTATTTTTTTAGTTACCCTCTCAATTTTTTTTTCTTTCAACATGATATTAGTCAGCTAGACCGCTTGCTGATCCTGATCAAGTACCATCAAGTTTGAGAAAATGTAGAATGTCGTGAAAATGTTAAGAAAGTGAAAATTTACATTAATATGTATGAATAAGCTAATGGTGCACTGATTTTGCCATGGAAAAATCGATGCTTTTAGTTTTTCAGTAACTAATTGAAAAGCATGAACTACAATGTTCAAAATTAGTTAGCAAATTAGCTTTGTTGGATAATCCATGTATGTCATAGAAAATTCTTGTTTACTTTTCTTTAGGTGACAAATACTGAATATGATGAACACAAAGGACGAATAGCTATCGGACGCTTGCATGCTGGGGAACTGCAAAAAGGAATGGACGTGAAGGTAGATAATTCATATTTTGATTATTATGAAATCTATAAAGTGGCATATAACCTTATCCTAACGATCTCAATTGGTTCTATCATATTTTTCCTATTTTGTGTTATCTATGTTGGCATATTTTATATGTTTGATACATTTACAAAATGTTTACGCTAGCTGTCAACCAATCGCTACCTTCCCCTATTTGCTGGGTATGGATAATGGGCTTGGGACCTCCCTTCCTCATTTTCTGGGTATGGAAAATGGGCTTGGGACCTCCCTTTCCCATTTTTCGGGTATGAATAACGGGATTGAGATTCCTCCTCCTTTATCTGTACTTGGAAGCGGCTATATAACGCACACAATGTTCTATATAGGTTGAGTTTGGCATATTTTCCTTGCATGAGGCATCAGAATCTTTGGCAACCATATCTGAAATAAAAATCTAGCTCATTCTATGTCTGTTAGGTCTTAAATTAAATTATATTAGATAACAAAAAACTACTATTTTTGAGTTAATATTTTCTAACTTCTAAGAATGCGATATTGTTACTTTTATTATACATTTATACTGCAGGAGACACCTTTTGTTGCCAGGTGAATGCTTAGACAATTAGGATGTTTTCATCCATTGTATTGGTAGTTAAATCTGATCTAATTGATGATGTTCCATAAATTTCTTTTTGCCATTGGGTTTTCTGCAGAACATGAACATAATTTATTCACACCTTTATTTGCTAGTTTTGTTGGTGACTTTTCAGGTGTGTACATCAGAAGAAGCATGCAGATATGGTAGAATTAGCGAACTTTTTGTGTATGAAAACTTCAACAGGGTTCCTGCTGATACTGTGGAAGCTGGTGATATTTGTGCTGTCTGTGGCATCAGTGATGTTATGGTAGGCCCGTTTATGATTGCTAACTCTGATACGTTGAAACCAGTTCTAGACAGAGATCTTCAGCAGGCTTCCTATGCTTTTATTTAAGTATTTTGATGTTATTTCCATTCTTCAAGTTTTGATTGCTTTTATATATATATTGCAGATTGGTGAAACGATAGCTGATAGAAGTTCTGGAAAACCATTACCGGCTATCAAGGTCGAAGAGCCAACTGTGAAGATGGCTTTCTCCATCAACACCTCCCCTTTCGTTGGTCGTGAGGTATTCTGTTGTCTCTGTGCATTGTCTTGATGATTTTTGCATTCAAACTGTTGGAATGAAATGTAAGCATAAAACTTTCTTCTTTTGCTCAAAGGCATTTGACGAAGCCACTTAACTATTGGAGTTTCTATTGCTTTTTTTTTGCAAGTGTTTTGATGGAGAGGGTTTTTGAGCATTTTGGATGAGTTTTCCCAATCATAGCCGCACCTAGTTTGTTCTGATTTGTAATTTTTTGCCATTTTATATTTGAAAACAAAATTGAAATCAACATATGATACATTCAGGTCTTTGTTCATTTAGTCTCAATTTTTTTAAGTGTCATTAGTGTATGTGTTGAAGATGTGTGGACCGAAATAATAGTCTCACATCGGTTAAGTGAAACTTCGTAATGAAGTATATAGGTGATTATCTTCTATCGATTAGTACCGAGGCCTTTTGAAATAAAACCCTACACCTATGAGTTGAAGGTTGTTAAGTTGGGGTAGAATTAATATTGACGGACATCCACGGGCTCGCGCCCGCATGTGCTGGCAGACCCAATATGAAAATTAACTTGGTATCAGAACCGACGGTTCGACTAGGACCTGAAAGAAGACACCTTGGATGGATTTCGGTCCGAGGTGGAGTGTTGAAGATATGTGGACCGAAATAATAGTCCCACATTGATTAAGTGAAACTTCATAATGAAGTATATAGGTGATTATCTCCCATCAATTAGTACCGAGGCCTTTTGAGATAAAACTCCCCACCTATGAGTTGAAGGTGGTTAAGTTGGGGATAATATCACACATGCAGGCCCAATATGAAAATTAACAGTATGAATATTTGTTTTCCTTTTTCTCATTGCCGTCAATAATATGCTTTAATTTTCTACCATGTTTTTAATCATATTCGTAATCACATCATATAGAAAACTGCTGTTGTTGACACTAACGCATTGCAGAAGGAAGTGCCAACTCTTTCCACAGGTAGTTCTACCCAAAATTATTTCTGCTGTCCAATGGCCGATGAAGTTATCTATAATGAAACAAGAGTTCAAATCCTTACATTTGAAAAGGGAACTAAAACTGCACAAACGGAAAAAGAGAAAGCAGAACTGTTAATTACTAAAAGATGGGTTTAAAATTTTCGTGGCCTGTCATGCGTCCACTCCTTGATAGTAATAGCTTAATGTGTATCATCTAGCCTCTAGTTATCAACTGTGACTCTTGGTTTTATTGGTCAAATGGTTTCTAAAAAATAGATAGTAGATACTCTTGGAAGTGGTTTGAGAGGCTTCAAGTTTATTCAATCTCAATTTGACCATTTATTAATGACACAGGCTGTCAAAGCTAAGGATAGAGGGTAGAGACATTCATAGTTCACCTTTCATCTGATGGAAGCAAATACAATCATTGAAAGTTTTCTTGGCCATTTTAACTTTGAATTAGTTGATATTGATGCCCACTATATAGAAGTAAAGGTGCTCCTAATGGTGGGCCTCCAAAGGAAATTAATAAAGAGTTGTCTGAGCTTCTAATCTCTGAGGCACCATGGCCTTAAGGATCTTGATGAGGAGCAAAATAGTTGATATTGATGACCACCATATAGAATGCTTCTAATGGTGGGCCTCTAATGGAAATTAATAAAGAGTTGTCTGGAGCTTCTAATCTCTGAGGCACCGTGGCCTCAAGGATCTTGATGAGGGGCTTTTGCTCGATTCACTTGCTTCTCTTAGGAAAGTTGTATGGTAGCTATCAAAGTTTAGGCACATGAATCCAATCTTCCTTCGTTTGGACATTTTTTGTTGGTGTTTAGATGGGAACCATTTCCTTTTCCAGAAGCCGGGAGAATATGCCGTGACTTTTTTTTTTTTTTTTGAAGAAGGATATGCTGTGACTTAAAACAAAAAGTAAAGGATTCTTGTGATTATCTCCAATCTTGAATACTATTGAACCTGAGGACTCGGCTTGAGTTGAGGAATCAATTCCGGCATGTGCAGCATGATCTTAAAGTCCCATTTCATACCAACTTCACAGTGTGAAAACTTTGATTACTTGTTTGCTAGGTTGGCCATTAAGAATCTTTCTTATGACCTTTTATTTTCTCTATTCAACTTTCCTTATTCATTTTAGGACACTTGCTTGTTGAACGATCCTTGTTTTTTATTCAAAGGCATGGGTATGTTTTATTGGTGAGATTCTAGGCATCCATGGAAATTCTTAATTAGAATGTATTTCAACAAATGGCATTTAATCTTGCAACTCAACAGAAGTCTTTTCAGTGTTACACTGTTAGTCCTGGTGTTTTAAACCTTACAATACGTGTCTGAAACATGATATGTGATTGAATATTAAAGAAAGATTTGAAGATTTAATTTGGTTATGAAATAAAAAAAATTTTAAGAGTGAGAAACTTGGTCATACTTTCTTAAATGGGCCCTTATCATGTAAGGTGGGAATGTAGCCTTACGTCATAAGGGGGAATGGGGCCTTATCATACGACAGGCCTGGGGCTGTTGCCTAGTGGGCCTGCTCTTGCGTCACTTTTTTCCAACTAAGGAGTAATTTAATATGTTCTTGTTTGCCTTCTGTTGCTTGCCTGTTAGAAACTGCTTTTTCCTCCAATCACACAAATTTGGATGTGCCATAGAAATTACTTACTATTAAGTTAAATTTTCTTTTCAGGGGAAGTATGTAACAAGTAGGAACTTGAGAGATCGACTCTATCGCGAACTTGAGAGAAATTTAGCAATGAAAGTTGAAGATGGTGAAACTGCAGATACATTTATAGTTAGTGGGAGGGGTACTTTACATATTACCATATTGATAGAAAACATGTGAGTTAATTAATAAATTTATTTGGTGTTCTTCTATATCTATGTCTCGGTTTCCTAATGGTTGTCCTCTAGGCGAAGGGAAGGTTATGAATTCATGGTGGGGCCTCCCAAGGTTATCAATAAACGAGAGAATGACAAGTTGCTTGAGCCTTTCGAGGTACTTCTATTTTTAAGACTTTTCACTTCTATGGTTTGTTGCAACTTTTAAGAAAAATGCCAACAAAGATTATGCTTGGTTTTGCTATTGTTCTTTTATATTTTGATTGAATAGTTTTTTTTTTTTTTTGATGAAAAGATATTTCCATTCATAGAAATTGCTCACTATTACATCTGATTTGACAATGAAGTTACATCAATAGCAGCCTTTTCCCATCATTTGAGATCAAATCGACGTTGCGAAAGTTTGCAAACTCATGTGCAACTTATACGCTTGTCTTTTGCTTCTACAAATATAATCATACCAAGAAATAAACTTCCAACAAGGGAAGACTAACAAAAACTTCCGACGAGGGAAGACAAACTCAAACTTCCAATAAGGGAAGATAAACTCAAACTTCCACAAGGGAAGACAATAACTTACTGAAGAAAAAAAACTTAGCAAAAATATCAAACCAACAACTGGGGCAGATCCATACATGAGCATATAGAAGAGGGGGCGGAATTGAATGATAGGAGATGCATGGTGGAGGAGAGGCAAGTAGTGCCAATGATGAATCTGACATCTGCTGCAGGCCGAATGAAACTGAACATCACAGATCTGAGTAGGTCTGCTTTTATTGAATAGATAAAAAGTAAATATTGTTATTGGAACCACCGCCAATCAAAAGAGAAGATCGACGGTGGTTAAAACTCAAAAATCACAAAAAAGCAACCAATGCTCCAAAACTCTAGAAGAACACTGCGGATCAAAAGAGCACTATTACTTGGTTAGAAGTTATTTAAAATAATATCTCAAATTTATTCTAAAATTATTTAAGTTGATAATTGCAAATGTTACTAATATAAAAATAATATCTCAAATTTATTCTAAAATTATTTCCTTAACGCCTGAATTTTTTTTTTTTTTTTTTTTGTGATAAAAAATTATTTATGGTGTTAAGCAAAGTTCTTGTTTCTAATTTTCAAATGAAGACAGATTTTTATCTTTAAGTTCTGATCGGTAGTTTGACATGCTTTCAGTTCCAGCACCAGAGACTTGGCTTCAGGCCAGTCTCCATAATACCAGAGTTTATATTTGCTCTCTGGCAACATCCTTAAGTCTCATTTGGAAATGTTTTAGTTATTTATGCAGTAGTTGTGAGTGACTTGTGACCATTTCAAATGAGGAACAACAACCTAGCATTATCTTCACAATTTTGAAGATCGTATGTCATGTCATGTTTACAGTACTTGCAATTGATTTATAATTCAACTAAACATAGGTTCAGAATTTGCAGGCAGAAGTAATTTTGAGAAATGCTTGAAAATGAGGATGCTTATGTATCAGGCTTTCAGCATTAAATCATAATTTACAAGTAACCTGAACAAAGCTTATTATTGAGGGAGTAGTTCGGCCTGATGTGATGTACGGTGTGAGTTATGATTAATAGGTTGATTAAGATTCAAATAAATCAATTATGAGGTGTTCAGAAAATCAATCCTAATCTGGTGGTTTGAAACTGTTGGCAAAAGTAATTACCTTTGTAAATCTCTGACTTTGATATTTTTGGAACTTAGTTTAGATTTCTGGGTGTGCAACCTTCTTTTCTTCTCAGTTCTCACTAACTCTCTCATTTCTGTTGAATTGTAGTAGAACCCTTCTTGCCTCCACTAAAACAGCAGCATATTCTGGCTGCTTTTATCTACTCTTTGTTACTCTGGTTAATTCTCATTGATTTTTCTAGTAACACATTCTCATAAAATAGATTTGGATTATTTTATAACAGTTTGTCATCTCAAAAGACAAACAAAACATTCTTGATTACCAGGCCAGAACATCAATATTAATTTACTAAATGAGCACGCTTTTAAACAAAAAAAAAAGAAAAACCAGCTTTATCACTTCCTAGAGGAGGATATTACGGATTTCATGATGAAATCATGATATATCCATGCGGTGTTCCTCTTTTATAGGGATCCATTTGACAGCTCCTAATGATGACATTCTTCTAACAGGGTCTAGTTTACTTAATGTTGAAGTCTTTTCATTATCTCTTGGATTTCATTTAGAACAATGGTCTTAGTTTGACCTGCAAATACCATCTCACTTCCAATTCTGGGTATCCTCTTTACTTGTTTGTTTACTTTTGTTTATTATTTTTACAGATTGCTACAGTTGAGGTACCTGAGGAATACATGGGACCAGTGGTTGAACTTCTGGGGAAAAGAAGGGGACAAATGTTCGACATGGAGGGGATCGGGTATGTCGTAATTGTTACTTCAATCTTACATGAATTTCCTGAATAGAAAATCTCTTCCCGTGGCTTTTGGATGGTAGTTATTCTGATTTATAACAAAATCTTTAGCTGATTAGTTAGATTATGTTTACTTGCTGAGCTTTTGTAAAACTAATGATGAGTGTAGGGATAGTCTGTTCATTCCCTGCGAGATTCATTTCAATTTAGTATGAATGTTTCTCATCAAGTGCAAATGAAGGATTCATAATGGTGAAACTATTCTGCCTATTGGGTGAAACTATTCTGCCTATTGGATCCTGTGAGATTTCCTATTTATTACAAATAATTTCACAAATGTTTCTTGTCATGTCAGACATGACATATGGATCTTTGACCTAATTCAAAATGTAGAAAATTGGTAGAAAGGTAAAAGAACAAACGAAAAATAGAATAGGATTTAGGGTTGTACTCTCTAGTCTCTATAGATTGAACAGTGTCATGATTAGAGAAGCCAGCTCCCTAACTTGTATATATACGTCACAGAAAGACCAAAGATTCCCCAAACTTAAAAATAATGATAAACAACCTATTTTGAACAACTTTGAGCATTCAAATTGAAAATGCGTTAGTGTGGAACATAAATTAGAAAAAGAAATACAAACCAAAGGTAGGTCAAGATATCGCCTAGCTGCTTTTCAGATTGAATATAAAGCATTGCAATTTGCTTGGGTATAACAAGTCACAAGTAGAATTCAAGCTGGATGGAAGAAATGGAGTGCAATAGGTGTGATTTGTGGTCGAACTATCTCTACCAAGTTAAAAGAAAAATTTTATAGGACTACAATTAGGCCAGCTATGCTTTATGAAAGTGAATGTTGGGTGGTAAAGCAACAATAATTACATAAATAAACATCGCGGAAATGAGGTTGCTTAGGTAGATGTGGTAAAAATCGTAAAAATGGAGAAGAAATACATAAATTTAAAGAAAAGTAGGAGTAGCACCAATTGATACAAAGATTAGGGAAGGGCGGTTGCAGTGGTTTGAAAACCTTCAAAGACGGCCTACAAACGCCCCACTAGAAAACTTGATTCAATAGAAACGGAAGAAATTCGACAAGGCAGGGGTAGACGGAAGTTAACTTCGAATGCACTAATTAGGAGGGATTTAAATGGTTTGGAAAGCTCACCATCAATTGCATTAAACCGAGCACAATGGAAGAGTTTGATCCATGTAGTTGGCCCCAATTAATTTGGGACTGAGGCTATGTTGTGTACACAAGTCACAAATATGTCAGTCAGTTTCAATATGCTTCGTCCTTTAATGGAATACTGAATACATGATAATTAGTCGTGAACATTGCAACTTAATTGTCACAATACATATCCTTAGAGCAATAAATGGTGACACACATCTAATGTTAAAATGTAAGAACCCATAACATTCATGCAGCCGCGTGAGTTGTGGCTCTTTACCTGTAGTGTGATGTGTTATGAATAGTGATTGACCTTCCCCAATCTTTTATGCAGAAATAAGAGTTCTGAAAGGTGAAAATAATCATTTTTCATACAAGAAGTCAAGATAGTTAAGGAACTGTCTGTTATGAGTTGCCATTTGACACTGGTAAATCAAGAATGTAAATATGAGAGAACAAAGAATACGTTTCTTGTTTACTCAATGTGAATTGTGAAATCAGATTTTCAAATGTTCTTTGATAGAAACAACTTATTGATACAACGGCTTGCTTTGATGTAACATAATAAAAATCTTGCCTACTTTCACTGCTTCATACATGATACATGTAATAGTGGTTCGTGGTAATTAACTTTATAATGGTCTCTTCAGAGACATCCGACAATATTAACTTTATAATGCACTCCACTTCAGTTTACTGCTTATATACTGCTCTTTTTACACAACAGTTCTTGCAGTGATTATCATACTATTTGAACATTTTTTTTCTTACTAGGTCAGAGGGTACAACTTTAGTTAAGTATAAAATACCTACTCGAGGTCTTTTGGGGCTTCGAAATGCAATATTGACAGCTTCTCGCGGGACAGCTATTCTTAACACAATATTCGATAGTTATGGACCTTGGGCTGGAGATATGAATACTCGAGATCAGGGCTCATTGGTGACTCCTCTTACTATCTTGATTACGTTATTCTCACTAAAATTTTTAGTGTCTCATGTAATTGAAAATTATGCTCAGGTGGCATTTGAGGGTGGAACAACAACATCTTATGCACTTTCTAGTTCACAGGAAAGAGGGCAGATGTTTGTTGGCCCTGGGATGGAAGTCTACAAGGGTCAAATAGTTGGAATACATCAACGTCCAGGTGACTTGTCACTTAATGTGTGCAAGAAGAAGGCTGCGACAAATATACGTTCAAACAAGGAACAAACAGGTGAGAAGTTCAACGAAATTGATATTTCCATTTTTACCTTATCTGACATGCATCTCTTATGCCCGAGCAAACTTTTTTTTTTTCTTATGATTAATTTAACATTTTTCAGTTGGAACTAGGATAGGTGGTTTAAGGCTGTGTTTGGCAAGCTCAAACTAGCTTATTCTCTAGCTTATAAGATCCTTTGAGAAAAAAAGTTGTTTAGTTACTAGCTTATTTTAAAAATCATATAGATTAATCTCTAAAAGTTTAAATGCTATATGAGGTAGCATTCTATTTCTAAAGCAACTGTTTGTACTTTTTTCTCGACTTTACCTTGATTTGGTTGCAAAAATCATGTAATGCCTAATATGTCGAAACTTCTACTACTACTACTACTACTACTACTACTACTACAACAACAACAACAACAACAACAACAACAACAACAACAACAACATAGCCTCAGTCCCAAATTAATTGTGATTGATTACATGGATCAAACTCTTCCATTGTGCTTGATCTAGTGCAATTGATGGTGAGCTTTCCAAACCATTTAAATCCCTCCTGATTAATATGTCCCAAGTTAACTTTAGTCTACCCCTACTTCGTCGAATTTCTTCAGTTTCTAATGAGTCAAGTTTTCTAGAGGGGACATTTGTAGGCCATCTTTGTTGGTGTCTAAACCACCGCAGCTGCCCTTTCCTAATCATTGTGTCAATTGGTGCTACTCCTACTTTTCCTTGAATTTCTGTATTTCCTATTCTATATTTACAAGTTTTATCATACATCCACCAAAGCATCCTCGTTTCTGCTACATTTATTTTATGTAATTGTTGTTTTACCGCCCAACATTCACTTCCATAGAGCATAGCTGGCCTAATTGCAATCTCATAAAACTTCCCTTTTAACTTGGTAGGAATATTTCGATCACAGATCACACTTGTTGCACTCCTCTATTTTTATTATCTAGCTTAAATTTTGATGTGTGACGTCCTTCTCAATATTTCCATCATTTTGTATGATTGATATTAGATGTTTAAAGTGGTTCACCTTAGGAACTTCTACTCCCCATGGCTCTACCACTCCATCTCGATGTCTAGTATCTTAGTATTCTAAACTCACATTGCATGTATTCTATCTTTGCCCTACTCAACTTAAAACCCTTAGATTCTAATGTATTCCTCTAAAGTTATAATTTTCTATTCACTCCATCTCTAGTTTCGTCCATTAAGACAATATCATCTGCAAATAACATACACCATCATATATCCTCTTGAATATGCCTAGTTAATTCATTCATAACTAGAGTAAAGAAATATGGGCTTAAAGTCGATCCTTGATGTAGTTCTATCGTAATGGGAAATTCTTTTGTAGCTATTTCAAATGTCTTTATACTCGTTACTACTCCCTCATACATATCCTTAATAGTGTCTATGTGTCTGGCATGCACTCCTTTTGTTTTTAGAACCCACTAGAGAATATCTCTAAGAACCCTATCATATGCTTTTTCTAAATTTACAAACACCATACGAAGATCCTTTTTTCTTTTTTCTATATTTTTCTATCAATCTTCTTACAAGGAAAACCGTCTCCATTGTTGACCTTCCAGGCATGGAGTCAAATTGATTATTTGATATTGTTGTTTTTTTTTTCTTAGCCTATTGTCAATTATCCTCTCACAAAGTTTCACAGCATGACTCATAAGTTTAATTCCCCAGTGGTTTGAACAACTTTGAATGTCTCCTTTATTTTTGAAGATTAGTACAAGGGCACTTCTTCTCTAATTTATTGCCATACGTTTTGATTTTATAATTTTGTTGAAAAGGTTTGTTAACCAAGTCAATCCAATTTCTCTTAAGCATTTTCAAACCTTTATGGGTATTTTGTCTTTGCCCTACTCAACTTAAAGCCCTTCGATTCTAACATATTCCTCTAAATTTCTAATTTTCTATTCACTCCATCTCTAGTTTCATCCATTAAGACAATATCATCAGCAAATAACATACACCATGGTATATCCTCTTGAATATGCCTAGTTAATTCATCTATAACTAGAGTAAAGAAATATGGGCTTAAAGTTGATCCTTGATGTAGCTCTATCGTAATAGGAAATTCTTTTGTAGTTTTTTCAAATGTCTTTATACTCGTTATTACTCCCTCATACATATCATTAGTAGTGTCTATGTATTTAGCAACACTCCTTTTCTTTCTAGAACCAACCAGAGAATATCTCTAAGAACCCACTAGAGAAGATCCTTTTTTCGTTTCTCTATATTTTTCCATCAATCTTCTTACAAGGATCGCCTCCATAGTTGACCTTCCAGGCATGGAGCCAAATTGATTCTTTGATATTGTTGTTTTTCTTCTTAGCCTATTGTCAATTATCCACTCCCAAAGTTTCATAGTATGACTCATAAGTTTAACTCCCCGGTGGTTTGAACAACTTTGAATGTCTCATTTATTTTTGAAGATTAGTACAAGTGTGCTTCTTCTTCAATTCATTGGCATATGTTTTGATTTTAAAATTTTGTTGAAAAGTTTTGTTAACCAAGTCAATCCAATTTCTCTTAAGCACTTCCAAACCATTATGGGTATTTTGTCTTCGCCCTACTCAACTTAAAGCCCTTAGATTCTAATGTATTCCTCTAAAGTTCTAATTTTCTTTTCACTCCATCTCTAGTTTCGTCTATTAAGAAAATATCATCTGCAAGTAACATACACCATGGTATATCCTCTTGAATATTCCTAGGTAATTCATCTGTAACTAGAGTAAAGAGAAATGGGCTTAAAGCCGATCCTTGATGTAGTCCTATCTGGAAAATTCTTTTGTAGTTCTTTCAAATGTCTTTATACTCGTTACTACTCCCTCATATCCTTAATAGTGTCTATGTAGCATGCACTCCTTTTCTTTCTAGAACCCACCAAAGAATATCTCTAAGAACCTTATCATATGTTTTTTTCTAAATCTTCAAATACCATATGAAGATCTTTTTTCTTTTCTCTATATTTTTCTATCAATCTTCTTTCAAGGAAAATCGCCTCCATAGTTGACCTTCCAGGCATGGAGCCAAATTGATTCTCTGATATTGTATTACTCATAAAAAATAGTTTCATAGTATGACTCATAAGTTTAATTCCCCAGTGGTTTCAACAACTTTGGATGTCTCATTTGTTGTTGAAGATTAGTACTAGCGTGCTTCTCATACGTTTTGATTTTAAAATTTTGTTGAAAAGTTTTGTTAACCAAGTCAATCCAATTTCTCTTGAGCATTTCCAATCCTTTATGGGTATTTCATCTGGCCACATGCATTTCCTATTTTATCTTTTTCAATGCCTACTTACTTACGAGATCCTAATATTGCGTGTAATAGTTTACATTTATTTCTTATTGTGGGTTTTCATCTATTATGACATCAACTTGGCCATCTTTAAATAAATTATCGAAGCAGCTTCTCCATCTCTCCTTAATATCATCTTTGCGTGTTAAAACATTTTCATTTTCGTCCTTAATACATATTTTTTTTGGATAACTATGGGTATCCGCACTTTTCGAGTACAATTAATCTCTTAGGGTCAAAATGGTCCCACCAAACCCATTAACCGGGAAAAACCACCAAGAAATAGTTTCATTGTTGACGGAAAGACTCGAACACGAGGCCCCCTTCATATGAAAAAACCCTCATGTAGTACTTGCTCCCCTCCGCCACCCTTGCCGGGTGGTTCGTCCTTAATACACCTTACACGACTTGGGTCTTGTTTCTTTTATCTTTTAATTTGGCTAGTCTATAATTATATGTTTCGCGGCTTGGGCCTTGTTTCTTTTTATCTTTTAATTTGGCTTGTCTATAAATATATGTTTTGCCATCTCTATTACCTAACTTTGTATATAAAACTTCCATGAAGTTTGGTCTATCTTAACTAACTACTTTCATAGCTTGTTTTTTAGCTTTTCTATACTGATTATGCGCATCTTCGTCTTTATGCTTAAGTATTTTCCTACACATATCTCTTTTAGTCTTAATTGTTCTTTGTACGTTCTCATTCCACCACCATGTTTCCTTCTTTGGTGGTCCCAATCCTTTAGTTATACCAAACACGTATGATGCTACTCTCTTTATGCAACTTTCTAGCCACATTTTATTGACATCTAAATCGAGATTCAAAATGTTTTCCTTTAGTTGTTTTTCTTTAAACTCTACTTGTTTACTATTTTCAAGTTCCACCACTTTATTCTAGGGTCCTTGTCTCTTTTATTCCTATTAAGTCGTCGTTTTAGCTTAATATCACGTACTACTAAAATTAATTTGACTCTTGTTATGTCCACTACTAAAAGTAATCAAGTGAAACTCCTTTTTCCTAAAACTAGTATTTGCTAAAATAAGATCGTATGTTGAAGCCTGAAGTAAATTCTAAGATTGATTCTCCTTCTTCGTTTCTATTACTATAGCCATATCCTCCATGAACTCTTTCGAACCCATCATTACTTGCCCCCACATGCCCATTTAAATCCCGTACATTAAAAACCTTTTCATCTAATGGTGTATACCTTGCATAAGTCCATCCATATCATCCCAAAATTTCCGTTTGATGCTCTCGTGTAATCCTACTTGTGATGCATAGGCGCTAACTATATTAATCTTTTCATCTCTAATAATTAATTTAACTACGATCAATCTATCTCCCGTTCTCTTAACCTCTACGACTTATCCTTATAATCATTATCCACAAGAATCCCTACTCCATTGCATTTTCTATCTATGCTACTGACCACGTGTTGACTGTGTCAAACATAACCTGTATATGTTACCGAATCTACAAATTTTTGTACTAGCAGTAAGCACGTGGTCAAATCCTTAGGACTCAGGCGATTCAAGTTTAGCGAAACAAAAGAAAAAGAAGGGGGTTTTCAAAAGCAGTTGACAACTAAATCAAAACAAAGTAAATACTTGTAAACAATTAATGACAAGATACCTAGTCCAAAAGGATCAACAAACTAGTCATACTCAGTCAAAGTCTTGTCTTGAGTCATCGATTTTAAAACATATAATTTTAAACACTTCACCTAGACCGGTTGTGGGAAATCGATAACTGCCAGAAATCCCTAGTTCCCCTATTCTCGATAAATAGGACAACCGCTACTAAGTATTTCCTTAACTACAAACACATAACGTGGACAACCGCTACTAAGTATTTCCTTAACTACAAACACCTAACGTGGACAACCGCTACTAAGTATTTCCTTAACTACAAACACATAACGTGGACAATCGCTAACAAAGTTCAACATGCGAGTCGCACTAAGGTTTGTGGGAACCACGATCCCTATATAACCGAATCGCAACCGCTACCGATTCAATCTAGATCAGATGTTGCTCACTCAAGAACTGAATGGTTTGTCAGATCAATTGGTTGAATGATTAGTCACTTGTGAACACGGTTGGTATCACAAACTCAACCAGTTGATGATTTAATGGCTTTATGAATAGAGATATGCAATGGGATTATGCAAATTCTAAAACACCACAAACATGAAAAACTATAGCATAAGAATAGGTGAATTGAAATAAAACTTTTATTACCGAAAAATCTATCAAGACATAGAGTCATAAACAATGACCAAAAAGAAACTAGCAAGCTTCACCTCCGACCTAGGTATTGAATAACCTAGCTGGACATGGCTTTGCTACCTCTAAAAATCTTTTCTCTCTTTGAATAACTAGATGTCTTTGCCTAGAATCGGAGCTCTCGTTATATAGGGTGCATAATCTTTAAAATTAGACAAGAACAACATAGCCTCAGTCCCAAATTAATTGGGGTTGGTTAAATCTTCAAAATTAGAAACAAGATAAAAAAACTCTTTTAAAACGAACTTGAATTTCTAATTCTATGAACTCGACGCTGTGGATGGCGCTGTGGTTATGAAGGTACGACATGGGAGACGTTGTGGCTCAGAAATAACAAGTTGGTGCGTTCAGATCTGGTGCCATGTGTAATGATTTGGTGTCGTGCGTTGTGGCGGCCCCGAGGCCCGAGGCCGTTGTGTGGATCGGCTTCGAGCCCCACAACTCCGCCACATCTGGCGCGCCCTGCTGGCGTCCACAACTGACACCAGCACTGGAAGTTGACTGCTAACTTGTCTTATCTAGTTATTAGCTTAACCAGTTATTCGTTATCGTATTAAGTTAACCATATACTTGTTCATCTATCATGCCTTCAGTCCTTGAACTTAGCCCTTTCGAACATTAGTTTGCCAGGTTATACAATTTATTGTGTTATTCTCATTAATTACTCTCTCTTAGTTTGATTAGCAAAGTTATAAAGGTTGGTGTATATTTTACTAGTATTTTTACAGTTATTTAGCAATAAAACAAGCGAAAGTCTTAAATGACATAAAATAATCATAATATATAAGTTCCATGTTGGCATAGCAATAACCTAATGTGGAAAACCCAGAAAGAGAATGCCATGTATATAGGGCAACAAAATAGACAAGAAGTATGAAAATATACATGTACATGTGCCACTCAAGTCCCCATCAACCGAAAAGTAAAACAAAATATCAAAAGGAACACATACGAGTACGTCCCGGACAGAAGGCAGTTAGAGATTGTCGCCTAAGATCCCGTTGCCTCTACTCGAAGGATTTGCAACTCGCAATCAAAGATAGACGAGTTCTAGTGAGTAAAATGTGAGAGAAAACCACCAAACATTCAATAGAAGCCAATAAAGATGTTAAATAGACATGCGGAAGTAAATAAAGCATTAAATCAGATCATTGCATGCATATAAAATATCAGGAAGTCAACAATGCGTGTATACCAGGCTCCCACCGGTGGACGTGCCCACTGGTCCCACTACCCTACAGCCCTCACGGCGGACGACCTAATCCCACGACCCATCGACATGTGCACGAAAGGCAAGGAAGTCGGGTTGCAATTCGCTGAGTGCGTAGTGTGCACATGCTATGGTCTAACAGTCACACAACCATACTACACAACAGGATACCCAGTAACGACATAGTTCAGCAAGAAAGCATGAATAACAACAGTATGAGCATGATAGAACAACAATGAAACTGAAATAAATGCTCAAGGTGTGTTTCTCGCAGGTTTACTTACCTCAATCTTGCGCTCACACTCCTCGGAACACCCAAATTCGACCCTGACTCGCTCCCAATACTTGAATTACGGTCCCTTAGACCCCTGAGGTCATTTGGAAGTGTTTAGAGTGTATTCAAATAAGTTTAGATAGGTGTAAGTCTTATTTTCTCCAAATCAGCCCCTTATAATTTTTGCTGGTTTCACTTTTAGTAGCGCGCTACGAACAATTAGTGCGCTAGGTCAACCCAGTAGTGGGCTACCTGCGCCTTCAATCCTACCCAAAACAGGTAGCACGCTATAACGCCATTGTATTGTGCTACCTGCGTCGGGGTGCTGGAATTCTAACCCTCGACACCCTTGCGGCCTTCTCCATTCGCCGTCAACCCTATCCTCACCTCGTGGGGGACCCAAAACGCCAACAACAGCCAGGGATACATGCACCAACAAAAAATTCACCCATTTACCAAGATTGAAAGCATTCATTCATGGAACCCAATTTGCATGAAAGTAAGTTTGAAAACTCCAATTTGTATCACAATTTGTTGGAAAAACATGAAGAATTGATAGAAAAACAGTAAGAAATGTTTCAAATTCGTTTTGCGTTTAACACCCCAAACTTGGCTTCATGAACATAATTAAAGGAAGAATTGGAGTTGGTGTAATGGGGAAGATGATTACCTTAAATTGATTCCTTAAATTCCAGCATAACTTTCCCTGAATCTCTCTCTTTGCATGTAAAATTGGGTGGTTGTGCTAGAGAATTCCATTAAGTCTCATATTTATGCTTTGGGTTCATCAATCTTGGCCATTGATCAACTCTTACACACACATCTTTAGGTGATCCTAAGACTTCTCTTTCACCAATTTTCCCACCTAGATGATACCATTTGTACTCATCTTGCCTAGGAAACTACACTCTAGAATCATCCCCATGTCATCCTATGGCCTTAATTAATTAGATCAAACTATGGGGATTATTGATTATTGTGTAACTTGGTATTAACCTAACATAGGCATATTGACATATTTAACTAGTCCACATAGGGTCTTTTGATATGCATTATGACTACTGTGACGACCCATACCCGACCTAAATTGCTACTTAGATCCGATACCTGAACCAGGCCCAAGTAATGACTTGGTGCACCTATTTCAACCTGCGGAATAACAATACTAACAAGACATGAATAATAAATGCGGAAGATAAATAGAAGTATAGAAAGCTTCCATTGTAAGCTAAAGTCAAACTACCCCAAACAACCTGTTTTAAGTTTACAACCCAAAGTTCAATGTTTTCAAAAGAAATGAGTAAATAGTAGTAGAAAATCCAATGCTCACATTCAGGGGACTTCAAGTGATGACTTTTCCCTTGCCGTCTTGATCTATCACACTCGTAAACGGATCTGTATTGTAAGTGGGGTGAGCTAAAAAACCAACAGAGCTCAATAAGAGAGAAGTCGTGCTCAAACACTAAACATGCAAGTATTACCTAATAGATAAACAAGATCTAACATGGAGTCGAAATCCAATCACTCAAATTAAGTAGAAAGCATGGACAAATGAGTTCCAAGACATGTGAAAGCATGGAAGTAAACTCATGTTCATTGTATATTCATAGAAGTAAATTCAATAACCAATGGAAGTGCGGAAACAATGTTCATACTTCCTTTAAATGCATGGAGGGGAACCTAAACCAAATAGGAACCATGAAAGTAAGGTCTACCATCAACTAGCCAACATGGAATCGATGTTTGTAGTTCAACTAGCGCATAACAACAAGTTCTTAACCAAAGCAAGTAGGTGTTCATCATCTCATAGTAGGTAAGTCATTCCATAATTCCTAAAGGTTTGACAATAACAGTCATTCATAGCACGAATGTAACTATATGATTCAACAACAAATCGCATAATTCTCCATTCATAGCATACATGCATATTCAAAGTTTCGTCGAAGCATAGCCTAAGCATTCATCAATAGCATAAAGGCATAAATCATGATTTCATCATTCATGGCAAGGAAGAGATTCGCAAATCATTTATAAAAGCTAAACATTCATGCACGGGGGCCACAATAAATACCATAAATACATAATAATATAAGTCGTTCCATTCAATGCATTCTAGCTGTTGGTATAAATTCGGTGACTGAAACACTTACCCTTGAGGTGATGTGAACCATTGGTGGACACAATGGCCGTTGTGACCTCCATCTAGTTCCATCAAACCAACAACAAGTGTCTCCAAGCCATCACCGATTGTGATCATTTGTTTATTTGATAGAGAGAAGTGCGAGCCCTCATTTGATGGACTAAATAGTCTCATCCTGCTAGTCGGAGTGCGGACCCCTTATTTGATGAACTAATTAGTCTCATCCCGCTAGTCGTAGTGCGAACCCCTCATTGGATGGGCACACAACCACATCCCACTGCAAGTAATTGTATCACATGCGTTCCATAGATATGCATATTAATACCAATGACTAAATGCAACCCAATCCCAAGTCTTTCGATCAAAACGTGAAAAATCCTAATTATCTAATATTCAAGCCTTATTTAATGCATGAGCGAAGCTCCCCACTTACTTGCACTAGCCGCGGCGCCTACAACCACTCCTTACACTTTCGGGGCTTGATGTGAACCTTCGTGCGACACAAGACAATTTATAATGACATATTATTACAAATTCACAATTTTATAGTTTCGTAAACTTTTGTTTTTATTTGTATTTATGGCCCACTTGTGTGGGTCCCGCGGGTGTCGTGTTGTCTGGGACTCTCGTCAGGGTCTCGGTGTCGCGTAGTCAAGGGTTGGACCTATTGTGGGTCCCTCGTGGAGCGTGAATGCGCTCCCATTGATGAAATTGAGGGGATGAGGCATTCCAACCCCTCTTTCCCTTTGCGCCAACAAGCCCCTGGTTGAGTCCAGGGGTCGGTTTGGTCCCTGGTCAACCCCCTCTAGGGATCGGACTGACCCTTGGGGGCTCAAACCAGAGGCGCACCAACGCCCTTTGGTTACGCGGGGGTGTTGGTTAGCCGCGGATAAGTGGGGGCACTTTGCTTCCCCACTCCTTTCCACCCTCGGACATCCTACTCGAGGGTGCGCCTCAACGCTCTCCAGCGCCCGGGGGGCCTCCGGCTGGCTGGCTAGGGGCAGTGACTCCCTGGCTGGCCGCCGTCAAGGCGGAGTAGCCTTGGAGGGGTGGTGGGAACACCCTTCTCTTCCTCTCTCTCTATCCTATTTGGGGTGCCATTACGGCACCCCTTGGGTTAGTGACACCAACGGCAGGGCTATCACCGCCTTTGCTGGTGGCGCCGCTCCCCTTTTGGGGTTTCCAACACCAATTTTTAACATAAGAAATACCAAAGAGAGCTTGGAGAAAAAGATGAGTTACCTCTTTGTAGGCCTCTCTAGTTTAGCAACTCCTTAACACTAAGAACCTAGCTCCTCATCTAGCTCTCCTTTGTGTTTTCCCTCACTCTCTCCTCTTGTTTTGTTGAAACAAAGTTGGCTAGGCTACATAACAAACCCTTATATAAGCTAGGGTTAGGTTTCTAGGTTGGTTTCTAGGTTGTATACAACCTACTCAATTGTCTAAAATGCCTTTGTGGGACTTAAGCCCAAATAGCTTTGTTGAATCATTTTGGGCCCTATGACTTGAGACTTATTCTCCTAAACTAGGCGTATTTATGATTAATTGTTCATCAAAACAGACCATACACATTTTAGTATTTAAATTACTAAAATACCCCTAAGGTCTAGTCGGGGAAAGGTTAGGTCGTTACACTACCCTAGCATTCGACTAGCCAGCACTTGGTGCCCCGTGCCTACGCACTTATCCCTAGGCGCGCAATAACCTGGTGACTTGATTCATTTCTACTTAGGCTATGGTTTTACATTACAATGTAGGACATATACTTAGGAAAATCTTATTTCATTGATCATGTTGATTATGCTAACCTAGTGTACTCGTTAGTCGCCTACCTGATACTCGCGTCGACACGCTTGACAAGGCGATAAACCCGTCGCACTAACTCACTTGATATGACAATATGATGCACACATGTGATGCAATATAATAATTAAACTATTAAGCATTGCAATATAGCAATTAACCGCAAGAATTACTAATTATACCTAGTCAGGCGTGTCATAGCTCTATCTCAGGCGTTTACGTGAGTATGAGCTAGTGTCCTAGTTAGAAAATAGCGAATAAACGACGTTAATAAATATTAGGCCGTTACAGATGTTGTAATCTGGCACCGTTTCTTGTGATTTCATGAAGTTGTCTGTGGTGCACTGGCGCCGTAAAGATGGTGGGGGCGTGAAACTTGTCTTGGCACTATAGAGGGTGTCGTCTGTTGTCTGGGTGGCGCCGCCTGTTATGATCCATGACACCAATCCTACTGCCTTTTTGACTAAGGTTTGACTTTGCTCCCGAAATTATCCAAAACACTCACATTCCTTCAAATACCTTGAAAATACTTGAAGAATTCAAGCTAGTCAAATGGAACTTTTGATCTATTTTTCATAACAAAAACCCTATATAAAGATGCATAAATAACGACTTATCAGCTAGTGTTCCACAACTTAAACATTGTGTTTCCTATTTCCTTACTCTTTTCTCATGCCCATTTTGTTTCTTGAAGGCAAGCACCATTGGCTCTATTTTCTAATCATAATATCTACCAATTCCATCGACTTCCATGTAAGTGTTCCTATGTTCCATACTTTCATGTCCCTAAACGAAAATTTTCTTTTCTTTGTGTTTGTTTTCCTTTTCTATTATATTTCGTCCGAAAGATCTAGTCTCATTATTTATGATTTTGTTTTCATTTTTGTTTTGTCATGAACTAGTTTCTTTACCCACACCCGTCCTCTGTGTGGGAACCCTTGCTTATTTTTCTTCGCATCCAGGCGACGATGTGAAGGGATTAGCTTTTTCACCTACACATGTCCCATGTGTGGGAACCCTTGCTCATTTTTTTTCATACCCAAGCAACGATGTGAAATACACCCTTGCTCATTTTTCACTACATCTGGGCTCCAATTCACCACGTCGCTAGGTGAGAACATCCCAACGTTTATATATGTTTGATCCATTTCATGAAAAGGGAGATTGACTTGTCCCAGTAACAAAGAAACCTGACTTGATCTATATGAAGGTCGGCTGAATTTGCTAGAGATATGGGACAACAAAAGTTTTATGCTGGCTATTCACCTATCACAACCCTCCTTTACTTTTCATGAATGGTAAATGGGCTTGGGGCATCCCTCCTCATTATTTGGTATAGAAAATTGCCTTTAGAGTCCTCCTTTATCTGGGCTTGGTTTGGTTGTGTAGCGCATATAATATGCTGAAACTGATTGTTGAGAAACACGAGATGTCATATTTTGCTTAATTTTTTATATATCAAGTGACAAATCACATGATGCCTATTTTATTTAGTTTCATGGTTATCTTCTATATGATAGTCCTATCTAATCACCATATGATAATTATACAAACTATTGTATATATATGGGAAATTCTACAATGGAGACCAAATGTATACCCATGTTATGGAAACCCCTCAAAATGTGTTGTGCATTTATGATTCATCGATTAATGTGTTGGATTATGTTGTAGTATATAATCCCACATCGAATGGTGTGGTATATAAGTAGTGTAGATTGGATCTTAGCACAAGCCAATTGGTTTTGTACAAGATGGATTCAAACCCCATTTGTATACCCTAATGTGTGTGTGGCCTGACACTCTCTGGGCCCATAGATTTTTATATGGTATCAGAGAGGAACGATCATGTGCTCGTATTTGATGATCTGGTTGGGCTAGCGTTGGAGTCTATATCCGTTTGTGGATCTAGAAGCCTATAAGAGTAGGCCTAAGTATGTTTGGCCAGACCTCTAAAAGTAGGTCTGTGTTTGGCAAGTGACAACTAGTCCAAGCCTAGTTGCACTTTAGGGGGAGTGTTGCAGTATATAATCCTACATCGAAAAATATAATAAGAGTTGGTGTGGTATATAAGTGGTGTAGATTGAATCCTAGCACAAACCGATTGGTTTAGTGCAAGATGGGCTCAAACTTCATTTGTATACCCACATGTGCGTATGTGGCCTAACTCTCTTTGGGCCATGGATTTCTATATGGTATCAGAGCAGAACAATCATGGGCTCGTATTTGATGACTTGGTTGTAGATGATGATCCCATGGTATGGGTGTTTCTATGGTTCCCATAGTAGTAGTACCATAGATATATATATATATATATAAATAAATAAACAAGTGGCATATATATTCTATAAATCAAACACATAAAATATCTTATAATGCAAACTATATATATGAGTTATATTTTGTTAAGTAAGCAATGTGCATTATATAACTTTAAATATTATGCTAAAAATATTTTTATATATAATATAACTTTTTTATAATAAATAATATGTTTATATACATAATATGTTAGATAATGATGTATAAGTATATGGAATGGAAGAACATAATTTATTAATAATAATATGTTGTATAAGTAATGCATTTAAATAATATAAATATGTTTGAGGTCGAAAAAAAAAAACTAATATAAATATGCCCTTCTATGTCATTTGCCCTTTTATCAGTGTTTTTTTTTCCAAACAATTTTAATTGATGAACCAAGTTACCAACTTGCAGCTATCAACTTTTCAACTTCTAGGAATATACTTGACTAAAAAGCCGCTTAGCTAGAATATCAGCTATCTACTAGTTTTACCAAATAATCAAAGCCTCTCATGTGAGATGGTAAAGACATCACTTGCCAAAAAGGCAAGACATTGGGAAATTGTGGTTCGATTCCCATTGAAGTAAAAAAAAAAAAAAAAAAAAAAAAAACTAGTTTTACCAAATAGAACCTAATTCATAATTAATATATCTTCTTTTCAATTCTATCAAATAAATGCCCTATAAATAATTGATATCCATTCAGCAGTATTGAATAGCGATTGTCTTGGAAAATTAAACTGTCATTACACCAATACACTTGTATGATTTTGAAGCACTGGTATGCAATGATTAGTCTTTCCTCTTTCTGCTCCCTGTTGGTGGAGCCATTCTTTCCTACCTATGAACTGTTGTCCATCTTCAAAAACTGTTTATTTTGACTCTTCTTCCTTTTTTTTTTTGTTTTTGTTTTTTGTGTCTTGGGGGGATGTGTCATGCGCAGGTTAAATTTTTTCATGCATGTTTTTCTTTTTTTACAATTTGTTTCTTATCACTTATTTAACACTAAATATAGTCTTTTCAGACTTTAGAATTTAGATGCATCACTAGGGGCTACTTGTGGATCAAACCACAACTAACCTCATGTAAAAGTGAAAATAAATTGTCGTGCCTTCTTACCGTTTAGCTGTTGTTAGCTATGGTGTGGCAACTACATGTTCAATCTGCATAGGTTTCTTTTTTTTTCTTTTTTTTTTTTTTTTTTTTTTTTGAGAAACACATGGGTTTTCATGTTTACCTGGAGGCGAGGGATGCAAGGGATACAAACTGCATAAGAAGGGTAATTGATTGAGAGTTAGAGCAAGTGCAAGAGCTAGACATTGTACAATTACTGCATATGCATTGAGGAGTTGTGCATTTCATGTAGGTGATAAACTGATAATTATAGGATCTATTCTGTAAAGGCTTACACAATGAATGCAATGTTTCTTATCATCTGAGTTTTATTCTCTGGCAGTATCTTTTCAAATCTTTGGAAGAATCTTGTTGCTTTTGGCTTTAGTAACTGGATTAAACACTAATGTTGATTTAAGTGAATTCTCATAACAAAAAAAAAAAAATTAATGTTTTTTTTTTCCTCTTTTAATTTCTTCCTGCAGTTATTCTTGACACGCCATTAGATTATAGTCTTGACGACTGCATTGAGTACATTCAAGAAGATGAACTCGTGGAAGTAACTCCCTCAAGTGTAAGAATGTGCAAAAACCCTAAGATTGTGAAGAAGGGAAGGTAAGTTCATCATAGAAGATCCACAGATAAATATGTATAAGAGCTGCCTCTGCAAATACAATTAAAAATCCCTCCTCTATAATGAAATCAACGATTCTAAGATTATACGCTAGCGAAGATCTCTCAGAATTTGAAACTGTTCGGATGAATCCTTCAATTGTCCCACACCAATTCAACCAATAAGGAACATGCAGGTGCGGAAGTAAATTTTGCTTTTTATTGCACTATTTAGTTTGTTTTCTAAAAGCTATTGTTGCATAATGTAGAATCGCCCTTTGATTGTGTCTTCATGCTATCATTCTTTGTATTGGCTTTTGTGTTACGCAGACTATAAGAGAAAGAGAATTACTTATATGTACAAGAATGGCATGTATACAAATATCAATGGCAGCAATTGGTTCAAGATGCACAATATTCTTTCAGCAGTTACGTTCTCTCTTTGCTCTTTCGCAACAAAGTTGTAGAGTGCTTTGAATTTCACTTTCTTTGAAGTTATTAGAAACTTAAATTTTGTATCAAGATGATAAGTCTGCATTTCTATATTATTAATAGTAGCAATTTTGTATCAAATGCTTATGTCAAAATGTATTCAAAAAATTTCCAAAAAATGATTTTTTGTATAAATTTTCACTTCAAATTTCACCTGTTCGGTTCATTTTTATTAGCTATTGATCTCAAATAAAGAAAATTAAGACCAAATGAGGCTTTAAAAACCCAAATAACAAGCCTTTCTCAAAAGGTACATATGAACATACCCCAAGTATATATAATACATGCAATTGAAGATCACACAACAACAACAACATAGCCTCAACAACAACACAGTCTCATGTATTTGGATCACACAAATGATATATTAAATAACATAAATTTTCTCTCCATCTTCATCCTCTCTGTTACAATTTGAATATTTGGTTTGCCCTCTCAAATATGACGAAAGAAAAACAAGAAAATTTATGAAAATTCTTGCAAAACCTAACTATTTTGGACTGTATATACAACTACAACAACAAATCCTCAATCCTAAATTAGTTGGGGCACATGGATCAAACTATTTTATTGCGCTCAATTTGGTGCAATTGATGGCGTGGTTTCCATGTCCTCAAATTTCTTCAGTTTATATTGAGTTTAGTTTTCTAACGGAGGCATTTGTAGGATGTTTTTGGAGGTATCTAAATCACCGCAACCACCCTTCCGTAATTTTTTCGTTAATTGGTGCTACTCCTATCTTTGAATTTTTATATTTCTTATTCTATCTTTACGAGTTTTACTACATATCCACCTGAGCATCCTCATTTTGCTACATTCATTTTATGTAGTTTTTGACTTTTTTGTTTCTTTACCAACCTTCACTTCCATAAGGTATAGCACGCCTAATTGTAGTACTATAAAAAAGAATTGTCTTGGTAGGGATATGTAGATCACATATCACACCTATTGCTTTCCTCCACTTCTTCCATCCAACTTGAATTATATGTAATGTCATTATCAATATTACCATCATTTTGTATGATTCATCCTTGATATCTTAGGTGGTTCACCTTATGAACTTATTCTTCCCCTAATTTCACCATCTTGATGACTAGCATTCTTAAACTCAAAATGCATATGTTCAGTCTTCGTCCAACTCAAGTTAAAGCATTTAGATTATAAATTATTCCTCCAAAGTCCTAATTTTCTATGCACTCCATCTCTTTTTTTCGTCCACTAGAATATAATCATCTGCAAATAACATACACCATAGTATATCCTCTTGAATATGCCTATCCATAACTAAAGTAAAGAGATATGAGATTAAGGTTGATCCTTAATGTAGTCCAATTGTGATAGGAAATCCTTTTGTGGTTCTTCCAAAGGTATTTATACTTGTTACTCCCCTTTTATACATATATTTAATAGTGTCTATGGTACCTAGCATGCGCTCCTTTTCTTTCTAGAACCAACCAAAAAACATCTCTAGGATCCATATTATATGCTTTTCTAAATCTACAAATATCATGTGAAGATCAATTTTCTTTTCTCTATATTTTTCCATAAATCTTCTTGTAAGGAAAATTTCCTGGGAACCCTATTATTTTGGAACATATATGATGAAGGAAAAAAAATTTGTTCAACAATTATGGTTAAATGAAATCAAAGGCATTCATCTACGAAAGAAGGTTATGATAGTTGTCATCTTTCTCAACTAAATATTGCTTACAATATAAAAAGACACATCAAATTATTGTTGCCTCAAAATAACAGACGTAGAAGAATTCCCCAACAAATCGAAACGAATTGAACTGCATAGTTTTCATTACTGAGGCTTCCCACAAGTACAATATCCAGTTAGGAAGGATGACACAAAACTATATTGGATTTTCAGAAGAGCGTGGCGGCTCAAGTATCAAACAAGAAATCCAATCAAGATATCAGATATAAAATTAAAATATACAATCAATGCAAAAATGTGATCGCCGATCTACGCCTTACTATATCTGCTTTTATCGTCAAATTATCGTTAAGATATGCAAATTTGGATAGTAATAACTCATGAAATTTAAATAAGGAGTTAATTCAAGGATAAAGACCGATTGATCGAATTTCATTTCAATTGCAGCATTGTTAGAGACCAATCAATCAACTTTCATGTTTCCTTTCAACACAAGCACATCCGTCTTTATAGTCATGAAAAGGAAACCGATGATTAAGCAAACAAAGCAAATGTAAGGCTCCATGCAATCCACCTATCTAACATACCCATTTATGTGGATAATTCAATAAACTGAAAGACAAGAACTTGTTGATATTGTCAGAAGAAAAAAATGGAGAAAACGGAACAAGTGCTGATCGGCAATGAGTTGAAGGTATTCACGAATGAGAATTGCAAATAGAGAGTTATGTCAAGAAGCTCGCCATAAATTCACATTCAAGACTCTAAGGTTAACAACATTACATTACCAGCATCATTTTCATTTCAAAACCAACCTTTCTCATCTAGGCTGATTAGTTATTTGTCTGCTTTTCAACATTTTTTTCTCTTGCCTCCTCTGAGAAGTATATACAACATTTTACATAAAATTTCGATAAGGTAATGTTTTTTTCGGAAAGTCTTTTATGAGAAATCGTCAATGTTCGCATTAAGTACTCATCCTTAGGCTGCTCAAGTTGTCTGAAAAGGAAATAAGTACCTATAGGAAACACACTTTTAACGCACCTGACTATTATATCTCAATTGCAAGGTGTGTTTTGGTCTTGCAGATTATTTGATGCTCATCAAAAGAGTACTGTGTACCTTCAGTCTTAAATGTAAACATGTTCATCATAACTGTAAAGATTGTCGTAATCAACCACGCATGCAATTTATATCAACTATATAGCTTATTTTGTCCATAATCTGAAATTTATTATCAACTATAGTTTAACATAAAACGACAACAAACAACAACAACAACCACAAAGCCTCAATCCCTTAGTTTAACATTTTTTTAAATTCCAATTGGGAAGGCTTTCTTATTTCTACTTTGAAGAACTGAAATGCCAAAACTGCCTTGCTTGCTCAGCTCCTAGTATATTGGAACACGTCCAATACTTGGAACACCCTCCAAATTAAGAACCTCACTTTGGTTCTTCTTCACTTCCTTGCTTCTCCAAGTCTTAGAGTCTTCCTTGAACAGCCTTCTTCATTGCCACTATCTCTGCATTCAAGAAAAAGTTCTCTCTTCCCATTTGCAACCTTCAGCGAGTTTTCAGTCATAATAGACACTGGTGGCATTAGCTCATCAAGATTCTTTCTGTTTGCAATTGAGGCCACCTGATTAGAGATATTTGCGCTTGCCAAGTCAAAGTCGTTTTGACTTAAATTGCTCTGTGCCTTGGTTATCATCTGGACCTTTTTCCTTTCTTCTCTTGTATGTGAACTCATATGCCCACCTAATGCTTGAGTATTAGAGAAGCTCATATCGCATGACGGGCATACAAAGTTTTTAGAATCTTTCTCAAAAAAAAAGTTTCTAGGACTGATTTTAGGGGATGAATTCCCTTTGAGCCAACTATAATTAGAGGATTTTTGAATAAATTGTGGCTGGACTTGTTCTGTGAACATACTGCCTGGAGTGAATGAATAAACGCTGCTTGGTATTGGAGGATTTCCTATTTCAGTTGTAAAACCGGAACCAAACAGTTGAGGAAACTCATTATTAGCATTAGAAGCACTAAAGTCATTTGGATATTGTTGGTGTTGAGTTGTGAAGTGGGAACTCAACAGCTGAGGAGACTGATCATTAACATTGAAAGCACTAGGATCATTCGAACATTGTTGGTCTTGTGTCGTAAAGTTGAAATTTGACAGCTGAGGAGACTGATTATCGACATCGAAAGCACAAGGACCGTTCTGAGATTGTTGGCCTGGTATGGCAAATGATGCATTCTGGTTAAACTGATTTGTGCCGCCAAGGTCTGAAAGGCATTGCCAGGGAAGGGAAGAGTCGTAGTTCAACAAAGTTCTAGTAGCAGAATCTGTAAGAAAATTTATAGTAAGACTCTTTCCGCCAATGGATGAATTTGGATCATACCTGGATGTTGGAGCATCAATAGGAATATCGGCTTTGTGGCTATCAACAAGCAAACAACCATTTGATTCAAATAAATGTGATCCATGAAGATTTGGATCATGACTTTGGTATTGCTGGTTTTCTGTGGATAGTTGTGTGGGGTTCTGACTATCCATCAAAGGGTTGGTTGAGTCAAATAAGGAGGGGCTATAAGCAGGCATAGCAAAAATGTTCAGATTGTTCGACATGACAAGATTGACATTTGGATCAAACTCATTAGGGACATTGTTGGGATTGTTAAGTATGCTTGAGTCAAATAAGGAGGGGCTATAAGCAGGCATAGCAAAAATGTTCAGATTGTTCGACATGACAAGATTGACATTTGGATCAAACTCATTAGGGACATTATTGGGATTGTTAAGTATGCTTTCCGTATCAGGACAAAGTTCTTTGAAGAAGCTAAAACCACACAGAGAGCTATCAGAGTCGAATAAAGAAGTCTCGGTAGGTGGAAGAACTTGATATGGTTGGTTTGGATCAAACATATCAGGAGCACTATCAAGAACGTTAAGCATACTTTCCAATTCAAAATAAGGTTCCTCAGAGAAGCAAGGACTGGGCAAAACGCTATTGGAATCAGATAAAGATGTCTCAGTAATATAAGGATTTTGAGTTACTTGGTTTACCACATGAAATAAATCACCATTTGAATCAGGGCCAGGTATCTCTATATTGTAATCTGTGTCTGGAAGATGATGATTTCCCATGTCGATGGAACCATTTGAAAGTAGCAAAGCATCGTCCATAAATCCATAGTCGTCAGAATAATGATCTATCACAGGAAGAGAAATCTTTTAGTCCAATGAACATAGATTGGAAAAATCAGACTTGTTAGCAACAACAGCTTGGATAGGATAATAGAACTTACAGTCTAAAAAACCATCGGCCATGTCTGCAGAAGCAACAGCTGCTTGGTTTTCCATGTTGGATGATCCCTCCGTTGCCATCTCAGTCAGATTAACTGGAGTAGGAGATGCTTCACTGAGATTGTCATTGACAAGACATGAAGAGAATTTATTGAACCAAAAGCTTTTCTCTGTGCTTCCAATGCTCGAAAACTCAAATTCAGTAGGGGGATGCATGATGTGTTCAGACAAGTCGTTTAGTGTCAATTGAAGCATTGCTCACCTACTGATTTTTGGTGAATGAAAAATCATGCAGAGATGGGAATAGGAGCTATGAGGTTAGACATTCAGTTTATGAGGGATGAATCTCATAATGGATGGTTACCTTATATCCCTTTTTTTTTCAAGGATGGTTACCTTTTATCTTGGATTGAATTAAAGAGCTTTTATTGGAATGGTCAAGTTTGTTAATTATCAACCCATTTTAGATCTAAAAGTGGTCATGCTTTAATAAATGAAATGAAAAATTAGGAAATGAACAAGGTGGATTTTATAATATCACTATCTATACCTTTTCAAATAAGGCATGTGTTGATGGAAACGTATCATTTGTTACTGGCATGAAACTTTCTCTTTTTCACAGATATTGTACTGGTTATGCAAGTGGTCAAGAACACCTAACACTGGGATGAGCTGAAGAAGATGATCAATTAAGTGTAGTCGTGGAATTAGAAACCGTGAAATGCATTATATCTTTATCCATTTTTGCGGAAAACAAAAAAGTAACCTGTTGTGAATGATTAGCAACAATCCTTTAATACCGACAAGACTTTCTTGTAATGGTGGAAGCAAATGTTAATGAATAAGATCATAAAGAAAACTCGCTTACTTTACATAATACCATCCGACAAAATCACTGAAATACTTTCTTTACAATGTAGGGAGAACATTGATTCGGCATTATTGTGGTGTTAATATATAGTATGCCAACAGATTTAGCATATGCATGGAGAAGGAATTTATCTACAGAAAAGCAAGTGTTAAGATAATGTTCTCTCTGGCAGGTTAGCACAAAATAATCAATTCGACTGATAGATATTAATGTTATATGCTATTTGTATGTAATTTTGGTGGCAAACAAGATTCGTCCGCTTTCCTACTACATAAATGATCTAAAATTTTTATGCAAAAAGGAAAAAAATGGTGAACATCAAAATTGGAACTACCTAACATCCTTGAGTACACATTATTGGATTATGAATCTGATGTTTCATTTGAAATAAGAGCATTTAATCTAATTGCATACTGCACTCTTTCAACGTTTGTCTTTAAAGATTGCCATCTCTGCCTGGATGACTGCTTATTTGATTTGTGTCATTTTCATGGATCCAATGATATTTTCTTGTCTGCTGTTCCTGTTGAGATCATATAATCACAATTTGCAGAAGTATAGCCATAGCGATGGACGTGAAGAAGCAGAATATGTCGTACTCGAAAAGTATGCGATCATACTCTCCTATGCTTTTGACTGTTAACTCCTGTGCCCATTCCGAGGCTTGGGTATAACTGCGCAAATGGCTATCTAGATTACAATTATACTAAGTGAAACAAATATTAGGGCAATACTAGGACTGTTAAATGAGGAGAAATGGTTTACAGTGACAAAACCTTGACTAGAAATAAGAGGTGTTTTAGTTCAGAGCCATTTTGTTAATAGCATTGAATGGTTAATTTTCTATATGTTAAAAATGGCTAATTGTAATCTTAGTTCAAAGACATGAGTTTGAGCATTAAGCAGGCTACCAACTCAGGAATTCAGTGCGTTCTGATTCTAAGCTTTGTTCTTCTTTTTGGTGAGGATTGTAAGCTTTGTTCACAAATTTTCTTGAAACCTAAATTACCTACAAGAATTTGAAATGTTGTGTGATTCGCTCATTATGACAATATCTTTATGGCATAATTACTGGACCTAATGTCATTTATATCAAATTAATGATGGGAATGAAATATTTAAATTGATCTAATCTCTCATTTATTTCTTTCAGATTTCGGCTTATTCTTTATTTAGGTTTGGTCCTAGCTTGCAAGTTCAATGCATTATGTTCCGGTGGCAATTCCATACTTGCTCCATTAAGAAGCAATCTTGTCTGGTTTAAAAAAAAAAGAAGCAATCTTGTCTAAATTACAAACTCACGAGGAACAATTATAAGCTTACTGACACTCAATGGACATGCCTAATTGGTCAAAGTAGACACATAAAACCTAGATGGGTCGACGCAGCAAACCTATAGAGCCTAGGTGAGCCTAGTGATCTTGACAAACCTGCATAACTACCAGGATGCATGTGGACCTGGAGATCTAATAGGATCTATAACTTGGATTGTTCTACCAAGATCCATAATGGGCTTGGACTAAATCCGCATGCATGCGATAGATAGGAATCAAATCTAACTAACCAACAAAAAAAAAACTACAACCTTGATCTAAATGAGTGAAAGAAAGTAGATTGATTGGTTTTTAATGTCTTGTATAACCTAAAAAGTGCCAAATTAAATAGTTTTCACTTTCCAACTTTCCACTTTTTTGTGTCAACTCGTTGGCATGGGGTTTTGTCCCCAAAAGAGGTGGGGGATAGACTCCCTCCCCATATTAGTTGAGGGTTAAGTTTGAGGTGTTTTCCATTCTAGACAACTCAGCTTGTTGCATATGTTCTTATAGAACGTTTTGCGCTGCTATATGCATAGTTGTCTCTACACTTCCCATGTGGGAAAGATTGAAGTGGACTTTTGGAGGGAGCATTGTAAGGAGTAGGGATGCGGGTCAGGTGGGGTGGGGTGGGGTGGGGTGGGGTGGGGGGGGCGGGGCGGGGCATGGATTTATTCTGGCAAATTCTCCTCAGAGAGAACTTTGCCGCCTCACGCCCCACCTCATAGGGATCCCTGCGAGGCTAATCCCCGTGCCCGATTATTTTTGTGAAAATATTTATTTTGCTCTTCACTCCTAGGTCGTTTTGCCACTTAATTACTTTATCAATTTTTTTTTAGAAAACTATTTTTTTTTCAAATTAAAGAATTAATGTAATTTTGTTATTTAAATTGTTACATAGATTGAGTAATAAATAATCATACTTAATTAAATTTATAAAGATTTCTAAAATTAGTATGACAAATATATTTCAATGATTTGATCAATATAATTTTATATACCTTTATGATATAATATATGTAGTAGGATTGGTTTAATTGTAAAAAATTGGTTTTTATGGTTGGAGATCTTGAGTTCCATTCTGTACATTACATATTTTTTTCTTGTAAAAATTACATAATTTTTTAATAAAAATATAAAAAATAGGGAATTTTATCTAGGGAGTGGGCGGGAGGTAGGGAATCCCTACGAGGATCACAGTGGGGCGCGGGGCAGGGAATCTCTGCGAGGATCCCTGTGGGATGCGAGACGAGAACAATTCCCGTCCCTGCCTTGCCTCGCGTGGTTGGGCATGATTTTGCCCTCGGGCCCCTCCCCGTGGGGAGCAAAAATCGAGGAATCTCTGCCCTACCGGGGTGGGGCCCCGTGAGGAACGGGGATTCCTTGCCCCACTTGCAACCCGAGCAAGAGATACCAAATATGTTGAGATTTTTTTTTCTTGTTAAAGCGCTCACAACAAGCAAATAAAAATAAAAGCTTATTTTTTAAAAAATAAAAGCATATTTATGTTCAGTGGAAAAATTTAATCAGTCATAATAGACCTATTAGACTTACCGAGTCACAACGAACCCAAGCATAGCCTATTGGGCTTATATAACTATCTAGATCTGAAATGGATTTGGATTAGATTACCAATATCCACAATGAAATTAAACTAAATATCAACTAAGGTCTAGCATTTATTTAGGGTTTATTATATATTCTATGAGACTTAACCTCAGGGTTCACCTTACCCAGATAAAAAGGCTAGACTTTGACCACCGCAGGTATCATATGGTGGTTGCCAATGCGCCAACAAGTAACATTTTTTTCTTGTTAAAGCGCTCACAACGAGCAAATAAAAATAAAAGCTTATTTATGTTCAGTAGACAAATCTAATTAGTCATAATAGACCCATTAGACTTACCGAGTCACAACGAACCCAAACATAGCCTAGTGGGCTTGTATAACTATCTAGATCCGAAAAGAATTTGGACTAGATTACCAAGATCCACAATAAAATTAAACTAAATATCAACTAAGGTCTAGCATTTATTTAGGGTTTATTATATATTCTATGAGACTTAACCTCAGGGTTCACCATCCCCTGATAAAAGGCTAGATCTGGACCACCGCAAGTATCATATGGTGGTTGCCAATGCACCAATAGATAACATGTAGAATCCATAGATACAAAATTAATGTCAAGCTCAACATAGTAATATTGTAAAAGTCTTAATTTTGCAATGCTAGAGTTACATATGATTATCCAAAAACTGCGTTAGAGTTGCATATTTTGTTACAACCTTTAGGTATATCATTGAGGAGGTTCATTAGGTACATATTGAAATATACACACACACATTATGATGCATGATCTAATAGATCTCATCATGTTGTAACAAAAGTATATATCCTCTCACATTTTCCTTTTCTCAAAGCATTATTCCAGTGTTTCAATTTGATGCAATATCTATTATGGAAAATGCTATTGTAACCCACTTGTGACACATTCCATATACGATTTGCTGATGTGTCAACATGTGGGTCCCACCAACTCTTTTTCTTTTCATTTTCGCTACAAAGCAAAAAAAAAAAGTCGTGTCACTGACAGCCAACTGACGCGCTGACTCGTATGACTATCAGCTTTGACAGGAGCCAACTGCTCCAAAAATTTGAATCGCATGCCACAAGAAACAAAACTTGATTTTCCCAATCTCAAACCACATTTTTCCAATCTCAAACCACATCTCACTTAGCTCTGTCGTTCTAGAGGCGAAACCCTAATAGAAAATGGAAGAATACGTTTTAGTCATCTGCTCTGATTAAGGAGATCGTGGAAAACATCAAGGTTTGGTGAACAACAAGTGCTTAATGAGCATAGGGCTAAGCAAGTGAGGCATGTATTCAAGGGTTTGCTCATCCAGAGGCAAACCATTAGCACTAGAAGAGAGAAAATGCTCAACTACACGAAAAGGTATAATTAGTTGCCTAAATTTTCTTTATTTTTTTCAAAATTTAAGTTGATTTGTAGGAGATCTTGTTGAGTAGCAAATGTGAGTGAACATTAAATGTTGAACAAGCAGGGCTGAACAAGCGAGGCTTGTATGCAAGGAAACAAAACAAATACACGAGAAGGTATAATTAGTTAGCTCAAATTTTCTTTCGTATAAACTTATGTTGGTTTGTGTTTATATTTATTTTGTTATTTCTAGTTTAGGGGTATACTATTGTTCAATTTGTTGGGTTTAATATTTTGGGTTTAGATCATTGTTGCAGTCGACTACATATTCTGTTCCATTTATTACGATACATGGGGTTGAGTATGATACCCATGCAATTAGAGTTTATGGTAGTTCTTATTTTGCTAAACTATGAATTCATTTGAGCTAGGTGAAGATTCAGTGGATTAATCATCCCTTTACTCACAGGGATGTGACATTTATAATGGACCAAGGTTGTTGGAACTGTGGTAGTACTAAACACTTTGAGAAAGATTGCCCATGGACGGAGGCATGCTCGACATGTAAAGATGGTTACAGGGTGCGGAGGCGTGTCAAAAATGGAAGTCCCTAATAAAAATCGACTATTCTTGGGTTGCAGTAATGACCAGTGTAACTTCTTCAAGTGGGTTGACTCCCCTGCTCATCGCCTTAACTTCCATGGCGAAAGAAAGAACTCATGAAATGAAGGAAGTTCCTCCAATGGAGGTATGGTGGTTAGACAAATAGTAGAAACTCATCTTGTTAATGAATTGAGTAGTTCATTAGAGCATAGTTTGAACATTAGCCATCTGAACAGGTGAGAGAATTTCATCGTTAGATCAAAAGTGACTATTACGCTAATGAAGGAGAAGGGAGAAAAATGAGCCTTTTCTGCTTTGAAATTGTTTCACATTTTGTTGTTGAAGTTTGATCTTAATGTAATGTTAGTGAGAGAACTCCTTGAAATAGAGCATTTTCCTAGTGTGGAAACCCAACCAAAAGATCAACCATATAAATATCATGATCTAAATGTTTCAAAACATCAAAATAAACCTCAAACTGTTTCATATACATGTCTAGTGTATCACTCATGTCCTAAACCTAACATAAAACAAGTAAATATAAACACACATATAAGTCATGCGCAGAAGTCGATCAGAAGAAGTCATCAAGCTTGCCCTTCCCCCAGCTCGTACTAGGGTCTGCACTCCATCATCACAACAAAATAGACGACGAGTCTAGAGTGAATAATCTCAAAGAACTTCACCGAGTAAATAATATAAATAAATACTGAAATCAAAATACTATTAAATAATCATGCGGAAGAAAAGAATCAGACAACTGGGAAGGATCCTTACATAAATATTGAATACTCCCTCTGGTCATTTATATTAGTCGTTTAAGCAAACCCTTCTTGTTCAAATACATAAGTCGTTCTACATATTTAGAAGTAATTATACCCGATTTACCCCTCATTTAATAATCATTTAATTAGCCTTAAAAAATAGGACCATTCAATTTTTTTAGAACATAGAGAGGAAATCGGGTTGGGATTCTTGAGATGATGGAATGCTATTAGGGTTGAGATCAAAATTACCATAAGATTTCTTAAATCTCATGGATTTGTTCTTGCATCTGCCTTCTCCAAAAAAAACCCAAATTTCAACAACATCGCATTAAACATATAAACCATAATGAGATCATCCATCATGTCCTCATATAGATGCGCGACAGATAGGTGCGAAAGACTCTTTGGGCTGGCGAATGGTGTGTTGTGCAGCGTGCTTCGGGTTAGCGAATGATGTACTGTGTAGCGTGGCTTTCGAGATGAGGTTTTTGAAGGGATGGTCATCGGAGGGAGCATCGATCGGTAGGGAGGCTGACGAAGGCGTTGGATGAGATCTAGCGAGTATTTGGGGGATAAATTTGAGAATAGTGAGGGGCGGTGGGGAAGAAGGAGGTGTTTGCTTTTTTTTTTTTTTTTAAAAAAAAAAAAAAAAAATTCCTATGTCTCGATTTATAAAAATGAGAATTTAACAAGTTTATTAATGGGAGGGTATTGTAGTAATATTCACCCCTACTTAAATGACTACTTAAAAGTATGTGTAAACCTTAAATGACTAATATAAATGACTAATATAAAAGGATGGGAGTAGAAGTGAATTAAAGTGTGTCCACGATCTAGGTCAGACTAGCACCATACTTCAAATTATCACCCAGGCACTGCCTGTGAGTAAACTCGAACTGTCTGAAATCCTTGAGTGAGTTAGGTAACCGACATAGACCACGGCGCACCGACATGTGCATAGAAAAACTCAGCAGTTAGGTTGACAATCCACCGACATACCTCTAAAACACATGTTATGGTCTAGTATGTCATAATGCCAATGCAATAGAATAACCCGACGGGAGTAAACTCAACTAATTGTAAATAAATACCATAAATGAGATTTATCGAACAACTGGACATGAATTCAAATAATCAAACAATAAATACTCAAAGTGAATTTCAGTTGGGATACTACACACCTCAAACCGCGCTCCACTAGTTCACTAAAACCAATGCTTGCTACCAACCGCGTGTCAAATACCCGTCAAACGAGCTTAAAAATTTGATTTTCGATAAGCCTAATCAATTCTCAAACCTCAAAAATTCCCATACCATAACAAATCATCATCAAATATACCCATTTATCCTTCCATATGGGTTATATAAACCCCTAAGTGAACCCCCAATAGGCCAATTTGTTTTAAAATTTATTTTTAGTTACTGTTCTGGACGCCGTGAGTGGCACCGCCGTGAACAAATGCTCAAGGTGCCGAGGATAGTGAGAATTGATACTAGCACCATGACTCACACCGTCATGCTTCTACCCCCACGACGTGACTTAAAGCATGGGGTGGAGGGTGGCCTCTGGTCTGGACGCCGAGGGTGACGCCATGGGATTTAACCTCCACGACGCCCCTAGCGATGTCTGAACCAGATATGCCTCCTAGGGTTCTTGGACCCCCTCGGCTCGTTCGCCGCGATACACACTCGTCCAAAAATCTCATTAAACACTAAACCATCCATGATAAACCAAAAACTCACGACAAAACCTATCCTAAACAAAAATCTCGAGATTTCTCGGCCTAAAACCCTAAAATGCACTTGAAATTCAAAGCAACAACAACATCAACACCACAACCCATCCTAGTTGTTTTTAATCAACACCTTGAAACCATAGCAACACCCTACAAATCGTTGTGCTCAATTCACAACCTCGAAACCCTCCTCAAAACCTGAGACAATACGTCCGATAGATAGACAACGAAGAGGAGAGTTCAGATCTAACCTTGTTTATCGAGTTCCAAGCTTTGTAGTGCTCCAAATGACTTCTAATGTAACGACCCGAATCTTCCCCGATCCGATTTAGGGGCAATTTAGTAATTTAAATACTAAATATGTGTTGGATTTCTTTGGATTGGATTATTAGTGATATAGTAGAATATCCTATACCTCGAGATGCATATTTTACGTGGTTTTAAGAGATTTTAGAATATACGCCCGTTCTCATTACAAAAACTCACAAGAGAATAATGATTTGAAAAACGTTTCTTAAACATGAAGAAAGTTATAAAAAAAATGGCGAGATCTCCAAATTTAAGAGATCCTATTAATTAAAGAAAGATTTGTGGGAACTTTCCTAGTCAAAAAGGGGAAAGATCTCCAAATTTATGAGATCCCATTAATTAGGGAAAGATTTGTGGAAACTTTCATGGTCAAAAGGCTAATTAAGTTAAACTAATGAAAACGGTCTAAAACATATTAAATAGGGAGTTAGACTTAAGGCCCAAGTGGGAGGGCACTTTAGTCTTTAACACAAAAGGATGTATGTAACCTAACCTAACCCTAGCCTATAAAAGAAGGGGTTGAGTAAACCTAGCCACCATTTGTTGTTCTACACTATTTGAAAAAAATATAGGAGATTAAAGGAGGATAGCTTAGAATGGTGAGAATGAGTTTTGAGAAGTCAAAGATATCAAAGAAGTTCCGCTTGAAGGTTCACATCAAGCTCTAGTGCGAGAGGATCAATATTAGGATTCACGACGAGTTCAGGTAAGTGGGGAGCTTGCTCAATTATCAAATATGACATGATTATTAGTTATGTTTAGGATTCATAATTTGAATTGAAGACTTGGGATTTATGGGTTGCGTCGTGGTATTGGCTCGAATCTACGTATCTATGGAATGTGAATGCACTGTTTTTTTCATCTATGTTATTCAGGGCCCCAGAATGTTTGTGGAGTTCCACCGAGGGCCTTATTAGCAAGTAAATCTATAAGAATACCTCAGAATGTTGTGGTACCACCGAGGGTCGTTAACACCCCAAGATGTGTGGAGTTTACCACCGAGGGCTTTACTTGACTAATTGAATTTATAAGTATGTCACGTAGGGATATGAGTTGGAGTTCCTTCTCTTGTACTCTTGAGACATAGGGATGTGCATTGGTGATGGCTTGGACGAACCTATTATTGATTTGATGGGACAAACAAGAGGGCACATAAGGTCTGTGTGCTAACTAGTTGTTTTCATCACCTCGAGAGTAGGAGAATCGGTCACTGGATTCTTGCCAATACCTAGTATGCATTGAATGAAACATCGACTTATCGTATTATTATATTTTATAGTACATAATCTCGCGAAACCCCCTTCTTTGCATGAAAGTTTGAAATTATGTAATGATTTGTCAATCTCTTTAATACTATGCATGATTATTGTTGTTACAACTTGATGGTTCATTATACATCTATCTTTTATGAAATCCTACTACCATGCTACTATTCAATGAATCCTTGTTTGTTTTCAAATACATGCTAGACTTTGTATGCTTATTAGGTATTACTTGCATATTTGATGGTTGAGCGGGTTTTCCGCATTACTGAGCTCCGTTGGTTCTTTTAGCTCACCCCAATTACATCTCAGGTATCCACGACAACGCTAGATTGAGGCAAGTGAGAGACGAGCTTGAAGTCACTTCTTGATGTCAGCCTTTGTTGATATTTATATATATTATGTATATTTGAAATTGAGACTACTCAATTTGGGGTTAAAATTAAAATAGATCTTTGGGTAGCTTGAATCCTAGTTAGCTTTAGTTGATCCACTTCAGAGATTTAATAAATTTGTTTAGTTTAAATGAGCATGGACCCATGTATAGTTTCTTTAATGTTCTATAAACTTAAATCTATTAGCTTAAGGATATCTCTTTGTATTTATTCCGCAATTATTATCCTTTGTTTAGCGAATGTGCTTTCCGCAGGTTTATTTGTTTAGGCGTGCCAGACCATTATTTGGGTCTAGTTCAGGTATCGGGTCTAAGTGGCGGTCTGGACCGGGCGACCCAACCTTAGGTCAGGGGCAGGTCGTCACATCCAAAGTTCACAAAACCCTAGCACCACTTCCCAATTTTTGTCCAAATGATGAGCAAGAGGGAGAAAAGGTGTTGAGGTGTGGAAATGAGTATAGTCAATTTGTCATCTTGTGTGGTATGTTGATCACTAGGGCACTTGGAGGGCCAAGATTAAGGTCAATAAGTCCACCAAATGGTGACTTAGGTGGGTGATTTGAGCCTTTGCTCTCATCGTTTTCAAGACAACCCAAACAAGCTAATCCTAGGGCGTTCCGATACCTGGTCTCGCATTGCGTCGCATGCCAAACACTTCACTCGCGTCACTAACGTATATATGACGTTTTATGTTAATTATTTAACGTATTTTATCATTTATTATGTGTGTATAAATCCCCGGCCTAGTGTACTAGTCATTCGTCCACCCGGTACCCGCATCTATACACTACTTAAGGCGAATACCTGTCACGCTGTCTCGCTCGGTACTAAACAATATAACCACACATATTGCGATGCAACTTAACTAAATTGAACAGATATATCGCAAAACAAATCTAATAGCATACAAAATAGACTGTATACCTAATCCGAGCGCGCTCCGACCTAGCTACGGGGTCCACGAGTGTTTGACCTGTCGTTCACGTCTGTAATGTCGTCATAAATAATGACAAATTAGAATTGGGCCATTACAGGATGCGTAGCAAGGCATGAAAGTATTGTTTTGGAGTATTTGGAGTGTGTTTTAAAGTGTGTAGTAACCTAATTAAATTCACTTGAGTGTTTACTCGTTTCCTTATTGATTCCATTTCCATTTATTCATTATTCTTATTTTCGTATTATTATTTGGACGGTTGATTGAGTTTACTCCCAGCTGGGTTTATTATATTGCGTGCTTGTTGCACACTAGACCATAACATATGTATTAGAGGTACTCGGTGGATAGTCGACCCGAGCTATTGTTACTATACATATGTCGATGTGCCGTGGTTTACGCTGGACATCGAAAGGATCAAGAATTCAGTTATGTTTGAGTTTACTCACTTGCGGTGTATGAGAAAAATTGGAGTATGGTTCTAGTTTGACCAGGATCTAGCACACACATTTGATTTTCACTATTTTATATTCATGCGATGATCAATTTACAGTTGTCTGTTTACTTTTCGCATGTTTATTTAATAGTCTTTATGAATTCCTTTATTTATTTATGTATTTACTCAGTGAAGTTCCTTGGGATTACTCACTCTGGACTCGTCATCTGTTTTGTTGTGATGATGGAGTGCATACCCTAGTATGAGCAGGGGCAAGGGAACGCTAGCCAACTACTTGTGACTGCCCACCATCGATGACTGACTCGTACGTTTGCTTTTGATATTTTGTTTTCAGTTGGGTTTGTGAAACATTGTGAGACACAAGTACATGTATATTTTACATTTTGAGGCTTTGATTACTGTTTATACATGGTACTTTTATTACGGGTTTTCCACATTAGGTTGATGCTCTGATGGACATGATATTTATATTTTTACCTGATTATCATGTCTGATAAGTCTTCCGCTATTATTTGATGTTTAATTATGGTTTTAAAACAATTGAAATGAGTTCATTGCCTATCTTGAAATGAAAATGATATAAATTAGGCATAACTTGAGGTTAATGACATGGGGTGCACATGGGACATAACAAGGTCAATGACTAGGAAGGGTTGTGGGCCCACGCAGTGCATGACGTGGCGGCCTCAAATTTTTGGGGCCGCCACAAGTACTAAATGCTACAACACATCATTAACTCATGGGACATGCACCCAATCATGCACAACAAACAAAGAAATCCTTTACCGAGGCAAAAGGAATTAAATATGCACTCACCTTACTGATGTAAGGACCTTGTACAAATTCAAAACCAAGCTTTAGTCGAACTGTAATAGTGGTCCCGTGACTATGTTCTTGTGATTCAAAAGTCAGAAGAGAATCAAATTGCTCGAAACCATATACTTTCGATTCTCAAAAGAAGAGCTTTACTCGACAGTAATAGTGGTCTCGTGACTATGTTCTTGTGATTCGAAAGACAAATAATAGAATCAAATCTCTGAAACCCTAAACTCTCAAATCTCAAAAGAAGAAGAAGAACCAAAACGAGATGTGGTCTGAGATTGGGAATGTCAAGTTTTGTTTGTTGTGGCGTGCGATTCAAATTTTTAGAGCAGTTGGCTCTTGTCAAAGCTGACAGCCGTACGAGTTTGCGCATCAGTCAGTTGTTAGTGATGCGACTTTTTTGTGGCTTTTAAGTGAAAATGAAAAGAAAGTGAGTTGGTGGGACCCACGTGTTGACACATCAATGACATGTAGATGGAGTGTGTCACAAGTGGGTTACCGCCTTGCCTCGCATGGTTGAGCATGATTTTGGCCTCGTATCCCTCCCCGCGGGGAGCTAAAAGCGAGGAATCTCTGCCCCACCGGGGTGGGGCCTCGCGAGGAACGGGGATTTCCTTCCCCACTTGCAACTCTAGCAAGGAGATACCCAATACGCCAACATTTTTTTTCTTGTTAAAGCGCTCACAATGTGCAAATAAAAATAAAAGCTTATTTATGTTAATGGACAAATCTAATCAGTCATAATAGACCCATTAGACTTACCGAGTCACAATGAACCCACTCATAGCCTAGTGAGCTTGTATTACTATATAGATTCGAAATAGATTTGGATTAGATTACCAATATTCACAATGGAATTAAACTAAATATAAACTAAAGTCTAGCATTTATTATATATTCTATGAGACTTAACCTCAGGGTTCACCTTCTCCGATAAAAAGGCTAGACCTTGGCCAACGTAGGTATCATATGGTGGTTGCCAATGCAACATGTAGAATCCATAGATACAAAATTAATGCAAACTCAACATAGTAATATTATAAAAAGCCATAATTTCGCAATGCTAGAGTTACATATGATCATCCAAAAAATGTTAGAGTTACAACTTACATTACAACCTTTAGTTATATCATTGAGGGGGCCATTAGTTACATATTGAAATGTGCACACACACATTACGATGCCTGATCCAATAGATCTCACTATGTTGTAACAAAAGTATATATCCTCCTTTAGACCGAAAAAAAAAAAAAGTATATATCCTTTCCTTTTCTCAAAGCATTATTCCAGTGTTTCAATTTGATGCAATATCTATTATTACTTTCTACTCTTATCAAGTTGTCATTGCCCAACCAGGACGGTAGTTTGCCCCTCAAAACTGAACCACACGTGGCCGCTCCTTATTCGTCTCCAAGTCCATTTAATGGCAGTCCCGTAATTTAGTAAAAAGCAATGACTACTCTCGAACAACAATGAACACGTAGACAAAGATCCAACCGTCGATTCCAAAGATCAAAATCCAACCGCCCATCCCACTTTCCTCTCCTATAAATACCCCTCTCCGTTCACAAACTCAACCGTCTCAAACGTTGTACTCTCTCTCTTCTCTCTCTCGTGGCTTTTTTCTAGGGCTTCGTATAATTCAATCGGACTAGCAGGTTCGGATTCACAACAATTGTGTTCAAATTCACTGTTTGTGTATACATATTGTTTGAGATTAGGGTTTGAGTAGATGGATTTTGTGAAGAATCAGTTTGATCAGTCGAATCAACAGCATATGTTGTTGAATCGTAGGCGAAAGAAGAATTTCTGTCAAAGAATCAATCGGAATGCGAAATTAGGTTACAATCCTGGATTGAAAGGGAGGAGGTTTTATGCGAAGAGGTTTAACAATAGGTTCGCGCCTTATGCGCCTAGGAACACCACGTCGTTTATAATCCGGGCGAAGAAGTCCGGGGGGATAGCGTCGTTGGTGTCGCCTGGTCCGGTGACGCCGGCGGTTCTGCCTACGCCGGTGTTTTCGCCTTCGAGGGAGGGTTTACGGGACATGGCGAGGGAGGAGTGGGGAGTGGATGATTACGGGTCGATGAATGGGTTGATTAGGCTGAGAATGAGGGGGAATGGTGAGGAGGATTATGAGGAAGGTGGGTCGAGTGAGAGTGATCTTGAGGAGCATGTTGAAGTGGAGAGGCGATTGGATCATGATTTGAGTAGGTTTGAAATGATATATCCTGCTTCTGTAGGTGATGATCAAGGTAATGCGGATCGGGAACGAGGGGATGATCAGGATTCTCATGTTACCCAACTCGCGGAAGAGAATTTGACGTTAAAGGAGAGGCTTTTCTTGATGGAGAAGGAGTTGGGGGATATGAGGAGAAGGTTGGAGCGATTGGAGGTGGATCGGGAGTTGGACAAGAACAACTATAACGTGGAGGACGAATTAGATAATGAAGGATGCGGGGATGTATGCTCTGAGAAGAGCGTTGGTGACAGTGTCTAATGCGGTCAATGGTCCCGCATTGATGTAAGTCTTTTCTCTGTACAGGTCTAAAACTTGGGGCGCTTAACTCTTGATGGTGTTACTCCTGCAAATTTCTGTACATATAACTTATGAAGTTAGATGGTTTGATCTAGCTAACTTTAATTAGCTACTGCGCTTATGGTTATCTGACAGGAAGGGCTATAATCAGAAAAAGGACTAACTGTTTTCTTCACTTTTTTTTTGTTGGGCTATATGGGTTTATCTCTTAGTTTTGGTGGTGGGTAGTAAGTATTAGGTTTTTCAACAATATTAAATGTATTGGATATCAATATTTTGTGTAGTAGTGCAACTTAATGACTATGTTGGTATCAATTTAAGTATTAATTAATTTCTTTCATTTAAAAGTTCGGCGTTGGCTCATTCGCTAAAATGGTTCATTCACTAAATTGTGTACTTATTTATTGTTGCCTTTTCTCCATATATTACATTGTTGTATTCTTTGCTACATTTAGTTTTTTTTTTTGGTAATTATTCGTACTTCCATTGTGTCATCTTTTTTCATCAAATTACCTAGAATTGTCGAGCAGTTGAATCCTGGGAATGGAGCTGGATTGGGGAGAAACAAGCTACTACTGTTTCTCACTTTCCAACTGCGGTGAGAAGAAACCTCATCTTTCTTCTCTTATCAGTACTATTGCCAGGATATTAATTTCTTATAGTAGAATGCTTGTTTCTGTTGTTTCAAGCAGTTTGGGGGTCCTGGAAGAGCTCTTCTATGAGCAGCACATATCTTTTATTTGAACAACCAGGTTGGTTCAAACCTTCAAGGTTGACACATGCTCACATTGGTCGATCTATTGCAGGATGTTCTGACTTGAGAAGTTATAGATTTTGGCTCGCTCATTTTGAGCAAAACTTTAAAAGTGGGATTGCAGGTTGGCCTTGCTCAATTGTAGTTGCAAATGCTGTAGTGTAAGTGTGCAGTGGTTACTACTGTTGATTCACCACATGCATAACTTTCTTGCTGCTCTTCATTTGAGAAGGTAACTGCAGCATAACAGGAAACAAGTGCGCCTGTGACTCCATTAGAGATTTGGCCCTTTGAATTTTCTTGAGAGGATTTCTTAAAGAATTTCTACTTTGGATAAGAGAAGCTGAATTAGGTTCTCTGATTGTAACTGTTGTCTCTTCAGGTTTTCATGCATCAGAAGATGCAAATGCATCTCGTTGCTTCATCAGAATCATACGATGCTCGTGAAAGAAGTCAATTATGATCTTCACAGGTAGTGCCACTGCTTCTTTATATACTGAAACTGAATAAAAGTCTCAACTAGTTTGTTTCAAGTGTTTCCTTTTTGAGGTTTACATTGAGTTTTCCACCTTCTTGAATTAAAAAAACTGCTTAAGGTTAAGGTTTAGATCTGAATGAATGTGTTTTCACAATATATGAGGATGTTGAGATATTTTGTTTTCCACTTTTGTTTTTCAAGAACATTATAGGATGCTGAATATATAGACAGATAGTTGGGAAAATAACTGTTGAAGGTGGAGACTTTTAAATTTAAACTTGCGACTTACCTTTTAGTTATCTTTTCTAGAATTTTTTAGGAATGCTTGTTTCATTTACCCTTTTTGGGTTCTTTCTTTTAATTTTTTGTAATCACGTCAATATAACTGATGTTTCCTTTTTATCTCCTAGACATGCACTTTACTTTGATGAGGAACTTGTGAAAAACATGTTATGTGTGCGGGTGCAAGTGTGTGGGCGGGGGAGTATATATTTACTTTCATTAGTAATATCCTTATTATTGAAATATATGAACAAAAAATGGATAGTTTTGATGAAAACCATTCATAATAATTGTAATTAATAAAGGACCACTACGAAAATCTCCCTCCTTTGAAGTATGCTTTTTTTTTTTTTGCTTACTTTAAATAACTGTTAAATTGTGCATTGACTTCGTCTTTTGATTCCTTCGCATGAATGCATAACTTGCTTTCTCATTGATAATTCTACCTTTTATCATTCTCTGCGAAAGAAAGATGCAATGTTTTTTTTCTTTCAATAGGTCATCACTGAGGAAAAGTTAAGCTCTGCAGTGCTGCATTCTTTATGTGACAAGCTTGAAGATGTTGATGTAGCCACCTATTGTTGAGTGAACGCTATTCTTGCATGGATTGACATCATTTTTTGGGGATGTCTTCTGCGAGCGCCCACTCTGGTGATTATATTAACATCATAATCAAATTCCTTTGTGATGGGTCTCCTACATCATTTATTTCTGAAATAGGTGTTGCATATGCATGAAATTGAAATTAAGGCATTTTGCTAAGTTATATATATATTTTTTAATATTTTTTAAATGGTTGTTTTTCCCTATCCGAAACATCATAAAAGAGAAAGATGAATAAGAAACTCAATGATCTGCAAAAATTAGGCCAAATGCCAAAAGAGATTTTTTTTATTTCTTTTATAGGTAAATTGTAAACATTTACCCAAGGTTATAGGCATACTTATTTGAAGTTTGCAATGTTTTTGACTTTTGAGACAAACATTCAATTAATGCATGCAAATATATATATAGCATGTATTATTTTTTGTTTGCATACAATAAGCTTCTTTTAAGAGTTGAACATTGAACAGTTGGTAATTGAAGATTTGTCCAATTAATGACAATAGATTTATTTTTTGTGACACAATTGAAACACACTACTTTACTTAAGTTTAATCACCTTTGTACTGATCCTAATCAAGAAACTTATTTCACCAAAATGGCAAATCTTAAATGCTTAAACTAGTGTTAGCGAAGGTGAGAGGCGCACTTGAGGCAATGGTTGGAATACCTAAGTGAAGTCAACTATTGGTAATATATAATAGAAATAAATAATAAATATATTCTGCTTCTTATTAAAACATATGAGCTACTAAAGATATTTGAGAGAAGAAAACCTACAAGCAAGAAAAATCCAAGTTTGAGTCTCGTGGTTGAAAAAAATTGGGTTCGGAGGGCCGCCCCTCATATGGTGCCAGACGTTGCCTGAGCATGGAATCACGTGAGAAATAAAAAAAACAAAGTATAAAACATCATGTAAAAAAATAAAGTTATAAGAACAATATGAAAGAAAAAATATATTAACAAAAGCAATTAATTGTAATTAGTAATTATCGTGCAAAGAAAAATAGTGGGAAGCTTAAAGACGGTGTAGAAAACTAGTAAACCCTAAAACTCTTCTTTCTTTCTAATATCAAATATTTAAAACTGCTTTAGAAACCAATGCAACGAAAACTAGTGAACCCTAAAACCAATGTTTCAAGGCGTTGAGGTGGTTTACCTCCACCTAGTCTAGGAAACGTCTAGGCGAACAAAAAATATTTACCTAAACCTATCTAAGAAATAGGTTAATTTATTTGGAGATCCCTCAATAGTAAGGAGCATATTTTTTCATCTACACATTCTCATCAACATATTTTTAGCTTCACACTTTTCCACACATTTTTAAATAAAGAAAATATTTTCAAACAAATAAAATGATAAAATAATAAAAAGTTTTTAAAATCCCTAACAACTTTTTAAAAATACTATTAGGCCCATTGCCTACCTAATTAAGGACTAGGTGGTAGACACCCCTAAACACCTAAGCCGGTGCTTAGGTGATGCCTAACATTGACTAAAACTCTAAACATGAAAATCAAATTATCAAATATTATTTAAAAATAAAATATTTCTCTAACCTCTAAATGCAACTATGATTTTTATTTTTATTATAACTACTATGGTCTACTAAGGAATTAGACTTGTGAGTCTTATTATGAAATTTTTGGAGAGGATAATTAACAATAAGCTGAGACAACATAACCTCAGTTTCAAATTAATTGGGATCGGCTACATTGATCAAACTCTTTCATTGTGCTCGATTTAGTGCGACAATATGCTAAGAAGTGAAACAAAATATCAGAGAATCAAGAAAGAGGATCTTCATATGATATTTGTAGATTTAGAAAAAAGCATAAGATATGGTCCCTAGAGATGTTCTTTGGTGGGTTTTAGAAAGGAAAGGAGTGCATGCTAAACACATAATTAAAGATATGTAGGATGGAGTAGTAACAAGTGTATAAGCATTTGAATGAGCAACAAGGGAATTTCCCATTATGATGGGGACTGCATCAAGGATTAGTCTTAAGCTCATATCTCATTACTTTAGTGATGGACGAACTAAATAAGCATATTCAAGCGGATATATTATGGTGAATATTATTTGTAGATGATATTGCTCTAGCTAATGAAGCAAGAGATAACGTGAATAGAAAATTAGAATTTTGAAGGAATACATTAGAATATAAAGGTTTTTAGTTGAGTAGAATGAAGATCGAATGTATGCATTGTGAGTTTAGAAAGCATTAGGCACCAAGATGTTTTTGTGATAAAATTAGGGGAAATAAAAGTTCATAAAGTGAACTACTTTGGATGTATAATGTCAATCCACAAAATAATAGTAATATTGTGAATGACGTTAGACATAAAATTCAAGCTAGATGGATGAAGTGGAGGAGTGCAATGGGTGTAATATGTGATCGAAATATCCCTACCTAGTTAAAAAAGAAAATTTAATAGAATTACAAATAGGTTGGCGGCTTTGTTGAAGTGAATGTTGGGTGGTAAAAAAACTGTTACTTGGAATCGCCTATTTGAGGCTGAGTATTCGTGTCGATACGACTTGACACGGACACGGACACGGACACGGACACGGACGTGGGATATGAGCCAGATTTATGTAAATGTTTTCGGGCTTTTTGGTTTCAAGACTTTTGTTAAGAGAGAAAAAGATATGCGGCAAACGAATAAGCAAACGAGGAGAAGAACTTGCCAAACGAATAAGCAAACGAATAAGCAAACGAGGAGAAGAAATTCAACGAAGGAGTTTAGAGTTACATGTGAATCCAATGAAGAAGTTGCTCCTCTTTTGTCCCTCTCATTCTCATTGGTCTCCATCCCTTTCTCTTACTTTCTTCGACCTGGAAGCATCTACTTGTATTTTCTAAAGGACATGATGCTCGCCAACAAATTTTTGTACACAAATTGAAACACAATGATTATAGAATGTGTTTGGCTCTTGAGTATAAAAAACTGTTTTTATCTATCAATCTTTTGATTTAAATGTTTACATGTATTATAAATAATATAAATTAAGAAAAAATATTTACAATATATAGTTTTTATCCGAGGGGAAGAACTTGCCAAACGAATAAGCAAATGAGGAGAAGAAATTCAATGAAGGAGTTTTGAGTTACATGTGAATCCAATGAAGAAGTTGTTCCTCTTCTGTCCTCTTATTCTCATTGGTCTCCATCCCTTTCTCTCACTTTCTTAGATTTGGAAGCATCTATTTGTCTTATCTAAAGGACATGATGCTCGCCAACAAATTTTTGTACACAAATTGAAACACGATGATTATAGAATGTGTTTGGCTCTTGAGTATAAGAAATTGTTTTTCTCTATCAATCTTTTGATTTAAATGTTTACGTGTATTATAAATAATATAAATTAAGAAAAAATATTTACAATATATAGTTTTTTCCGAGTCACGCACTTGTGTCCAAAAGTTTGGACACGTTTAGTTGAGTCTCCTAGTTCATAAAATTTAAAAATAGTTGAATCCGACATCTAGACACATACCCAAACCTAACACTCGTGCCCGAGTTCGGGTAACATAGAAAAAACAACAAATACATAAAATGAATATAGCAGAAATGAGAATGTTTGGTTGGATGTGTGTTAGAACTTGTAAAGATAGAAATATACATACGAAAACTCCAAAAACAAAGTAGTAGTACTTATTGACACAAAGATTAGAGACGAGCGACTGTGGTAGTTTGAACACCTCCAAAGACGGGCCTACAAATTACCCCTAGTAATAAACTCGATTTAATTGTAATTGAAGAAATTCAACAATGTAAGGGTTGACCAAAGCTAACTTGAAACATTAATTAGGAAGGATTTAAAGGATTTGGACAACACGTCGCTACTGCATTGAATCGAGTGTAATGGAAGAGTTTGATCCATGCAGCCTGCGTGCATGGGATTGGGATTGAGGCTTTGTTGTTGTTGTTGTTGTATTATAACTATTATGGTAAAGCCATTGTTTCTATAACTGAATTATCATTTAAAACCAAAACAAAAAACAAATAAATTGGTTTAATGGGTTTAGGGTTGGATGTTGGAGGCGTGCGCCTGGGTGTGCTTTACCGAAGGCTTGTCGCCTCAATGTTGTTGAGGCGCAAGGGCGTACGAGTGCCTCATTGGCACACTGTGCTTGTTTCTTTGTTGGGAAAATTGGTGAATTCGTTTCACTAGGTAGAATTTGCAAAACTTTGTTTGTGAGAAGTCTATGATTAGGGTGTGGGTGGCAACACACAAGTCCCAGACTCCCCTTTAATATTCTCTGCAAGACTCCATTTCTTCTATATTTAGGTAGATATGCATTGTAGAATCCACGACATTGAGAATCTTCCATTTCCTTATAACTCATATGGCCACCTCAACAATGTAGTTTTCCCTAGTTTCACGATTTCAACCTTTACGAAAGGCTTTCTTCTACATGTAACTTCCATGAAAAACACTTCAAAGCCACAAATATTTGTTTCATCGTTGCATTACAAGTGATGACATATTCTGAATCCATATATCCAAGTGTTTCGGCTATATCTCCTGTGGAATGATGTGTTTTATTAGCTTCTTGTAAATGTTTGTCAACCCAAAGTCCTACAGTATTGTGTTAAACTCCGGATCCAACATCACATTGCAAGGTTTGGCATCTCTATGCAATATTTTCTTGTAAATCTTGTTGCATCTAATGTGGAGATATTCAAGAGTAGATGCCACTACACAAATTATACTTAAATCTTATTTTTTATTTTCAAGGCTATTTGTAATGTATATCCGTAAAAAGAGGATTATTCAAACTTCCATTTGGTGGGGAGTTGTAGACTAGAAGTTCACCACTTTCACAACATCAACGTAGTAGTTTAACTAGATTCTTGTGTTCTTTTGAAAAAAAAAAAAAAAAAAAAAAAACTAGATTCTTGTGTTCTTGGTGGTCGTTTGTTGTAACCTATGCGATGCATTCTTTCTTCCCTTGATGAGAATCTTTGGATAGTCTTTTATGACAATTTCCATCTCTGCATTTAATCCGTTGGAGACTTTGCCAAACCCTCCTTCCTAAATTTGTTGTTGGGATGAAAATGTCTCATTGGTATTTAGTTCCTTCAAACTGAACTCTCTGATCACCATGCTATTGTTTGATCATCAGTTTTTTGTCCTTGAGACTGTGCTTCCTAGTAATGTTTTTAACAAAAATAGCAAATGGTTGAAAACACTGACAACTACTAAAATTGTTGTCCATACCCACAACAGTTGCTTAGAGCTAAGCTTCCTCCCATGCTGTCAATTTTGAAGTTCCACTGTGCAACACAATTGTTGACTTTTTGGGGAACTTTTTTTTTTCTTCTAATCTTTTGAATTCGAATAAGTGGCCTTTGTTCAAATCAGTCCTGAATTTATCAAGACATTGTCTGAACCTTTTTATTCCGGGCCAGACAAAATTGGGTTGGCGGGCCTAGGCACTAAATTGCCAGCCCTAGTCATGGATTCAAAACGGTAGAAGTTACAAGGTTTAGTTCTAAATGAATGAATTTTTGGCAAATATTTGTAGATGCATTTTTTTTTTCACATTATTTTTGTGGAACATTAAATAATGAATATTAAAACAGGTAAATGGGTAAATAGTTGTTGCAATGGATGGTGGAGACATTTGAGTCCAAATTTGTGACCGAAATTTTTTTTTTTTTCATAAGAAGGAAACCAAATTTGTGGCATCATTTTACAATAATGCCAAATACGCATCAGTGCGTTTTTTTAAGCATTGCTTGTGAAAATAATGTTATATTTGGGTGTGTTGAATATCTTTGTTCCTATTAATCATCGTTGGACCTATACGAAAATCTATCTCCATCAATGCAAAACGATTTATGGTTTCATCACCCTCATCATCACCATATAAGAAGTGGAAAATAGCTTCCCTTAAACAAGAAGGCATAAGCTTGTGAAGAACATTGAGGGGAAAATGAGTCATTTTGACTTTTATGTGTATTTATTTACTACTTTCATTAAAATTTATAGAAGAGAATATGCTCATTAAATAATTGTGGAATTCGAGCACATGCTCAATGAATGGAAAAGGAGTCATTCTGATTTTTGTTGTGCTTCTCCATTTTCAGTTACCGAGCATATGCCAAACTATGGCATCCAGACCGTCATTAGGGTTCCTCAAAGGTACCTTGTTCTACAATCACTTTTTTTTTGTTTATGTTTTTATTTTTTATTTCTTTCTATCGTCTTTTGATTCCATCACATGAATGTGCTTGCAATAATTTTGCTATTCTTATTGAAAGAAATATACGTTATTTTCCTTTTCATTAACAGGTTGTCGTTGAGGAAAAGTTACAAACATGTAGTGTGCATATCAATCTTTATGCAACAAGCTTGTAGATGTAGAAGGAGCATCCTATTGTGGAACAAAGGTTATTCTTGCATGGCATGACATCATTTTCTTTAGATGTCTTTTGTGAGCGCCTACTCTGGTGATTATGCAAATATCATAATCTATTTCCTTTATATTGTATCTCCTTCATCAATTGTTTCTAAAATAGGTGGTCAGATGCATGAAATTGAAATTAGAGTACATTGCCAATGCCAAGTAATAATTTTTTTTTTTTTTGAAAAAATTAATAATATTTTTTGATGTTAGGGATTTCTTACAAAATGCATCTTCACTCTATCCCACGTCTCATAAAAGAGAGATGAACTGAAAATGATCTGCAAAAAATATGGCAAATGCCAAAAGGCATTAGGGTAGTGCTATTTGGACTCGTGAGTCCGGACTCAAAAACTTTTTTTAATTTCAAATACACCCTCGAGCAATTAATGAAACAATCATAATCACTTGTAAAATTTTTATTATACCCCTTAAATATGTACAAAAAATTTAAAAACCTCCCTATGAGTCCGGATTCAGGAGTCCAAGTAGATTTATTGAAGGCATTATTTTATTTCTTTTATTGGTGAATTATAAACATTTACCTACGGTTAGAGGTTGTAAATGACAGTGAATGCAGCCTTGTTCAATGCTCTCTATATATGATGAGACATTGTGAACGGCTTATAGATTTATATGGTGCCATCATTTATTTACTTTTTACTACTGGTTTTCTGGAATATAAGGTCTTAAATCTGTGATTTACTGTACTTATTTGAGTTTATGAATTAATTAGGAGGGATTAATTTGAATGGTTTGGAATGCTCACCTTCAATTGCACTAAATTGAGCACAATGGAAGAGTTCAATCCATGCAACTGACCCCAATTACCAATTAAATTTGGGGCTGAGGCTATGTTGTTGTATTTGAGTTTATGAATTAGAGTTTATTTGAGAAACAACTAATTAATGCATGTGTATATTTAGAGCATCTGTGTATAGAGCATGTATATACGAAGCTTCTTTAAGAATAAACATTGAATAGTTGGACTTGAAGAGATGTTCAGCCTTACAACAATAGATTTGCTTTTTGATTTTATTTATTAACACAAGTGAAACACACTACTTTGCACTTAATCACCTTTGTTGTATTCCAAATCAAGAAATTTATTTCATCAAAGTAGCAAAACTTAAAGGCTTAAATATATTGACAACGATAAATCACCTGGGAAGTATTCTTAGCATCAACAAAATGCAATTATCAACTACTGCTATTGCCAATACTTGAACTCTCCTGATCCGCATTGGAAGCTTACTCTAATATTTTAGGTTACTATATGAAAGTATATTTCTCTGTAGAAGAATTGGTGGAGCTGTTTCCAAAGAGAATTTGCAAAACCTTGCTTATGAGGGGTCCTTGATTAGGGTTTGGGCGGCAACATACCAATCCCAACTCAAGTCTTTGATTTAAGGTCTCCATTTAGATCGATTTGCTTGTAGAATCCACAACATCGAGGATCTCTTCCATTTCCATAAGCCTTACCTTTCCCTATTTTCATTATCTCGACTTTTAGGAACATGCTTTTTTCCACTATTCCACACATTACTTCCATTAAAAACACTTGAAAGCCTTAAATATTTGTTTCGCATTTGCTTTACAAGTGATGATTTATTTCAAAGCCATGAATACAGGTGTTATATATGTGTATTTGTTTTAGTTTATAATGGTATTTTATGTTTTTATAGTAGTTAAAGTCTCCAAATACTTGCTAATTCTCTCCTTTTAGGTATTTTAGGGAAAATGGAATGGTTTGGTGTGTGTTTGGAATGAGTTTTGAAGGTTTTGAGGCAAAGGCAGAAGATTTGGACAAATTTGATATTAAAACGGATAGGTTCATTCAAATTTCAGATTTGACATGCTTTAGTGTTTTGGCCGTCTCACCCATTTCAAGTCCAAACTGAACGATTCCTTTTTGGTTGGAACTCACTGCTTTACAGAAATTCGTGTCTCACAAACATTTTGAGAATTGGACATTTCGATGCCCTGTAGCATGGAAGCCTGGACAATCACTTAAAAAAATACTCAAGATCAAGTTAAACTAGGTAATTCTGCAGTTAAAACAAAAGCTTTAAGAGGTTTTTTTTTGAGGAATATAAGGTAAATTTAAGGATGAGGTTCTTATTTTACAATTAGTTTCATGCATCTCCTAATATACCCAGCAACAGCCTAATTATTATTGGAAAGGTTGTGATGCTCACCATATCTTGCCATAATGTTCCTATGAAGTTAAGTATTTGATCGAAGTTGAGTGAACTGACTTATCATGTGGGATATCAGTTGCCAACAAGAAAATTTAACATAATGAAAAATAGTTTGTAGAAAAAAAAAAAAGCTGCATAACTCTGAATTCATTTTCCTTAATTCATCTCATACCTATTTGAATTCATAACCATACATTGCTTGTTAGCTATCACATGTTCTATTGAACTTTTAATAATGTCATCATCAGATCAAGCACTCTTAATTACTAGTTAAACATGCTTCATAAGCATATTGCAATTCATCTCTTTGATATTATAGATACTGCTATTGTACTAAATTAAGATGTGTCTAGGAAAATCCTCATGACTTATTTAATGATAGTAGTTATTGCAAGAAATTAATTGATAGGAAGCCTTTTGTGCACTCTCACTTCTTGAGGCATTTCTTGAGCCAAAGTGCACACAACTTTTGCTGACGCTGCAGTCCATGTTTGTAATCCACATGGATCATTCCAAATCGAAAGGAGAAGCTGCTGTCCCATTCGAAGTTGTCCATCAAAGCCCAGGTAAAGAATCCTCTAACATCCGCGCCTTTCCTGCAAGATTCTCACTTTCTTTAGAATTGATATTGGAACATTCTTTTTGTGCTTTTTCTTGGTACATGAGGTCACTGTCTGGACTAGTCTAGATTCATTGTAAGATGGTAATGTCATAAATCAAGGCATTTACAACCTTGTGTATGGGAGTAATATTTTCACTTGACAAATGGTATATGTGCTGACTGCTGATGATTTGTTTGCACTTTTGAACGAAGTGATTTATAAAGACTGTAATGTGGCAAATTTCCTTTGTGGCTCGAAGTTATTAAGTTGGGGTGAATATTATTAATCGAAAACCGTTGCAATGTCCCTTTTCATGAATAGAATGCATGCACGTGCATGCATGCCATTGCGTTTCCTAATAAGTAAGAAAGGAAAGAATTTAAGAAAACTTGCTCGATAGCACTTTTAAGGTGATCGAGATGCCCCTTGAAGTATATGATCCTCTTAAAATCTGCAATGGCTTCAATATTATTACAAAATCCATCTTTGTCGAGGTCATCAAATCCTACAAGTAACCAAATAATAATTTTATTCATACAAATGTAATTTAATTATCAATTTATATGTGAGTCATGTATAATTTACCATTCTCAGAGATATAAATGGCTGGATTGTTGTACTTGTCCTTGATGTACAACAAAAGTTCTTCCAACCCTTTTGGATACACAGCCATTTTGAAGCCCCCCGAAAATGCACGAGCAATAAATATATTTATGTTTAAGATCCAATTATTAATTGTCAAAGCATCTCTTATGAGATGGATGAGACAAAATTTGTTAAGAAGCAAGGTTTAGGGAGGTTGTGGGTTTAACTCTCGCGAAAGTAAAAAATATCCAATCATTAATTAGGGTTTGAACTGATGTCACGTACTTTTTCACCAATAGGGGCCCCATTCTTCTAAGCTGCAACAATTAAAAATAATTATATATACACGGAAAAAAAAGAATTGATTAAGAATTAAGGTTTCGGTTGTATAGCAATGTTTAAGTATCAAATTATAATATACTAAACATATATTATTCACTTTTAACAGTAGTGTATATGCGAGTTGGCTATAGACTACTCTTGATGGTTTTGAACCATCAAACTACCTCTTGTGTAAGTAACCGCTTTTTTATAATTGATCAAACTCACATCCTTATCTGGTGAGATGGATATGGATGAGACATCGTTGGGGGTTTGACTTGTGTTGAAGTCAATCAACGTATTAAATTATTCAATTTCTTATAATAAATATAATTAAATATTCAAACTCACAGGTGCGGTCCGCTCAATTATCTGTAGCAAAACTAGGTGGATCAATATTAGGATTGACAAGCAGATTTTTGACATGGTAGGTGGTGTAGTAATTCAGTCCAAGGAAATCCAAGGTCCCATTCACCCTTTTTAGCTGCGAGACATCAATCACATTTTTCAGTCTATCATCAATCACAGATTGGATGCTCTTTGGATACTCTCCAAAAAACAACGGGTCCATGCATGTACCTACATTTACAATTATAGCAACAAAAAATCAAGTTAGGTGGATATTAACAAATTAAGGCTATAACTGTTATTTATACTTCCCTGGTTTTCTTGAGTTATAGGGTTGGAGCGCTTAATTAACTCTCATAAGCTTAATCGGATTATTCTCCTTCAAAGGAGAGCATCGTCCGGGGGCATGCGTGCCCTTTGTGTATCCAAAATTGCAGAATGTATAGGGCTCATTGAATGTAATCCAATTTTTCACTCGATCACCAAACCTTTCAAAGCACAAGTTCGCGTACTCCACAAAATCGCCCCTATATGTATGGATATAATGATATACGATAACATCTCTTATAAATGTACGGGTTTCGGGTTTAAGTGCTGCAGAAAGTCGATCGAACTAGAGAAAAAAAAACCTAGTACTTTCACAAATAGAGGACTTAGAAATCCATGGTATTCATCCTCAATGGCTTGGGGAACATCCCAGTGAAAGAGAGTTACAAAGGGTACTATTTCTGTACATTAATCAACCGTATCAAAATGTATAGAACTATATATACATGCAAGGCATATATTGATAAAATTAAATGATATAATGATTCAATGAGATTGATTCTCTACTGTGCTTTATGAGCTCGTCGATGAGGTCGCTATAAAACTTGATTTCTTCCTCGTTCACTCCATCATCTGGCAATCCCTTAATTTTCTTTCCTACTGAATTTGTTAGTTAGATCATGAAAATCAAATAGAATCAGGTCAGAAAATTATTGGCTTTAAGTCAAACAATACATCGGACGGTCGATATGATGCAGTCTTGCTCGGGAGAATTCTTGACCATGAGATGGAGAACCTGTAGACATCTAGATTGAGGTCTTTGATGATCCCAACATCATCCTGAGTGAATTAATTTGCACGAGTAACGAAAATTATAAGTGTTCAAAGTAATTAATTAAAATCAAGGACTGAACTTCATTCATCGAGATAGGTGTACCGTGCATCGATGATATCCATCAATGGCTACATTTCCGTTAGCACCACCGAAAATCTTCTCTGTTGAACGGCAAACAATTCATCAACATTTTTGTACAAAGTAGTCCTTTGGACATACATCAAGATACATGTACATACACACTACAAGAAAGTAGTTTTTTTACCACACTATAACTTTTAACCACTCCTTAATCTACAACAAGCAATTTGGTGCTTTCTATCCCACAAACGGGCTCATTTTGCTCATGGTGAAAACTATGAACTTTCTACCAACACTGTCGACGATGACAACGACAACAACAACATACCCTCAATTCCAAATTAATTGGGGTTGGTTACAAGATCAAAACACTCTTCTATTGCATTAATTTAGTGCAATAAGTGGGAACATGACCGGCCCACATTTATATATGTTTGAAGCAATTGGGAACGTCCGGCCTAGACTCGTATAGGCTCCCGAGTCAATATTCGACGAGTCTATACGTGCCTAGTCATCCTCAAACCGTTCATTTACCATACAAGTTATGAGTTATTGGATTATAAAACTTATCAAATCAATGCACAGTGAAATTTAACTACACTAAATCAATAACTCAAAGGAAATCATGAATTCTATTAATAATGTGGAACCCCATATACAAGATAAAACATGCATAGCCTGGTGAACACAATATGATAAGGGCATATATATTGTGTGATATCCAAACCTCACAACCCACCCCACTGACCATATTGTTTTCAAAACAATAACATATGTATAATAAACACAATATACACTAGTTAGCAAGAAAGAGATCGTCCCCGAGAAGCGCTCATAGAAAGTCGCCTATCGTCGGTCCCTTTCCTTTGCTAACATTTGTCCTATCTGCATCCACCGTCACAAACTAGACAGTGAGCAACTGAGAGAAATTGAAAGTAATGCCAGAAGAATATAACAGTAATTTAAGATTTTACAAATAAAGTAGTCCAAGAACCATACGGTGATTGAAAGGCAGGAAATATAACAAAGTGCATGATAATCAGGCTAACAGATAATCAATCGAAATTTGTGTGTTCTAAGAATCAAAAGAGGCCCATGAGTGGTCTAATTTTATAGCAATACGACAAAGATCTCGCAAGATCTCCCCGGGTAATGTCGCAACACTTGCACAGTTAAAAATTGAGAGGCATCATGGCACCTCTCGAATTTGGTACCCAGTACACACAACACTTGGGGTGATTAGTTACCCCTGCAGAGGCACCCTCGTTATCTCAGCTAGTGCGGGACCACATGATACCTTCGAGACACACACTCATGACAAGAACACACAAACAAAGATATAGAATGGAATACCAAGCATGGGATCATTCGACAATCACAACAAAAGAGAAAAATAGAATTACATGGTATTTTCTTAGTGACTTACTAACTTACTTGGTACGTCATGTATCCGTCGCGCTCTCGTGATCCTAACCCTTTGGACGAGTCCCCAAACTACTTCCCAACAGTTTAAACCCCAAATATTGGATTTACGGTCAAAATATTATTTTCTAGATTTTTTCATATTTTTTTTTCTGAGTTTTTCCCTTTTTTCCTTAATTTATTTAATTTTAAAACTGTTTTTTTTATTATTATTTTTTTCTGGGTCGGGTGCCCTGGCCAGGTGCGCTGGCTGTACACACACAAGCCCCCAAGAAGAGTTGTCACACGCCGCGACACACAAATTCTGAAAACTTCTCCACGGCGTTTGAATTCCATCACGCCTTTAGGGCGGCGTGGAGGCAAACGGCTTCCTCACGTCGCTCTCTCGTGTGTGTAAATCTTGTTTAACCCACGCTGTGGCTGCTTGAACATCTCGAAAACGCCTTCACGCCGTCATACATCGAAACTCTCAACGAGTATGTAAACACGCCGTACTCACTCACACATGACTTACACAACTCACGTACATGCCTCTCACCTCACGCCGCAAGCCCTTCACAAGACACCGTCCCCACAGCGATTAACACCTATGCTGCGTGTTAATCGCTCCGAGGATTGCCGAGACACTGGTGAAACACCAGAATCGTCTCTGGCAAGCCACCATTTGATCATGGCCACGACACAACAATGAATTTAAACCATTAAACGCTCAAATCAGGAAGCAGGGAAAATAAATTACAAAAGGAAAAGAGAGGAGATCTCACCTTTCCGACGAGTCCCTGTAGCTCCGGCGGCTTCTCCGGCGGGGTTCTTGCTCACCAAGTTTGAGAGGAGAAGATAAAGAGAAAGATAAGAGAGAAAAAGAGAGAAGTGAGAGAAAATTTTCTTATCACAGCTCTCCCTTAATTTCACGTACCAAAAATGAGTTTCAATGTCCTCCTTTATATAAATAAATAGTTTTATTAGAAAAAAAATGCTATTAAACCAAATAAATAGTTTTATGACGTTGAGTGCTATACTATATACATGGTTGGTAAAAATGCAATAATTTTGTGCATGCAGGAGCCTAAATTATTCTCTTTATTTTACCTGATAAGCGGAGGAACCTGAACCAAACAAGACAAGTAAAGGTGAGCTAATGTAGCTTCAGCCACTGCAACTACTTGAGGAGTATTATGCTCTAAATTGATATTGCTTTGCTAGCTATCTTTCTCTGCTGCTAATATCTATGAAACTATTCGTGACCTCTCGCCCTATATAGATAAGGAAAGATACTAGTTTTTTAGTTGTCACACAATTATTAAGTATAATAAATATGCATACAAAAAAATCCATGCAATAATTATTTTTTTTTAATAATGATACACCTACTTAGAATTTGTGACAATATGCTTTTTTTTTTAATCGCAAAAATGGCTTTTCATTGAAGTAATGTGTACAAGTACATCAAGTTATAGCAATTCTTGGACACAATCCGGTATACATATATTACTCCAAAAATTTTTTTTTAAGAGAATTAATATTACTCCAAATATTAATTCCTCCTTGCGTAGTATGGGCAACTTCATTCACTAATTAAATTTGTGACAATATGTTGATCTCATAAACTCTAAATTAAAGGTGTCGCCATTACATTATATTCCTCAAATGTCCTGTGTTAGGTACTACTCATGACATTGATCAAGGACTTACTAATGTAACTCACTTTGGGCAACACAAAATATATATATAGTTGACACATACTAAGTGGAAGTCGTGTGATACTCCTCTAGTGTTGTGCGCAACGCATCTCGAGACGCATAGAATGATGCTTACCAATTAAGTCAGTATGTGTCCATTTCACGGTGCCCAAAATGGATTAGCAAACATTTTTCATATATCAATCAATGCGGATGCAAGAAAACATAGGCTACAATATGCGTCGGAACACATAAAAACACACCCATGGCAAAAGGGCCAATATGTGTATGTTTAGAGACCAAGTTGGAGTGAGTTAGAGAATTTAAGGACCGAGTTGGCCCTAATTTCACTTTTGGGACTGATTCTGTAACAAGGTGAGAGTACATAGACTAATTAATTGGCCCTTTGCCCACGATCCGAAGTGCAACAACACAATTTTTTTTTTTGAAAACCATGAACAACACAATTAAAAATAGTTAATACATTTTTGATGTGCAAATTAATGTCGATGTTTCACTTTTGATAAAATAACCTAAGCTTTGTCTCCTCTCAATAATTCTCACTTGCCAACCAAGTATGGGACGACGTTTTCTTTTTTCTTCATTTTTTCCTCGTGTTAGTAATGAAATAGGGAAGGATTAGTTTAAGGGTAATGCTATTTGAACAATTCATGAGTTCGGATTCCCACAGCCAACGGTGGGCATGGGCGGGGAGGCGGCCGCCCCAGGCCCCCACCTCTACCCAAGGCCCCCTAGATAATGCAAGTTTGTTGGGATATTTTTTTTAAACATTGTTGCGACATTGTTAGAGTAGCATTTTTGTCACATTTGTTGGAGTTATTGAAATTCATTGTTATATGCAAGCACTCGTCTCAATGCATATTGAGTGGATCCTTACGACTACATAGTAAATGTATGTAAAAGAATAGTTAACTATAGTATTTTTTAAAACTCAATCATCTATATATCTATATCTGTATATATAATAAGGGAAGATCTTGGGGTTGCCACGTGGCGGTTTTCAGCCTCTTGACAACGTGGCACATCCCAAAGTCTTCCCTCATTAAAAATATATCATATAAAATATAGTAATAAGCCCTAATTTATGTAACGTTTTTTATTACATCTTAAAAAAAATGTTTTCTATGATTATATAACCGTTTTTGATATAATGTACCATTATTGGCCTCTTGGTGTGCCCTAATCTTTCTCTCCACTATATACATAAGCCAAACCATCTCATCAAGAACCGAATCACCTCAAAAACTCTTTTTAGTATCTAATTTTATAAACAAGTTTCATTGTTACGAGTCTTTTGAGAAAGTTAAAGACACAAATATGCAAGGGGTAAGCTGTCTCTTTTTTTTACGATTTTATTCATTTATTTCTTTCTCTCTTTATTTTTAAATAATGACTTTTTTATATAATATTTTTTGTTAAGATGCTTTTGGTGAAAAATTGGAGGAATGTGGATGCTTTGTAGCCTCTTTTTGTTTTGTGATTGGTGGGCAGTTGGGTTTGATTACCATTTTTTAGGTAGAATTCATTTTTTTTTGTAAATACATTCATGTAAGGGAGGAAGCAAAGTTCCTTACTCTTTTGTAATAGTTTCGGATACAGTTAATAGACAAATACCTCTTTTTGGTAATAAGAAATAATATCTATTTGGTTATTATTTTTTAAGTTTTTCAATCTTTTTTATGGTGGATGTATCTTTTTTTTTGTAATATATATATTTTTCATCTCTTATTTTGACCATACAAGTTTTCATTAATTAAGACACACATTAGAGCAGGATATCCTGCACTTACAAATGTAAGCTAGACCGGATTTGGTATTTGCTAATCAAAAAAAAAAACACGTTTTGCTTGGAACTACAGGAACAATGTCTTATGGAAGAGGAATTCACAAAACATAGACCAAGTTTTAAGAGGTGGTCTTGAGTGGTTTACAATATGGAAAAGGATGAGATCGAGAGAAGTTGTTCCACCACAAGAGATTGAGGTGCAATTAGAGCATATAAAATGGGTACCACCGGATGCAGGTTGGATAAAATGCAACATTTTTTTTTGATAAGCAAATAAAATGTAACATTGTTGCTGCCACATTTGAAGAAATAGGAACTATTGGTGTTGAAGTAGTGATTAGAGATCTTGAAGGCACATTTATTCAAGCTCTCATAAAGAACTTCATAGTTCATATAGTATAATCGAGGCGGAGGCAACCGTAGTATGGGAAGGTCTCACATGGCTACACTCAATGAGTTCTGACAAACTCATTTTTTAGACAAATTCATTAGGAGCGGTGTTAGGCATACTGAATTAGGAGTCATGATGCACACTCAATGAATGCAGGATATTGTTACATTTGCACAGATTTTGGAAGATCCAACATGTGCGTCGATAAGCGATTAGTATTGCACATAAACTAGCAAGATTATCGCAACGTCATGTTAATCCTATGATTTGGGAAGAACTTCCAATTGATGTATGCAATATATTATTAATTGATGTAGTGAAGACTAAGAGCAATGAAATTTACCATTTCATATTTTTTTTAAAAAAAACCACGTTTTCTATATCTATGTAACGGTTTTTTTTATTACATCTAAAAAAAACATTTTCTGTGAATATTTAACCCTTTTTTGATAATTAATGTAGCATTATTGGTCTCTTGGGTGTGCCCTAAACATTCCTTTTTTTACTTTACCTCAAAATTTATTTTATGTAACATATTAATTGACACGCGCCGAACGCATCAAAGAAATTTACCCGATCAAGATTCAATAGTTATTGGACTGTAGTTGTGGCAAGTTCGTGGTCGGACCACAAGGACTGGGTAGTTCAACTTAGGTTTCTATGGCGGGATAAGGAGTAATGGATGTTTGTAACATGTAAGAGAGAAAATCGAATAATTCAAAAACTTGAAAGATATGAGGAGAAAGAGTTATAGACTTTCAGGTTCACAAGATTATTCAAATAACTGGGAGTTGACTCATTAATTATTGGTTCACAAAAAGTATATGAAAAACCTACCTTTGACCTAGTGTAGCTATAAACCCGATGACATACTCGGGTCCTCTCACTTCCAAATCTCGACAGCCAAGGTATGACTATTGGCTATTTCTCTGACCAATCACACAACCTGATCGCTAGTGCTCCAGATTTAATGTGTTGGTCGCATTAATGTGGCCTATGAAGGCACTACACCTAAGCAACCGGATCACTAGTGCTCCCAATTTAACTTAGATCCTGTGGCGGCCCCAATTTCCACATTGGTCCGCCACGGGAGGCCACGCTGGCCCACAACTGTCTACGTTACCGCCAGCTGTGTCTCACGCCCAATTATTTATTATCAATCAATTATCAATCAATTATCAGTTAACTTTGATGTTATGAATTTACTTTTATTCCTTTAATATCATTTAAGCATAAATTACGCAGCGGAAGATTTACTATCATTGTAAAGATTTAACCTGAATTTCATGTATATTATGATCAAAATGCCTAAGTGGAAACCATATCAACTGTACATCATATACATATCATCTAAGGTCCTCAAAATATCAAAATATACAACCTATCTCTCAAGTCCCAAAACCCAACATAAAACAAGTAAATATAAACATACGTACGAGAAGGGCTAGAGCTATCAATCGATGTAGTCCTCAAGCTTGCCCTTTCCCCGGCTCGTACTAGGATCTGCACTCAGCCATCACAAAAAGACAGATGACGAGTCCAGAGTGAGTAATCCCAAGGAAATTCACCAAGTAATTACGGAAGTAAAAGTATTGGAATTTTAAATACTATAATTTAAACATGCGGAACAAAGAAATAATACAGACAACTGTAAAAGAAAGATCATCGCATGCATAAATATAGTGACGAAACAAAGTACGTGCACATAAAAATCAAACTAAGTCATACTTCGGGTTTTTCCCCAGGCACGGCCCATGAAAACACACTAATGGGTTGGCCCTGGACCTACAGGTGGTCGGCGTAGACCCACGACGCACCCACACAAGCCTACCATACCCGGGTAGCCTATTCACCGGCGTATACCTAGACAAGTGCTATGATTTAGTGGACTCTATGGCCGTAACGAATAAGCACCAGGTGGGGAGTGATCTCAACACCGTAAAGACACCAGTAGGAGTACACTCCACTACCGTAAAGTCACCCAGGTGAGAGTACTCAACCACCGTAAAGCAATAATGAAATGGAGTAAAGAATAAATGGAACTCTGAATTCAAATAAATCAAACTGTAAATACTTAAAGTGAAGTTCAATTGGGATACTACACACCTCAAATCGCACTCCTCGTCTCGAAAACCAAACCTTAGTCCAGCTCCAATAAATGCCGACAATTCAAATTATCACCCGAATTATACCTATTACCATTTATCACTAAATTAGCTTCAATTTAATATATTATGTCAATTTTTCATTTTTCGAGGCTAAAACCCCGACTATATCTCGCCAACATTTCCGAGAAAATCCCAAAATTCCTTTGTTTGATCAAAATATAATTTTTCTAAAATTTTCCTATTTTATATGAATTTTCTATGAATTTTCCAGAATTTTTTTTTTTCAAACTGTTTTTTTTTTTTAATTAGGGGCGGTTCGGCGAACCGGGTTCGGCTCAACCGAGCCGAACCGCCTTTCAGGCCGAGGCTGGCCCCTTCTTCTTCGTTGGAACAGAGCACACGCAAGGTCTCGTTCCAATAGCCCCCATTTTTTTTTTCTTTTTTTTTTCTTTGAATTTAGGAGAGGAGAGGGAGAGGGAGAGGGAGACGACATGGATGTCGTTTCCTCCTGACGAACCGCTTTTGCGATTCGTCGAGCTCCCAAGCTCCATTCCACCACCACCGGATCCCCCACATCATCTCACCTCCACAACAACTAGAACATCAACGCACCTTGTTCTCCACGATCCACGAGCTCACTTCCTTTTGATCTCTCTCGATCTTCCCCTTCTCTTCTTCTTCCTCCTCTCGTTTCTTTGTTCTGTTTTTTTTTTCCTCTTCTCTTTCGATTTATCGAGAGAAGGCGGTGATGGTTTAGGGAAAATGACCAAAATACCCCTCATGTTTATCTCTTTCCTTATTTATTTCAATACCCTTTATGGTAATTTCCCATTTCTGATTTTTAATATATGTATTTATATATATATATTAAATTACCTATATACATATATATATATATTCGCCTATACTTTCGCGCCTAAAATTTTGTCGTGCGCGCCAACGAGCGTACTCGCGCGTGCATACTAAAGTACCACCTACGCGTGTCGACCACGACCCCGCGTTTTACTAGGCGCTCACCAATTTACGTATTTTATCACATTTAATTCATTTTATGTGTAATATTTTTCTCAACATAATATTTTTCTCAACTTAAAATTTCATCTTTAATCTATCCGGTACCCGCGTCGACACGCATATCGATGCGAATACTCATCACACAATCTCACACGTCAATTTAAAATATAATTACACACATCGCGATGTCGTTTACCTATTTTAACATAAACATCACAAATTAGTCAAATCAACAAACAAAATAACTATTTACCTGATACAAACACGCTCCAGCCTCGTTGTGGAACCCACGAACGTCCACGCTGGCGTCCACGTCTGTAATGACGTCATAAAATAACGACAAATATTAATTGGGCCGTTACAATTCTTCCCAACTAAATTGAAATTTCGTCCCGAAATTTAAGTTATAATCAAAACTCACCGGTAAATAACTGAGGATATCTCTGTCTCATAGTCGACTCGAGCTCCCAGGTGAGTCCCTCAGTCCCGTGATGCTGCCATCGTACCAACACCTTCGAAATCTCCCTGTTCCTCAGAGTCTGAACTCTATGATCCATGATCTCAACGGGTTGTTCTTCATATGAAACGTCAGGACGAACCTCAATCTGTCTAATATCCACCATCAACCTCGGTCCTGACTTAGCTAACCTCAACATAGACACGTGAAACACTGGATGAACGCCTGCTAACTCTGGTGGCAACTCCAATCTATATGCTACTGTCCCAACACGTGTTATAACTCTAAACGGTCCAATATATCTCGGTGCTAGTTTCCCCTTGATTCCAAACCTCTGATGTCCTTTCCAGGGCGAAACTTTCAGATATACCAAGTCATCCACATCATAACTCAAACCCTCAAGATACCTATCAGCATACTTCTTTTGCCTATCTTGAGCTGTTTGCAATCTCAACCTAATTTGCCGAATTTTCTCGGTATAATCAACAACTTCAGGTCCAATCACTGCCACATCCTCAGGTGCTGCCCAACAAGCTGGTGATCTGCAAGGTCTACCATACAAAGCCTCAAATGGTGGCATACCAATACTCGCCTGATAGCTGTTGTTGTACGCGAACTCGCACAACGGCAAATACTCTTCCCAAGCACCTCCAAACTGCAAAATGCATGCTCTAAGCATGTCCTCCAATATCTGTATCAATCTCTCTGACTGACCATCTGTCTGAGGATGATAAGCCGATCTTGAGCTCGCAAGATCGTCCCAAACTGCTCCTGCATGCTCTTCCACAATTTCGAAGTCAACCTTGGATCTCTGTCAGACACAATAGATAGCGGTACTCCATGTAATCTAACAACCTCTCGCTCAAAAATGATACTCAACTGAGGAAACGAATACTTCATCGATATAGGGATGAAGTGTGCAGACTTCGTCAATCTATCAATAACAACCCACACAAAGATCATGACGTCTCCAGTCCGTGGCAACCCGCTCACAAAATCCATCGTAACATGCTCCCATTTCCACCGTGGAATCGGTAGTGGTCGAATAATCCAATCCGGTGGTCTCCCGTGCTCGCCTTAACTCGTCGACAAATATGACAAGCTCTCACATATGCAACCACATCGGCCTTCATCCCAGGCCACCAAAATAAACGCCGCAAATCATGATACATCTTAGTCCTGCCAGGATGAACTGTATACCGCGAACGGTGTGCATCCTCAAGAATGCTATCACGTAGTTCCTGCACCTCAGGTATCCACAACCTGCCTCTGTGTCTCAAGCACTGGTCCAAACCACTAGACCAATTTGTGCAACCCAGATCCTGAGCCAGACAGCTGAAGCGAGCAAAATGTTCGTCAGCCCTTTGCCACTCAGCGACCCTCTCTAATGACACAACAGGAACACGCATCTGGCAACAGATATGAACATTAACAAAAGCATCTAACAAACACAACACCGTCGCGGCCTCCAGCAATCCATGCTCATGTGTTATCTGCCGCAGCACAGTCTGACTCTCTACACCACTCCAGCTCAATGCATCAGCAACTACATTCGCCTTCCCAGGATGGTACTCAATCGCGAAATCGTAGTCTTTCAGTAACTCGAGCCACCGTCTTTGCCGCATATTCAGATCTTTCTGAGTGAATAAATATCTCAAACTCTGATGATCTGTGAATAACATAAACCGTTATCCATAAAGATAATGTCGCCAAGCCTTGAGCGCAAACACAACTGCAGCTAGCTCTAAATCATGTACCGGAAAATTCTCCTCGTGGGGTCTCAATCGCCTCGATAAATATGCAACTGGGTGTCCTTCCTGCATCAACACGCATCCCAATCCAGTCCCGGAAGCATCTGTGTAGACCGAGAAGCCTTTCCCCGTCTCAGGTAGAGCCAACACTGGCGCCGAAGTCAACTTCCTCTTCAATTCTAAAAATGCTGCCTCACAGTTTTCAGACCACTCAAACTTGACATCCTTCTTGGTCAACCTCGTCATCGGCGCTGCAATCAAAGAAAAATCCTGCACAAATTGTCGGTAATAGCCCGCAAGCCCCAAGAAACTATGAATGTCTGCAACTGTCTCAGGTGTCCTCCAATCAATTATCGCTCGAATCTTGTCTCCATCAACAGATATTCCTTGACTACCAATGACATGTCCGAGAATTTCACCTCTCTCAGCCAGAAAGCACACTTGCTGAACTTAGCATACAATCTATGCTCCCTCAACGTCATCAAAACATCTCTAAGGTGTCTCTCGTGCTCCTCACGAGTCTTACTGTATATTAAGATATCATCGATGAATACAATCACATAACGATCCAAAAATGGTCGTAATACTCGGTGCATCAAATCCATAAAGATAGCCGGCGCATTAGTCCATCAAATCCAAAAATGGTCGTAATACTCGGTGCATCGAATCTTGTCTCCATCAAATGGCATGATTGTGAACTCAAACAATCCATAACGCGTGCTAAACGCAGTCTTCTCTATATCACTCTCCCGAATCCTCAACTGATGATAACCAGATCGTAAATCAATCTTCGAGAAAAACTTAGCACCCGCCAACTGATCGAATAGATCATCAATCCTAGGAAGTGGATAACGATTTCGAATCGTCACTTGATTCAGCTTCCTGTAGTCTATGCACAACCTCAAAGAACCATCCTTCTTCTTAACAAATAGGACTGGCGCGCCCCAAGGAGACATACTGGGATGGATAAAACCCTTTTGTAACAACTCCTCTAATTGGGATCTCAACTCTCCCTGCTCCAACGCTGACATCCGGTACGGTCGGCTATATATCGGGTGTGTCCCCGGAACCAACTCAATAATGAACTCAACTGCCCTAGGAGGTGGTAAACCTGGCAAATCGTCTGGGAACACCTCAGGAAACTTACACACTACTGGGACATCCTTTAATCTAATCTCTGGTCTCAGGTCGGGCTCAACCACCGTCCCAAACACCTCCATCTCCTGTGTCGTAGCTAATCGACCTCTAGTAATTGGTAAGTCTGACGCCGTACCAACAAAAGTAAATACCGGGATGCCCTCAATATCAAATACTATCACTTTCCCAAAACAGTCGATATGTGCGCGATAGGTTGCTAGCCAATCCATACCCAATAAGGCATCAAACTCCAAATACTCTAGGACACGAAAGTCGACAGGTAACTGGTGTCCCTCAATCTCTACCACACAATTCCGGCATATCCGGTTAGGATAAATCTTATCCCCAGCAGCCGTACTGAGGACAAGATGTGGATCTAAAGTCTCAATAGATAACCCTAACTGTTCGACCTTACGTCCCGATATAAACGACAAAGTACTACCGGAATCAAATAATACATGCATAGAAACATCGCATATAGATAACATACCCTCGACAAGCTGACGAGTCGCATCACGCTCTGGCTGTACGGCAGTAGGTGTAGCATCTGCATGAGCCCTCTCCCTAACTGGCTCAATCTGTGGTCGTGAGGATGAAGCTGACATCGGACAATCTCTCTGTATATGTCCGACCTGATGACATCTGAAATATCGTCGTGTATCCCGCCAATCTGATTGTGACACTATATGAACCTGAGCCCTATCATGACCTCGATATCTCTGTCCTCTACCACGACCTCCTCCATCTCGAAAACGCGGTCATGGCTGCTCAGCTGGTGCAGGTACAGCAACGTACACCACCTGCCTCTCATCTCCTCTCTGATGCTCGGAACGCCTATCTTGTCGACCCTGATAATCATGTCTCTGTCGGTTAGACTGATCTCTATGCCTCTTCGGTCTTTGATCAGACCGAGAACTCTATCCAGCCCTATCTCCAAGCTCACCCTGATGTCGTAGATATGTCTCGCGAGCCAATGCTCTGTCATAAACACTCTGTAGCGTCTCCGCACCAGTCGCGACTATCACCCCACCAATCCTCTCATCCAGGCCTCTGATGAAATAATAAATCTGTAATCTCTCCGTGGTAGCCACATCCATAGCATACATCATGAGGTATTTGAATCGATCCATGTACTGTGACACCGACATGGTACCCTGTCGCAGTCCCAAGAACTGCTCCCTCAATCGTAATTGCACCTCTATGGGAATATACTCATCCAAAAATAACTGTCTAAACTCTCCCCATGTCGCTGGCGTACCATGTATATCAGTGTAGGTGGTCCACCAAACTGCAGCCTGACCTCTCAAACAATAGCCTGAAATACGCGCCTGATCTATCTTGGGTACCTCCAACAGCTGGTGTAGTCGTTTGTGAGTCATCAACCAACGTCCTGCCACCTCAGGATCACTGACTCCAGTGAAGTATGTAGGGTTAAACCTCATAAAATCCTTCACCATCTTCGCTGCCTCTGACATCCTACTCCTAGCAGTCGAAGTCCCTACCTGCTGCTCTGTAGTGGTAGGTGTCACCACAGTAGTCTCTGCTGGTACTACTACGGGCTCAACTCTCTCTATAAATGTCTCTGACCCAGTCGCTTGCGTAGTAACAGCTGGTGCTAAGGCTGTCTGAGTAGTAGTAGGTGCAACACACTCAAGAAGATCGGTGCCCGCTTGGCATCCTCGAACTCCGGATATACTCCATCTACTCGCCATCGTGCTCGCTTGTGCTCCGCTCTAATAACTTGCTTGCTTCGTCGGTCTCGCATCATAGCTCGCAAATCAGCCACGTCACTAGTGGTATGATCACTAGTCTCTCCAACCTCCTGCTGAGTAGTGGGCGGAGTAGAAGGAGCCTGTCTGTCCATCATAAACTGCACAACCAACGTGCAATGGATCATACTCAGTATATACGCGTATAATATGTAGTACACAATCAAAACATACGCATACGTAATTTCCTAAATTTACCCGCTTCACATCACTTCCCAACTAAGCCTTTAATCATTCACTTGTGGTTTCCACATCTAAGATTTATTCATTGAGTTTATACTATTTTTCAATCTCCAATTCTCAAAGTTTGACCTGGCTCTGATACCAAAATGTGGCGGCCCCAATTTTCACATTGGTCCGCCACGGGAGGCCACGCGGGCCCACAACTGTCTACGTCACCGCCAGCTGTGTCCCACGCCCAATTATTTATTATCAATCAATTATCAGTTAACTTTGATGTTATGAATTTACTTTTATTCCTTTAATATCATTTAAGCATAAATTACGCAGCGGAAGATTTACTATCATTGTAAAGATTTAACCTGAATTTCATGTATATTATGATCAAAATGCCTAAGTGGAAACCATATCAACTGTACATCATATACATATCATCTAAGGTCCTCAAAATATCAAAATATACAACCTATCTCTCAAGTCCCAAAACCCAACATAAAACAAGTAAATATAAACATACGTACGAGAAGGGCTAGAGCTATCAATCGATGTAGTCCTCAAGCTTGCCCTTTCCCCGGCTCAGACTAGGATCGCACTCACCATCACAAAAAGACAGATGACGAGTCCAGAGTGAGTAATCCCAAGGAAATTCACCAAGTAATTACGGAAGTAAAAGTACTGGAATTTTAAATACTATAATTTAAACATGCGGAACAAAGAAATAATACAGACAACTGTAAAAGAAAGATCATCGCATGCATAAATATAGTGACGAAAAAAACTAAGTCATACTTCGGGTTTTTCCCCAGGCACGGCCCATGAAAACACACTAATGGGTTGGCCCTAGACCCTCTAGGTGGTCGGCGTAGACCCACGACGCACCCACACAAGCCTACCATACCCGGGTAGCCTATTCACCGGCGTATACCTAGACAAGTGCTATGATTTAGTGGACTCTATGGCCGTAACGAATAAGCACCGGTGTGGGAGTGATCTCAACACCGTAAAGACACCAGTAGGAGTACACTCCACTACCGTAAAGTCACCAGGTGAGAGTACTCAACCACCGTAAAACAATAATGAAATGGAGTAAAGAATAAATGGAACTGAATTCAAATAAATCAAACTGTAAATACTTAAAGTGAAGTTCAATTGGGATACTACACACCTCAAATCGCACTCCTCGTCTCGAAAACCAAACCTTAGTCCAGCTCCAATAAATGCCGACAATTCAAATTATCACCCGAATTATACCTATTACCATTTATCACTAAATTAGCTTCAATTTAATATATTATGTCAATTTTTCATTTTTCGAGGCTAAAACCCCGACTATATCTCGCCAACATTTCCGAGAAAATCCCAAAATTCCTTTGTTTGATCAAAATATAATTTTTCTAAAATTTTCCTATTTTATATGAATTTTCTATGAATTTTCCAAATTTTTTTTTTTTCAAACTGTTTTTTTTTTTTTTAATTAGGGGCGGTTCGGCCGAACCGGCCCCTTTTTCTTCGTTGGAACAGAGCACACGCAGTGCTCTGTTCCAATAGCCCCCATTTTTTTTTCTTTTTCTTTTCTTTGAATTTAGGAGAGGGAGAGGGAGAGGGAGACGACATGGATGTCGTTTCCCTCCTCGGACGAACTGCTTTTGCAGTTCGTCCGAGCTCCCAAGCTCCATTCCACCACCACGGATCCACCACATCATCTCACCTCCGCCAACAACAACAACAACATCAACGCACCTTGTTCTCCACGATCCGCGAGCTCACTTCCTTTTGATCTCTCTCGATCTTCCCCTTCTCTTCTTCTTCCTCCTCTCGTTTCTTTGTTCTGTTTTTTTTTCCTCTTCTCTTTCGATTTATCGAGAGAAGGCGGTGATGGTTTAGGGAAAATGACCAAAATACCCCTCATGTTTATCTCTTTCCTTATTTATTTCAATACCCTTTATGGTAATTTCCCATTTCTGATTTTTAATATATGTATTTATATATATATATATATTAAATTACCTATATACATATATATATAAATATATATTTGCCTATACTTTCGCGCCTAAAATTTTGTCGTGCGCGCCAACGAGCGTACTCGCGCGTGCATACTAACGTACCACCTACGCGTGTCGACCACGACCCCGCGTTTTACTAGGCGCCTACCAATTTACGTATTTTATCAAATTTAATTCATTTTATGTGTAATATTTTTCTCAACGTAATATTTTTCTCAACTTAAAATTTCATCTTTAATCTATCCGGTACCCGCGTCGACACGCATATCGATGCGAATACTCATCACACAATCTCACACATCAATTTAAAATATAATTACACACATTGCGATGTCGTTTACCTATTTTAACATAAACATCGCAAATTAGTCAAATCAACAAACAAAATAACTATTTACCTAATACAGACACGCTCCAGCCTCGTTGTGGAACCCATGAACGTCCACGCTGGCGTCCACGTCTGTAATGACGTCATAAAGTAACGACAAATATTAATTGGGCCGTTACAGATCCCTAAGGCACTTGATCCAATGATCAATTGTCACTAATATGAGTCTACCGCGTAAGGACGGACGTTTCAACTCGGTGATCGTAGGTATTCAACCTAACAAGCATGCATAGTACTTTACACACATGTAAATCTAACCATGTTTATAAAAACACAACCAAATGAAATAAGACTAAAGTAGAAATCATAAATAGATAAATAAATAGAACCTCATATGAGTCTCCCAATCAATGGCAATCCCGTTCCACCTCCAGTCTAGAATAAGGAGATTAGCCGGACATGGTAAAGCTTGAAAACTTAGTTCTCTATTCTTCTCCCCAAAAATAATAGATGTCCTCTCTCAAAAACCCTAATTTCTATTTATATGTCTCTCCCCAAAATCCTGAATTAGATCGAATACATCAAATAAAAAAGAAAACTCCGAATTTGCGGAGTTATTGTGCAAGACGTCGTGGAGACGCCGTGGGTATAATGAAGGCGGCGGCGTCTTGGCAGCGTCTTCTCTCACATTGGATCTGACGGCGTTTCGGTGGCGTCTAGACGGCGTTGTATCGATGTGCTGCTGGTCCACTCATACGTGGGTCACACCGTAGAGGTCTCAAGGGACGGCGTCCTAGTCACTCTCTCTGGTCCACTCGTACATCCGTCACGCCGTGAGAGTATTCATAGGCGGCGTCCTTTATGTGGACAAAACGTGATTTCGTGTCCCAAGCCTGTATCACTTGTTAGGCATATAAAGAGCATTAGTCATAATAAATTGCGAAAATACAAGTCCCATCCGCATAATATGCAATGCTATATGATGCGTAATTATACACTTATCGTTAATACTTTGTTTTACCCGTGTGCGAAACACGGGATGCCGACTAGTTAAGTATAAAAAGCACACCATGAATGACATTAAATCATTTGTGTACATTGCATGTCGCACGATCACTTTCTTTTATATATGTGTACTTTTTACTCTTTTAAATGCGACTTTTTCTATAATATCAAAATAAATAACATTTTGGTCTCAATAAATAAATAAATGAAGTTTAGATTTCCACCAACTAAATTTAATAAAATCAAAATCAAAACAATTTTTCTATAAAAATAAATCTAAGTAAAATAATACTAATTAACTATATATTTTTTTAAACTTAATTGCACTAAATCGATCGAAATGGAGTTTGATCTATGTAGCTGACCCAACTAATTTGGGATTGCAACTTTGTTGTTCTAACTATATGCACAAAAAAAGATTATTTTAAAAAAGTCAAATATAAGTCCTCAAGAAAAAAGGAAGTCAAATATAAAGGCCTCAAATTTTTAATTCGCCCGAGGCCCCCAAAGTTACAGGCCCGACCTTGAGTTCGGACTCAAAAATGTTTTATTTTAAAGACATCCTAAAGCAATAAATAAAGAAAATACAACCACTTGTAAAATTATTTGGATGCCCCTTGGATTTTATAAAAAATTTGAAAAACCCCTATGAATCCGGACTCTTTAGTCCATGTTGGAATATATATAATTCCACATCAAAAATATAATAAGAGTTGGTGTGGTATATAAGTGGTGTAGATTAGATCCTAAAACAAACCAATTGGTTTTGTGCAAGATGGACTCCACATGTGCTTGTGTGGCCCAACATTCTCCGGGCCTATGAGTTTTTATTTGGTATCAGAGCAGAACAATCTTAGACTTGTATTTGATGACCTGGTTGGGCTAGCTGTAACGACCCTAAAAATCTAACTCGTGTCACGTGTCATTTTAGGTCGTACGTGAGCCCCTTGCCATGATACATGTGAACAAATCTAGGTAGTCGACACCGAGGTATGTTATTTTTGTTTGGTGTTTGTATTATTTACCTATTTACCCGAATTTAAATTTCAATGTCTCAAATGTGTGAGGACGTTTGAGGGTGAGCATTAATGTAGAGAAATAAGTTCAGCTCAGAGAAACGTGTTTTACGGGCGCCGGGGCGAACAATGGTCAGGTATTTAGCTGTCCGGGGGACAAATTGTAACTAAAACATTGACAAATGCATTAAAGTATAATAATTAAATATTGGGTAATGTGTTCAATGATTTGGTAGGTTCGTAGGCACACGGCGGTGTGAGTCGTGTAGCAGACGGGTCCAAAAAACGTTGAGGAAACTCATGTTGAGGTGTGCATGGGAGGGAGTGTCCTAGCAAAGTCACACATATTGTCTTAGTGGTGTGTTAGTGGAAGAAGCTGGGTGGCAGGGGAGCCATCAGATTGTCCTTAGGATACACGTTGAGGAATTGGTGAAAGATATATATATATATATTATATATTTAAGTATATCGTTTCGCATTTCTCATTTCACACGAACTGAAGGAACGAAGCAGGGAGATTTCTCTACTGGATTTTTCGTCGGAACGACGCCGAAAAACTACCAAACACGAAAACTAAGGTAACAATCCACTTATCGCGAGGTTCTCGTCAGTTTGACGGGTCTTTTAATGGTTTTCACCGTGGTATTTTCGGACACCAATTTAGAGTTTTAGTTTTCCAAATGTTTTAATGATTTATATTGATTGTTTGATCGGTGTGGAGGTAATGATTTCCATCCAAGATCATCTCCATAAATATCCAAGGTTCCATTTATTTAAATTGGCCTAGACTTTGATTTGAGTAAATTAAATATAGTTTTGAACCTTTCCATTGGTTTATAAAAATTATGTTTTAAGGTTACACTAAATCCTGACTACCTAGTACCTTGCATGCAACATGCATCCCAAGGCGTGCCAACATTTAGTGTATCCAATTAATATGACTTAGCTTGAGGTTTATTTATTCAATTTGAGCAATATTTACCTTGACCTTAGTCATTTTATGCACATTTGTATTTCTACACTTAGTGTTCCCGTATTACGCTCGTCTGGTACCAACGTCGACATACTTTTCGAGGCAAATACCCGTCACACATTCTCACGTGGTATAGAGATAAAATTACATACATACGATGAATAAACAAATAAAATAATAATAAAACACCACAATAACGCACACAATCAAACAAATGGACTAGCGTACCTAGGTCGGTGTGTCCCTAGCCAATCCGCGGCGTCCACGAGTTAACTAATACACTAATTGCCTAAATATTTCGTATTACAAACGGAAACTACTTAATACACAATTGACTAATACACGAATTGCCTAAATATTTCGTAACACCCTCCCTTAAGCTCAAAATTATTCAAGAAAACCAACTTAACGTTGCAAATCGAATCAATAAACCTGAGGGTTCGTTGTGGAGCAGATCAACGACCATCCATGACTGCAGAAATAGATTCAGATGCAGCAGAGTCAAAACAACAGAATAATGAAACACCAAGAGTCAACGAAACGACTGACGAAGCAGAGTTGATGGAACGACTATCAAAGTAGAGTCAACGGAACGACTAACGGAGCAAAGTTGACAAAACGACTAACGGAGCAGATAGTAGAGTCGACGAAGTCAACAACAGACAGACACTAGAGTCGACGTAGTCGATGGCAGACAAAAAGAACGTGCAGACGAACAAGCAGATGTCGTGGCAGAATGCATCGGGAGAAACGTCGTCATACTGGTAGAGAGATGTACGAAACAATTATGGTAGAAAAGACTAAGTGATGATCGGCCTCCACTAATGAAAACAAACTTTTCTTTTTGTTTCATGTTGTAAGAAATAGTCAAGGCAACAAAACAAGACATGTTGATGTGCCAAAGTAGACACGCACACATGGGCAAGAAGGTGCATATGTTGATGATGCATGACGCACTTAAGTGCACAGATGTATACTCGGGCATGCAAGGGATGCACGGGTTTACTGGGATAAGGTACACACGCACAAATAGGATGGATGATGTGCAAACGCGCAGAAGCACGACAATGGACGATCCCACAGGCACCTACTATACAGAGGTAGAACCGAAGAGCAGAAGCAAAAGGAAGGAGAAAACAAAGCACGAACGAGCACCACGAAGCGATCGTCGACTCGCCAAGCTCTGATACCCTGATAGTGTATAAGGAATAGGGTTTTATTGTATATAGTTCTTGTGTACAAGTAGCCTATATATACACATAGGTATGTGATACAAAAGAAAAGTATTACAAATGGAAACTACTTAATACACGAGTTGACTAATACATGAATTGCCTAAATATTCTGTATTACAAATGGAAACTACTTAATACACAAGTTGACTAATACATTAATTGCCTAAGTATTTCGTAATAGAAGATCTAAGTCAAATTTTACCAAAGTGAGTGTGGTACGTACTTAAGTTTGTGATAGGAAACTATACGAAAATGTAAGTGAAGTCTGTATATAATGTAAACTTATAACTCATTATGTAGTTACTCGAAAATGTCAAGGCATGTCTCGTTACTATCAAAGAAAAAATAAAAAAAATAAAAAAAAGGAGGTATAGGGCGGGCACTAGCCAAACTTGGGACATGCATTGGCCAACTTCGAGAATTGATTTAATTAAGCTAGATTCATATTCTTTTTTTATTTTTGGGTTTTCCCTGATTAATCGTCAAACTTGGGACGTGCATTGCCCAAGTTCGGAACATGATGTAGTTAGACTAATTTCCTTTTTATTGTTGGGTTGTTTTGGGTTTATGCCAATCTTTTTAGATTTTTTAATGCAATATTGGCCCAAGGGCCCGAGTCTTTTTTTTTTTTTTTTGTGTCAAATGCCCAAGTTTAAAGTTTAAGAGAGAGCGAGTGTGATACCATTTTAGATTTTTATTTATTTATTTATTTATTTATTTATTTATTTATTTATTTATTTATAGGTATTATGTCCAAGTTCAATTAAGTTTATAAGAGAGTGACTTAATGCGAGACTTAAAGTTTGAGAAAGGAGATACACCAAAATGCTACGGCGAACCAACCAATTACAAGTGATCCAATGGTTTGATTCAGGTTGATTGGTATAAAGGGCTGAAAGTTCGAGTCTCAAAATGAGGAATATTAAGAAAAAAATGCTAATAGGCATATAAGTTGGTCTTACCACTTCAAATTTGAGAAGTGCTAGAATGACAACGGGTATGTTACACTGAAAGTCACTTCAGGCCTTTGAGCTGTCCATTTGTGCATCCAGATGCAGGCATACACGGATCCCAGTGCATAACATGGGTTGAGGCCTTATGGACGGCTCCTGTTAATCGATGTATCTTTTGGTGTAACATATTTTTTGTCATGCATTCTAGTATTTTCCTTCAAATATTCTACACAGACAAATAATCAACTAATTAATTTTTTTGACAAAATAATCAACTAATTAATTAATTTAAGATCAATCAATTATCGAACGATGAATATTATTAGTTATTATATATGTCAAATTATATACAGTTAAACGAGTTAAATGGAATAGATATTTCATTGCATACTTAAGCTTGGAATTACCCTAATCAAAATAGAGAGAACTACCTCCTACATAGAGGGGAGAACTACCTCAATTTGGCGAAACATCCGCCTAAGGAGACAAACCTAAATTAAACATAAACTAAACCTAGAACAAACAAAATTGAAACCTAAAACCAAATTAAATTCTATCAAAAGAGGTGAAAAATAGAGAAGTAGACTACCACAGTATAACCATGGAACCGCCATGACCACCTGTTGTCAGAACACCACTGCATTTTAACTACCGTGTACTCACAACCACGATTAAGCACCGACTGTGCACCACCACTAATGGTTGGACGCAAACTCCATTATTGACCCTCAAATACTCCCGCACATTGTTGCTGGCATCCCATGGTTCATTCACCTCTGCATTCTGCAACTGCTTCATCCGAGGCCGACAACCACTTCCACCTCAATCCCTCGAAATCTCTTCTCTTTCTTTTGCTTATTACCTCAACCTTTTCAACATCACCATAACTCCAACATCGCCTTCTACCTTTCCTTTGAAGAAGAGAAAGAAAAAGGGAGGTCATGCTCTTTTAGAATATTTTATATAACCAATTACTCCCTCCGGCCAATAATATAAGTCGTTCTAGCAAAAAACCCTAATTCAAAATTGTAAGTCGTTTTCAGAATTCAATAGTGTATTTATTATTTTTTACCCATTTTACCCTTATGCAATCCAAACATTTATGATTCTTCAATTCTTTCATTCATTTAATGTCAAAGGACATATATGTAAATCACACTCATAATTAAGGCTCTCTTAATTCTTGTGTCTTTACCTTAAACGACTTATATTTTTGACCAGAGGAGTAATAATTAACCTTTCAAAAAAAAATCGTCTCTTCTCTTCCCTTGTTTTCATGTTTTCACTGCTTTGAAAATATATGTAACCTTTTACATGACTAGATTGCCAACTTATTATCAAAAACATGCAAATCCGATATAATTAAATTAAAACGGAATGTGATACCAATTATCAAGTGCATAGCCCAATGGATTTAACAAAAAAAAAAAAAAAAAAAAAGTGTATAGCCCAATGGAGGAAAATGATTAAGTTGGCTTAGGGACCAAATGATCTATTTTGCCTAAAAAAATAAAATGACGATTGGTAGATATATCTCCTTTAATTTAGTGCATTAATGCTACTCCCTCCGTTTCATATTATATGTCACATTATGGGCTCTTTTTTTTATTCTACAATATGTGTCACATTAGGAAATCAAGAAAACATTAAATATTTTATTTCTAATTCTAACCCTATTGTATTTAGTTAATGACACCACCAATCACTTTTTTATACAATAAATATAATAAATGAAATCATTTATGGGAGGGTAATATAGTCTTGTTATAAAATTTAATGGTAATTGATCATCACTTTAATTCTTGTTCACAAGTCAAAATGTGACAGATAATATGGAACGTATGAAGTATATGATAAGATTAAATGTGTATGAGCTAAATAAAAGTAACCCTAGATAAATTATGATGAATGTTTTTTTTTTTTTTTACTTCGGTGAGAATCGAATCATGATCTTTTGAGGTTTAACCATTTTGACAAGTGATGTCTTTACCATCTCAAATGAGATGCTTTGACAAATTATGATGAATGTTACAACCAAGGGCACATTGGCAAGCTTATGTATCTTCAAATTTTGATATTTTTAATGGCTTCCTTGTCAAGTGCATTAAGTAGATGTCTTTTTTTGCAGAATTTTTTTTTTTTCAATTTAAGGGGGCATAAAAACCTAGTGGTACATTTTACATGGCATAAATCTGATAAGGGTCAACCCTAATCAAGAGGTCCAAGAAAACTAAAATAAACAAATGAGGAAAAGATAAATTGACTTATTTCTTTCTTAGCTGAAAAGTAACTATTACATGGTTTGTTTTTTTTTTTTTTTTTGATAAAACTATTACATGGTTTAAATAGTCACCAACCCTACAGTAATTGGGCCGGATATCAAAGCAACATGGCAAGTACTAACAAGACTGAAAATGAAAATGAGGGTTTACATAACATAATCTGAAGCCCAAATAAGTTTATGGGTCAGTTGGGTTTATGGACCAAATCAGCTTATCTCGAGATCGTATAAGTACGTCTTTACAGTTTTTTTTTTTTTTTTTTTTTTTTTTTTTTTTGAAGAAAAATAGAAGTTTCATTAGCCATTAATGGTTCGGTACAGGACTAGACATACAATTAAAAAGTACATTGATTCACTAATCCTATTTGTTCAAAAGAACTGTCATTACTTTGTTTGTTAATGCGATTATGAAATTGAAACAGTTTGATAATCATTAATGCTTTCTACAATATTGAAACACATTACAATACACAAACACCTGCTAGAACTACACAACAATAACAAAACTTCCCCACAAGAAAAAAAAATCTAAAACTTCTCGACAAGGAGAAGACAAAATAAAGACCTCCAATAAAGGGAAGACAAACTACCTAATAATAAAACTAAAAATAAGGATCAACCTAGCCGCCGCACAAATCCAAAAATGAGTGTTGAGGTAGAAGTACCGCAACAACGAGATCCAATCTTCACAGATTTGAAAGGATCTGCACTTTATTGAACACATAGAACACGGAGATGTGAAGATTGAAACCACCACCGATTAAAAGAGAAGATTGGTGGTGGTTCAATATCTTGATTCAAGATAGAAAACTCAAAAAATGGGTTTTAGGGTTAGAGCAATCGCCTCTAAACATAAACTTCCATTAATCCATAAATCAACCATTTAAGTACGTCTTTACAGTTCTATACATTGCTAGTAATCTTTACATATTAAATTGTACTACGTAGCACCCTCAGTACTCTCAAAGTCTCAAGTGATCTCTACTTTCACATTGATCAACCTTGACGAAGTCTAGGTTCCTGACCTTTTCTTTTTAAGTTCTTTTCTAATCAGCTGCTTTAATCTGAAATCGATTTAATTAATGATGGTAATAAGATTATGCCTTAAAAGGTGGACTAATGATGAAGCTGAGGTCAATATTTGGTTTAAGGAGTATGGTATTGGGTTTAAGAAGGAATATATATATATATATATTGGGTTAGGGTCCTTCTACAATGGAACTTAAATATATATTATATCATAGAAATCTCTCATAATGTGTTATACATTAAATGTTTTGTGCATTTATGGCGTCTCAATTAATGTATTGAATTAGAATCTAATAATTGTAAATAGTGTATCTATGACATAAGTATATATATATATATATATATATATATATATATATAAATAAAGGATGAACTACTATTTAACAATATTGTTTTCATTTGAAAACTCATTTATTTATGTTATTTTATTTTTTATCAGAAAAACTTAATTTTTTCTTGATAAGAAGTGAAGCTTTATTTCTATTGAAATTGGAAGATTCTAGTAAGGACCATTTGTTGAAGAGGACATTGAGGATGCATATATTAATAATTACTAGTCGAGGGAGCTCATTTTCAAACATTTGACTTTAGACCTAGTCCCTAACTCACTGTTTATGTTGTTCACCAACAGGTCAACCTTCTTTAATATTTCAACAAGGACGAGTTCTAACATTAGGATCATATGCATTAGAATAATTTTAGTTTTTAATAGAAGTTTCAAAACCTCTATTAAAAATGGATGTTATTAAATGTCGTGAGAAATTTGTATTATGAGTCGTGTTTTAATTGTTAATACAAATATTATGTAGAAGTTGTTTAAAACACTTATCAATTAGGTGTTATTAAATGTTAAAACCTTTCTAGTGAATTAAAATACAATCCATCGAACACATTTTTAATATGATATTTAATAACACCTATATTTAATATGAGTTTTGTAATCTCTATTAATGAGCCAAACTTGTTCCAGTGTATTTGTGCTGACGGTTGATTTTTGTTGCCCTAAAACAACTACATAAATTACAGACTTTAGATAATGAGATTAAGTGATCATGTTGACCAAATCATCTATCACTAAAGCGGTCATTTTCATGACACCTCTTGTCATAACTTTACTTTTTGAACATTTTTTATAGATAATTTTGCCTAGCATTTATATCAACATCCCTTGGTCGACTTTGTTAGAACAGCAAAACTTTTGTCAAAAAATAAAATATAATTGCATTGGTTAGATATGATTTTAGTCATTATTGAAATGGGGCTTTTAAGTATTTGATTTAAGAGAAATGTTATAATGAGATTCAGGCCACACTCTAAATTAACATTCGTGGCTTAACTTTACCTGCTGTTGTCGGATGGGCCTCAAATCATGTTTTTGCACGATTCGAGGCACAGAATATATGTGTTTATTGCGTTTGTGTGTCAGAGTGTGTATTTTTTTTCTTAAAAAAATAGACTGTTTATTTGTATTGGAATACACTTGTGGAAATCCAAGAGAATATACTGAACTTCATGTGGTTGGCTAGTTTTTTGAGTGGAATTTGATTTGATGCACAACAAACTTAGAATTTTAAGCAATAATTAACTTGGTTTCAAAGGGATACAAAAGACAATGCCCTTTTTATGGGAAGCTTCTATTGCCACACCTTAATTTAAGAGTTTGGCTACACACACCCATTTATTTAGGATATCTCAAGTACACATCAAATTCAAATTTCAATTTAGAATAGTGTTATTTGGACTCTTAGAGTCCGAACTCTTAAGGAGTTATTGAAAATTTTTTTATTTCAAAGTCATCATCAAACAATAAATAACTTTGAAATAACAACTTATAACTCTCCTTTAACATTTGTAATAATTTGAAAAACCCCCCGAACTCTAAAGAGTCCAAACAAATTTTTTGTTCAATTTATGAAGACATCCCATATTTTTACTAAAGTACCCTTTTATCCCAACTGAAGTATCCAACTCCAAAACCTTGATCGAGACATCTATTTTATATTCAACGACATATGGTTGAGACTTAATTATCTTCTAAGCTCGGTGTTGTCCAATTGAATCTCTTTGGTGAGATTTAGTTGACAACTGCCGACCTAAATGTTCGATGGGTTCCGACCTACTCTCCAATTAACAGTTTAGCAGGCTTTAACTGATTCTCCAACTAAAGGTTCGGTGGGCTTTAACCGACTCTCTAATAATAGATTTGGACTTTTAAGGCCGAACCACTTGATGATGCCTACGAATCACAAGAAAAATATGTGTGAAGGGATTATGGTAGAGTGCACAAAACAGGAGGAAAAGGGTGGTGTGATGCACCAATCGAAGTGAGGGGCAGAAAGATTATTTTATAGTAGAATTAACTTTTTTAAGTTTGACTTTTTTGTTGAGATGCTCTTCAGTAAACAATGAGGTGCATACAACCAGACTCTAATTTAATTACCGTTGCCCCAACTCACACATATGATACACAAGTCTAGATAACACATGACACATTGCATCAAATTCTTCCACTTTGATTTCATGCATACAAAAGTGTCGATGCCATTTATAAAATTAGATTTCAGATAAGCTCAAGTATTTTTAAGCTTCTTAACCAAAAGATATTTGTTTTACTTTTTTTCTTTTTCCAAAAGCCTTACCTTAATTATATGTGCTGCGGATTGTCTATCTAGTCAAGCTCATAACATGCCGATGGGATCTCACTTTTTTCAGCACTACCTCTAGAAAATTAATAATGTACTCGGAGATGATATTATGGATGTCTCTTTTCCTAGGTTGTGTGACCTTACCTTAAAACAATTACGTCGACAGATATAATATTTTATATATTTCGTCTGATAAGATTTCCTGATTATCAAGCTAAAAGCTTATAATTGTTGGGTTTTGGGGTTCATGCGCAGCGGAGATTTCAAAACTATTTTGAGAAAAACCCCAACAGGATCCGAATCTGATTCCATTAAAACACGTTTAAACTATGAAAACTTAATCATACCTCAGTCGCAATGTACCTTTCTGATGATTAATCGATCTCTAAGGAGCTGCCAACGACGAACGCCCTCTATCAGCAGTCCACACACGAACGGCGGCCGAGATTTGAAGTGCTAGCTTCGAGAGAATACCAAACCTTTTTGTTTCTCTCCAAAACGATCCAAAGCATACCAAAAACCCTAATTCGTTTTTTCTAAACAAAAATAGAGTTTGGCCCCTTTTAAAACTTTCGTACTTGTATTCTAACTCAAAGCGTCTATTTATACAACCCTTGTATATAGACAGTTAAGTAAATTACACATATACCCCTACTTAAAGAAGTATAAGTGTAATACACTACAAGGACGTTTCTGTCATGAATTTTATCATATAAAATTCATTTTTCTGAACCATCTTAAAATCTCACAAAACCATTCTCAGTGTGCGACCCAATAGGCTCATACAACGTTGGCAGTGTACCAAAACATATTTTGGTATACAAGTCATAAGCTGCCTCTAGCAAGACATTATGACTACCCAAGTTGTACAAATATCAAATCGATACAACCTAATCAATAGTGTATATAACATCCTTTTGTCACACGATATCCTTTTTATTAAACATAAGGCATGGAATTGTCATTCAACATGTTCAATCGTACTAGTCTCGATCTCTCGGTAGACTGAAAATATCTAAGTGACATTGATCAATATCAATTCACTTAGAATAGGCCTTGTAACAGTCTAACACATCGAGGGATCCACTCGGATATCTCTCTATCTAAGTGACATCTGATCATATCAATTCACTTAGAATAGGCCTTGTAACTTGATCTAACACATCGAGGGATCCTTTGGATATCTCTCTCATATGAGAGGGACAAATTCTATCTCGATTACACAACTTCACTACATTATTCACACAGTAACCAATCACAACCTTTATAATCGTCCGGTTAAAGATAACGTTTGATTGCGTCAAATCACTGTATTCCTAATGTTGAAGGCTCTGGTAATCTCAAATCAGAGGACTGAATAATATACATATCATGAGAAACAACTATGACTTAATCCATGTGATGTTCTCATAGCGGGTCTGTAACGGCCCCAATTTCCCGTGCAATTGGGTACGCCCGGCCTAAACCCGTACAAGCTCCGAGTTATCACTCGGCAACCTGACGAGCCTAGTCAGCCTCCTATTTACTCAATTTAGCAATATATGAAAGAGTTATTACAATAATACACAGCGGAAAACTAAACAATTATAAAAAAGGGGAAAATAACTCAATCAAAGAGAAATTAGGAATTCTATAATTGTGGAAAACCCCGGGTATTCATGTACAATTCGAAATGCAAAGGTACATGATACCAATCTCATCAAAATGTGTCAAGTTCAATAATCCCAAAGCATATATATATAAAACGATATACATAAAAGCAAAACATAAGGAAACCTACAAAATAGTCTCCAAATCAGCCGCTAATCCTCACAAAAGTCGCCTAAGCAGGGCTCCTTGCCTCTACTGCACTCTATTCTATCTGCACCCACCGTCACAAACTAGACGGTGAGCAACTGGAGAAAATTGAATGTAATGCCAGAAGAAGATAACAGTAATTCATGATAAAACAAGTAAGACAGTCTAAATATTATGCGGTAATAAAAAGACAGGAATTTAAATAAAAAAGGTGCATGATAAACAAACTAATAGATATCAATCGAAAGTCAAGTGTGTTCCAAGGAATCAAAAGAGGCTCATAAGTGGTTTAAATCATAGCATAACGGCGAAGACCTTGCGAGGTCTTCCCGCGCATGGACACAAGCGAAGGCACAGCTATGACGGGAGGGACTCAAACCCACCCCACCCAGTACTCGGTGTCACACGGTCACTAAGGGTTGTCACACACTCGTGCGCACGAATGCCCGCGTTTTATCCCTCTAGTGCAGGTTCTAGTACTTTCGAGACGAAACACTTACGCCGGGAAACACACAACAAGAAATGGAATGGAATACCAATAATAGAGCATAACAAGACTGAATAAATGATAATGAATCACATGGCATTTTCTTACTGGCTTACAAATGTACAAATGCTTTTTAAGGCAAGTGTACTTACCTGATCTATCGCAACCCGTAAACACTCTCGCGTTCCTAACGCGTATCCCCAAGTTTCTCGCTACCTGACAAGGTCGGAAACTCTAATTAATGGTTTGAGTCATTACTAATCCTAGGTTGATAACCTAGTGTTTTCCCAACGTTTTAATGACTTGAACAACTTGATATTTCAATCGGTAAATCAAACCAAAAAACACAACAAAATACAATGATTCTCTTGGGTGTTATACCCACACCTATGTAAGCCTAATTACAAGTCTTAGGCTCGGCTCAGTCGTATGTAGGTCACGCTATAGTCTCGAGGACCGGCGACGTGACCACGATGTCATAACCGTTCAACCAACGTGAGACACAACTTCGATGTCACCCAACAATTTTGACTCAATGCGAAACTTAACATGACCATATGACGGCGAGTAGGGAGCCTCACGGGTGTGGTCCAACATCCGTAGAGTGCCAACACGGCATGGAAAGGTCGTGTGCACGCCCTACGTCGCATTGATAACTACTCGACGCGATAGAGAACCAGCACACAAGTTTATCAATACCACAACTTGCCACCATCAATATGGACGCTCCGGGGGTTATGGGATGCACACAAGGGTTTGGTGTGATCCTCGACACTCCCCTAATCACGTTGTTGACGGCAATGCCTCCAAGTATAGCGATTTCCAATAAGGAGGGATCAACACATGAAATCATGTCAATGTATTCGTCATTACCGGCTCGGACCCATTGGAGAGTTGCGAGACACCATCATTGGTTTAGCATGGTCCCCGACAACCTCTCAGAACAGCGGTCCGGCCAGCAGTGCCGCCACAGTGGTGGTTTCCGGCGTAAGATGAAAAGAAACAAAACGATAACATCACATAAAATAATGAGTTCCACACAACAACCACCGCCACTGTTTTTCTTGCTCCAGGGATCGGGAGGCACCCACATAGTCATGGAAGGGTCCCCGACATTTCCCCACGTCACGGCAGCCAATGGCGGTGGCTCCGCCCAATCAAGAGGTGCGGCAGTCGCGGGGAAACCCTTAAAACAGGGTCTACATGAAGAAAAATTATGTAAACAGACACCACATACAACCAACGCTGCGATGGGTGCTCTAGGGCCGTCGGGGACTCCGGTGAGTCGCCGTGAAGTCGTCCCCAACCAGTCCTTGGTCATGGCAATGCCCATCTAGTCGGCTAGACACAAACATTAAGAGGGTCGTTTACCTGGCTCTTACCACTGTACCACGCTGTGAACTGGGCTCTAGAGGTGTGGCAACTCTGGTGAACCACCAGGGATTGTTCCCAACGACCTCCATGGTCATCGCAATTATCACCGCGTGGATAAACGAGACGAAGAGGATGGACTGTGCGTTCACAGTGTGATGCACAGCACTCCGAGATCTCCATGTCTGCCGCGTTTGGGAAGCGTTCAGAGGTGGGCGAGTATCCGGGGACACTGCTGGGTCATCTTCGGTCACGCCCCGAACGTGGCAACTCTCCACAACGACGAGAGTGGCGGTGCACAGTTCCGAATCCGAGAAGAGAATGAGAGAGAGAGAAACTCCGGAAAAGGTTCCAGTCACCAAGGGAGAGGGGAGGAGTTGACCGAGAGGGGGTGGGAGAGGAGAGTGGGCGGCGATCCTATGAGGGAGATGATGAATAGTGTAGGTAGGGTTGTTTTCTCACGTTTATATATAATATGTTATTTAGTCAAAATGACCATTTTACCCTTCAACTCACTTTTACACATTATAAAACAGCTACCCTTATGGGTCTTTTACCAATTTATCATATCTCATCATACACACAAATCTTGATGCAAATCTCATGGCTCTCCTCATTTAAGTTGTGTTACTTTAACAATTTCTATTCCATAGCCCGTGAAATGTATAAGTAACCAACTCCCGCGTTCAAACAACATTCCTCGGTCCGTTTTTACCTTGCCCCGACTCCCGTAGCGCGCGTAGTCTCGCCTTGACTCGCCAACTAATTAACTTAATTATTAGAAAATTCATTTATTTGTATTTTAACAATGTTTTAAATCCCCCGTGTACCCATAACTCAATTTTCCTACTCGTTCACCGACTTTATTGTTCGGTCACTCAAATACGAGTATAAATATATAATACACATCATCATTCACAAATAGCCAAATTTTCGGGTCGTTACAGTCTCTCCCAACTAGCAAGAATTTCGTCCTCGAAATTAGCTCTAACTTGAGCGAATAAAGGGAATCAACACCCGTTCGCACCTCGTCCAAACTGCGGCTTAGAGCCGTTTCGAAAAGTTTGGATCATTTATTTCGAACTACGGACTACCTCAGAGTCACTTCAGACAACTCGTTCCTCATTGTTGAACTGCGGACCGATGCAAAGTCACTTCAAACAGCTCAATAAGCTATGACCAACTGTGGACTCTCGCGAGAGTCACTTCCAACAGCTCGACATCAGGTATTGAACTGCGGACTTGTACAAAGTCTCTTCGAACAGCACAACATCTTAAATACACTCCCTTTGCTCCACATCTACCAAACTGTGGACCTTTGACACTTCGAACAGCTTGATTTTATCTCAGTCTTCAGACTGTGGGTATCAACCACTTCAAACAACCTAATTCAACTACGGTCTCTCTAGACCGCTTCCATTTTCCAAAATGGCAGGAATGCCACGACCTCGTCGCAAACATCGCCCACTACCACGACTCAAGCTTGGTGATCACGACATAAGACGCTACGATCGCGACTCGCACGCCATACTCGTGAAAACCTCCCGACCCACTCACGTCTCGACGCAAGTTTATCTATACCCAGGCAGTAAAATAGATTCGACAAAGTTGTAACCGTGGCCACCATGTACACTACGTGTCCATGCATCGTAAGATGAATCACAACCAGTCTGGTCCTGCCTCTCTTTAAGTGTACTCATGGCTAGTTTTGGCAACCCATTGTGCCCAAACTTACCATCTCTTTTGGACTCTAATCTAAGTTAGGTCTATCTCATCCTAGACAACACTGCTAAGGTTAAACGGTACCACTCTAGCCAGTATCAACCCTAACTCTGTCACATGACGTCCGACATCGCATTTTAAACACCTAAAGCTTCAATTAATCGGTTCCATGCATGATGTATGATATCCAGGAAAATTCTTTACCTTCGGTAGGATTATGAACCATCGTCAGTTGTGGCTCAATCGCCATGTGCACATCCTCAATGGCCTGATGCCGATCGTCATCCTGTTGGTCCTCATACAAATCTAGACATCGATTCTAGAAATGTCTGGGCTATCCGCACTGGAAACACACCTTTCGCCTCCAAGAATCACTATCGTCGTTCAAATCCCTTGTCCACTTCCTTTCATGTCCTTCCGATCGATGCTCTGAAATGCAGCTCTTTGCGCCAACGCACGAAGGTCCTCTATGCAACGTGTTAATGACTTATCATTGTCGTTACTAGATCCCGCCTGATCCGCCTTCGCTATCTAACAAAGAAAGCGAGTTCCCGGATCGACGAATAACTATCGATACCATATAATACATCACATAAAACATACTTATGCCAATAAGTTTTTAGTTTCCATTACCCAACTCATCCTCACTCCCCAACTAGAATTCTAAGTCAGGATCATAGGGTTTCCACTCTAAGTTCAACCGTTCCTAACTTCCGCTGGTTTAATGCATTGTGTTTTATGAATTTAAATCAAGAGTCAGGTCTATACAACCATGCGCTCTGATACCAACTGTAACGGCCCTAATTTCTCCGTGCAATTGGGTACGCCCGACCTAAACCCGTACAATCTCCGAGTTATCACTCGGCAACTTGACGAGCCTAGTCAGCCTCCTATTTACTCAATTTAGCAATTTATGAAAGAGTTATTGCAATAATACACAGCGCAAGACTAAACAATTATAACAAAGGGGAAAATAACTCAATCAAAGGGAAATTATGAATTCTATAATCGTGGAAAACCCGGGTATTCATGTACAATTCGAAATGCAAAGGTACATGATACCAATCTCATCAAAATGTGTCAAGTTCAATAATCCCAAAGCATATATATATAAAACGATATACATAAAAGCAAAACATAAGGAAACCTACAAAATAGTCTCCAAATCCAGCCGCTAATCCTCACAAAAGTCGCCTAAGCAGGGCTCCTTGCCTCTACTGCACTCTGTTCTATCTGCACCCACCGTCACAAACTAGACGGTGAGCAACTAGAGAAAATTGAATGTAATGCCAGAAGAAGATAACAGTAATTCATGAAAAAAAAAGTAAGATAGTCTAAATATCATGCGGTAATAAAAAGACAGGAATTTAAATAAAAAAGGTGCATGATAAACAAACTAATAGATATCAATCGAAAGTCAAGTGTGTTCCAAGGAATCAAAAGAAGCTCATAAGTGGTTTAAATCATAGCATAACGGCGAAGACCTCGCGAGGTCTTCCCGCGCATGGACACAAGCGAAGGCACAGCTATGACGGGAGGGACTCAAACCCACCCCACCCAGTACTCGGTGTCACACGGTCACTAAGGGTGGTCACACACTCGTGCGCACGAATGCCCGCGTTTTATCCCTCTAGTGCAGGTTCTAGTACTTTCGAGACGAAACACTTACGCCGGGAAACACACAACAAGAAATGGAACGGAATACCAATAATAGAGCATAACAAGACTGAATAAATGATAATGAATCACATGGCATTTTCTTACTGGCTTACAAACGTACAAATGCTTTTTAAGGCAAGTGTACTTACCTGATCTATCACAACCCGTAAACACTCTCGCGTTCCTAACGCGTATCCCCGAGTTTTCCGCTACCTGACAAGGTCTGAAACTCTAATTAATGGTTTGAGTCATTACTAATCCTAGGTTGATAACCTAGTGTTTTCCCAACGTTTTAATGACTTGAACAACTTGATATTTCAATCGGTAAATCAAACCAAAAAACACAACAAAATACAATGATTCTCTTGGGTGTTATACCCACACCTATGTAAGCCTAATTACAAGTCTTATGCTCGACTCAGTCGTATGTAGGTCACGCTATAGTCTCGAGGACCGGCGACGTGACCACGACGTCATAACCGTTCAACCAACGTGAGACACAACTTCGATGTCACCCAACAATTTCGACTCAATGCGAAACTTGACATGACCATACGCCGGCGAGTAGGGAACTTCACAGGTGTGGTCCAACATCCGTCGAGTGCCAACACGGCATAGAAAGGTCGTGTGCACGCCCTACGTCGCGTTGACAACTACTCGACGCGATAGAGAACCAACACATAAGTTTATCAATACCACAACTTGCCACCATCAATATGGATGCTCCGGGGGTTATGGGATGCATACAAGGGTTTGGTGTGATCTTCGACACTCCCCTAATCATGACGTCGATGGCAACGCCTCCAAGTATAGCGATTTCCAACAATGAGGGATCAACACATGAAATCATGTCAATGTATTCGTCATTACCGGCTCGGACCCATTGGAGAGTTGCGAGACACCATTAGTGGTTTAGCATGGTCCCCGACAACCTCTCAGAACAGCGGTCCAGCCAGCAGCGCCGCCACAGTGGTGGTTTCCGGCGTGAGATGAAAAGAAATAAAACGGTAACATCACATAAAATAATGAGTTCCACACAACAACCGTCGCGACTGTTTTGCTTGCTCCGAGGATCGAGAGGCACCCACATAGTCATGGAAGGGTCCCCGACATTTCCCCACGTCATGGTAGCCAATGGCGGTGGCTCCGCCCAGTCAAGAGGTGCGGCAATCGCGGGGAAACCCTTAAAACATGGTCTACATGAAGAAAAATTATGTAAACAGACACCACATACAACCAACGCTGCGATGGGTGCTCTAGGGCCGTCGGCGACTCCGGTGAGTCACCGTGAAGTCGTCCCCAACCAGTCCTTGGTCATGGCAATGCCCATCTAGCCGGCTAGACACAAACATTAAGAGGGTCGTTTACCCGGCTCTTACCACTATACCACGCTGTGAACTGGGCTCTAGAGGTGTGGCAACTCTGGTGAACCACCAGGGATTGTTCCCAACGACCTCCATGGTCATCGCCGTTATCACCGCGTGGACAAATGAGACGAAGAGGATGGACTGTGCGTTCACAGTGTGATGCACAGCAGTCCGAGATCTCCATGTCTGCCGCGTGGGGGAGGCGTTCGGAGGTGGGCGAGTATCCGGGGACACTGCTGGGTCATCTCCGGTCACGCCCCGAACGTGGCAGCTCTCCACAACGACGAGAGTGGCGGTGCACAGTACCGAATCCAAGAAGAGAATGGGAGAGAGAGAGAGAGAGAAACTCCGGTGAAGGTTCCGGTCACCAAGGGAGAGGGAGGAGTTGACCGAGAGGGGGTAGGAGATGAGAGTGGGCGGCGGTCCTATGAGGGAGATGATGAATAGTGTAGGTAGGGTTTTTTTCTCACGTTTATATATAATATGTTATTTAGTCAAAATGACCATTTTACCCTTCAACTCACTTTTACACATTATAAAACAGCTACCCTTATGGGTCTTTTACCACTTTATCATATCTCATCATACACACAAATCTTGATGGAAATCTCATGGCTCTCCTCATTTAAGTTGTGTTACTTTAACAATTTTTATTCCATAGCCCGTGAAATGTATAAGTAACCAACTCCCGCGTTCAAACAACATTCCTCGGTCCGTTTTTACCTTGCCCCGACTCCCGTAGCGCGCGTAGTCTCGCCTTGACTCGCCAACTAATTAACTTAATTATTAGAAAATTCATTTATTTGTATTTTAACAATGTTTTAAATCCCCCGTGTACCCATAACTCAATTTTCCTACTCGTTCACCGACTTTATTGTTCGGTCACTGAAATACGAGTATAAATATATAATACACATCATCATTCACAAATAGCCAAATTTTCGGATCGTTATAGGGTCGGTCCAGTACTTTGTTCCCTAACAAGTACTCATGATCTTGAATCGTATTCATATATGTATGATCATTGTATGATCATCAATCAAGACTCACACTAGTCTTAATTCATTATAGTTCCCAGTATAATAATCGACTAGGGACATTTAGGATATTTCTGTAAATACCCATGGATCTTATTATAATGTAAACATGCAAATCAATTATAATAAACAGCTAATGAAATCCTCTATTTTATTAACTAAAATGTATTCATAAAGACTGTTAATGGATTGACCTAGGGCACATTTCCCAACATCTCCCACTTGCTCTAGGGCCAATCATTCATGCATCTAATGCCTAATGATCTAACATGACCATCATGTTTCGCTTATGGAAGAGCCTTTGTCAATGGATCCGCAACGTTGTCTTCAGTAGGTACTCTGCAAATCTTTACGTCTCCCCTCTCAATAATTTCTCTGATGAGATGAAAACGCCTGAGTATATGTTTGGATCTATGGTGTGATCTAGGTTCCTTGGCTTGTGCTATTGCCCCGTTATTGTCACAATACAAACAAACAGGGTTAGCGATACTTGGAATTACACCTAGTTCAGAAATAAACTTTTTGATCCAAACTGCCTCCTTTGCTGCATCGGACGCTGCAATATACTCAGCCTCTGTTGTAAAATCTGTCACAGTCTCTTGCTTCGAACTTTTCCAGCTTACTGCACCCCCACTCAAAGTAAACACATATCTAGACTGCGATCTAAAATCATCTATATCAGTTTGAAAACTTGCATCTGTGTAACCATTTATAACTAGATCATTTTCAAAACCTCCATAGACCAAGAACACTTCCTTAGTCCTTCTTAAGTACTTAAAGATGTTCTTTACTGCTATCCAGTGACTCTCACCTGGATCTGACTGATATTTGCTTGTAGTGCTCAAAGCATATGATACATCAGGCCGAGTGCATAGCATGGCATACATGATAGATCCAATAGCAGATGCATATGGAATCTTATTCATACGGTCTCGCTCATCATTTGTCTTAGGACATTGAGTCTTGCTGAGACTTATGCCATAAGACATTGGCAACAATCCTCTTTCAGAATCTTGCAAACTGAACCTATTCAGCACCTTGTCTATGTAAGAACTCTGACTTAGACCAATTTGCCTCTTAGATCTATCTCTATAGATCCTTATCCCTAGGATATAGGCTGCATCTCCTAATTCTTTCATTGAGAAACACTTCCCTAACCAAGACTTGACACTCTGCAATGTTGGGATGTCATTTCCAATGAGTAATATATCATCAACATACAGTACTAGAAAAACAACTATACTCCCACTGACCTTCTTGTATACACAAGGCTCATCTTCGTTCTTAATAAAACCAAAATCCTTGATTGCTTCATCAAAACGAAGATTCCAACTCCGAGAAGCTTGCTTTAATCCATAAATGGATCTTTGAAGCTTGCATACCTTCCTAGAATTCTCAGGATGTACAAAACCTTCAGGTTGTGTCATATACACGTCCACAAGCAACTTTCCATTAAGAAATGTTGTTTTTACATCCATTTGCCATATCTCATAGTCATAATATGTAACAATGGCAATTAAAATTCTTATGGATTTAAGCATGGCTACTGGCAAAAAAGTTTCATCATAATCAATACCTTGAGTCTGCCTGAAACCTTTTGCTACAAGTCTTGCTTTGAAAGTATGTACTTTGCCATCCATGTCAGTTTTCTTCTTGAAAACCCATTTACATCCAATGGTCTTACCACCTTCAGGTAAATCAACCAAGTTCCAAACTTGGTTATCATACATGTATTGCATCTCAGAGTTCATGGCACTTAACCATTTATCTGAGTCTGGTCCAGACACAGCCTCCTGATAAGTGGTGGGCTCATTTTGATCCATAAGTAACACATCACGACTATCAGTAATGAGAAATTCGAATCTCTCTGGCTCATGTCTTACCCTACCAGATTTACGTGGACTTTGTGTCACTTGCGGAGGTTCAACAGGTTCAGAACTTTGTTGAACTTCCAGTAGCGGTTCAGTGTTTATTTGTGATTCTTGAACTTCTTCAAGATTTATTTCTCTCCCACTAGTGTCTTTTGAAATAAACTATTTTTCCATAAAGGAACCATACCGAGCAACAAACACTTTGTTCTCAGCGGGATTATAAAAGTAATATCCTTTTGTTTCTTTAGGATACCCCACAAATAAACACTTATCAAATTTAGGTGCTAGTTTTTCTGAGACTTGTCGTTTTACGTAAGCCTCACAACCCCAAATCTTAAGAAAAGACAAACTAGGTCTCTTCCCATATCATATCTCATATGGTGTTTTATCAACCGCTTTAGAAGGAACTCGATTTAAAGTGAAAGCTGCAGTTTGTAATGCATAACCCCAAAAGGATAATGGAAGATCCGCATGACTCATCATAGATCGAACCATATCTAATAAGGTTCGATTTCTCCTTTCGAAACTCCATTCCATTGTGGAGTTGCTGGTGGAGTCAATTGGGAGACAATCCCATAATTTCTAAGATGATCATCAAATTCTTGGCTTAAATACTCACTACCTCGATCTGATCGAAGTGTTTTGATAGTTTTACCAAGCTGATTCTGCACTTCATTTTGAAACGTTCGAAACATCTCAAATGATTCAAACTTTATGTTTCATAAGATATACATAACCATATCTGCTGAAATCATCAGTAAATGTAATGAAGTACTAATAACCTCCTTTAGCCATTGTGTTTATAGGACCGCATACATCTGTATTAGACCCAATAAATCACTTGCCCTTTCACTATGTCCAATAAAAGGACTTTTAGTCATCTTGCCTCGTAAACAAGATACGCACGTTTCATATGTTTCTAAATCAAATGAATCTAGAAGTTCATCTTTATGGAGCTTCTTTATGCGTTTCTCATTTGTGTGCCCGAGATGACAATGCCAAAGATAGGTTTAATTCAAATCATTTGACTTAAATCTATTTGTATTTATGTTAAAGACTGGAGTATCAGTGGACCTTTTCATGTTTAGAATATAAAGACCATCACACAAATCAGCATTTGCATAAAATATTCCTTTACGAGAAATGGAACATCTATTATTCGCAATAATAAAATCAAAACCATCCATATCTAAGCATAAAACAAAAATGATGTTTCTACTCAAGGCAGGCACATAATAACAATTATTTTTTAAAGTTAAAATAAGTCTACTAGATAAAACTAAGTCATATAATCCAACAGCCAGGACAGCAACTCTTGCTCCATTCCCTTCGCGGAGGATGACTTCTCCTTTTTTCAACTTTCTACTTCTAGTGAGTCCCTGCACATTTATACAAATGTGAGATCCACATCTGGTATCCAATACCCAGGAATCACTAGTAGATAAATTAATTTCAATAACATAAATACCTAAGGTGGTAGTCGCACTACCCTTTTTCTTCTTTAGATCTTCCAGATAGAGTTTGCAATTTCTGAACTAATGTCCAGGTGCATGGCAGAAATGACAATTTCCTTCCTTTTCCTTTTGGTGCTTTGAAGTAGGGACAGGCTGGGGCTTGACTTGTTCCACAGGCTTTGCGACAGGTGCAGCAGCAGCCTTGGCAACTTTAGCCTTGCCTTTGTCTTTGCCTTTCTTCTTCATTCCCTTTCCCTTTTGGACCATCAACACATTACTAGAGGGTTTCTTGATATTTTGTTCAGCAGTTTTGAGCATCAAATGCAACTCTGAAATTGATTTCTCCATATTATTTATATTGTAGTTCATCACAAATTGTGAGTAACTCTCCGGTAATGAATTTAGGATCAAATCCGCAGCCAACTCTTGGCTTATGGGAAATTCAAGTCTATCAAGTTGGTCAACATAGCCCTTCATCTTCAGAACATGAGGACTAAGTGACGCACCCTCAGTCATCTTACAAGAATGCAGGTTCTTGACTGTCTCGAACCTTTCTTTCCTAGCTTGCTGTTGGAACATTTCCTTCGGCGTTACAGCCATGTCGTAGGCTTCCATTAGTTCCATGTCCTTCGAAAGTTTAGGAACTATAGTTGCCAACATAATGAATGCAACATCAGTAGAATCGTTGACATGCTTATTATGCGCATCCTTCACAGCTTTCGTAGCATTGGCTAGTGGGTCCTCAGGGATCGGAGCATCCAGGACATACAACTTGCGTTCATGCTTGAGAACGATTCTCGAGTTTCTGAACCAATCAAGAAAGTTAGTCCCAGATAGCTTATCCTTCTCAAGGATAGATCGCGATGATGAGGGGATTATTGTTACTTGAAGAGGCCATTGATCTACAATAAATATTATGCAGAGTTTATTTTAGTATAGAGGAATAGACTCCCACTAAATTAACAACCCTCCTAAAATATACTGTTTATTTAGGGGACTAAATCCATATTTCACCTAATTCTATGACAGCTATGGCATGAAACACAAGAACTAGATTATTTAGGTAGGTAAAGTTACCAATTACATCTTATGTAATTTTAGATACTTTTATGAGATACAAGACATCTTATGTCTTAGCATGTTTTTATCTCATCATATGCCTAAAGTTTAAAACTATTTTGATAGCTTTATTAAGTCGAACCAATTTAAACATTTAGGTAACTCTTACCCAACTTATCTCACCAAGATAACACAATACACCCAACTTAGGCTGAAACTATATTAGTGCGATCGAGGCCTTGATAAGTGTTTAAAATTGGATGGCATAAGACTTAAGATTTAATAGAGGGATTTTATTCAGTTTTAGTGATTTTTAAGTAAGCAATGAAATATCATATATTTTATTGATTTGTAGAACCACTAAACAATTTAGGAAATTTTATGCTATTCACTAATAGAAGAATTTTCGTGCGCTAGGATTAGTTAGACATGTCCCATTGGCCGGTCAATGGATTTGGGAAACGGGGGCGCGCCTTTTTTTTTTTTTTTTTTTAGAAGACGAATCTGAATTCTAAAAATTGAAATTCGCTATAGAAAATTATAATTTTTGCTGATTTTACTATACTAAATTTACCCCTTAATTTATCCAAAATTAAGTCAATTAAAACATTTTTAATTAACTCGGGCCCACATCTAACTAATTATCTTATCCTAATCCAATTAGGATTTTAGATATTTGAATCCTAACATATCACCAATAACAAACTTCTCCATATTTATCTCCTATCCAATAGGGATAATGAAACCGATTTTGCATATATCTCGTAATCTAATTGTTATCTATTTTTATCAAATAGAAACTTCATAACAAAATAGATATAACAAGATAAATAAATAATTTCAAAAATTAGTTATTTATTTTGGATTTAAGATATTTGAATCCTAGTATATCACCAATAACAAGATTCTTGATATTTATCTCTTATTCTAATTTGTTATCTATCTTTATCAAATATAAACTTCATAACAAAATAGATATAACAAGATAAATAAATAATTTCGAAAATTAATTATTTGCAATTTCGATCTTCATCCAAATAATCACAAACATGTAATTGAATCATGAACTGCTATCCCAATCGAATTTACTGGTGTCATGGATCATAAAACACGAAACTCAATTCATGAAAATTATTCAAATTAACCTAACATGGTTACTAGCATATACGAAACTAATTTCAATTAAATCACGAATATATGTATCATATACACAAAACATGATAATAAATCTCATAAAAAACTTATGTATATCACATATACATCAACTATTAATATGCTTTCAATCATATATCATAGGAAAACATGCAATGAGTTCAATGGAATCAAACTCGAAGGCTTTGATACCACTGTTGGGTTTTGGGGTTCATGCGCAGCAGAGATTTCAAAACTATTTTGAGAAAAACCCCAACAGGATCCGAATCTGATTCCATTAAAACACGTTTAAACTATAAAAACTTAATCATACCTCAGTCGCAATGTACCTTTCTGATGATTAATCGATCTCTAAGGCGCTGCCAACGACGAACGCCCTCTATCAGCAGTCCACACACGAACGACGGCCAAGATTTGAAGTGCTAGCTTCGAGAGAATACCAAACCTTTTTGTTTCTCTCCAAAACGATCCAGAGCATACCAAAAACCCTAATTCGTTTTTTCTAAACGAAAATAGAGTTTCGGCCCCTTTTAAAACTTTCGTACTTGTATTCTAACTCAAAGCGTTTATTTATACAACCCCTGTATATAGACAGTTAAGTAAATTACACATATACCCCTACTTAAAGAAGTATAAGTGTAATACACTACAAGGACGTTTCTGTCATGAATTTTATCATATAAAATTCATTTTTTCAACCATCTTAAAATCTCGCAAAACCATTCTCGACAGTGTGCGACCCAATAGGCTCATACAAAGTTGGCAGTGTACCAAAACACATTTTGGTATACAAGTCATAAGCGGCCTCTAGCAAGACATTATGACTACGCAAGTTGTACGAATATCAAATCGATACAACCTAATCAATAGTGTATATAACATTCTTTTGTCACACGATATCCTTTTTATTAAACATAAGGCATGGAATTGTCATTCAACATGTTCAATCGTACTAGTCTCGATCTTTAGGTAGACTGAAAACATCCAAGTGACATTGATCAATATCAATTCACTTAGACTAGGCCTTTTAACAGTCTAACACATCGAGGGATCCACTGGATCTCTCTCTATATGAGAGGGACAAATTCTATCTCGATTACACAACTTCACTACATTATTCACACAGTAACCAATCACAACCTTTATAATCGTCCGGTTAAAGACAACGTTTGATTGCGTCAAATCATTGTATTCCTAATGTTGAAGGCTCTGGTAATCTCAAGTCAGAGGACTGAATAATATACATATCATAAGAAACAACTATGACTTAATCCATGTGATGTTTTCATAGCGGGTCGGTCCAGTACTTTGTTCTCTAACAAGTACTCATGATCTTGATTCGTATTCCTATACGTATGATCATTGTATGATCATCAATCAAGACTCACACTAGTCTTAATTCATTATAGTTCCCAGTATAATAATCGACTAGGGACATTTAGGATATTTCTGTAAATACCCATGAATCTTATTATAATGTAAACATGCAAATCAATTATAATAAACAGCTAATGAAATCCTCTATTTTATTAACTAAAATGTATTCATAAAGACTGTTAATGGATTGACCTAGGGCACATTTCCCAACAATAATCTCGTTCAAATTTAAAAAATTAGTAGTTTATAATTTAGAAATTGAATATGTTATAAGAAAATCTTGAAATTGAATAATAACTCATGTGCATCCATAAATTTTTTTTTTTTAAGTATTTGATCATCTAACTTCATAGTGCCTTTTTTAATTGTGCTACAGTCGTGATTTGATCATAATTCAAAATTAATGTATATTACCTTTAAATATTTGATCAAAGTTAGCTCATAATTTAAATTATAAGCTATTTTTATACTCAACAAACACAACTTTAAACCCTAAGATTCAGCTTGATTGGACAGAAAAAGAAAATGTTTCAAGGAATTGACAAATTCTGTGGAAAAATGACATTTTTTTGCGTTTGCATTTGATAACCAAGATTTTTTCGCAAAACATTTTCTTACAATTGTCATTTTCCATATTAATACCCATATATTTTCTCTCCTTTTATGGTAGGCAAATTGATTTTTCTATTGAGAAAATGTGAGTTTCCATATTAAGACACATTAAATTTACATTTAAGTATAAAACAAATATACTTAATATATATGGTAAGTTTTCATATTTATTTCAAAACTTGTTGTTGGTGAGCTTTGAGGGAAAAAAATTCTTATATGTGCAATAAAAAATATGTAAAAAAAATTTTTTAAACATTTATCGTGGAAAAATATCCTTAAAAAATGTTATTTTTCTATCAAACATTTTCTTGTAATCAGACACAGGGACTAAAGGTGTTTTGGTTCCTTTTCAGGATTAATTCCTTAAAAAAATAAAGAAAAACAAACACATGAAGATTTTGTTTGGCTCACAAATGTTTCTAGAAATGGTGAAAGTCATAGTTGGAGAAGGGGATATGGTCACAAGCGTTACAAGTGTAAAGATTGGGAATTAAATGATGAACCCATCAAACGGTTGAAGATTTCTTTTTGAAAAGAAAAAAATGACATTCCTAAATCACAATAAAATACACGACGAGTGTTTTGTATTAAGAGATGCGTATCTCGATATGCGCACAACTAATAATGAGCCGTTGTGCATTCTGTTGTAGAAAAATATTTGGATGCAACTCTTTTTACTAATTCATTGGTGTCCTTCAATTTGTGCATCAATGTGTAAACACCAAAATCAGCGCAAATCGAAAGGACACCAACAAGTGAGTCTCTAATGTAAGTGTAACAAGCAAGTCATCACAACATCTTGCTTTGTAACGTGTTGTGTGGATATAGAAGTGGTGATGTGGGTGCACTGGGAACCTATAAGCTCCTCTAATTTGACTTGGAAAACTAGTTTTTGGTGTTCCACTTTTTAAGAAGTCCTGCCAATCTAACGCTCGCTATACACTTCGTTCTCACACGCACTAATTAGAAGTCCCTTCGATGTACATCGAATCTCGTGTTGCAACCAACAATCAAAAGTCAAATCAAGTGCGTGTAAAGACGGCGTGAGCAAATTAGTCACTAATAAATCATTTTACACAGTTTCTCTCTCTAACTTTCCTTCTCTCTACGCTTTGTCTTTTGTAGAGTGAGAACACGCATAGAGAGTTAGAGAGAGAAACAAAGCCATTGGAGAGAAGAAGAAACAAAGAAAGAGAGAAAGAAAGGGAGAGTATGAACCTTTGACTCTCTCTCTCTCTCTCTTCTCTCTCTCTCTAACTCTGCCACCAAAATCCCCCTTTTCACCAGTTTCTCCATCGACGAACCAATCACCAAAGCCCAACAAAAATCACGCCCTCTTCGCCAAATCTTGAAACCCCATCTGGGCACCCTTCAAAATCCCATCTTTCCTCTCCAATCTCACCAATTTCCCAATCGATCCCACTCCAAAACCCTAGAATTCCCCGCAAAATCCCACCTTTTTGATGGGTAATTGCTGCGCAACGCCGTCCACCGCCGACGACCCCTCCGAGATCGTCAAGAAAGGCAAGAAGGGCAAGAAGCCGAACCCCTTCTCGATCGACTACCCTGGAAACCACGGCGGAGGCGGATCCGGTGGCGGCGCCCCCGGAAAGCTGTGGGTTCTGAAGGATCCGAGCACGGGGCGCGACATCGAGGGGACGTACGAGCTGGGGCGGGAGCTGGGGAGGGGGGAATTCGGAGTGACATACTTGTGCACTGACAGAGGGAGTGGCGAGGTTTTCGCGTGCAAGTCGATTTCGAAGAAGAAGCTGAGGACGGCAATTGATATAGAGGATGTGAGGAGGGAGGTGCAGATCATGAAGCATTTGCCCAAGCATCCTAACATAGTGACCTTGAAGGGGACTTATGAGGACGACATTGCGGTGCATCTCGTCATGGAGCTTTGCGAGGGCGGGGAGCTATTCGATCGGATCGTCGCTCGTGGGCATTACACCGAGAGGGCTGCCGCCGTCGTCACTCGCACCATTGTTGAAGTTGTTCAGGTTTTGATCTGCCTCAATCTTGCGTTCTTGATCTTGTTTGTGGTTCAATTATTTTGGTTTCTGTGATTTGTGCTATTGTTCTCATGTTTACCACATAAAGAAAAGATGGGTGGGAATTTGTGGATGTGCAATTGTTAGATTTGGTGAGAAGAACCCTCTTTAGGTTTTTTGATCTTTTGGAGGGTCTCCAGTTCAATTCCCATGACAGCCAAACGTCGGGCCGCTGATTGTCTCTTTCCGCAATCCCATGGCCCATGAGACTAGTCGAAAAAGTGTTTGGATAACCATGATTAATCAAAATAAAATTAAAATAAATAAATCTTTAGGGGGAATTGGGTTTTGTGGGTTTATTGTGAATTGGTTGTGATTGTGTGGCTATATTATAGGCTTCCAATTGGTGCACTCTATGTGTCAGCAACTTTAGGACGATTTTAATTAGCGATTTGAATGTGTTAGTTGGGGATTAATTCGTTTTCATGGTTTGGATTTCCTGCCCTTTTGGGAAGGTCTTTATTTCTGATTCTCAATTGTCAACTGTCAACATTGTCATGTAGTGGTGATGGGCATTGTTTATTTAGTGTTTTTGAAGTATCATGATTGGATTATAGTGGAATTTGTAGAGTGGTTTGGATTCTATGATTTTCATTTTTTACCAACTTTTCGCTTCACTTGAAGCTTGATATCTCATTCTTTTCCATGTTCTTGGGATGATTTTGGGTTTGAGTGCTTTTGTTCATTGCATTTCCTGCAGATGTGTCACAGGCAAGGGGTGATGCATCGGGACCTAAAACCTGAAAATTTCTTGTTTGCTAATAAGAAGGAAACGTCACCACTTAAAGCTATTGATTTTGGGTTGTCAGTCATCTTTAAACCTGGTAAGTGTTGCATTATTCTATTTTTTAAGTGGTGTTCTGCTATTTGCTCGACTTGCTACCTCTACTTTCAAGTTTCAATACGAAACCTTCTCATAATTAATTTCTATTTGGGTTCTCTATAGGTGAGCGCTTTACAGAGATAGTTGGAAGTCCCTATTACATGGCACCGGAGGTATTGAAACGAAATTATGGCCCTGAAATTGATGTATGGAGTGCTGGAGTAATCTTGTATATCTTACTTTGTGGTGTACCACCATTTTGGGCAGGTTAGTTATTCTGTTTAATTGTGCTATTGTTCTTTCTATGCCATCTTAGAGTGCTTTATCATATTTTGGTTACATTTGGAGTTCATACTTCCTAGGCTTGGCAAGAGACGTAGGCTGCTTTTACTGAGAATCCAAAAACTACTTTCAGGTTTCCTTGTTTTCCTGAAAAATTTTCTAGATGTTTTTTAAATGAGCATTTTTTTTCCAAGTTGTCTAATTTCAACCTTGTAGTTGTCTACGGAATCCTAACATAGTTTTCTGAATTTCACATATGCAAAAGTACTAGTACCTTTTTTTTTTTTTGTATTTTTTGTATTTTTTTTAATTTGGCTTTTTTTTTCGAAGTGAGGATTTGAAAACAAAATGCTTTTACAATTATGACTTAAATGCAGATTTGTTTTCAAGTTCTAGTCGGCATTAGTGGGTAGACTATTATTGCATACACGATATGAAGGAGCAATGTCATAATCATGTTCCTCCAGTTTAGCTACCTTTCATGTTGTTCCCGATATTTTTTCAATTGGAGCTATCCTTGTATCTGATTTGCAAGTTTTGTTGCCCTTGCAGAGACCGAACAAGGAGTAGCACAGGCGATTATTCGATCAGTTATAGATTTTAAGAGAGAGCCTTGGCCTAAAGTTTCTGAAAATGCCAAAGATCTTGTGAAAAAGATGCTTGATTCAGACCCCAAAAGGCGCCTAACTGCTGAACAAGTGCTTGGTAATGTTCAATTATTCATATATCCTTTTGATTCAGTTCAATTAAAGCTGAGCCTAGAGCCTGCGTTCTATTAGCATTTGTTCCATACTGAGATTTACAGTGGTCATAAAGTTAATGCGTGTACGAATTCTAAGGTCGTGAGTTCCATGTATGCTAGCCATTTGGAAGAAGGAAAATGAATACTATGAAGTGTTAACTTAATAAATATTTCAAGAATGTATTTTGTCTTAAATCTCAGAGTGTATGTTCTTCCATTCTACAAGTAGTAACCAATAGAATGGAAAACAAAAGGGGGAAAGTTCAGAACTCGATAAAACTAACAAGAACTAAGAAGCTGAGATCCTTCCTTTTATTGTATGCAGAACATCCATGGTTACAAAATGCAAAGAAGGCTCCAAATGTCTCACTTGGTGAAACGGTGAAAGCTAGGCTCAGACAATTCTCTGTGATGAACAAGTTCAAAAAGAGAGCTCTAAGGGTGAGGGTTTTGATTATTCTAGCTTGTTAAATGTTTTGTTGAGTGATTAGTTTTTTCAACCATTTCAACTTAACGAATATAAATTACTTCTTGCATGAGGCGCCACAGCAATTTCTTATGGGATTATACTTTTGTAGGTGATGGCTGAGCACTTGTCAGTGGAGGAGGCCGCCGGCATAAAAGATATGTTCGACACTATGGACGTTCAGAAAAAAGGAAGACTCACTCACGAGGAGCTTAAAGTAGGTCTATTGAAGTTTGGTCATCAGGTTGCTGACACGGATCTTCAGATGGTCATTGAAGCTGTAAGTAACATCCAACACTAACATTTGAGGAATCAATCAGTTATTTTTTATCTACTAAGTATAGGATGCTGAATTTCCTATAAAAGTTATTTTTTCAAAAATATTTTGATGCTGAATCATACTGCAACCACCAAGCTAAATCTGATTTTTTTTTCTTGTTCGTTTATACCATTATAAATTTATGAAACAAATGAATGATGATTTACAGGCCGATGCTGATGGTGATGGAACTTTAGACTATGGAGAGTTTGTTGCAGTTTCGATTCATCTTAAAAAGCTTGGAGACGATGACGAACATCTGCGGAAGGCCTTTTCATTTTTTGATCTAGACCAGAGTGGATACATAGAGATTGAAGAATTACGTAGTGCCTTAGCTGGTGAAGTTGACCCTGACAATGATGAAGTTGTTGATGCCATAATGCGCGATGTGGACACAGACAAGGTTAGTCTTTCATATGCATCAATTACTGTAGGCATTCGTGCTATTATGTGTGATAAACATGACGGACGATTATTTCATTAACACGCAGGATGGCCGAATAAGTTACGAAGAATTCGCAACAATGATGAAAGCTGGCACAGATTGGAGAAAAGCGTCCAGACAATATTCGCGAGAACGGTTCAATAGCCTTAGTTTGAAGTTGATGAAGGACGGGTCGTTGCAATTGGGCAATGAGGTTAGATAGAACTCTGACAAGTGGGGGAAGAAAATTGAAGAATTTATTTATTTTTGTCTAATCCGGTAAAGAATTCTTTCTGTTATTGTTCTAAATTCCTTTCCATTTGTCTTGTATTTCTCACTTGGGTGTTGGGATAAGACCTTTGTTGTTCCTTTTGTTTTCTATTGTGAGAGGATGGTGTGAAGAGGAGGGGAAATGTTGTTGATGGTAGAGCTTATGGTTTATTAGGTAAAGGTGTCTACTTAAATATAAGTAGTGCTTTGGGCTTGCTTGTCTTGCAAGAATTTGTTGGAGATACATATTACGAAAATGTCAAATTTTCTTGTTGTACATGTCATCATCAATATGGGTGCACTCTTTTTTCTTTTCTTTTTCTTTTTTTTTTTTTCTAGGTGATACAGTCATAGTTTTATTTTATTCTTTTTGGGACCTGTTACACAAATGAGGTTGACTTGTTGCAAAACTTGGGTGAAGTTTTTCAATGTGATTTTTTCCATAGAAATTCAGCCACCTAGTCAAGAGTTCACTTCAATCATTCTACTCAATTGTGGTTGGTATGTATCTTTTTGGTGAAGTTCTGCTAAGTGCACTCCATCTTTTACTAAGTGAATTGCAAAAAAGTCAAACATAAAAAAGTCAATTCTGCTACAAAACGACATTTATGCCCCTCACTGTGATTAATGCATCTTACTACAATTTCTAAGTACATCTCACGCACTCTCTTCTTTGTGATTTGTAGGCATCATCGAGTAATTTGGCCTCAAAGGGCCGAATTTCTTGTTGGAGAGTCAGTCGGAGTCCACCGAACCTCTAATTGGAGAGTCAGTCATAATTTGTTGAACTTTTAATTGGAGAGTTGGCCAGAATTCACCGAACCTTTAGGTCGGCAATTGTCAACTAAATCTCACAAAAAAGGTTCGGTTGGACAACATCCGATCCATTTTCAACCCCTCCTTAGTTCAGTTTTGACTAATCTTGTAGAAGTCAGTACGACATCCTAACCCCATGACCCGAAAAAAACCAAGGAGAGATGATAATGTATGTAGCTACCGCGATTTAAACCCACAACCTCTGCCTTAGTCAGCATAGTTATGATGCTCATCTCATTGTCCATGAACCACATCCTTTGGGGCCTATAAGTTATTATTGCTACTCATCAAGGTCGCTGCAAAATGACATGGTTCCAAATTCCTCTCTTTGGTGAAACGATGAAAGCAAGGTTTAAAAAGGAGAGCTTTTAAGGGTAAGGGTTCTGAATATCTAGCTAAACTATTGATTAATTTTTATTTTTAGTTTTTTTGAAGAAAATATATTCCCATTCATACAAAATGTTCACTATTACATTTAATTACCTTGCTTTCATCCTTTGTAAACTTATATGCAACTTATACACTTGTCTTTTGTTCCTACAATAATAGAATTATAACGAAAAATAAAACTTCTAATAAGGGAAGACGAATAAAAACTTTTGAAGAGGGAACACAAACACAGACTTTCAACAAAGGTCCATGGGAGAGGCAAGTGAGGATGTAATTGAATGATAGCATATTTATGCGTGGAGGAGAGGCAGGTGATGTCAATGATGAATCTAACACGGCTGTCGAATGAAAATAAATATCCCATATCTGAATATATCCAACTTTTATATTCATTATTTCCTTTCACGAATTTATATGTTTATTACAAGAGGTACCACAATAACTTCTTATATATTATCTTATACCAGGACCAGCCCGCTTGAGTCACATAAAAAAGAAAGCAAAGGAGAGTATCGAAACTAGGTTTGGGTTGAATACAATAGTTCTTATCACAACGCTTCATCTTCACTTTGTGTCAACGTAAGTATATTACAACTACACATCCACCCACCTTTGTGGGCATTGAGTTTTTTTTTTTTTTTTTTTTTTTGGTGGAAGGAAAATGTTTTTCTTTTGCTTATTTGATTGACATGTAAATTTGTAATACACCAATTAAAAAAAAATGCAAAGGTTAAATTACAAAGACAAATGAAAACAAAGTGATAAGCCCATTTAGGCCCGCCTTATCAAAAAATGGACTTGGACAGAGTCTTTAAAAAAAAGCCAGCTTAGGCCCAGCCTGAGCCTGGCCGTTGCACTGGTCTACTTATAGGTGATGGCTGGGCAACTTTTTTTATTTTTTATTTTATTTTATTTTATTTATTTATTTGTAGAGGAGGCCGCTGGCATAAAAGGATTATACATAGAATTTGAAGAGTCTCCTAGCGCCGTAGCAAATGAATATCCTTGACAGTAATAAAGTCATTGATGTCATAAGGCAAGAATCAAGATTAGTATAGCCATTAAGAATATCCACTCTATACGCATATACGAAAGCACGAATGCCAACGGTATAAAATTTAAATATTTATAATTAATAATATGTGATAAATATCACACAAGATAGATTTTATTTGTTTTAATAGGATTACGCGGATTTTTTGTTTCTTTTTTGTAATTATATTAGATTTATTATTTGTAATTATCTTATACATATTCACTATGCAATTTTTCTTTATCTGTTATTTTTGGACAAGAATTAAAAAGTTTTTGATAGGAGTTTTCTTTATTTGTAGTTTTCTAAATTTATCATGTAATTATATATACAGCTAGTAGATTGAACCATTCCCTTTAAAAAATCTCAATATTTATTATTACATGAATCACCCGATTAATTTCTTATGGATTAAACCTTTTTTTTTTTTTGGGCAGAATATATCGGATGGGGTTAAACCAATATTGGTGATCGCTTAGGATTTTTCTTTGGAGGAGGTACAAGATTATGTTAGGAAGAATTTGCAACAATGATGAAAGCGGCACAGATTGAAGAAAAGCGTCGAGAACGTTTCAATAGCCTAAGTTTAAAGTTGATGAAGACTGATTCTTTGCAATTGGCCAATGAGGTTAAATAGATACAACGACATTGAGATCATCAAGAAGTAGGGAAAGAGAATTGAATTATTTATTTATCTTTGTCTAGTCCCAACACCCAAGCCAAGCTGAATTAGGAGGACTTCTTTACTGGATCAGACAAAATTAAATAAAGTTCTTTAATTTTCTTTCCCTAACTTCTTCTATCTAATTAACCTCATTCCCCAACTGCAATGACTCGCTCATCATTAACTTCAAACTTAGGCTATTAAACATTCTCGCAAATATTGCTTACATGCTTTTCTCCAATCTGTGCCTGCTTTCATCATTGTTGCAAATTCTTCGTAACTTATTCTCTCATCCTGCGTGCTAATGAGAGAATCATCATCATGTTTATGCAGTATTTTATCACGGATACAAAATCATTTTCTTTTTAAAAAAAAAAAATGAAGGGTGGTTCATAAATTGACCTTAATTAGTAGGGGTGATTTTTGTTATGTTGGAACTTCTAATGTGTAGTAAATTGGTTATAATATATATATATATATATATATATATATATATATATATATATATTATATTTTGAAACCAAATTGGTTATAATTGTTAATTATGACATCTCAATGTAAAGAATTAAGGCTATTAATTGTATTGAGATTAGGAATGTTAATGGATTGGGTATATGGGACAAATCCGTCTATCTAATGTGAGATGGCCCATAGGACTATTTCATGGACTTCAATCTCGTCCATATTGATATGGGCTCGAAACTGATCCACCACAATTTTATTGACTAGTTTGTCCTTTAATCAGTCTTTTTTTTTTTTTTCTAATACCTTATTATCTTCTTGATTTTTTGTTGACGAAATCTTGTTGATAATTACTATTATTAGGTTGTTTCAGTATGTCCTATTCCTACTCTCTTATGCCTAGAAGATACAAAAACTTGCACGATACAATGAACCCATTTGGTTCATTTTATTCTCTTGTTTATCATTGATTTACTCAATAAACAGTTTTTGTACTGTTTAGTTATATTTTTTGTTTTTTACAATTGACTGATGTGATGCTGATGCAACCAAAGCTACTATAATAGTGGTATTCTCATAAAACATCCTTGTACATGTTTTTTTGTTTTTTTATAAGTACTTGTCCCCGTCATCAAAGCACAAGTTAAAAGCATAAATTGAACCAAATAGAACAAAACTTTTGAAGTATCACTTAGCATATCCCCAATTATATAAGTGCCCTCTCAAACATAAAAGCATGGTTTACCATCTAGTCGGCCGCTCCATTGCTTTCCCTATACACATGCTTGATGTGCAGTAACTTGTCATATTGTATTTGAACACACACACGTGTATATATATATATGCAAAATCAGAGAGAGGAGGTGCCCATACCTGAATACGACATACCACATTTATTCCTTCCCGAATGCTTCTAGCAATGCTTCTAGCAACATTCTTGTTATCCATATATATATACTACACACACAACACACATATATATATACTTCCAATATATATATATATATATAACTTCCAACTTCCATAAGTGTAGCCAGCTACGTAAAGGTCAGTCAGCTTGCCAAATGGGGGCTTCCCCCAATGCTACATCAAGTGCATCTGTTTAATTCCTAGCCCTCCTTTAGACCGAGGAACGGTACCCCATCCAACTATACTCGTTTCCTTTCTCTCCTCCACAAAACAACTATTTCTCCTTTATTTATTTTGTTACATCAAATTTTATTTCTCCTCCAAATTATAATAAACACTATTTTTACTTCAAAACTTTACTTTTTTTCAATTATTTATTTACATTAATTTTAATAAATCACGCAACCAATAATTTTGTTTTTAAAATATATAATTTATATTTAATGAAATTAAATTGAATATAAAAAACTTAAAAATAAAATCATGGAACGTTGGAGCGTTGTTTAATTAGTGTTTATGAATAGTGGAATGTCATATTTGGCATTCCATTATTTATGGACGCCAAAATGGCATTGAAAATGCAGTTTGGTTCTACCTATCGAACTCTATATAATAAAGTTGGGTTGGAGATATTCTTAGAACTCTATATAAAGCTTGTAATTTTTCATTTTTTTTTATCTTTGATAAGAACCATTGCGCAAATTTCTAGCCCAATAATATTGATCGTATTATATCTTCTTTGCACAAAATTATGTACTTAATTATACTCCATTGAGTAGGGAATTTTTTTCAATTAATAAAATCATCCTTCCTACCAAAAAAAAAAATTCATCCCAACTCCCCCTCCAAAACACGCACGTGTGTGCGGCGCGGCTGTGAGAATTTAACATCGTATCAGAGCCGACAGTTCAAGTGGGACTTATCGAAAAAAAAAAAAATTTAGATCATCTGATGATTGGGATACTACCTTTATAAGAATGTAGCAATCGTTGCGAAGCTAAAGCACCCAAAAAAAATCTTTAAAAACAAGCACTTTCACTAATGAAAAAACCCTTGTTTGTAGGCTCCAATACAACAACATAGCATCAGTCCCAAATTAATTGAGATCAACTACATGGATCAAACTCTTTCATTGTGCTCGATTTAGTACAATTGGTCGTGAGATTTCCAAACTATTTAAGTCTCTCATAATTAATGTGTTCCAAGTTAATTAACTTCAGTCTACCCCCTACCTCGTTGAGTTTTTTCAGTTTCTACTGAGTCAAGTTTTCTAGTTAGGACACAACTTTATGGGCCGCCTTTACAGATGTTCAAACTACTGCAACTGTCCTTCTTTAATCTTTGTGTCAATTGGTGTTGCTCCTACTTTTTTTTGAATTTATGTATTTCTTATTTTATCTTTACAAGTTTTACCACACATCCACCTAAACATCATCATTTATACTACGTTCATTTTAGGTATAATTATTGTTGCTTTACTACCAAACATTTACTTTCATATAACATAGCTGGCTTAATTAATTGTGGTCCTATAAATTTTTTCTTTTATCTTGGTACAGATATTTCAATTACAAATCACATCTATTGCGCTCCTCCATTATTTCCATCCAGTTTGAACTCCATGTGTGATATCATTTTCAATATTGTCATCATTTTGTATGATTAATCTATATATCTAAAGTCATCACCTTAGCAACTTCTACTTTTCCTAATTTTAACACTCCATCACCTCAATTTTAATATTTCTAAACTCACAGTATATATATCCTGGTCTTTTTCTTACTCAATTTAAAGCCCTTAAATTCTAATATATGAAAATTTTAATTTTACCGCTCCATCTCTTCCATGCTCTAATTCATAATAATAATAATAATAATAATAATAATAATAATAATAATAATAATAACACACACAAAAAGTATTATACGCAATCTAATCAATCTTTTTCCTATTTGACCAAAAAAAAATCAATATTTTCTACGAACAAAAGCTGACACAATTAGACGTCCTACTATGTACCATTATCATGTCATGCACATGATTTTTTCTTTAGTCGAATTTACCTTTTAAAAGTTCACTACCATCGGATCGGAGATGTTTCGGCATATATATATATACATAAAAAAAATATATAATACACAAAATTTATAAAAAAGCATACGTACCTTTTTAAAAAAAAAAAAATCTTTTTGCTACATAAAGATCTCTATTGCACGCAAATGCAAATTACATGTAACTTAACTTTTCATCCACTACTGTATATTGACGTGGTACCAGAATCTAGCTCCATCACATTGTCAAACTCCTTTAATTTTATATTAATCATTTTTTAGCTTTTCCCCATCATGGTCTTGTAAATTAAATATATATATATATATATATATATTCATGTCATAAGTATACTATTAAGAATATTAAATTTAAATTAACACATTAATTGAGACAACATAAATGCACAAAACATTTAATGCACAACACATTTTGAGAGGTTCCTCATGTCATAAATATATATTTGATATCATTGTAAAATTTCCCCATATATATATATATATATATATATATATTGCTCGATCACATCTTATAATGCATGGAACCATTTATTTATTTTGTATTGGTATCCATCTTGATTAATTTGGGACTGAGACTATCTTGTTGTTATTGTTGTTGTTTATCCATCTTGATGTGTAATTCAATGAACTTTTGCTTACAAATCAATTGTTTTGGGAAAAAAGAAGAAATATGAAAACTTTGGAACTCTTGCGAAGAACAAGTAAATATGCACGTGCACACCCATGAATTTTATTTTATTTTACTAGGCCTTATTTAGTTCGGGAGGAAGTTGAATGAAGTGAGATAACTTTCAGAGAAGTTCCAACTCGCCTTATTTGATTGGATGTTTTTTTTGGAAGTTTGACCCTTAAAAAAACGAGAAGATAACTCACTTGGGGGGGTGAGAAGTTTGACCCTGAGTGAGAATTAACTTACCCTTATTTAATACTCTCTACTAATACCCTACAATCTCTTTCTCAAAAATAGTGTAAAGAGTATTTATGTCAATTATATTATTTTATTATTTTTAAAATGTAAAACTTCTCAGTAAGTTCAAAGTTGAACTAAACGTGAAAAGTAATTTCTTTAATAATTAACTTCCCATTAAATTAAACTTTCTTAAAAGAAATTTTTTTTGAAAGTTAATAAAATGAACCAAATGAGGGCTGGATGTTAGGAACAAGATATTGACATATATACTTAATTTAATTTGGTACACACATTTTCCCACGAATAGTACTGATCAGGTAAGAGTTCATTGAATTGATGCAATGAGATGTGTGTGCACCGTGCAGATTATATGTCCTACGAACTTTCAAAGTACTATGAAAATGTATTTATCGAAAATATTAGTTCTGTCAAATACTATCTCCTAAAAACTAGTTAAAGACAAATATCTTTGTTAACCCAATCACTCAATCTGATTTTGTTTTAAGTGGTCACAAATATTCCTATTTTACTATTTAATATTCTTTTTTTCACTTTATAATTATTTCTTTTCTCTTTGTTTGTAACCTGTTGTTTTATTAACAATTATATAATACATAGAAATATATAGATATAAGAATATAAATTAATTCTTATTATTAGAAATTAATTTGTTGCGTTTTGTTTCTATTACAAAAATTATTGGAGATGTATGGACCGAAATATAGTCCTACATTGGTTAAGTGTGACTTTATATATGTTTAGAGTATGTAAGTGTTGATCTCCCCCCACCAAGCAACCGAAGCTTTTGAAGTAAACTTCATACCTATCCATGAGTTCTAAGTGGTTAAGTTGGGAAAATGCAATATCGGTACTAATGAGATTTATAGACCTATATATACAAGCGCGTGAGGGCCTATGGTATCAGAGCCGATGGTGATGTGTGGACTGAAATATAGCTACACATCATAAAGAAGTACTTAAATGTTGGTCTCTTCCCAAATAGTACTAAGCCACTTTAGAAGAAATGCTCAAGTGTCAATCTTTCTCCAAATAGTATCTAAACCTTTTGAAATAAAAACGGCGGTTATTTTGGGGATCCAAAATATGGTTGTGGATGTATTAAGTCTTGGTAGTGGACCGTGTTATGATACTTCATGCGCTTTTGGGTGTATGTACTTTGCTCTTAGGTAGACATGTTCATTGGGCGAACTTGCATGGCGGGTCAAGTCTAACTTCTTAAGAGTTTGTCTAGGTCTGCAACATAAAAGTCAGCTCAAGCCCACCTAAGCCCTACTCGATCCGGGTTTAACAAAGACTTATGGTCCATTTGCTTTGGGTGTAAGCATAGCTAAGTCGACTTGGCTTTAAGCTGATGTTTGGTTTGGGTGTTAGCTAGCACTTGGTGTTACCAAAGCATTTAAATATGCTTAAGTTGATTGCATTTATTTTATTTTTTTTTTGTATAATTGATTGCATTTCTTTTCTCTAATCGTTTGCATTCTCGTTTAGGTATCTAGTTGGTGATGAAATTGATCTTCGCACTGTCTGTCAATCTGCGCAATTTCTACAAAAATTCGAGGCCTTTATGTTATTTGTTAAAGCGCCTTAACTCAAAGTGGATACATTGGATGAAGAATAAAATAGGGGCATTTAAGTCATTTTAATGTTTTGATGTTGTGATTACGATGGAAGCATCCTTCATTACTTAAAGTGGTGCATACGTTGCATAAGGAAATAGGTCCCAAATTAGATATTACCTTGGGTTATTATATAAGAACAACAAGGTGACATTTAAAGAGGATGGAAATCTACCTGAAGCAATAATTTGAATCGAGGCCTATTTCCTTTGCAATGTGATTTATAAAATTGTGTCAAAGATGTTTGCAAATAGGTTGAAAATCATCCTCTCGAACGGAGACCATATATCCCGCTACTTATTTTTATTATGTATCGAGGGACTTAATTTCTTCAATGTGTTTCTCTAATACAAATAACAAGAAGTACCATACGAGGCCTTCGGGACCATGATCTTATTTTTATTATGTATCGAGGGACTTGATTTCTTCAATCCTCTACTAACAAGAAGTACGGGGACTCATCCGTAGATGTACGATGGCATCCTGTGTAATTATTCTCGCATTTGTTATTTGTAGATGATTGCTACCTATTAAGCCCTACAATGAAAGAATGCCTCCATCTCTGTGAAGTCGCATTTGGTCAAATGGTGAATTTTCAAAAGTCTTGTATGCATTTTAGTCGAAATGTGAACAAAGAAGTGAAATAGGTCTATGCTCTACTACAAGTTGTTATTGCATTAGAGAGATTACTTAGGTCTACCAAGTAAGGTGGTAAGTAACAAGGAAGACGTGTTTCACTACATCTATGAAAAGGTTCGGAAGAGGGCTATACAAGGTGGAAGGGTCGAATGCTATCTAGAGCGGGCAAGGAAATCCTACTAAAATTTGTGGTACAATATATCCCCTCGTACGTGATGATGAGTGTGTTCTTACTTCTAAGAAAGTTATGTAATTAATTGGATACGTTAATAAATAAATTTTGGTGGATTTTAGATGTCGATAAGGAAAGGGGTATATGATGGGGAGACTGGAGTAAGCTTTATAGTCCTAAGAAGTTTGGAGGTTTAGGTTTGCAAAGAGTTCATGAATTCAATTCGGCAATGCTCATGAAACAAGTTTGGAGGTTGTTGACCAATCTGGATTCTCTCTCTACCCGTTTATTGAGGCGAGGTACTTCCCCAACAATCGCTTTGGGATGCAACAACGAGAAGAAACCCAAGTTATGTTTGGCGTAGTATCTTCTCATCGTTGTATGATTTGAAAATGGTTATTGGCATGTTGGTGATGGTAATTTAATTAATATCTATGGTGATGCATGGCCACCTAATTAACAGGACCAAAAAATGCAGTCGGAGATAGGGAAATGGCTTCAGGAAAAGAAGATGAATTTACTTCTCAGTGTGGATAATCGGGAGTGGAATATGGATGTGGTCAAAAATTTGCTCGATGCTTGGGATCAGAATCTTATTTTCTCAATTCCTTTGAGCGCAACACAGAGATGAAGATGAGTGGATGTGGGCAGGGGATCCAAAGTGGGTGTTTACAATGAAGAGTGGGTATCGCTCATTAACAAATCAATGAACTATTCAGCCCCAAACCCAATTCACATATTGGCAACGAGCTGTGGAATTCATTAGTGCCCTCTAAGGTGAAGATTTTGTTATGGAAAGCTCTTCCAAATTTTCTCCTAATAACATTGAATCTTCTTGGGAAGAGACTCCCGTAAACCCAATGTGTATGGTTTGCAAGTCAACTAAAGAGGATGTTTTTCACACATTAATAGAGTGTACTTTTTCTCACGAGTGTTGGAATGCATCAACCGATGGGTGTCCAATTCCCTTCAGCTTTTCTGTGACGACCCTAATTTCCACATTGGTCCGCCATGGGAGGCCACGCGGGCCCACAACTATCCACGTCACCGCCAGTTGTGTCCCACGCCCAATTATCCATCATCGATCAATTCTTATTAAATTTGATTCAATTAATATCACATAACCTCAAGTTAGCAGCGGAAGCTTAAATGAACAACATAAAGATTTATCTTATATTTTATTAGCAAAATGCCTAAGTGGAAACCATATCAACTGTACATCATATACATCTCATCTGATCCTCAAAATATCAAAATGTACAACCTGTCTCTCAAAGCCCAAAACCCAATACGAAACGAGTAAACATAAACATACGTACGAGAAGGGCTAGAGCGGTCAATCGATATAATCCTCAAGCTTGCCCTTTCCCCGGCTCGTACTAGGATCTGCACTCAGCCATCACAAAAAGACAGATGACGAGTCCAGAGTGAGTAATCCCAAGGAAATTCACCAAGTAATTACAAAAGTAAAAGTACTGGAATTTAAAATATTATAATTTAAACATGCGGAACAAGAGAAATACAGACAACGGTAAAAAGGACCATCGCATGCATAAATATAGGGATAAAACAAAGTACGTGCACATAAAAATCAGACCAAGTCATACTTCGGGTTTTCTCCCCAGGCACCGACCGTAAACACACCAATGGGTTGGCCCTGGACCCTCTAGGTGGTCGGCGTAGACCCACGACGCACCCACACAAGCCTACCATACCCGGGTAGCCTATTCACCGACGTATGCCTAGACAAGTGCTATGACTTAGTGGACTCTATGGCCGTAACGAATAAGCACCAGGTGGGGAGTGATCTCAACACCGTAAAGACACTGTGTATGAGTAACTCCACTACCAGTAAAGTCACCAGTGAGAGTACTCAACCACCGTAAAGCAATAACGAAATGGAGTAAAGAATAAATAGAACTGAATTCAAATAAGTCAAACAGTAAATACTTAAAGTGAAGTTCAATTGGGATACTACACACCTCAATTCGCACTCCTTGTCCCACAAGTTAAATCCCCCGGCTCGATTCCTTCAATTCCCCGATATTTCTCCCGATCTGATTCCCGACTAAACCCCGACTCCAATTACTATTTCAAGACTCCTGGAATTCATTTATGAGGGTTATTATTTAATTAATGGGTTTATAATGTTGTTTAGACTCATTTCTTCATTTTTCCAATTTTTTGAGTTCTAGTGAACTATTAACACGCTAATGAGATGAATTAGCGCGCTAATTCATCTAAGTCACTGTTCATCATTTTCCAGAGGGTAATTAGCGCGCTAGGTCCACCCATTAGCGCGCTAATCGCGTCTGTCCAGATTTTTACAGTTCAAAAATCCACACTCCAACTCCCTCATACACCCATTCATTTGATTCCAACCCCTCCAAAACTCATCACCCCTTCAAAACCCATTTTCATAAATCACCCAACACCAAAACCAATCACTAGAACACATTCTCCACTTTCATAGCACTCAAAATGCACCAATTACCTCCAAAAATAGTTGTGTTACACTTAACCACGGATTTAACACTAACATGCCCAAATCCACCACAAATTTGAAATAACCAAGAGAGGATAATAGATCTCACCTTTGATCTTGTGGTTGGATGCCAAAAATCACTTTCTTCACACTTTGGCTGATGATTTCACCCTCTCTTCTCCAACGATTCCCTCTTCCAAGCTTCCTCTCCAATCTCACTCTCTTCTCCCTATTGACCAATCAAGCATGTACATATATATACTTGGCCCCCATCAAATGTGTACACAAATCTCGAGAATTATCCAAGGGTTCCTGATCACCCTGTGTCACTCCAACCTACACACCCTATCTTGACACTTGACACTTCGATTCTCTCCATTGTACATCTCGAGGATCATCCCACTATTGTTGTTTTATTCTCCTCAACTATAGGACCTATTGATGTTCAATTGATTTAACATATAATAATTATCTATTCCATTCAATAAATTCTCAAAATTTATGAGTAAACTCACCGTAGTTTCCCCGACTACCCGGCACCCCGTGCCTTGTGTCCCGTGTCCGCATGCACCCCGAGGCCATTCCTCACTCATCCATAAACTACATTAACACACATATTGTAATGAAATTAGCTAATTTGTACATTTTCATCACAATTTACTACAACAAGCACACAAAACGGACTGTATACCTAGTTCGAGTGCGTTCCAACCCGCTGTGGGACCCTCGACCATCCTCGCTGGCATCCACATCTGCAATGACGTCATAATTAATGGCAATTTTAAATTGGGTCGTTACATTTTCAGAGTTGGTTGGAGTTTATTATTAATAATTACCGAGGAGCTGGTGGAAGTTATGATGATCTCGTGGAACATCTAAAATAATCGAAACTCAAAATTCTAGAATTAAGGCTAAAAGTCAATTATCTTCGTCTCAAATAATGACGGAAGATATTGATTTTAGGGGCTTGGAAGCAAGTTTAAATGATAATTGTGGATGCCCTAAATTCCTAAGCATTTGGGTACGACTGGCCTAGACCCGTGCAGACCCTGAGTCGATACTCAGCGAGCCTGACGAGCCTAGTTAGCCTCCAATTAATCAATTTAACAATTTATGAAAGAGTTATTGCAATTATACGCAGCGGAAAAACTAAACAAGTATTGGAAAATAACTCAATCAAACGAAAATCAAGAAGTTTATATAAATGTGGAAGCCCCGAGTTTCATGGTATCCATCTCAAAAATGATCCTTAGTTCAATAACTAACATCGTATATATAAAACATCATACAATCAACAATAAACATGAAACAATCTAACCTCATCCTGAAAGTCGCGTACTCTGAGAGGTCCTCAGAGGAAATCACCAAGTAGAGGGCCCTTGCCCTTGCTGCACTCCGGGATATCTGCACCCACCGTCACAAACTAGACGGTGAGCAACTAAGAGAAAATTGAAAGTAATGCCAGAAGAATTTTACAGTAATTCATGAATATCAAATAAAGTAGTCTAAATATCATGCGGTAATTTAAAGACAGAAATATAAATAGATCAAAGTGCATGATAGGCAGACTGAAATGATAGCAATCGAAACATGCGTGTTCAAAGAGTCAAAAGAGGCCATAAGCGGTCAAAATTCACAACAATAATCACAACAATCCAGTGCCCAGGTTCACATAACACCAGGGGTGGTCAAACGTACTCCTGCAGAGAGTGGCTCACGTTTTCCCAACTGGTGCAGGCCACATGACACCTTCACAATCAGTACCCAGGTTCACACAACACTGTAGGTAGCAGTAATTCTGATAGGAAATACCCAAGTTTCTCCAACCAATGCGGGCCACATGATACTATATCGACACACTTACTCCAAGAACACACATACTAAGCAAATAAGGGAATTTGAATGCCAACAATGGATAATAGCAAGAATAGCAATAAATGATAATGAATCACATGAGAATTTCTTAACTTGCTTACTAACGTACATAAGCTTTAAGGTAAGTGTACTTACCTGAACTATCGTAAATCCGCATAACAACACTCTCATGTTCCTAGCACGTATCCCCGAGTTTCTCGCTACCTGACAAGGTCGGAAACTCCAATTAAATGGGTCAAGTCATTAACTAATCCTAGGTTGATACCCTAGTATTTTCTCAACGTTTTAAATGACTCGAACAACTCGACAATTTAATAGAAAACTAAATACTCTCTCTCAGGTTTGAAAACCTCAATAATAACCACGACTGCGATATCACAACATCGAAAATCATGAAATATAGGCTCGACTTGGTCGTTAATAGGTCACGTCATAGTCTCGCAGACTGGCGACGTGACCACGACGTCACTACTATTCAATCAACGTAAAACACATTCACGACTCAACATGAAACTCAGCATAACCATACACCGGCGAGTATGGAACCTCACAGTTGTGGTCCAATATTTGTAGAGTGCCAACATGGCATGGAAAGGCCATGTGCAGGCCCTACGTCATGTCGACGACTACTCGATGCGATAGAAATAACTTACGCATAAATTCGCCATTACAATGACTCATCACCATCGATATGGACACTCCGGGAGTTATGGGACATACATGAGAGTTTTGTTGTGATCCCGACACTCCCTTAGTCATGGCGTCCGTCGGCAATGTCGACCATATACGCTGGTTTGCAACGAGATAGCAACAACGACATCACATGAAATGACGCTCACCAAACTTACCACCACTAATAGAGACGCTCCGGGGGCTGTGAGACTCCATGATGGACATGGTAAGGTCTCCGGCAATCCCCCTATGTCTTCGCAGTTGACGGAAGAGCCGCCATAGCGGTGGTTTCCGACGACAAAAGTATAACATACATAAAATGTATAAATGACATAAACAAATAACAACGCCGTTGTTTTAGGCCACTTCGAGAGCCATGAGACACAAGTATGGACTTAGCTTGGTCTCCGACATCTCTGGTCACGGTGGCACAGTGGTGGCTCCGCCCACGGCAGCGAATTTCGATGAGGAGTATATCTAAACATGAAATGACATGAAAAATGAAATAACAAACACTCGCGTTCACCTCACTGTTATTGGCCACTCCGGAGGACTGTGGGACCTAAGCCAAAGCTTGGTGGGTCCTCGACAACCTCCAGTCCTGGTGGTTCAGCGGCGGCGCCACCCCTTGAGGCGTTTTTCGGCGAGACAGTCGAAAACCATCCATGTGGACACAACAACAAGCACTTGCACAAACCACGACTCATACACATATACACATTGTTCCAGCGACACTATGAAAATGTAGGACCTCTGGTGGGCCAGGTGGGCCCACCCATAACCATCTCGACGACCATCAGCCATTTCAGAAGCCAGTCCAAACCTAATAGTAAAACAGTGAAGAGAATAAAGAAAGAAAAAGAAAACAAAATAATAAACAAACACTCCAACCTACCATTGCTCCACCGCGAGGGGGGTGTGCTCCGGGATGGTCAAGACTTTGGTGAGCCACCGTGGGTCATCCAGGACCGGTTCCCGTCATGATAACACCATCACAGTGAGGAAAAAACCGAGAGAGAGAGAAAGAAAGAGAGAAAATACAAGAGGGAAAACAGAGAAAGAGAGAGAGAGAGTCACCTTCGACGATTGGTAGGAGCTCCGGCCACCACAAGACCTCCGAGGGTCGGTGACTTGCTCACCAAGAGAGGGCCGAGAAGGGGAGGGAGAATGGTGGCCGAAAAAGAGAAATGAAGAGAGAAACCAAGAGATGGAGAGTCGGGAGAGTGAGAGAGAGTTGCCTCGACTCCGGTGACTACCAATGGTCGTTTCCAACAACGGTAGTCCCATCCCAGTCCAGCAGCCCTTGAGCCGTCCCTAATGGATGGTGCACCGCCGAGAGGACCAAATAAGAGAGGGAGAAATCGAGAGAGAGACCGAGAGAGAGGGAGAGAGAGAAAGCACCTCTGGTAAGAGGTCCGGCGAGGTCATGTCCGGTGGTCGGCGGTGGCGTACCAAGGAGGAGAGAGGGACTGTGGTGTGAGAGAGTGAGGACGGAGGTGAAGGTGAAATGAGAGATGATGAGTTATATATATAAAGGAGGTGATGAATAGTAGTCAAATAGTAAAGTAGGTAATGTGTTGTCTCATTAATGACCCTTCATCTCAACACTCATACGCATCTCGAGGTAAATCCCATGGCTTCTCAAATTACATTTGTGTCATTTTAACAATCCATATTCCATATACTGTATATCGCGCAGTTATCCAACTCCGCGCATCCAAACAACGTTCTTCAGTCCGGTTCGACTCATCGCGCACGTAGTCTTGCCTCGTCTCGCCAAATAACTATTTAAATTCTGCAAAAATTCTTTTTATTGTATTTTTACTGTGTTTTAAGTCCCCCGTTTATCTAGGCGAAGCCTCACTAAGTCTAAAAATCGTCGAATCGCCTGAACGGCGTGAAACCTGTAATGAACTATAATACTAATACACACATCATAGAAACATAACATTACTTCGGTGTCGACTTCCGAAGTTGAAATACTGTCTAGTATCACGTAGTTGGGTCACGGTCCTAACCAGTGCGACAATAGTCGGGTTAAAATTTAGGGTTGTTACAATAACAAGGAAGGGATACATAAGGGTGTCGATTACCAATTTGGAGAAGTGGAGAAAGCCTAGAGGGGGAGCTCACTTGTAATGTAGATGCAATTGTCTTCAAGGAAAGGAGAGTGAGTTCTTTCAACATAGTTCTTAGAGATATGCTACACGATCTTTTGTAGTAGCCATGGGAGATCAAATCTTGGGTACCTTTATGTAACAACCCAAAATACCTACATCAGGATGGAGTAATTTGTTAATTTTATATTTTATTTGTATATTGACATGTCTAATGCATGTAATATGTATGTATACTAATTAATTAAATGAGACTTAACACTAAGTTAGAGGAGGAATTAACTCAATTATGAACACTTAATGGGCTTGGGCTAGCCTAGGGGAAAAATAGTAATTTGAGAGACTACATGGAAACCCTACCCTAATAGCTTTACTTATATATAAACAAGTTATAGTAGTTTGCCTCAATTTGACTTAACTAAACCAATTAACTAAGTGAAGGAGTGAAAAACCCTAGCAAGAAGGATGGTTTGATGGTGGATGTGAAGTCAAATAGCCTAAGAGAGACCCTGTAACAACCCTCAAAATTTAATCCGACTTGTGTAACACTTATCAGGATTGTGACCTGGCTGCGTGATACTTCGCGGTATTTTGAACTTCAAGAATTGACACCGAGGTAATTTTACTTTTTTGTGATGTTTGTATTAGTATTCTAGTCTAATACGAGTCTTGAGCCGTTTGGCGATTTGTTAGTCTGAGTGAGGCTTCGCCTAGGAGAACGGGGGAATTAAAAACACAGAAAAACCTTAACAAGTGATTTTTTTAAATAATAAACGCGATGATTTATCAAAACGTAACGAAACCGCGAGCACACAACGATCGAGTTGTGGTTCGGATATGAGTCGAGGAGCGCAGGATCAACAAGGGAGCTTAATAACTAAGTGACAACCAAGTCACTTAGTAGAGTCAACATGGAGAGTTAGACTTGGTGGACACTCCAAAGGGGGGGAGCTGATGGATTCGCCTCAAGATGCACGTATGCAAGTGAATGATGAGTGGTCCTATATAAGGACCACTCCACCACTTGATTCCCTTTTCACTATTCATTTTCTTCTCTTATCCTCTCATTCTCTCTCTTTTTTGCTTGGTGAGCAAGACAACCACACAAATGGTTCTGGGCGGCCAGAGTTCTTGTCGGAAGCCCCAATTGCTCGTCGAAAACTTGGTAAGGCTCTTGCTCCCCTTTCTCTTCTTTCTCTTTCCCTGTTTTGAGTTTTTATGTGTCAATTCAATGTGAAAACCATCGCCATGACATGGGTGGCTTGCCGGAGACGATTCTGGTGTACCACTAGTGTCTCGGCAACCCCCGGAGTGATCAACACGCGACATCAGCGTCGGTGTTGTTGTTCAATGTTAATTTGAAGTTAATTTGTTGGATTTTCGGATTTAGTTGTTTATCTTGGATTTTCAATTGAATCCAAGCATCCCACGATGATCCGAAGTTGATTTCGGGTAGTCTTGATGCTCGAAAAATGTTGGCGTTGATAGCCTAAAGTGTGGTTTTCGATTTGGCATCCTTTGATTATTGGAATCAGAGTTTTTCAACGAGATATCATGGAGACATCACACGTGTTATAGAGTGGCGGCGTCTCTCACATACGTGGGTAATAGAGGAATAGGTTTGGCTTTTCTTTTGTAAAGGGCACCGCAGAGAACAAATTCTCACGGCGTCACTCACATAAACTTTCCCAATCCACGCCTCAATAGGCGTTGTCGATGAATTGGCCCACGACGCTCATCGTGTGCGTATGGACCAGAGACAAGTGAATTCCTGCCGTGGGAACGTTTTCTGTTTTTGAACGTCACAAATTGCTCGCGTCGTGATTTCTTGTTTTGGCTTTGAAGGGCGTTTTTGGTAAAACCTCTCACGACGCTTCTTTTCGGTACGTGTCACGGCATGTTTTCAAGTTGGTTTGTGAGAGGCGTTGTTGTTAAATCTGCTCAAGGCATTGTGTGTGTACTTATTTTCCAATTTTGACCGTGTGAAGCGTTGTTTGTTTTATTATGTCACGGCGTGCGTAGGATCATTTTATGTTTTATGGGTGCGTGTGTGCGTTTAAGACGTTGTGGGCACGCCTTGGGCCCATGGGCTCACAAAGTGACCTACATACGACTGAAACAGTGGGTTTTTTTTTCTGACTTTTCGAGTCCGTTTTAAAATTGACTTTTAACAGAACTTTGGGATAACTATGGGGTTTATCTTAGGACTGATTAATGACTATAAACCCATTATTTTGGGGTTCAAACCTTTGTCAGGTAGACTGGAACTCGGGGAAACACGTTAGAGTTGGGGAGTTGTACCGTGTTGTAAATAGTCATGTAAGTAAGCCAGTAAGGAAATACCATGTGATTCATTATTGTTTATTCTGATTTGCTATGATCCATTCCTTGGTTGTGTATTTTTGGCGTAAGTGTGTGTCTCGAGAGTTCTCGGCCCTGCACTAGTGGAGCAACATGGACACTTTTGTACAGGATTGTGGGACCACCCTTATGGCCTGTTTGGTTGGGGTATTAGGTTATCTAAGCCTGGGCTTAGAGGTAAGACCATTGTTTGGTTGAAGTGTTAAGTAAGCAACAAGCTTACATAAACACTCATACACCAGCTTATCTAATGACAGGGGGGACCCTGTCATTAGATAAGCCCACCCAATTTTTGAGGTGAAATGTCGAAAATGCCCTCATGATTTGAACAAAACCCTAGATTACATTCTTCTTCACATCGATCAATACTCACCTACATTAAATAGGGGCATTTTAGACATTTCACCCACTTTTCCTTATGGGTTTATACTTGAACCAAACGGCTGCACATAAAACTCTCATCTCTCACAAAGACCAAGCTTATCTAAGCCAATCCCTACACCTTACACATAACTCCAACCAAACGGGTACTTAGTGACTGCGTAACACTAAGTACTGGGGCAATGTGGACACTTTATACAGGAGTGTGGGACCACCTTTAGTGACTGTGCTGACACTACATGTAAATTAACTCCGACCAAACCAGAACTGTGCAATGCGCCTCATGATGCATCCTCAAGGCGCATTAAATGGTGTTCGCCCAGCAGTTGGTGTTGAATGTTGATTAATTTGCTGGTGTCATATGTGGTGTAGCAAGGTCCATATATTTATAGATTTGAAGTTTGATTTTGAACACTATTCCTAATGTTTAAGTACCATACTTAATTATAACGTGTACTCAAAACCTGGCAAACACGATTCGAGGCATAACTAAGAGCAGTGCGTAATTGCCGGCGTTGCCGCACCCCCTTGACTCATCTTGGCACTTCTTTAACAATCTATTTACTGTTTAGCATATGATATATAATTGATTCATTAAATTAACTGTAGGTCGAAATGCAGTTGTGTAACAATGGAATAAGTTCCGTAAAAAGCAAAGCTGATCAAAACGAACTCAACAATTCGTTTGAATATTAACTAACTACGTTACACAGTGCAATTCTAAACGGTATATGCATTGAACAAATAATTACTAGTGAAGCATGTGCACACTCATGCATAAAGTTGGCTATCTATCTAGGCACCGGCCAGCACATAACGTTTCGTCTAAATCTCTTGTATCTCAATCCATACCTCAAAGTCATTCACAAAAAGAAACCTCAAAAACATTGAGTACAGTCTGCTCATCATTCTGTACATTATATATATAAGTCTATAACTATATATATAAGAAATTAAACGCTGTGACATTTATCATATTGTAACCTTTGCAACATTATTTCTCTTACCCCCCTTTTTCTTGTGTCCCTTAGAAGTGATATTACAATGGGTCCACATCGAATGCAACATTTTCTCATGTTCTTCTTCACCATATGGTCTTCACTAATTATCTCTGCCTGTTCTAACACTACTTTGCTAGAACATGATGATCTCTATGGTTATTTTTATGATGATCGTGAGGGGATGATAACGGGTTACGACGGCGCCGGAGTATATCCGACATTTTTGGACTCTTTGTATGCCTCGACGGTGGATCATCATCAAGTTTGTGATGAAAATGATCCAAGTTATAAATATAGAAGTTTTATAGATGAAGATGATCATGAAGCTGATGATGTTGATGATTTTGAAAAAATAGTTAGGCTTGGAGTTTCAACTCAAGTGTTTAATGTTGATGATTTTGGAGCTAAAGCTGATGATCAAACTGATGATTCTGAGGTATGTAAAATTAATTTAACTTGTAGATCATTATATAAGCTAGTTAATAAACATTAATTTTTTTATGTTAATTTACTTTTATTTTGTACAGTAACTTTAAAACAAACTGTTGTATATATGTCAATTTTGTGTTTAAAATTTTAATGTGCAGGCATTCAAGAAAGCTTGGAATAAAGCATGTTCAAGAAAAGGAGCAACTGCTATAGTAGTGCCTAAGAACAAGAAGTACCTTCTAAAGCCTCTTAAATTCTCTGGTCCTTGCAACTCTATAATTTCACTTAGGGTGAGATATATTTTAATTACCTCATTTTCTTGATAGAATTTATTTAATTAAGACTTAAATATATGTTAATCTATGTTAATTAATGATCAGGTTCAAGGAACTATTGAAGCATCTACACAAATATCAGACTACATCAAGGATGCAAGTCATTGGCTTGTTTTCCAAGAACTAAACAATTTCACTGTCACTGGTGGTGGAACCATCAATGGAAATGGAGAAATATGGTGGAAAAAGTCTTGTAAAGTTGACAAGTCTCAGGTGCGTTTATAATCTTCTTATTCATATATATTCTTGGTATGCATGAACCAAAATTAATAATTAAATACGCATAGAAATATCATATGATGCGCTTTGAAACATGAAATGATATGCTGTTTCATTTGTTATTAGAATGAGTGTAAGCAATTTAATTTGCGCGAATATATTACATATTTTTCATTTATGATTCTATTAATATACTAAACTATTTTTTTCTTCTCCGTCATGAACTTGCAGCCATGCACCCATGCACCAACGGTACGTTTTCTTTAATAACCGCCATTTTAAACAAAAAAAAAAAGAAAAAAACTTTACTACAAATAATTGATCTATATATAGACCCTATAAATATTTGATATATGCTATATATAATTAAGCATACCACATATCACAAAAAAAATTAAGCATACCAGATTATTATATATATACATGCATATCATGTAGCATAATTCTTGTTAATTTGATTGATTAATTAATTGTATACTTAATTTGATCCTCTATGTATGTATAGGCCATGACTTTCTATCAATGTAACAATTTGAAGGTCAGAAACATCCACATAAAAAATGCACAACAAATACATGTTTCCTTTCAAAAATGCATCAATGTTCAAGCTCGCAATCTCATGGTAACTGCACCTGGAAAAAGTCCCAACACCGATGGAATTCATGTGACAGCAACTCAAGATATCCGAATACTAAACTCTGTTATTGGAACAGGTATGCATTATATAAACATATATATTATCAATTATTCAATATGCATTTCACCCTCATTTCTGTGTAAATTACATAGTCTAGATAGATTTATCATATTATGTAGTCCCCTCTATTTTTAAAAAATATGGTCCCTTTCTTTTTTAGATTCCACCACCCAACCTCAAAGAGATGGGACCGTCGGAGCATGCCTTTTTCACTCTGCAGATGTGTGGTAGGCAAAAGATACGGTCCTTTTGTTAGACAAGATTTTTTTTTTTGATAAGAAATTAAAAAAACTTTTTTATCCTCTATGGATTGAACCTCCACCTTTTTCAATAATATGTACCGCTTACCAAACCAAACTATTAGGCCACCCACTTAATTAGTTAGTTTGTTAGACGGGATTTTAATGAAATTTAAGTATATCTATTTTCAAAAGGAGATTGGGGACTAATGTGCAAATCTAATCAACCCTAAGGAATGTAAAAAATGCAAGTCCCTGATTATAATCAGAAGTCTCATCATTGATATATGATGGAGTCGCCAGACCAAGATTGTGCTTAGTATAACTAGTTTATCTTGTTTTTGCTACCTTATCTTTGGGCTCTTGCCCGGTCACCCATATAAAAAATGTCCTTGATTATAAATAACGAATGATATACTACTTAATTAAAAGTATTAATTATTCTCTTACCAATTCATTAACATATGTATTTTTTGAAGGTGATGATTGTATCTCTATAGTAAGTGGATCTAAAAAGGTTAGGGCATGGAACATAACATGTGGACCGGGCCATGGAATCAGGTATATATTAGGCATATATCTTTTTTACCCTTAATTAAATATATAATATCTTTTTACCCTTAATATATATATATATATATGCTACATGCATGCTTACTTTCTATAATTCCTGTTTTTAATATTTATTATTTTTTCTTAAAAATACATATTAGTTAATTAATTTATTATTTTAAAAAGAATTAATCAAATATATATCTCATGTCTTGTGCTAATTAATTAATTGATTGATTAATTAAATAGTATTGGGAGCTTGGGAGCTGGCAAATCTGAAGCCCATGTCTCAGATGTGATAGTTGATGGAGCAAGTCTATGGAGAACAACAAATGGATTAAGGATCAAGACATATCAGGTAATACATTCACATTATATATATAATACAAATAATTCACCTTTTCCATGAGAGAGTTTGAAATTAATATATATGTTTAATACAAAAACATATAAATCATAATTCACTAATAATGAGTTCTTATGGATATGATGAACAGGGTGGCTATGGCAATGCAAGCAACATAATTTTCAAAAATATTGGAATGAAGAATGTGGAAAATCCAATAATTGTAGATCAAAACTACTGTGACCAAAGTAAACCATGCCAAAAAGCGGTACTTTTCTTTTCTTTTCTTTTTTTTTTTTTGGTTTTTCTATTTATTTATATTAATTCCCATGTATAATTAATAAATAATTGATTTATATCTTTTAACTAATTCATAAGAAAAATTAATATTGATTCTATAAGAAATTAATTAACGGACTTTTTACAGTAAAGTTGTCACAAAAAATACATATTGTTGCAACAAGTTTGTGACATTTTTCAACTATTTTTTCGCCACTACAGGTAATTAAATTACATTCATCAACTGAGATTAGAGATTATATACATCAGTGGAAATAGTTAAGGGGGATTGCATCCCTCTAAATACATGAGAATTTTTTCTGCAACTAGAAATTTTGATCTCTCGAAGTCTTGACTTTTTGACAAGTAATATTTTACTATCAGAGAAACTATTGTGACATACATATTAATATATTGTCTAATCTTATAATTAATATTGTCTAATCTTATAATTAAACTTGTTAATAATTAGGAGGCAGCAGTGCAAGTGAGTAATGTGTTGTATGATAACATAAGAGGGACAAGCGAGTCAGATGTGGCCGTGAAATTTGATTGCAGCGAGAGTCACCCATGTCGCAATATGATTCTCCAAAATGTTTATTTGGTCAAGCAAACAGGGGCAGCAGCCAAGGCCTTGTGCAAGAATGTCAAGTGGACCAAAGTGGGCAACGTATCACCTCTCTGTCCCTCAAATTAAATGATAAACCATATGGGGTACAACATGTATATACAAATCTTATGTATTGTGTCTTAAAGAAAAGAAAATCTTATATTTTGTATGTACAAGTTACCTTTCTAATATGTAACACTTAATTAGAATCACGGGGACAGCTTAATTTGCAGTTAATTAGCTTAATTGTTTTGTTATACGAGGTCCATTAATTCTATGATAATAATTATAAATTTAGTAGTCAAATCCTCTGAGATAGTAAAGACATCACTTGCCAAAAAGGAAATACCTCAAAAGATCGTGGTTCGATTCTAACTGAAGTAAAAAAAAAAATAATAAATTTAGGTTATGGTACGTTGTGAATTAGTACTTTCTTTGAGGTAATCCGTCACAATATGAACTTTATTTATTTTTTTACGTAGAATATGAACTTATTTTGTACAATCATAGCTATCTCTTTTTTTCTTGAGAAAAAGACAATCATAGATATCTCACCAGGAGGTTAGTTCTAGACTAGTTCACTGGGTCGGGCACCCATTCGACCTACCTGATTTGGGTCGGGCCTGAATTCCTAAAAATTCAATAAAACCCAACCTGGCCCAAGCCCATGAAAGCCCGCGATTATATTGAGTGGGCCTGGGTTTGATGTTTTTTACTTAAGCCCGACCTGAGCCTGACCCGCTTGAGTCACACAAACGTACACACACACACACACACACACATATATATATATATATATATATCTCTGTGTGTGCACGCGCGCGTGTGTGTTTATAACACTAGTTCTTACCAGTGAGCCACTACTCCACTTGTGTCATGTCTATTATTTTAATGTAATTATAACTTTTAACTCATTGAAATATTTTCAAAAACTTTGTCTACTAATATATACTCTCAAAATTATGAATTTACCATCAACGAATGAACTGAAGAATTTATAAATCTTTTTGTATTGAGTTTTCAAAAACAACTTCTTAGATATGTTTTTATTTCTAAATTAAGTCTTGCCATGTCTTGTTTTATCTATATAATATGTTCTTATAAAAATAGTTTGATGTCAAATAAACTTAAATATATATATATATATATTCTTTATTTAAAACTTATAAAAAATAAGGAAAAAATTGTAAAAGCATTTTTTGGTAAGAATGATAAAGCTAATGTTAACTATTAAGTAATGATTCAATAGTTTTTTTTTAAAAAAAATACCAAGCCCATTTAGTACCGCCTAAGCCCGATCCGTATTTGGCTTGGGCTCGTCATATCAAGAAATGGGACTTGAGCGAGCTTGGATAGGATTTTAAAAAAAAAGCTTGCTTAGGCCCGCCCTTGCACTGGTCTAGTTAGTTCCATTTATTTGGCTAGCATGTGTATAAGAAAGTCATGTCATTACTTGAGCAGTTTCATTCGCTTGTCAATAAACTCTAAATTCAAAAAAGAATATAATAATAGAAAAAAAACCAAAATTTTAAAAATGAGAAGAAAATCTAAAACTTTTAACAAATAAAAGACAATTAATTATTTAATAAAAAGCAAATTGATGGCGCTTCATCTAAAAAAAATAATAATAATAATATTGTATGTGGTGATGTTGAAAGCTCCATCTCCAGGAGTCACGACCCTCAATCTATGTTTTTTTTTTTTCAAATCCACATATAGTTAGATTAATAATAATTAATTAAAGTTTATCAATTTCGTTACCAACAATCGACTAGCTCAATGGTAATGAACTCGATCTACTTAAACAACGCCTCAAATTTGTGTTCGGGGAATAAAATAAAATTGAGTTGAATGGCTCACCCCAATATAGAGCCAAAGCATGGATCAGGAGGTGCACCATAAGGGAAGCCAAAACAAAAAGAGTCCGGCTAAATGCACTCCATTTTTTACTAAGTGCACCTCATTTTGCGTGGCACCCCAAATTTAAATTTTAATTTCTAAGTGCACCCCTACATATTTACCAAAATACTTTTCATCCGAACCGAAGCACCCAGTGTAACGGGCCAATTTATAATTGCCGTTATTTATGACATAATTGTAGACGTGAATGCCAGCAGGGACGTTCGTGGGTCCCATAGTGGAGCCGGAGCATGCCCGGATTAGTTATATAGTTCGTTTTGTGTGCTTTTTGTTGTAAAGTTGTGATGTGTATGTTCAAGTTAGTGAAATTTCATGCAATATGTGTGTTTATATTGTCTATTGACGAGTGAGGAGGCGTGATGCATTTTCACCACGACTGGTGCATAGGCGCGTGAACCGAGTAGCGAATGACTAGTACACTAGAACGGACGACTATATACACACAATAAATGATAAAGTTTATTAAATAATTAATATAAAATGATGTTGAGGAGGTTGGTACAGTTGTTGAGCATGAACGACATTGGGTGAGGGTCGGAGCCGGGTATTAAAACGCCCGAAAGGGCATATAATTGGTGACATGTGGGTGAGGTCAAAGCGGGCATGTGGGCCATTTTTGTCACTTTGTGGAGGTCATTTGACCTCATCTTGGCCATCCAAACAAGCATGGAGATTGGGGTGTTAGTTGTGATGAAGGATACGTATAAAAACCAAACTTTTATCTCATTTTTATCATCTTTTCTCTCTCGTCACTTAACACTCCAAAAATCCATAGAGTGTTGAGGGTTTTGAAGAGTTTGTGAGCTCATTTGAAGTGCTTTGGAGTGTGGAATCATCAAAGCATGGTAAGATCTAATATTCCCTCTCAATTCTCTTCAATTTGGTTGTGGTTTTAAGTGAGTTGTTGTTGAATCCATGTGTTGGTGTTGTGCCACTATTTTAGTCCAGTTTTAGTGTTTGTTGAGTGCTATGAGTGTGGAGAACAGAGTTGTGGTTGTTGGTTTTGAGGTTGGGTTCATTTTCATGAAAATTGGTTTTTCAAGTTTGATGTTGGATCCTGGAATTTGATGCATGTTTGATATATTTTGTTGTGCCTCTGGCTTTTGGAAGTGTTGTTTGTTCCCCTATGAGGTGAGGATGGGGTCGATAACGTTGGTAGAGGCTTGGGTGATGATTTTCCAGTAGTTCTATTCTACTAAACTGCTGGAAAAACTGCCAGTGCACTGGCCACAGGCCCCATTGCGCTGGACAGTCTGGGCCAATGATGAAGATGGACAGGATGAACACCAGAGCACTGGGTCATCCTTCAGCGCGCTGGGTGTTCATCAGATAGCCATTTTTAGCTGTTTTGAGTATTGTGGATGTAATGCTTATACTAATTGACCTAAAATATAAAAAAAAAAAATTGAGCATAAATCAATGATAAATGGTAATAGGTTAATTTGGGCGATATTTTGAGACATCGGGGATTTGGAGGAGTTGGACTGGGGTTTGTTCTACGGGACGAGGAGTGCGGTTTGAGGTGTGTAGTGTCCCAACTGAAATTCACTTTAGTGCTTATTATTTGATTTATTTGAATTTAGTCATGTTCATTTACTATTATATGTCCTTATTACTTTACGGTAGTTGAGTACTTTTACCTAGTGTCTTTACGGTAGTTAAGTTTACCCCTATCTAGTGTCTTTACAGTATAAATCACTCTCCACCTGGTATTTATTCGTTGCAGGGGCATAAAGTCCACTAAGTCATAACATATGTTTATGCATGCGCCGGTGAATATGCTACCCAAGTATGATAGACATGTGTGGGTGCGCCGTGGATCTACGCCGACTACTTAGAAGGTCCCAGGGTCACCCGTTCGAGGTATCCTCACAGGCCGTGCCTAGCAAATAGACTGCAGTATGACTTAGTCTAACTTTGATTGTGCACGCATTTTGCTTCATTGCTATATTTATGCATGCAATGATCTTCCACAGTTGACTGTATTCTTTTGTTCTCCATGTTTATTTATAGTATTTTAAATTCCATCAATTTATTTATGTATTTACCTGGTGAATTTCCTTAGGATTACTCACTCTGGACCTGTCATCTGCCTTTTTGTGATGACTTGAGTGCAAATCCTAATACGGGCAAAGGGAAGGACAAGCTTGAGGACTACATTGATTGACTGCATTTGCCCTACTCGTACGTTTTTTTTATTTTTCTTTGTTTTATGCAGGGTTTTGAGGATTTGAGAGATAGGCTTGACTTATTTATGACTTGAAAGTTGTATTTTGATATTTTGCGGATCACATTTAATATGTATATGATGTACATTTTGATATAATTTCTACCTTAGGTAATATGCTAATAAAACACATGGTGAATATTTATTTTGATGATTTTAATTATCCGCTGCATACTTTGAGGTTAAATGATAATAAAGAACCCTAAGTTAACTTAAATCAATGATTATTAATAAATAACTTAAAGTTAGCAAGAATTTGATTGATATCGGGTTACGAGTGGTCGTGGGACACAACTGGATGATGAGTTGGCATGGCTGTGGGCCCACGGAGCACACTGTAGCGGTCAATGGATTTGGGGCCGTTACACCTAGCTCCAAAACCTTGGTTAAGACATCTATTTTATGTTCGACAACATGTAGCCGAGACTTATCCACTAAGCTCAGTATTGTCCAACCAAAACCTCTTTAATGAGATTTAGTTGACAACTGTTGACCTAAAGGTTCGGTGGGTTCCGACCAACTCTTTAATTAAAGATTTGACAAGCTGTGAACGACTCTCTAACTAGAAGTTCGGTGGGCTCTGACCGATTTTCTAATAAGAGATTCGGACCTGGAGGTCGAACCCCTCAATGATGCCTACAAATCACAAAGAAGAGAGTGTGTGGGGTGCATTTAAAACTATAGTGGGGTGCACTTAAAACTATAGTGGGGTGCACTAATCATAGTGAGGGCATAAGGATCATTTTATGATATGATTGATTTTTTTTATTTGACTTTTTTTAGGGTGCACTTAGTAAAATGTGGGATACACTTAGCCCGACTTAAAAAAAAAAAAAATTTATTGTTTTGGTTTGATGTCAAAAAAATCACATAATTTTAATTTTTAATCTTTTCCTGAAAATCAAGACTTGAAGCGCGTGTACATAGAGCAATCTGACTCGCTTGGTCGATACGGTACACCGGCGCGCACGCTAAGAAACACAACCCCAAGGCACCCATGGTCGACGCATAGATCCACCATGACGTGGCGCGTTATCATTGGCCAAACCCCCTTTTCACCTGTAGTAGCGTGCGTGCGCGACCATCATCACCATCATCCCCACCACACTCTCTCTCTCTCTCTCTCTCTCTTAAAACAAATACAGTTCGAGTTTTTAGAGAGAGAAAGAAAGGTATAGAGAGAGAGGGACAGGGTTTTCTTCGTTTCTCTTCTTCAACTGGTGCGCCCTAGATTTTCTGCTCTCTCTCGTCTACTTCACTCATCCGATCCGATCTGATCGCTCGTTCGGTCGTTGCGATCGTCTCTGCTCGTGAAATGGTATGATTTCTGAGTTCTCTAACTATGTTTGTTTGGTTTTTCGAGCCAATTGTTAGGGTTTCGGATCTTGACCTGCGATCGCTTCAGGTTTAGGAGATGATCCTTTGACGAACAATCTGATTTGTGTAGATCTCTGGATTTCTCATTTCGATGTGTGTTTTCGTTGCTGGATTAGCGATCTTGCGTCTTCGTTGGTGAAACTTGGTTTAGAATCGCATGCTGATGTTCTTTTGTTCTGGTTCACTTGGAATCGCTTCGATTCCTTGTCTCGGATGATTACTTGCTTTGATTTCGCTAATCTAGGGTTTCTTCTGTGAATTCTGGACTAAATATGCAATCTTGTGACGTATTACATCTCGGATCTCGGATCTGGGATCTGATGTTCTCGTTATTGCCTCATCTGTGGTATGTGTTTTTGTTTATGTTAATCGATTTGATAGGCGAACGCGGCATCAGGAATTGCTGTGCATGATGAATGCAAGCTGAAATTTTTAGAATTGAAGGCGAAAAGGACCTATCGGTTCATCGTTTTTAAGATAGAGGAGAAGCAGAAGCAGAAGCAGGTTATTGTGGAAAAGGTTGGGGAGCCTGCGGAGAGCTATGAGGATTTCACTGCAACCCTTCCTGCTGATGAGTGCCGCTATGCTGTCTATGACTTCGACTTCGTCACCGCTGAGAACTGCCAAAAGAGCAGAATTTTCTTCATCGCGTGGTAATTGAATTGTTCGACACTTTTCGATCTTCTTAGCGTGCAGTTATTTTTAAAAAATTTATAGTCATGGGTGTCTGAAACTTTTTTTGCCCCTCGTTACTTTGGTTCGACTAATCACATGAGAGTTATTTAGGCGCCCCAACCCCTTAACTCAGAAGAATCCGAGGAAATATGACGTAGAAAAGGAATTGAAACCATGACCTCTGCCTTAATCAAAGTAATGATGCTCCTTTTGTTGCCACTGCACCGCACTCCCTGGGGCTCTCGTAGCGTGTAGTTGTTGTTCTCTATTGATAATCATAATCCACTTGTGTTTATGCTTTTGTTCTATCTTGGTGTTATGAAGGTCTCCTGATACCTCGAAGGTGAGGAGCAAGATGATTTACGCCAGCTCGAAGGACAGGTTTAAGAGAGAGCTAGATGGTATTCAGGTAGAGTTGCAAGCAACTGATCCTACTGAGATGGGTCTTGATGTTATTAGAAGCCGCGCCAGTTGAGTGTATGCGGTTCGTGCCTTGGAGTCTGCTTTAAGTGAAATGTTTATAGCTTGTGGGTGATGAACTTGGCTAGGTATTCTATTGGCTTGTTATTGAAGTGTTTCTGCGCTGTTCTTTCTAGAAAGACACCAGTGAGCTCAACTACAAACTTTATGATTTATTATTTGTGAACGTATGCGACGAGTGTTTTCTAGTCTACAAGGCGGTATACAATGTTTGATGGGGTAAAGAACACCTTTAGTTTGTTTTTTCAACTATGAAATGGATGTTTTGACCCCTTTATCTCCAGTTGCATTGCTGAAGATGTAAGCTTTTACTCTTGAACACTAATTGGCTGGTTACTACTATTTGAGTTCCTTATGAATGATGCATGTCGTGCGACTGTCCTGTTTCTCTACTTCTTTTAGATTCTCTCTCTTTTTGGTTAAGCAAACATTAACAACCATTGATACGCCTGTATGCAAAGTTCAGACTCTTAAGTGAGCCAAGGCAAGACAAAAATCCATTAATTGTCATGATTTCTCCTCTTCTCATTTACTCATTTATTTTCTGCTAGATACATATCATGTACTTTCGCTTCAGGGACTGCATTTTGCTTAAGCATTGTTTCAGTTGTCAAATTATGGTGGCCAATTTATCTTGTCCATTTTTTTTTTTTTTTTTTTTTGGGCAATAGTGTTGGGTGGGTGTTTGTGTGCTCTTGATGCGTGTGCATTCTCTCACTGCTGCATTTTACATGTTTCCTGTTCATCTTGCTAAGTCAGACGTCTTGCATGTTTTGCTTACTGATATAGCAAGGTGTTCTTGTAAGATAGAGAAGCCCCTGCCAGGAATCACGCCACATCATTCATTTTTGTATTTAAGCTTTCAAGCCGTGTGAAAATTTTTGATCATTTGTATTTTTATCGAATAATAATAATAATTATTATTAGTCGTTTTTTTGTCAAATTATTATTTGTCTTGTTTGTCAGTGCTTTTTTGTATTTGTTTTGAGGTTTTGTGGATTTAAAGGGGAATGAAGGGGGGCGTTGATGACTTGTCTTTAGGTGTACTTGCATGATTTTCGTAATTTTTTGAGGATTATTGGCATGTATCAAGTATCAAGTGCCACAGTTTTTTTTTTTTTCTTTTTTTGTCTGAATATCAAGTGCTATGGTTGATCTTTGTGATGAAGATATTGAAGGATGTTTTCAATCTCGATTGCCTATGAATATATAATGATTGAATAATGCCCTGGCCATAATGAAGTAGGGAAACGCACCCAAAAAAAAAGTAGGGAAATGCATCTAGAATTTTGGTTGATAAGTACAAATTTATAAGGTATTTCTTGCCGTATTATACTTTTGCTGAGTGACCTAGAACTTTGGCTTTTGGTGCTCGTATCAATTGGTGGCTGATTGACAAGTAGTAAGTGGAATTGGGTGATGAGATTTTGAGGAAAAAAAGTAAAGTTAATTGTGACTAGAACCTATTTAGACCATATGCTGGTGCCCTGATTTAAGGGATATGAACAGTTGAAGGAAGGTGGAGAGATGATTTGGGCAAGATCTCTAAGTAGCAAGGGCAAGGATTTTTATTTCTTTTGTTTGACTATTTTTTTTTGTGGGCGTGTGAGCTTGCCTGTGCATGTTTACAGTGTAATTAGTAGACTGGTTCATAGTTTTGTTTTAACCTAAACAATAATTTTGTTGGTATAGATCCGGAAGTCTTGGATTACTAGTTTGATTTGAAGTGCAAGCAACTCTAAGTTGGGTTATTTGTCAAAAAAGCTCTAAGCTAGGTTATTTTGATGACATGACCAGAGCAAACTCTTGGTTGAAGGTGGGAAGCAATTCTCTTTTGGTAGAGAATTGAACTAACATTAGTTGGTATATCTTTCTCAATAGTTGACATCGCCTTCTAACATCAGCCTTGCTTATTCTAAGAGAAATTTAGTTCTTGTGCTGCAGCATTTCAGTTGCCCTTTTTTTTTTTTTTTTTTCTATGATTCTTCGCTATCGATCAGTGTGGTTTAGAAATTAGAACTCTGAATGATTAGTGTTGGACAGGTAACAAAATGAAACCTTATGAAAACAGCCCCTAACCTCCATACGCCTCGTTTCCAAGTCGAGAGAAACCTTAAGCGCCACTTTGCTTAGGGTTTCTCTCCTTCTCACCTCATCTACAAACTTTGGCCTCCAGATTTGCTTCGCGTGGGGCTTCCGGTGGCGTCGAGGCTCACTTTGGCGGCCACGAGCGTTGTCGGTGGCATCTATGGTTTTTGACCTCCTCTCTTTTTGTTCCCCTTCCTCTCTTGGTTCTTTGTGTTTCATAAAGAGTAGAAGAAGGGGATGACGGCTACGCGATCCAAATCTGAAGCGACTTGAAAGGGGTTTTTGGGAGGGATGTTTCGACACACCAGTAGGCTTGCCAACGAGTTTTAGCGACATTCACGCATCTGCAATCAACGACCGCAGCCATGGTTGAACATATCTTGTCTTCCAATTTCGTTGCTTCTCGTTGTTTTTTTGCCTACAGCGTTGTCGTCGAGTCTGAATAGTGGGGTTTTCTCCTCTTTTCGTGTTTTGGTTTCACTATTCGTAGTGTTTTTGTTTGCGCTTATTTCAATTGTAGTAGGGTTTAGGTTAGGTTTGTTAAGGTTTAGTCTCCGCCGATGTGCGGATGTTGTCCCCGTTGTCGGGGTGGTTGTCTTCAGAGCATCTCCGTTGTCGTGGGTGAGGTGTTGACACGTAGGATAGAATAGACATCCCAACCAAAAAATTCTTTTCAATGGTTGTGAAGATGACGTGGCACAAATAACCGTTCACACTGTCTATCACACCCTCTATTTCTAGAGGGTGGGATAGACAGTGTATTGTATGCCACTTCATAAAAAACTAATTAAATGAAAAATACAAAAAGTGAGAAAAAAAGATAATCCGAACTACACTTTACGTAATTGAATTTTTCTTAATATACATTGCATTTTATTTTTTTAATAAACATATTTTCCGTTTTTTGTTTTCTATAATTTTTTTGTACTTATCATATATAGGATAAGATAATTACAATAAGTTTAAAAAAAAGGATAAACACAAACAAGCTATTTTTTTAGCTGTTGCACGTTATATATTAATAACAATCGTATTTTATAAAATAATATATGTATAATAGTTTAATGACTCCAAATATAGAATTGTTTAATACTTACTAACAAAAATATAATCGGTTAGATAATTATTAATTTAAAAAAAAAAATTGCCACCTCATAGATAGAAGGTGCAATCTACATTACCCATTGGAGACTATTTTAAACGTTGAATGTGTATTGATGCCAATTAGACTGGACATCCCCTCCACAAGAATCCACAGTTATAATCCATGTTTACCATTGGAGATGCTCTCATTGTCGGGGTGTGGTTGTCCCCGTTGTTGGGGTGGTTGTCTCCATTGTCGGGGTGTGGTTGTTCCCATTGGCGGGGTGGTTGTCCCTACCTTAGGGTTGAGGTTGGGATTGGGGTCACACTATGGTGTTTACGTTGTCGGAATATGTTTCGCTCTTCAATGTTGTAAGATTTATTTGTAATAGATGCTTGTCTGATTCGACTATGAACACCTCAATAGAAATCACTTTGATGATGATGATGATGATGATGATGATGATGATGATAGATCCTTTTGGCTGGTTTAGTACTTTTTATTGCACGGTGAAAACTTCATTTGATGCTCTGAGTAGCAGATGTGTAAACAAGGATGGATGCTTGTGAGTAGTGCATAATTTTTATTTTTTATTTTTTGTCAAATTGCCTGACCATCACAAGACTGACTTATTTTTATTTTTATTTATTTCAATTCATGTTTCTTGTTTGTGTTGATTTTACACCATCACTTAGCGCTTCTTTGGTTCTTGATGAAGGACACTGCCAGTGCTATGAACAAAGTAACATAATTTCCTAGTAAATGGTCAAGTGCGCGATTTGAAATTTGAGAATGGGTAATCTTGATTAAAGTGGTGGTCGGTCTAAGAAATTGATTAGAATTTTGTCTCTTTTTTTAGTTCGACCAAGGTTTTAGAGATGGATGCTTCGATTCGGATGAAATGGTATTTTGGTAAAAAGTCCAACTAAAGTGCACTTCGGCTTTTAGGAAGTGCACTCTGGAAAATTTTTGTTGATAGTATTTGTGGTTTTGTTGTTGGGTTTATGACTTCAATTTGGGACATGAATATTGCATTTTGGGTACAAAATGTCAATGGAATCAAAAATTTCAAGCGATTTCGAACCAAACCTACTTATTCTTTTGGTCATTTTTATGTATTTTTTAGGAGTTTGAAAAAAAAATTGTTCAATCTTGTCGCCTGTAGGTCTCGGACATAGGTTCGACACCTCTAAACAGGTCTCGATTGGATCCCTCCGTCACTCACTGATACCGAGACCTTTTCACAATCTCGGTGGGAGGTGGTTAAGATCTGTAAAGAAGTCTCAGTCGGAGCTAGGAGAGACCTTTTCACAATCTCGGTGGGAGGTGGATAAGATATCTAAAGAGGTCTCGTTGGATCAGTCGATACCTCTTTAGAGGCCTCAGCCATATGCGTTTGAAACCCGTTGGTAACACTTTTTCACTTTTAGGGCACGATGCGACCACACCCAAATTTGTTAAAAAAAAAACACTCCAACAACACTCATGACTTAGTACAAATGCTCCACAATTGCTAAAATTGAGAAATAAAGAAGATTGAATGGTGAAGGTGATGGTGATGGGGTAAGTAAGGGTATTTTGAAATTTAAAAAAAAAAAATTTGGGGTAAACAAAATAAAAATAATTCAAAATTGGGGATGCATCAAAGTAATAGTCCCCTCAGAAAAAAGTAGAGTTCGTTAGACCGCTTTTTAATTTATGTACCTAGCTAATGTGCTCAGCACTGACATGCATTTTAACGCACATGAGGAAGTGTGCATGCATCTTGAAGCAAAAATCAAGGGGCCCAACAAATGTGCGTATGTGCTCTTGCACAAAACCATTTCCTTAATTTATATATCAATTAAATGTTGATCAAGTTATATATGTTGATAATCCTTGTATTAATTTAGCTAAACTTAACTGTTGAAGATCAAAAACCCTAAAATTCTTATTTTGATTAACTTTTGAGATTTTTATTTTAAACCACCACCGATCCTCTCAACGATCAACAGTGGTTCTAATCAAATCTCTTTTTGCTCTTTGTTCATTCAATAAACAATAGATTTAATTAGATTTGTAGAAATAAATCCATCATTATTGCGGTGCATCTTCATCAACGGTGTTGTGTGAATTTGAGTGGCGCACTAAATTGATTTGTCTTTAATTTTTTACTTTATAGTTAATTTTCTTCCGTAGTTAACGTCTTTGATTTGTCTTCTCCTTGTTGAAAAGTTTTATATTTTTTTCTCCATGTTGAAAAGTTTTATATTCATTTTGTGGTTCTAGTACTTTTGTGTATTGTCATGAATTTCAACGTTGTAGAGAACAATCCTTGATTGTCAAACTGTTTCAATTTTTTTTAAAAAAAAAAGGCTAAATTAATAACAATTTGTTTGAACAAATAGGATTAGCCAATCAATGCACTTGATTCTATGTTTGGTTTGTATTGAACCATGAATGATTAATGAAATTTCGATTTCTCTTCAAAAAAAAAAAAAATGAAACTATTGATGTGTGATTCATCATACTGCTCTTTCACATTAACTGCAAAGTTTTTTTTTTTTTTTTTTTTTTTTTTTTTTTTTTTCCAAAGTAACGTCTAAGTATTGAGGCTTCAAAAAAAACTTCAAAGTATTAAGAAATCAAAATTTAAGACAAAATCCATGATCCAACTTTTAGCACCAAAAACAGCACCTTGAGATTTGAGAACCACGTTTCCTGCAAGTATCAAGGAAATTTACCTTACCCAAATTGATCACCAAAAGAATGAAATGCTGATTCCATCTGAAAGTACCTTCAGCACCATCTCCTATCAAAGCTGGAACTAGGATAAACCCTCCTCGCCTCGCCTGAGAAAACAGAAAAAAATGCAGTAAAGAATCCCACAGGCAACTCATATCCCAATTGGCAAACCAAAAAATATTTTTTGAACACAATAAACGAAAGTAGTATAAAAATGGCTAATTAAAAATCGTAAAATGAACCGCGAGTCAGCCAATCGACCAGTAATTCCATTCAGTCATTGTAAGTAGTCTTCAAAATGAGAAAAGGCCAACAAGAAAAGAAAACTGAGAAGTGATTATTACCAGGGTACACTTGACATGGCAACAACATGAACATCAGGGTCTTGTATCCAAACACAGGGTCTTCTAGAGCCTGAAAATTAATTGATATAGTTAATCAAAAGAAAATAGGCTTTTCCGGCTTCAACCTCTTACTGTCAGGGGCATGTATCATATGAAACATCAAAAGGTACCCTTAACGAGAGCAACACAAAGGTCGCCTGGTGATTGCGTTCAGGGCCACTTCCCTCGAATCTATCTTTATCATTCCATTATTGTGAATACCTGCACAATGCAATTGTTCTCTACTTAGTTTTTCAGGCATATATTTGGAGTCATGTAAGACTATTAACCATGTGATTCCTTGAGATTGATTAGAAAAAATCAACAAAAGTAAGAACACTATCCAACCATAAAACCTAAACAGAAATGTCCAAAGCAGATGCACATAGATGATTAACAGAAAAACTGAGAGAGAGATGCATAACATATGTGGATGAACATCAGTTTTGACAGTGTTTAATTCTTTCACGATCCGGCTTTCCTTGCAAGACTTATGGAAGCTCTATAAATGAAACGAACATGAAAAGAAAGTTAAACAACACTCCAAAAAGAAAACTAAAGAAAGCCACTCCAAGTCTCCACAAAATCCCTTTTAAGGTAAATAGCAGGTAAGGAATTTGCAGGGTTGTCATCCTCAGTTTAATTACCAATGCATGCATCATGTACTACAAGTGTTAACTTGCATAAGCCGTCAAAAAAGATGAGAAGGAAGAAGGTGCAAGAAAATGAATTACTCGAAAGCAAGCAGGCAAACAATATATCATCAAATCAAATATGTTAGAAGTAGGACCACGACAAATAATGAAGCAAAACACATTGACACAGTACTTTGTATTACTTTGTCACAGAAATTTGTCCATGAAAGTCAAGAAAAGTTAGGCAAACATATATTGTGAGCAATAGATATAGTTCAAGATAGAGCCTGGAAATGAGGACTGCTGCTTTAAGTTGACTAATTGGTGACCAGTGACCTCTAGATTCCTATTAGTAAGGCTCTCTAATTTTCCATTCCTTTGTTGGAAGACAAACTACCAGCTGAATAGCTTACAAACTTTCTTCCTGCTTGTACGCAGAAAGTTGAGTTAACAGCACGCTAGGTTCGCAACATACAAGTGAAAACCCCTGGACAAGCAGTAGAAGTTTAATGAAAGAATTTAACTCAGTTCAATGCATCATAAGCAGAGAAATAATATTTTAGGTGAGATACTGTCCTTTTTGTATTGTTTTTTTGAGCAGCATGAACAGGATCAGTTAATTACAGAAACAATTCTTTATTATACACTAATTGATAGAGATCATCTGTAAATCTTTAAGTCCTCTGATTACCAATTAGAGCCTTCTGCTTAAAAATAACGAAGCATGAAGGAACCAAGTTGCAAGTTAAAAGCAACAAAGAAGTTCAAAAAAGGATAAAAAAAGAGTAAATATCAAAGAAGTAAGAGAATAGTTATCCAACCAAAAAAAAAAAAAAAAAAAGAATAGTGAGGCACGAAAGAGGCACCTAGTTTGTTTCCTCCTCTCATGACACCCAAGTTCTCTGGGCTCTAAAATGGCTTCAGAGAATCTTTCATCTGCAATGCTTGCACATGCATAAAGGAAAATAAATCACATAATTTGCCTTAAATTGTTCTAATAGACATGACACTTCAGCACAACAGAAATCAAAATAATTATAGTCTAAAATGGTTCTGAACTTTCCTTACTAGTTGTAGAGCATCCGAGTCTCAGGTCTATCAACCTATAATGCCTTCAGTGAGAATTTCAGTAGACACAAGACTAGACTTGGAACAAACACACTTCAGAAGAGGATTGACATAACATCACTCAACTGAGACATTAAAGTTCTATCTGAACTGCCAGACTCTTCTTCAATTTCAAACAATAAAAGAGTGACAAATTTTGTAGCATTGGATAGAGATACTAAAATTGCAATAACTTCATATATAAAAAGCAACTAATCACAAGATTTTCCAGAGAGACAGGGAAATGGACCAAGCAAATCACATAGATAGCAAAATGTTGCATCCATGATGCAGCAGTGACACACAGATCTAAATTCAACATAGCAGATGATACTTGGCTTCAAATCATAACTTTCAGTTCTTCAAATCAATCGGCTGCTCAAGCAATAATGATTGCATCAAAAATATCTTGATATCTTGATTCACAGGAGAGAGACGGATGAGATAGATTGCATTAAAAATGAAGGTAATGCAACTAATTAACTAGAAGATGACTCGAGTAAAAGAGATCTTACCAAGATTCTGAGATGCTGCGCAGAAAGAGCAGTGAGGATAGAGATCTATAAAATTAAATTCATGTCTGTTTCCACAAAAAAATTTCATGTGAACATTATAATAATTCAGAAAATACATATAAACCATTTCACAGAGTATGTTGCCGAAAACAAATGAAGGAATCCTAACAAAAAAAAAAACAAATGAAGGAAGTGGATTCCACAATCCAGACATGCACAGAACATGTGACAAAAATGTTTAATAATCATTAAAAGTATCTAAACAATGGGAACAAAAACACCAGAGTGAAGTACCTTAACCATCGGTGTTGCTGTAAGCCTGCAAGAGATATCTTCTGATGTAAATTGAGTTCCAGTTGAGTTCCTTGGGCGTCCACCGTAGTTATAAGTTGGAACTGCAAAGGACTATACTATAATATTTGGGAAAAAAGAAGAAACGCCACAAAACAAAAACAAAGAATGCTTTTATACATAACGGTCAAAGTGTTGAATTATTAGTTATACCTTACATATAACTTATCTAGGCAATTCAAAGCTGTTACATATGGTACAACATTACCAAGAAAAAGAAAATACATAAGCATGCCTACTTCCAGTGCAGAACTCAACACTTCATTTTTAGGTTGATTGCACTGCAGAAGGGTAATTCACCCTTGTTCTACATATTCTGTAACAAAATTCTCAGATTCTACAAAAGAATGGTAGCCACTATGCCGAATGAACATGATCACATTGCAGGTTTGTGCCAGAATATGAGCATCAGACCCAGCAGTCACAGCAGGCAGTATCAAAATTCCACTATTGTCACCTAACTTCCACCAGATTCAATGGAAATAATTAGTTATCTTGTCGCAAATCAAGCTTAGATGAGAAACCATCCAACATGCGAAACTATCCCCCAGAAAAGGATTCTATTAGACAAGTTCCATGAAGTAGAGTGTTATATGTAGCCCAATTAGGCTTCACCCCCTTTTTCATCATGTCATCCCGGAGTAGAAACGCCTTTGATATTTCACCATTGACACAACATCCATGTATCAAAAAATTATAAGCCACTGCATCAGGCTTTATCCCTTCATTAAGCATCAAGTTCCACAGCTTAAAAGCACTCTGTAGATCACGGCGTTTGCAGTATTCATAAATGAGTGTAGAATAACTGATACAGTCTGGTAAAGTACCAAAGCTTACCATCTCACGGAGAAGGGCAGAGGCTTCATGAAGTCGACCCAATTTACAAAAACCTCTGATAAGTAAATTGTATGTGACTGTATTTGCCAACATTCCTCCAAGCATTGTTCTATGCAGCTGCAAAGCTTTCACCATATCACCCTCCTTTGTGAATTGGTCAAGAAAACAACCATATGTGACATGATTAGGGACAATTTTTCCAGCTAGCATTTGTTTACAAAGAAGCTCAGCCTTATCAACAAATCCAGCCATGCAAAGGCCATGTATCATTGCAGTGTAAGTTACAACACTAGGAGAGTACCCTTCACGAACCATCTTGTCCAAAAGTTGAAAGGCTTCTTTCAGATTCCCATCTTTACAATGTGTATCGATCATATTCGTATATATAACATCGTCAGGCTTGATTCCTTGCCTATAAACTTCCTTCAATAAGGAAGAAAACCTTTCCATGTCACGCTGTTTGAGAACACCATAGATAAGGACACCATAGCAAACTAGATCAATATCCACTCCTCTTTCCTTCATCTCCTTGAAAGTTACAAATGCATCTCTTAACTGCCCTTCCTTACAATAACCATGCAAAAGTGCAGTAAAACACATATTATTTAGAATGTTATTCTCACTGTGAAGGTCATTCATGAATTCTTTGGCCTCAGATACTCTACCTGTCAAGCAGAGACCACTTATTAAAGGCCGGTACGTAAAGGTATCTGGTTTCAAACCCTTGACCACCATTTCATCCAGCAGTTCGAAAGCCCTCACTGTGTTTTCAACTCTACAATATCCTTCTATCATAACGTTATAAGTTACTTCATTTGGAATTACATTTTGGCTCACCATTTCATCAAACAAAACACCTGCTTCAATCATCATATTTGCACGGCAAAGACCACCAATGAGTGCTGTAAAGGTGTGCGTATTCGGCGATAAGCCCTTCTCAGACATTGTGTTGAAGAGCCAAAATGCTTTCTGCAAATCTCCCTCCCTGCAATGTCCACTTATTAATGATGTGTAGGTTACCACAGTAGGTGCCATTCCCAGAGAGATCATTTCATCTAGCAGAGATTCCGCCTTGCTCAATTTTCCTAATTTGCAACATCCACTTATAAGCGAGTTGTAAGGATAAATGGTTGGTCTAATACCTTCTATCGCCATTTTACCTAGAAGAACAAATGCAACGTCCAATCGCCCATTTTTGCTAAAGGAATCAATCAAAATTGAATAAGTAATATCATTGGGAAGCAGGCCCCTCACCCTCATCCCGATAAAAAGCGACTCCGCTTCTCCCAGTCTACCACTTTTACAAAGGGAGTTAATCAACGCGTTATAGGCAAACAAATTGGGCACTATTCCCACCTTTCGCAACTTATCAACCAAAGAAAAAGCTTCCTCAATCTTCCCATTCTTTCTCAATGTGTCAACCAAGGCCGACGATGCAGCCTCACTCGGAACAAGCCCTAATCCAAGCATTTCGTCCATCAAATCCACTGCCATTTCTACTCTTTCCACTCTACAAAGACCAAGCACCAATGTACAATAGGTAACCACATCCGCCTTCAATCCCCTTCGCCCTATCGAATCCTTAGCCTCAACAGCCTCTGCCACCCTCCCATTTTTACACAACCCATGAATCAATATATTATAAATCACCACATTCAACTCACCCCCACTCCGCTCCATCCCCTCAATCGCCCACCTCGCCCCATCGAAATCCTTCAACTCACAAAAACTCCTCACAACCGCAGCGTAACTGTAACCATCAACCCTAACCCCACCCTCCAAAACCTCACTAAAAACCTCCAACACCACCCCAAACTGCCTACTCCTCACCAACCCACTCAACAACCCACTCACAGTCCTAGTCTCTGGCGCAAACCCGCGCCGCCGCATCAACCTAAAAACCTCAACCCCATCCAAAACCCTCCTACTTTGAACACAGCTATGCACCAAAAAATCAAAGCCTAACCCTAAACACCCAAAGATCCGAACTTTTTCAAACGCACTAATGAAACACCCAAAGAGCTCAAAAGGGGTCAGACCGCGGGCCATTAGGGTTTGCAAAATCGAGGTCGCGGGCCAGTAGAGGCCCGTTTGGACCAAATTGTGGATGAGAATGCAAAACGAGAGATTTGAGTGGTGGAATTGGGCGTGCAAGCCGAGGAAATTGAAGAATCGGAGAGCTAACCTTGGATGGTGTAGGGTTTCGGTGAGGATTGCTTCGACGTGGTGGGGTTTGAGGCGGCGAGTGATGAAGGGGTTGGTGAGGGCGGAGTTCCAGGTGTGGTGGTTGCGAATGATGTTTCTGAGGATTGTGAGGAAGCCCTGTTCGCGTTCTTCTTCTTCTTCGTTGATGTTGTTGTTGTTGTGCATGGAGATTGGGCGAGCGGAGGTGGATAGGCATCTGGGTTCGTGAGGTTTTGCGAAGTGGATACGAAGAGAACGATGGGAGCGGAGGAGACCCATTGATCATCCAAGACGGTGGGGTTCAGGGGTTTTGGCGTCGGGGAGTGTAAGTGTACACTAAAGGACACACAACTGGTGGCGTCGTTTGAGAACAATTTAGCACCAACAACTATAATATAACAATGTACATCAGTTTCTTTGAGAACAACTCGAGAAGAATGTTGATTGAATACTAAGGAGAATGCCTTGACAAAAAGTAAAAAATAACCCTATGAGGGGCATTATTAGACCAGTTTACTGGGCCAAGGGCCTGCCCAATACGGGTCGTGTAACAACACTTAAATTTAATTAGTGACACGTGTCATGTGTTTTACAGGACCGTGACTTACCATCATGATTTGTCATATTACTCAAGCATCGGGAGTCGACACTGATGTATATTTTATTTTTTTGTGATGTTTGTCTTATTATTTATACCCGAATGAGAACACTGTGTGTCATAGTGCGTGGTTTTCATTTATTAATCACTACGAATTACTGTGTAAGACTCGGCTAGGAAAAACGGAATTTAGGGTATTAATATGGATAATTAAACACCAAAAAATGATAATTAGTGAATTATCGAAAATAATAAAAAATTAAATAAAATGTGGGAGCGAGGTTATGTCCGGGAACATACACTGTGCGAATTGTTAGTTGAAACGGATCTGAGAACACGAGTTTTGAGCGAGAAATTGAGCGGTTTTGAAATTGGAGTTATTATAGTGTGTTACAGTTGGTGGGTAGGATGAAGAGGGGACACAAGATTTGTCTCGAGATCCGTGCGTGAAATGAGATGAGAGATTTGTATATAAACAAACTTTTCTCTCTCCTCCCTTCATCTTATCATTTTCGATCCAACATGAGAACGAAGAGGAGAGGGATTTTGGTGCTTTGCGGACACGTTGTGATGTTGAGGAACGATAGAATACGCGTAAAAAGGTAAGATTCCTATTCCTTATGAGTTGGTGTACGTTTTGACGTTAATTTTGTTGGTTTTCGTCGCGACGATTTCGGACGAATTTTTAGAAAAATGTTGGAAAATGATTTTGATTGATGATTTTGGTATCAATGAAGTGTTTGATTGATGAGTTTGTGGTTGATTTGTGGATTGGAAGTGAATGGGAGTTTTTGAGAATTTTTGAAGAAATTTGGGACATTTTCAAATCGGGTGTTTTGTCAGGGTTTCAATGGAAAGGGAGTTGAGTTTTAAGTTGTCATGGATGTCCCGAAGGGTTTAAAATAGACTCGGAATGCGGCGACTCGAAACGGGGTTTTGAGAAATCCCAGAATAGGTGTTCTGTTGAATACGTCGTGAGGGACGTCGTGAGAAGTGCCTCCCACAACGTCACTCACATACGTCTCGAGCAGAGGCCAACAAACAAAAAACCAAGAAAGACGTCGTGGGAACGCCATCTAGAACAACCGAGTCACGACGTCACCCACATACGAGTTGGGCATAGTATCTCTTCTCCACACCATAGAGACGCTGCCCAGGCTAAAGATGTAACGGCGCCTTAGCGGCGTGACACTGTTCACAAAGACCAAATTTTTTGAAAATTTTGGAAAATTTCGAGAATCTCTCGGGTATCCAATTGGGTTCAAATACAACCCAATACCTTGAAAATCAACCCAATTACACTAATTTGATAATTATAAAAAATTAGGTAAATTAGAATGATATTAATAGGATTTGCAAATTTGGTTGAAATTACAGATTTTGAGAATTCAAGTAGGATAGTAGAGGTACACGAAGATCGAAGATTTGCAGTTAATCGAGGTAGGTTATCGTAAAGTGTAAGCTAGATAGGAAATATGCATTAATTTATTTTCCATTGTTGTCATTTCTATTTGAATTAAGCCTTTGTTGGAATTCCATTCTTATTTTGTTGGTTGAGTGTCTTGGCGTAAGTGCGTTGCGAAGTACTCTTGGGTCCATATGAGTGGGTAAGCGTGAACACTTCTACGGTTGTGTTGTTCCACCCCACTGATAGCGAGTTATACCTTGAGTATTGGATGGCTTGGACATTGCGGTGTCTAGAGTTTGTTGGTCACTATTGTGACTTAAAATATGGTGTTGTGATACTGCATTGATTTTGACCACTTATAGGCCTCCTTTAATACTGTGGACACTCAAACTTTGTTGCTCAACTTGTCAGTCTGTTTATCATGCTATTTGTTATATTTTCTATTTTTCAATATTGCATGATATTTGGACTATTTATTTGAGAAATCTTGAATTACTGTTTAGTTTCTTCTAGCATTACTTTCTCTTTTTCAAGCACTCACCGTCTAATTTGTGACGGTGGTGCAGATAAAGCAGAGACGAACAAGGGGAATGAGTTGATGCTAGGTGATATCCTCTGAGGACTCTCGGAGCAATCATTTCCTTTACTAAGTGTAGGTTTTTGTTCTTTTGACTGTGATTATTGTATATTATGTTTTGCATAACACTGGGACATGTATTAGGATTTAAGATACTAAAGATATCATGTATGACGGCTTTGTATAGCTTTGATCACGAGATATACATGTATTTATCCATTTATCAGGGTTTCCACATGAGTAGGTTGTCATTATTCCTGATTTCCATTTTTATAGTTATAGTTTATTATAGTAATTTCCGCTGTGAACTTTCTGATAAACATTGTAATCCTATAACTCACACATTTAAATGATTAACTAACGATGTATCTAAGGATTTGAGGCTGATTAGGATGCGTAGACTTCGCGAATAAGGCTTGGGGGCCCACGTAGACCTAGGCCGGGAGGGATCCGATTTTATGGGGAACTGAGGCCGTCACAGTTGGTATCAGAGCATACTTAACTATTGATTTACCTTACAACCTGCATAAATACAAACCAGCGGAAATAGGAAATAGTTGGAACCTAGAGTGGAATCCTATAATCCTAAGTTAAGGTTTAGTTGGGATGTGAGGTGAGTTGGGGAAAAAGTAAAACTTGATTCTACATGTTATATCTGTTGTGATGTACTATACTATATCGGTAGCTATTTACTGATTCGGTGATTTGCTTTCGATTTTAGATTGTGATGACTGATCAGACAAAGCTTAGTGATGATAGTGGGACTACTGGTCCTCGAATGATCAGTGTCGAGGATTTTCAGGCATTGACACAACGAGTAACTACTCATAATCAGAGGTAAGATGGGATCTTGAGGATTTTGAGAACACCAGTTGCTGCTACACCATCACCACCATCTACCTCAGGAGTTCCTGTTACTCAAGAGATGGAGACACCGATTGTCGATACATCCACTGTTCCTATTACGGTTGCAGCGATACCGGAGACTACTGTGTTACCACCGGTACAGGCTGAGGCAATGCCTGTAGTACCTCTTGTTCATACTGACATAATGTCTGCTCCAGTAGTAGAGAGAGGCATTAGGACCACGACGGAGGCTAGACAGTTGAAAGAGTTCAAGATTCATAACTCGAAGGAGTTCTTTGGGGGTACAGATTTGGTGGTTGTAGAGATGTTCCTGAAGAGCCACGAGAAGGTGCACAGTATCATTGCGAGTGAGGAGCATATGCGAGCCTCGATTTTATCTTTAATTTTGTTTAGGTAATGACTGGTAGACTACGATTGTATCTATCAGAGGGTTTCGAAGGACTGGATAGAGTTCAAGACCCAGTTTAATCTGAAGTACTTTCCTCCTACAGTTATGAGAACGAAGAGGAATGAGTTCTCCACGATTCGACAGCTTGCAGACGAGTCTTTCATGGATTATAAGGGGCGATATCTGCAGTTGCTAACCTATGTTGGTAGTTCAGCAGACAACGAGATTGACAGAGTCTATTACTTCACTGAAGGGTTGTTGTCTAACATATGAGGTGTTGTAGTCTCCACAGAGCCGGAGACTCTATAACAAGCTTATGATAGGAGCTTAGCTAGGGAGGGTTATCTACGCACACATCCAGAGGAAATTAGATTTGTTAGGCAGGAGACACATTTTGAGGGTCGACAGGATAGGAAGAGGGGGAAGAATAGGTAGGGTTTCAGGGACAGTAGAGCCCAGAGTAGTGGTTCAGTTGCTTCACCACCACGACCTGCACAAACTCCAGTAATGGCACTAGTACCTGCACAAAGTTTCACTGGTCGACCACCACAGGCTACTAGACCTGCACAAATAGAGAGAGGCAACAGTCTGATAGTAGGAGTACTAGTAGAGGAGGTGGACAGACACAGAGATCTGGACAGGCACAGACTCAGAGGTCTGGTCAGACTCAGAGACTTCCACAGGGACGTGGGCAGGTTAGACACCGGGCCAGGGTTCATCTGGTTCACGGGAGACGTGTACTTGTTACAAGTGCGGTCAGATCGGGCATTTACAGTTTCAGTGTCCGTTATTGACGAGAGCTCAACCACAACATCACCAGCAGCAGCGGGAGAGAGTTCAGGTTGCTGTTGAGCCAGACTAGGGAGCGTCTCGTAACCTCGTTGAGGGCATGTTTTTGATTTGCAGTCTTTTGATGTATACCATGTTTGATTCAAGTTCTACAGTTTCATTTATTTCTGGACGCATGGTACATGCATTAGGGTTGAGGCCTATTAGGCTTAGTAGACCCTTGATCTTTAGCACAACGGCTGGGGACAAGATATATCCGAACTTGTTGTGTGTTGATTGTTCGGTAGTTATAGAGGGTTACAATTTACCTGTTGATTTGAGAGAACTAAAGTTCCTAGAGTTTGATTCGTTGTTAGGCATGGACTGGTTAGGAGCTTATCATGCCCATATTGATTGTTATGGGAAAATCAGGACGATTCCATTGGCCAATGGTACGAAGGTTAGATTTCAAGGTACAACGGCGTTATTACCTATCGCCAGGGGTAGAGAGGCTACTAGTGGTGAAATAGAGACATTTGCGAGTGCCTTGAACACTGCTGAGAGATTGGAGGTTAGCATTGATGATGTACCAGTAATGTGTGAGTTTACCGATGTTTTCCCTAACGATCTACTAGAATTACCACCGCCGAGAGAGATAGATTTCATTATAGACTTAGTACCTGGAACTAAACCTATTTTTATACCACCGTGTAGGATGGCACCTCGAGAGTTGGAGGAGCTCATTACTCAGTTGGATGAGTTGTTAGAGTTGGGATTTATTCATCCTAGCATGTCACCGTGGGGTGCATCGGTGTTGTTTGTGAAGAAGAAAGATGGCAGCCTAAGGTTGTGCATTGACTATAGACAACTGAACTGGGTGACGGTGAAGAATAAGTATTCGCTTCCTCTTATAGATGATTTGTTTGATCAGTTTCGCTTCCTCTTATAGATGATTTGTTTGATCAGTTGACAGGAACGACGTGGTTTTCAAAGATAGACCTGAGATCATGTTATCACCAGCTCAAAATCAGGGTTGAAGACATGGAGAAGATTGCATTTAGTACGAGATACAACCATTATCAATTCACGGTCTTGCCATTTGGTTTGACTAATGTGTTAGTTATGTTTATGGATCTCATGCACAGAGTACCGAGAACTTATCTGGATATATTTGTGATTGTGTTCATTGATGATATCCTTGTCTACTTCAGGACTCGTGAGGATCACGAGGGACGTCTCCGGATAGTTTTAGAGACTTTGAGGAACCACCGGTTGTATGCCAAATTCAGTAAGTGTAAGTCTTGGCTACCAGAGGTTAGATTTTTGGGTCATATTGTTGGAGCTAGCGGTGTTTCTGTGGATTCTGCGAAGATTAGAGCTATTGTTGAGTGGACTACTCCGACTACAGTTACAGAGATCCACAGTTTTCTGGGTTTAGCTGGGTATTATCGTTGTTTTGTGCAGGATTTTTTCATGATTGCTACATCGATGACTAGACTGACTTAAAAGAATGTGAAGTTTGGCTGGGATGAGAGTTGAGAGACAACATTCTCTACTCTGAAAAAGAAGCTGACAACTGCACCAGTTCTTGCATTGCTTGAGACAAGGAAGGACTTGGTGGTTTATACTGATGCCTCGAAGGTTGGGCTTGGTTGTGTTTTAATGTAGGTGGGCAAGGTGATTTCGTATGCATCTCGATAGCTCAAGGTTCATGAGAAGAATTATCCGACGCATGATTTGAAGTTAGCTATTGTGGTATTTGCGTTGAAGATTTGGAGACATTACCTGTATAGGGTGAGGTTTAATATTTTCACTGGTCACAAGAGCTTGGAGTATTTATTCTCTCAGAATGAGCTGAATCTGAGACATAGACGTTGGTTAGAGTTCCTAAAGGATTATGATTTTTCACTTGAGTATCAACCTAGGAAGGCCAACGTAGTTACAGATGCTTTAAGCAGGAGAGAATCTGATAGTGAGGTAGTTGTGTGCCACATGACACATAAGTATACGTTACTCGAGGCAGTTGAAATGATGACTTCAGTTGATATGCCAGCTACTACTAGGATACAGATTTGTGGTCAATTGAGGATGTAGACTGTTTCACTTCAGGTAGTCCGAGATAAATAATAGACTGATAAGTTATACCAGAGATTCAGTGAGATGACTAATAGTTCAGAATATCCAGATTGGAGTCGGTCGACAGACACATGTATAAGGTATTGAGGGCGACTGTGGATTCCATTAGTGGCTGATTTGCGCATTGAGATACTTCAGGAGGCTCACCGTTCACATTTTTCTATTCATCTGGGTAGGACCAAGATTCATGCTAATATGTGACGTCTTTTCTTGTGGCCGGGGATGAAAATCGATGTGTCGGAGTTTATACAAGTGTGTGAGATATGCCAGCGTGTGAAGGCTGAGCATAGGCGACTTAGAGGATTGCTACAGCCTTTTCCCATTCCATAGTGGAAGTGGGAGCATATAGCTATAGATTTTGTCAGTGGATTTGCCTCGATTATCTTGCGGACATGACAATATCTAAGTAATTGTGGATAGACTATCGAAATCTGCACATTTCATTCCTGTATCCACTACACACAGAGTTGATAGATTGAGTATTATCTACGAACGTGAGATAATTAGACTGCACGGAGTTCCGTTGTCTATTGTGTCAGATAGAGGACCGCAATTTACGTCATTATTATGGCAGAGTATGCAGGCTCAGTTTGGCACGAGGATTGATTTTGAGTATGGCATACCATCCACAGATAAACGTACAGTCCGAGAGACTGATTCAGGTGTTAGAGGATATGCTCAAGATGTGTGTACTGGAGTACGAAGGATCTTGGGAAGAGTACCTTCATTTGTGTGAGTTTGCGTACAACAACAGTTTTCATGCTAGTATTGGTATGGCACCATTTGAGGCACTATATGGTAGACCTTGTAGATCACCATCTTGTTGGGCAGAACCAGATGATGCAATAACAGTTGGGCCTGAGATTGTTGTTGATCATACTGAGAAGATACGACAGATTCGTTAGAGACTGAAGGGTGCTCAAGAAAGACAAAAAAAGTACTATGACAAGTATCACGATGAGTTGCAGTACGACGAGGGAGTCTATGTGTATTTGAAGGTTTCGCCTCTGAAGGGTCACAAGAGGTTCAGAATCAAGGGGAAACTTGCGCCAAGGTTTATTAGTCCTTTCAGGATTGTGAAGAAAATCGACAAAGTTGCTTATGAGCTGGATTTGCCACCTCAACTCGCCGAAATTCATCCAGTGTTCCATATTTTGATGCTTAAACTAGACAAATCAAGCGAGAGACGACGACCTATGTTAGATCTGAGTCAGATTGATTTGTGTGATGATATTACTTATAAGGAGCAGTCGATTCAAATTGTGGACAGGAAGGTCAAGATACTGAGGAATAAGAAGATACCTTTTTGTGCACATTCAGTGGCAGTACCACGGAGATAAAGAGTTGACCTGGGAGTTAGAGTTTTATGTGCGCGAATATTTTCCTCATTTATTCGATTCCGATAAGTCGTTATTTTGAGTAATTATTAAATTAATTTTGAGGACAAAATTCTAATAAGTTGGAAATACTATAATGACCCTCAAATTTAATTGGTGACACGCGTTGTGTGTTTTACAGGATCGTGACCTACCATTATGATATGTCATATTACTCAAGCCTCGAGAGTCAATACTGAGGTATATTTTATTTTTCAGTGATGTCTGTATTATTATTTATACCCGAATGAGAACACTGTGTGTCCTAGTGCATGATTTTCGTTTATTTATCGCTACGAATTTCTGTGTGAGACTCGGATAGGAAAAATAGAAATTTAGGGTATAATATGGATAATTAAACACCGAAAAATGATAATTAGTGAATTATCAAAAATAATAAAAAAAATTAAATAAAATGTAGGAGCGAGGTTATGTCCAAGAACGTACGCGGTGCGAATTGTGAGTTGAAACGGGTCCGAGAACACGAGTTTTGAGCGAGAAATGGAGTGATTTTGAAGTTTAAGTCACGTATTAGAGTTATTCTAGTGTGTTAGAGTCGGTGGGAAGGATGAAGAGGGGACACACGATTTGTCTCGAGATCCGTGCGTGAAATGAGATGAGAGATTTGTATATAAACCAATTTTTTCTCTCCTCCCTTCATCTTATCATTTTCGATCCAATGTGAAAACGAAGAGGAGAGGGGTTTCGGTGCTTTACCGCATGTTGCGATGTCGAGGAGCGATCGAATACGCGTAAAAATGTAGGATTCCTATTCTTTGTGAGTTGGTGTATGTTTTGGCATTAATTTTATGGGTTTTCGTTGCGACGATTTCAAACGAATTTTTGAAAAATGATTTTGATTGATGATTTTGGTATCAATGAAGTGTTTGATTGATGAATTTGTGGTTGATTTGTGGATTGGAAGTGAATGAGAATTTTTGGGAATTTTTAAAGAAATTCGGGATATTTTCAAATCGAGGTGTTTTTGTCGGGGTTTCGACGGAAAGAGAGTTGAGTTTTGAGTTGTCATGGATGTTCTGAAAGGTTTGGGATAGGCTCAGAACGCGACGACTCGAGCCGGAGTTTCGAAAAACCTCAGAATCGTGTTATGCTGAACACGCCGCGAGGGACGCCGTGAGAAGTATATCCTACGGCGTCACTTACAGACGTCTCGAGATGCGACCAACAAACGAAAAAATAGGAAAGACGTCGCGGGGATGCCGTCTAGAACAACCGAGTCACGATGTCACCAACATACGAGTTGGGCAGAGTGGCTCTTCTTCACGCCGTGAAAACGTCGCACAGGCTAAAGATGTCACGCGTTTTGGAGGCGTGACACTGTTCACAGAGACCAAGTTTTTGAAAATTTTGGGGATATCTCGGGTATTCAATTTGGCTCAAATATGACCCAATACCCCAAAAATTAACCCAATTACACTAATTTGATAATTATAGAAAATTGGGTAAATTAGAGTGATATTAATATGATTTGCAAATTTGGTTGAAATTACAGACTTTGAGAATTCGAGTAGGATAGTAGAGGTACACGAAGATCGGAGATTTGTGGTTAATCAAGGTACGTTATCGTACGATTGTAAGCCAGATAGGAAATATGCATTAATTCATTTTTCCATTGTTGCCATTTCTATTTGAATTAAGCCTTTGTTGGAATTCCCTTATTATTTTGTTAGTAGAGTGCCTTGGCGTAAGTGCGTTGCGAAATACTCTTGGGTCCATATGAGTGGGTAAGCATGAACACTTCTGCGGTTGTGTTATTCTACCCCACTAATAGCGGATTATACCCTGAGTATTTGATGGTTTGGACGTTGCGGTGTCTAGAGCTTGTTGGTCACTATTGTGACTTAAAATGTGGTGTTGCGGTACTGCATTGATTTTGACCACTTATAGGCCTCATTTGATTATGTCGATACTCAAACTTCGTTGCTCAGCTTGTCAGTCTGTTTATCATGCTATTTGTTATATTTTATGTTTTTCAATACCGCATGATATTTGAACTGTTTATTTGAGAAATCTTGAATTACTGTTTAGTTTCTTCTGGCATTACTTTCTCTTTTTCAAGCACTCACCGTCTAGTTTGTGACAGTGGTGCAGATAAAGCAGAGACGAGCAAGGGGAAGGAGTTGATGCTAGGTGATATCCTCTGAGAACTCTCGGAGCAATCCTTTCCTTTACTCAGTGTAGATTTTTGTTCTTTTGACTGTGATTATTGTATATTATATTTTGTATAATACAAGGAAATGTATTAGGATTTGAGAGACTAGGGATATCATGTATGATCGCTTTGTATAGCTTTGATCACGAGACATACATTTATTTATCCATTTATCAGGGTTTCCACATGAGTAGGTTGTCCATTAATCCTGATTTCTATTTTTATAGTTATAGTTGATTATAGTAATTTCTGTTGCGAACTTTCTGATAAACATTGTAATCCTATAACTCACACATTTAAATGATTAACTAACGATGTATCTGAGGATTTGAGACTGACTAGGATACGTAGACTTCGCAAGTAAGGACTCGGGAGCTTACATAGACTTAGGCCGGGTGGGATCTATTTTTATGGGGAACTGGGGTCGTCATAGTTCGGGCTTGGTCTTGCATTTGTAAGACACGCCCGGCCCGAGACCGAGCTCGCCAAAGCCCGACCACTTTAATGGAGGCTTGAGTTTATGCTTTTGACACAGGGTTGACCCACTTTGAATAAAATGGTATTTTTATGAATATCTTGTATAAAAAATAATGTTAAATGTGACTTGAGGTTTGAACCTACGCCACACTCATCTTATTAAGTTCTTACCAATGCACCATCTAATTTTTTTTGTTTAACTTTTGAAACTTAATAAACATATTTTGATTTTTCAAAACTAATAACAAAAATGGGCCCACCCCAAGCCCGTCCCATCTAAATTTGGGGCTGGGCGAGCCTGGACAATGCTTTGAAGGGCCCGCCAATTGAACTGGTCTATGCACTTTACATACACTAAAACAACAAATAACACATACACATAAACTCTAGCTTAATGCATAAAGAAAAGATTAAAAAAAATATAGAGAACAACCAAAGAGTCACAAGAGAAGCCAAAGAACATATCCACCATCGTTGTTAGAGTGTCATTCTCTTCCCTAAAATCCCTCATTTTCAAGATCTATCTCCATTATTTATCTACTATAGCAACCCCTTTAAATAGAGAAAAGAAGACAAAATGGAGCTTGAAGGAAATGAACAATGTCAAATTTGACTTGTAAGGAAGAGAAGCAGCCTCTCTTCTACCTCCAACAAATATGCTTTCATCGTTATCGCGCAAAACCATAATGGAGGGCCGCAAAGTTGGCTGATCATTGCTCCCTAAACCACCAACTCTCCAAAAGCTCTCATCTCAGTGCTTCATTTTAGATCTCATTCCTTTCCCACAAACATCTCTCATCTCAGTGTTGTTAATGATAAAAGAAGAAGAAAAAGAGAAACGAATAAGGGGAAAGAAGGAAAAAACAAAAAAGAAGACACAAAGCAAAACAAACACAAAGAAAACTGAAACCACACCCAAAAGGGGGTGAATTGGGTGTATCGAGAAGTTAACACCCTTTTTAATTTAATTCAATAATTAAGATGCAATATGCTCACCAAAGTGCAAATATGGATGATATGCAAGTGAATGTGATAGAAGAGATGGAAAGAGACACACAATTTATAGTGGTTCAATCCAATGATCTACATCCACTACCTAAACTCCCTGGTTAGGATTTTTAAACCCCTACTTATATTGCTAACAAGTGTTACAATCTAAGCTTACAAGCCTAGAATGCCTAATCATAATTAGGACTTCATATCTAGTCGCAACTAGGATTTTTGCCTAGCCTCAATTAGGTCTACCCTTTTACTTAGATTCTACTAAGTCTTACAATTTTTCAATTACAACCAATAACTGAAAAATAATCAAATACACCTTACAAAGTAGAGTGGTATCAAGTTCAAATACTAGCAAGCCTCCTAGAGCCTAATCACTCTAATGCATGCAAGTATGAGAATAAATAATATACGCAAATGTGTCAATGATTTGTGCAAGTCTCAAATATGAAATTGTTTCAAAGGCTAATGTATTAGTGCAAAATCGATTTCAAAGCCAATAACAAGAAGTTTGATAAAAAATCAAGTTTAGAGACAAACTTTTGTCCAAACCAAATCCTAGGGTTTAATAAAATAAGTTTAAACACAAAACCCAATATTAGTGTGTTCAAAGACACAACAAACGATTTTCCAAGTCAAACAAACAAAGTTATGGAATTTAAGCACAAGAAAAAGCTAAGAGAAGAAGCTTTCTTACAACCCCAAGAAGGTGACTTGAAAAACTATTTTGAAAATGTTGTTGTACACCTTTGGAAGCCTCAAAAGTGCTAGATTTTAGAATAAATGGACAGCCTCAAAATCTTCTTTGTCTCCTCAAATCAATATTCTCCTTTTTGTAAGTTTTGAGTTTTTATGTGTTTTTCTTTCTTGTTCTTACAAAATAATGTTCTTGGTGGTTTTATAGTGTTACACATCTCATTTTATCAGTTTGTGACCGTTTTAGGGATCCAAGTGTTTAAAATTCATCAAGAATTCAAATTAAAGTGTGTTTTCTAACTTTTTAAAAAAGCTGTCAGGAATTAATTAGCGCACTAATGATGAGACATAGCGCGCTAACTCTGCACTTAGCGCGCTAACTGTAGGGACCTCAGAATAATTAATTCTGTCTCTTATATTAGCGACCCTTATTCGTGTCCGGGACCCTACCAACCACATATAACATATTATATATGTTTATTATGGGTCATTAAACCTATTTGGGTGGTCCGAATATTTTCACAAGTCCTGAAAATGGAAAATCTCGGTTTCATGACATGCGAGGGGCTTTTCTGCAAATTTGCAATTTTCTTTTCAAAAACATTTTAAAAACCAATTTTTCTTTTTGAAAACTTCTAAAATGATTTTCAAAAAGCGATATGAGCTTAAACACATAGTTTAACATCGTTTAGACTTATAGACCAAGTCAAGTTTTAAGTTTCACTTAAAACTTCAAGTAGTCACTTGACATATGAAAATCAATTTGAAAAACTCGATGTGCATGAACTAATGCATTTGGCTTGCGTAAATAAACTTGTATACCTTACATTGATGTTACAATACTTAGTTTAATCTTTCGTCTTCATTCCCTTACGTATGCCTAATCTTGAACTTGAATGGCTTGAATGCTTAAATGCTCGAATGTTTGTGGTATGATGTTTTGCAACATTTGACGAAAACTGAAATGCACTTGATATTTATTAGTATATTTTCACCTTGTTTGTTTCCATCAAAATTTCGATCGGAGTTAGAGTGACTAACCACTTAGTCCAAAAAAAACAACTATGGGGGCTACCAACGCCGGAGCAAGCTCCGGTGTTGCCAGGAGCCCTCCAAATAAGGTTGCAAGTGGGGCAGGGCAGGGCGAGGCGGGGATTGAAGTTACCATCCCCGTCTCCGCAGCGCATGAGGTGAAGATTCATCCACCAAAATTCCCCGCAGGGAGAACTTTGTCGCCTCATGCCTTGCCCCGCGGAGATCCATGCGAGGTGGAAAATCTCCATGCCCCATCAATTTTTAATGAAAAATATTCATTTTGATCTCCACTGCTTATTGGCCTTTTTGCTGCTAAACTACTTTTTTTCAATTTTTATTTTATTTAAAAAACTATCTTTCTTGAATAGAATAATTTAATTTTGTTTTTGATATTGTTACGTTGATTGAGTTACAAATTATGTATCATACTTAATAAAATATAAAAGATTTCTTAAATTAATATGATAAATATATTTTTAATAATGTTCTAACTATAATTTAATATATCCTTATGATACATTTATATATAGTAGAGTTGATTGATGTTACTAGTTATGTTTTAGAGTTGGAGTTGTTGAATTTCATTTCATACAACTACATAGTTTTTTATTAAAAACTTTGAAAAAAAAAAATTTATGCGAGGAGCAAGGAATCCCCGCAGGGATCTTCATAGGGTGGGGCGAGGAATCCCCACGGGTGAGAGCAATCCCCATCCTCGTTTTACCCTGTATGACGGGGCAAGATTTTGCCTCGTGCCCTACCCCGAGAGAGCAAAATACGGGAAATATTTGCTCTTCGGGGGCGGGGCCCCATGTGGGATGGGGATTTTCCGCCCCACTTGTAACCCTACCTCCAAATAAACCCTATATCGGTTCCTTTCACAACAAGAAAAGAGGTAAATGACTTTAAAACGTGGCTTCAATGCGTGACGAGTGGTACGATAGTGGACAATAGGCTTATAAGTCTAGTTACAAATGACATAATTGAGGGAAGGAAATGTACATTACGTCATCCTTAAGATATCTCGAAGCCCAGAAAGACATTTGCACCAAAGTATGTGCTCCAATCAAATGTTGTGTCATAAAGGACGTCATCCAATCAGCTTCTCGATTCCCTTTACTTTGGATATTCAGTCCAAATATTTTTTCCTATACTAGAAAATTGCATTTCTATTGGCTCTAGTAAGGAAGTGCAACTTCAAGGGAAGTTGTCCATTTTAGCTAAAGGCCTATCTAAGGGTGCCCCATAATGGATATGCATATCAGACACACACTTTTCCTCTGCCATTTGATATACCTCGAGATGTGTGGCGGGCCAAGAATAAAGAACGAGTGTGTGTTTGTATCGGGGCACTAAAGCATTTTCTTTAGCCAAAACACCCCTATATGCCAACTCTCTCTGCTCACATATTTCACTCCTTTTTTAATTTATTTTATTTAGTCGCATGGACCAGATCTACCTAGTTCATGGTATTTCATTCTCATTACATAGATTGTTAAATTAATGAAGTTTTTAGAAGTTAGTCTCCATCGCTAGTTGAACTACCACTCAGACTAAAAATCATTGCTCAGAAAAGAACTTTAGTATTAACCTCCACTACGCAATTCTACCCAGCTAATACACAAATGTGACAAAAATTTGATTAATTTGTCAAGCACCTTGTCCTTGAGCTAACCACGAAAGTCTTTCCTTCGTATTTACATAAGAGTAATGCTACGATAACTCACGACAAACACTCCTATGAGTACATACGTTGATTTTTTTTTAACAATTTTGTAGCAGTAGTGAGTGTTCATAGTGGGTAACCTTGGCATTATCCTCAATCACAAAATTGTAAGAAAAGTAAAAAATTAAATAAAAATCAAGGTGCGTACTCAAAGTAAGTGACAATAGTTGGTCATTTTAGCATTTTTCTTAACATAAAGAGTAGTGCTAGAGTGACTTGATATAGACATCCAAAATAGACGGGAGTGAATTTGCAAATGTTGGGCATTGTGATGTCAGTAATGTTGGGAAATGTGCCCTAGGTCAATCATTAATAGTCTTTATGAGTATATTTTAGTTAATAAAATAGAGGATTTCATTTGTTGTTTATTATAATTGATTTGCATGTTTACATTATAATAAGATCCATGGGTATTTACAAAAATATCCTAAATATCCCTAGTCGATTATTATACTGGGAACTATAATGAATTAAGACTAGTGTGAGTCTTGATTAATGATCATGCGATGATCATACGTATAGGAATACGAATCAAGATCATGAGTACTTGTTAGGGAACAAAGTACTGGACCGACCCACTATGAAAACATCACATGGATTAAGTTATAGTTGTTTCTCATGATATGTATATTATTCAGTCCTTTGACTTGAGATTACCAGAGACTTCAACATTAGGAATACAATGATTTGACACAATCAAACGTTATCTTTAACCGGATGATTATAAAGGTCGTGATTGGTTACTGTGTGAATAATGTGGTGAAGTTGTGTAATCGAGATCGAATTTGTCCCTCTCATATAAGAGAGAGATATCCAGTGGATCCCTCGATGTGTTAGATTGTTAAAAGGCCTAGTCTAAGTGAATTGATATTGGTCAATGTCACTTGGATGTTTTCAGTCTACCTAGAGATCGAAACTAGTACGATTGAACATATTGGATGATAATTCCATATCTTATGTTTGATTAAAAAATATCGTGTGACAAAAGGATGTTATATACACTATTGATTAGGTTGTATCGATTTGATATTCGTACAACTTGGGTAGTCATAATGTCTTGCTAGAGGCCGCTTATGACTTGTATACCAAAATGTGTACCAAAATGTGTTTTGGTATACTGCCAACGTTGTATGAGCCTATTGGGTCACACAATAAGAATGGTTTTGCGAGATTTTAAAATGATTCGGAAGAATGAACTTTATATGATAAAATTCATGACAAAAATGTCTTTGTAGTGTATTACACTTATACCTCTTTAAGTAAGGGTATATGTGTAATTTACTTAACCGTCTATACAAGGGTTGTATAAATAGACACTTTGAGTTAGAATACAAGTACAAGAAAGAATAAAAAGGGTCGAAACTCTATTTTCGTTTTAAGAAACGACTTAGGGTTTTGGTATGCTCTGGATCGTTTTGGAGAGAAATAAAAAGGTTTGATATTCTCTCGAAGCTAGCCCTTTAAATCTCGGCCGCCATTCGTGTGTGGACTGCTGATAGAGGGTGTTCGTCGTTGGCAGTGCTTTAGAGATCGATTAACCTTCAGAAAGGTACATTGCGACCGAGGTACGATTGAGTTTTCATAGTTTAAACGTGTTTTAATGTAATCAGATTTGGATCCTGTTGGGGTTTTTCTCAAAATAGTTTTGAAATCTCCGCTGCGCATGAACCCCAAATCACCAATAAGTAATTTCTACCAATAGCAACACGTTAAATGTGTGATGAAGATGTGTTTTCACACTTTTGCCCTCCCTACTTTTACTCTCTTGTTCACATGGCGCTTTGCTATTGGGAGCTATTACCAACATTATCTTTCTAACATTAGCAAATCCCCTCCCAAAATAGACACTTTGATTATTTGCGCCTGTAACGCTCGAAAATTCATGTTATTTATGTGTGATGACATGTACTATCGATGTATACTCGTTTTTTTGTGACAGGACGGTGACGTCGAGTCGCAATGGAAGTTCGCTTCAAAGAATGTGATGAACGGGTATCGACGAACAAATACGGGTACACGAGTTCAGAAAACTATTTTCGCAGTCGACTGAAAAATGAAATATAATAATAAATTAATTTGGGATTATGTTCGAGTCAACGGTACGAGTTGTGGTGCATGTCGGGTGCAGAAACGCCTGAGTAAAGGCTAATTATTGGTGCAAAAGTAATAAGGACAAGGGGAGAGTCTCCATGTGTGTCACAAAAGTGGTTGAGGCTGCTGTATTGGAGGCCACAAGATGTGCCTCGAGATTCATAAACACACAAAGATGATGGATCACTATATATATATATATATAGTGAGTCAAATCTCACTTTTCTCATTTCTTTCTTTCCTTTCTCTCTCTCCTCACCGTGAGAAAACGAAAAGAACAGGAGGGTTTCGACGGTTCCGAGCTCGGATCGACGATGGAAATCGACCAACAATGCGATCGAAGGTGAGGTTCTGATTCCTACGCGTTACTCTACGTTTTAACACCTATTTTGGGTGTTTTATCGCGATGAATTCGGACAACGATTTTGGAAAATCAATTCTTATGAGTTATTTTGATGGATTGGGATTGAATAGGGTGAGAAAATGATGATTTGAGAAGTGGTTTTTGGTGTTTGGGAATTTTTGAATTTTTGCTGAATTTTTGATGATTTCCGTAAATCGATGGTTTGGTTGGGTTTTAACACGAGCCGAGGGTGGTTTAGCGTTGTGTTGGAGTTTAGTCAAAGTTGGGATAGGCTCGAAGCACGGCGACGCGAGTCGAGGTATCGAAAACCCTGGTACATAGGCGTTTTGGTTCAGACGCCATGGCGACCCCGTGAGCATTCCAGCTCACGACATTGCCCACGTACGTCTTATGTAGGAGCTTCAAGGGCTCATGCCGTGAGGACACCGCCACGACCAATGAGGTCACAACGTCACTTACGTATGAGTTGGGTAGACAGCCTTATTTCCACGTCGTGGAGAGGCCACCCAAACCAATGGACGCCACGGCGTCCCAGCGGTACGACACTGTTCATATGAGAAAATTTTTATAAAATTTTCGAAAACTTTTGGGGACCTCTCAGGTATCCAAATTGGTAAAATACGGCCCAATGCCCAGGTAATCGACCCAAATGGGTGAACGAGTAAAATTATGGAAAATTGGGTAAAATGAGGAAATTAAGAGGGGATTGCAATTAAAAGGAAATAAAACTCTAACACGACCAAATTGGACCGATAATGATCACCAGGTGTTTGGTGAGCGGGTAACGAGCATGCGGGGTCGTTTTGGTGGTGTGTGAATGCTGCGAGCGCGGAATGTTATGCGGAAGTTGCGTAGTACTGTGAGTAAAACCAGTGGGAGTATTTATATTATTTCATTTGTGCATTTAAATTGCTTTGTTATCTTTATTGAACAGTATTTCTTAGTGAAATATGTTTCCTTGAATTCCATGTGTAAACTATATTCCGTAGTGGATTTATTGGCGTTGTTTTTCATGGATTTCGAATGAGTGGTCCAAAAGCAAGTGAGTCACGGTTACTATTTATCTGCGATATAAGCTCTTATCTAGACGCTGTTGATATCTCCCGATTGAGTGTACGTATGGGGATCTTATTCAGGTATGTGGATATCTCATAGTCGCAAGGGTTAGGGCTGGTAGGCCGTGTTCTCGTCCTAAACCCGAGTCTGCTGGGCATTTGCCGCGACTTAAGGACCTTTTAGTCTGGACTACTTGCGGTTTTCGTTATTTTTTGGACACTCAATTATCGATGATTTTTCAGGGATTTATTATCATGTGGTCTATACTATCTTCGTGATATTCCTGCATGATATTAGTTTAGCCATTTATTTGATATTTGAAATTATATTTAAACTTCACTTGGTTGTTACTGTTATTTTCTATACTCACCGTCTTTTTTATGACAGTGGGTACAACCATGTCATAATGCAGGGTCGATATGAAAATAGGATCGGAATAGGCGATTAAAGTTAAGGGCTGGTAGGCGACTCTTCTTGTCTACAGTGTTGGTTTCTTTGTATTATATGTTTATATTTGATACATTGGGATATGGATTTTGTGAGTAATTTTGGGACATGTATATCGTATTTGATTCTCCTTTAACCGGGTATACTTATGGAGGTATGCATACGCGGGGTTTCCACACTCTAGACTATTCTAACTTGTGTCTTATAGTTGTTTTGGTTTAGTTTGAGATGTTAATGCTTCCGCTATAATCTGATAACTCACTAACTGGAATAACTCACTTAATTACATTTAAAATGGCTTAATTAATGGTCAAAGGTGATGAAGGCTGACTAGGCTTGTATCGACTCTGCGAGACTGGCTCGGGGGTTTATGTAAGTCTAGGTCAAGTGGTGCACAATATTTAGATTTGAAGTTTGGGGTCGTTACAGCGTCCTTTGAATATACATCTTTTCTAACTCCCTGAATGCAATTAAATTCATCCATGGAAATGCAGATATTAGCGACCATGACTTGCTGGCCCGTGATATTCGGGAGAATGCTGTTCACCTGGGTACACATGGTTTCTACCATATTCCGAGATCTTTCAATACTGCAGCTCATGACTTGGCCCAACATGGCCTGTTTTCCCATTCCTCCACTTTTTAGTCTGATTCGATACCTATTTACATTGGTACATCTGTTTTAAAGTTATTCGATTAATAGAAACATTTGACAAAAAAAAAATATACATTGATTTATAAGTGCAAATGTCGAGCAAAAATTAATAAACATCAACAATTGAGTGTTCATTTTGGGTGTCTAAAACGGGTTAACCAATCATTGTTACAAAAATTGAATCTTACAAAAACTTTAGGTTGAGGTTGTGGTCTCAATGCTATACCAGGAACCACATACATTGGTAATAAATTATTCTCAATAATTATACTATAACCTACTTACTATACAATAGTCAAGTTATAGTTAAGTTTGGAAGGTCATGAGTTCGACTCCCACTTAAGTCAAAAAAATTATAATTAGTTAGTATGTTCTTACTTAAAAACTTTCGTTAAGAATTTCAACCATGTTTAAGTGCTTATTCATTAAAACAAATATTATAATATCTTAATGTGAGGGTAATTATGCCATTTACAATAACAAAGATGAAAACGCACATGCGCATCGTCGATCCGTGCCTAACCTCCTCCACCAATAGAAACATCCCATTAACCCACCTTACACCCCATCCGACGTGTCAAATCCACATCCATCCACACCACCTCCTCTCCTTTTAATCAAATCCAATGCCCCACCGAACGGCGGCCATTTCAAATTGCCCAGCCCATCCGCAGGTGGTTCCATAGGGCGCACCCACTGGCACTGGCATCGCTACAATAGTCAAGTTTTATAGTGTAACGGCCCAGCCCAGCCCAGCCCACCCGCAGTGGTTCCATAGTGCCAGTGGGTGCGCCCTATGGAACCACCTACGGGTGGGCTGGGCTGGGCTCGCAGCTCACTGGTACACGACTCGTGAAATCTGAAATCTTATCCCTTAGGACCCAGGTTCGAGTCGTGGGAGGCGAGAGACCACGTAATAAAGAAGGTCATGGATGGGGGTGCACCCCTGCCTGTAACTAGCGGTGCCGGTGCCAGTGCCAGTGGGTGCGCCCTATGGAACCACCTGCGGGTGGGCTGGGCTAGGCTCGCAGCTTAGTGGTACACGACTCGTGAATTCTGAAATATTATCCCTTAAGACCCAGGTTCGAGTCATGGGAGGCGAGAGACCACGTAATAAAGAAGGGCGTGGATGGGGGTGCGCCCCTGCCCGTGACTAGCGGTGCAGTGCCAGTGCCAGTGAGTGCACCCTATGGAACCACCTGCGGGTGGGTTGGGCTGGGCTGGGCCGTTACACTACCCAACCCCACGTCATCGATCCGCACCGCATCCATCAGCCAATTAGAAATGCCCACTCTCATCTATAAATATAAAACCAATCTTCAAAGCCTCAACAGCTCACTGGTACACGACTCGTGAAATCTGGAATCTTATCCCTTAAGACCCAGGTTTGAGTCGTGGGAGGCGAGAGACCACGTAATAAAGAAGGGCGTGGATGGGGGTGCGCCCCTTCCTGTGACTAGCGGTGCTAGTGCCAGTGCCAGTGGGTGCGCCCTATGGAACCACCTGCGGATGGGCTGGGCTGGGCTGGGCCGTTACACTACCCAACCCCACATCATCGATCCGCACCGCATCCATCAGCCAATTAGAAATGCCCACTCTCATCTATAAATATAAAACCAATCTTCAAAGCCCCAACAGCTCACTGGTACACGACTCGTGAAATCTAGAATCTTATCCCTCAGGACCCAGGTTCGAGTCGTGGGAGGCGAGAGACCACGTAATAAAGAAGGTCATGGATGGGGGTGCGCCCCTGCCTGTGACTAGCGGTGCCAGTGCCAATGCCAGTGGGTGCGCCCTATGGAACCACCTGCGGGTGGGCTGGGCTGGGCTCGCAGCTCAGTGGTACACGGCTCGTGAAATCTGAAATCTTATCCCTCATGACCCAGGTTCGAGTCATGGGAGGCGAGAGACCACGTAATAAAGAAAGGCGTGGATGGGGGTGCGCCCCTGCCTGTGACTAGCGGTGCCAGTGCCAGTGCCAGTGGGTGCGCCCTATGGAACCACCTGCGGATGGGCGGCTGGGTTGGGCTGGGCCGTTACACTACCCAACCCCACGTCATCGATCCGCACCGCATCCATCAGCCAATTAGAAACGCCCACTCTCATCTATAAATATAAAACCAATCTTCAAAGCCCCAAACCATCTCACACTCACACCAAAACAGTTATTCCCAAATTCTCTAATGGCTCCAAAGGTAGAGAAGAAACCGGCGAAGAATAAGCTTGCGGCGATAGCCGAGAAGGCACCGATGACAGAGAAGAAGCCGAAGGAGGGGAAGAAGATCCCGAAGGAAGGCAGCGCGGCGGGCGAGAAGAAGAAGAAAAGGACGAAGAAGAGCGTGGAGACCTACAAGATCTACATCTTCAAGGTCCTGAAGCAAGTCCACCCCCACATCGGGATCTCCAGCAAGGCCATGGAGATCATGAACAGCTTCATCAACGACATCTTCAAGAAGCTTGCCGACGAGGCCTCTAAGCTCGCTAGGTACAACAAAAAGCCCACCATCACGTCCCGGGAGATCCAGACCGCCGTCAGGCTCGTGTTCTCGGGAGAGCTGGCTAAGCACGCCATGTCGAAGGGGACGAAGGTCGTGACCAAGTCTTTTGTAGCTTTCATGAAATTATGGTTAAAGTTAGGTTTTTTTTTTGGTTTGTCTGATTTGGTATTGAATTTAGGTTTGTTGTGGTGGTTTTAAGTACATATAAAAAACTAAAATTTTTTTACCAAAACATCCTCGAAGGCAATGCCATTGTTACTCTTGTACAAATCAATCCATCCCCTCTTCCCACCCAATATAAAAAAATTAAAAATTTTTTACCAAAACATCCTCAAAGGTAATGACATTGTTACCCTTGTACAAATTAATCCATTTCTTTCCCCAAACACCTCTTCCCACCTCTCCCATCGTTCGCTTCCCTGTTCTTCATCTAGCAACACCTCTAATTAAACTCCTTACCCATTGTTTAATTTTTTTGCCAAAACATCCTCAAAAGATAATGACATTGTTACCCTTGTACAAATCAATCTATTTTTCCCCAAACACCTCTTCCCACCCCTCCCATCGCTCACTCCCCTGTTCTTCATCTAGCAGCACCTCTAATTAAACTCCTACCCCATTGTTTAATTTTTTTACCAAAACATCCTCAAAGGTAATGACATTGTTACCCTTGTACAAATCAATCCATTTCTTTCCCCAAACACCTCTTCACACCCCTCCCATCGCTCGCTCCCCTGTTCTTCATCTAGCAACACCTTTAATTAAACTCCTACCCCATTGTTTATTTTTCTACCAAAACATCCTTAAAGGTAATGACATTGTTACCCTTGTACAAATCAATCTATTTATCTGCCCAAATACTTTTTCCCACCCCTCCCATCGCTCGCTCCCCTTTTCTTCATCTAGCAGCACCTCTAATTAAACTCCTACCCCATTGTTTAATTTTTTTACCAAAACATCCTCAAAAGGTAATGACATTGTTACCCTTGTATAAATCAATCCATTTCTTTTCCCAAACACCTCTTCCCACCCCTCCTATCGCTCGCTCCCCTGTTCTTCATCTGGCAGCACCTCTAATTAAACTCCTACCCCATTGTTAAATTTTTTTATCAAAACATTCTCAAAGGTAATGACATTGTTACCCTTGTATAAATCAATCCATTTCTTTCCCCAAACACCTCTTCCCACCCCTCCCATCACTCGCTCCCCTATTCTTCATCTAGCAGCACCTCTAATTAAACTCCTACCCCATTGTCACTCCCCTGCGGGGCAGTCTCTCCCTCTTCCCCATTACTCCTCTATTGTCGCTGCCACCACCCCCTCTAAGCACTCTAATCAAAGGCAATTTCAGTTTTTAACTCTGAGTGCAAAATCAGACGAAACAATAAAAAAACCTAACTTTAACCCTAATTTCACGAAACCTACAAAAGACAAACCGCCAAATCACGGACTGGTGAACTTGGTCATGGCTTTGGTCCCCTCCGACATGGCGTGCTTGGCTAGCTCTCCGGGGAGCACGAGCCTGACGACGGTTTGGATCTCCCGGGACATGATGGTGGGCTTCTTGTTGTACCTAGCGAGCTTGGAGGCCTCTCCGGTGAGCTTCTCGAAGATGTCGTTAATGAAGCTGTTCATGATCCCCATGGCCTTGCTGGAGATTCCAATGTCGGGGTGGACTTGCTTCAGGACCTTGAAGATGTAGATCTTGTAGGTCTCCACGTTCTTCTTCGTCCTCTTCTTCTTCTTCTTCTCGCCCGCTGCGCCACCTTCCTTCGGGAGCTTCTTCCCCGCCTTCGGCTTCTTCTCTGTCATCGGTGCCTTATCGGCTACCGCCGCGGGCTTATTCTCCGCCGGTTTCTTCTCTACCTTTAGAGCCATTAGAGAATTTGGGAATAACTGTTTTGGTGTGAGTGTGAGATGGTTTGGGGCTTTGAAGATTGGTTTTATATTTATAGATGAGAGTGGGCATTTCTAATTAGCTGATGGGATGCAGTGCGGATCAATGACGTGTGGTTGGGTGGGGCATTGGAACAATGAAAGGTGCATAATTCATTGTACCATCCAGCTTTGCTGTTATAAAGTTTAAGCATTGTACTATTTTATTATTTGTTTACCTCAGTTCATGTATAGTAAAGTTGTGAAGTTTGAGAACTTTATTTGGAATAAGTTTCCCTTCCTTATCAGCTAAGAGTAGCTAATGCAGCCAGAAGGCCCAGTACCACCATGCACCTGTTTCCATTTGACTAAGGTGCATCCCTTCTTAACGTTCATTCACATTCTCGTAGTATGAGAGAGTTTTACCTAATTAGTTCCCTTCCTTGGGTAAAATTGTTATTTGTTTAGATTCTGATTGGAGGTATACGAAACTGAATAAACGATTAGTATGTTAGCGTCTGACCTTCAAGTGATCAAAGTATTTGTTTTTCAGTTTGTCTTTTCTCAAGTGCCATTGTTTTGTCACTTCTGACCTTTGGTGAACCTGCAATTGAATTCAATCCATGAAGAATCACGATCTAATAGGAATCAATCCTAGATCAGGAGTGTTTTAACCTAAAAACCTTAAGTTGGGGAAGGGAAAATTCAGTTATGGAGGGGCAAAAGATGCAAGGACCTATAATCCTATTATTAGCACAAAAAGAGAAAGCAATAAGGAACATGTTAGAGTCTAAGAGCAACTCCAAAGGGTATTCTATTTTAGAGTTTTACTTTAAAATAGAGTAAAACTATTCCAATCATACTCTATTTCTCCTCTATTACAGAGTTGGGTGAATAGTGAAACTCCAAATTAGAGTTCCACTATTCACTTAACTCTATAATAGAGTTCCTTTATTTTTTATTTTTCATTTTATTTTTCTTTTAAAAATTATCAATAATTATTTCTTTTTCAAAAAAAATATGAATATATTTTTTTCATAATTTTTTAATGATTAAATAATTTATTAAAATTAATACATATAAATAACAAAAAAATAAAAGTAAGAAATGGAGTTTTGGTGTAGAAATAGAGTTTGTGGTTGGAGAAGAAAGAGAGTTTGATGTGACAGAACTGTAAAATAGAGGGAAAATAGAGTATTGTGGTTAGATATGGTCTAAGTGTTGCAAGTTGAGTATGGAATATACTGAATATATTCATAGTGAGTTCATGAACAATAAAGATCATCAGAATGAAGAAGTATAATTACAAGTACAAGTTCCAAAGGTGGGCTATTTTAGATATTTTGGATCCATCACATGAAAGTATAAACATATCAAAGATGATGTTAGGTATAATAGCTTTAAGCTTGATGGAAAAAAATGTGGAGTGAAACAAATTTAATATGCAACCATGTATCCTTATTAGTTGAAAGTAAAATTCTTTAAGAATCCAATTAGGCCAGCTATGCTTCAAGAGAGTGAATGTTGGAATGCAAAAAAATAACCCCCACATAATGAGCTTAGGGGGATGAGAATGCTTAAGTGGATGTATTAAGCCTCAAGATCATTTTGAGCATTTTGATACCACAAATAAAGATAAAACTTTTTAGACATTTTAAGCCTCAAGATCATTTTAAATATATTTGTTACCAGGGACGCTTGGTGTCTAATACACGTGCCCACACACACAATAGCAAGAGTCATTTTCTATTGTAAAAAGGAAAATGTTTTTGTGCCCCAGCACATAGAAACACATGTTAGTATCTATTATTTTTCGCTTTGCAATGCGCATGCATGTGTATCGCACATACACTAACAAGAACGTGTCTCTTGTGAGTACCACATATATAGTAGGACCCTATAAAAATATTTAATTGGCTATGTTTGCTATGCACGTAAATTGTAAAAGATGTAATTAATTAAGTAAGAATTTGGCTTTATTAATTTTGGAGTTAATATCTATGTGATAAAGAAAAAAATTGTGTAAGGGGAAGTTTTATATATTCACTGTTGATTAAGAGGGCCAAATGCACATGTAGTATCCTCAAATACATATATCAAATATAATATATAGGGGTGTTCCAAAAATTTTGGTCTATGTAGCTTTGTCACTGTTTGTTACATTACATGCTACAATGTTGTAAATCTAATTGAGTTTTTTTTTTTTTTTTTTTCGAATAAAATAATAAACTAAACATATTTCATTTTTATTTTTTATATAAGAATAAATTTTCCTTTTTTAGTTATTTTTGACACATGATGCACCATAAAACACGATGTTTTATCAAAATCTGACACAATTACAAAGAAAAATGAAAAAAATAATAATAATCCATTTCATATTTAAGTTTCTATATAACAAAACTTGTAAGGGTTAATTACTAATTTTTATCTTATCAGTCATCACTAAATTACATGGATAGAAAGAATTGTGGTTTTGTAGCGTTCAATTAAAAGTACATCTTGAAACATATTTTGTAATCAAAATTAAACAATTGAAATTATTTAACCATTTAAAATTATTTGAACTAGAATATTATTAATATTATTAATATTTACATTAGTGATGAGTCTACGTGCTATTTTTTATATTTTCTTTGACTTATTTGCTTCTTCCAAGTTTTAGATTTTTTAGTTTTTTTTTAAACTAGATTTTCTCTATTTCAAAAAGAAATAATTGGCAATTGGTATTATACCGACAACGGCGGCAGGTATTTCGTTACCCGAATGGATAACACCCATATATATCCCAACTAAAAAATAAAGTAAAAGGGTAGGGTATATGGGTAGGACATCCAAATGACGGGATTGGGTAGGGGGTGAGGCTTACCCGCCCTATTACCCGGCCAATTGCTTTGCTATAAGCTCATGCATTATTTTTTTTTGAAATTATTTTAAAATTATGATTTGTTTGTACCTGGGACATGAAGGGAAATTATTGATATTATCTTCCCTCTAGCAATCTCTTTGCAGGTTTGTATAGAGTACTAATGATAACAGACATAAAATTGATTTGTACTGACTTGAAACTGTGTGCATTGCAGTTAATAAGAACCCTGTAGCTGGTGGATTTATGTGTGCTGATCAAAAGAAGAAATTATTGTGGGGAAACAAAAAGAGCACAGCTATTGAAGAGGTACACATTTGATTCAACTGCTTATGATCTTTTTAACAAATATTTATCTGATATTGCTTTGGACCTTTCACCCTTTATTAATGCTTCTTGTTATCCTATCACCAATGTAATGCAATTCTTTAGTCTGGTAATTCTTGGGATGTGTCAACTTTCTCGGATCGAGAACGGCAGGAGAAATTCTACAAACTCATAGAAATTTTAATTTTTTTTGTACTTTTTTTGTTGAATCAGTCAATATTACTGGTTAAATTTAATTTAATGTTTCAATAATATCTATTTTTATATTATTGTTCCTTAAATTTAGTTAGTTCTCAGTTAAACTCCTCTACTAACTCTTCTTTAGAGTCTGAGTTTGCCGTGGTACATATGGCCAATTGTAGGGGGCAAAGGGCAATTTCAAGACGGAGCAGAAACCGGAAAACAAAGAAGGCAACAGCCGCCTACGGGCAGAGAAGCAGCAGGAGCTCCAAGAGGATTTAGAGAAGCAATACACTCCTGGCCTCCGACGAAGAGATGGGCGCACAGTTGGCTTGGGTCTTTAGTACTTGCCCTAGAATTGTTTCTCACTTATTCAACAATGCTTGTAGACGCTGTTACATATTACGTAATCTGCTGTAAGCACTATGCTTATGTTTTATCATTACATTACTTTGAAAACTTCGTCACTTTTGTTGCTTGTCTAGTTGAGTTCGTACTTGTCATGTCAACGAATGAATTTACTTTTGATGGGCAAATCCGAGAATACCATTCTCATGAAATCAAATGAGAAGTTTGCAAAAACTTTGAAGCGTCACGATGGCTGCATATTTGTTTTTGTTTTGTTACAAGGTTTGGGACCTCATCTGACTCAGCGTTTGCTCCGTCGTTGGCACCGGCATCTTCGTCCTCACCGGCCAGGAAGCCCACAACAATGCCGACCCTTCCATCATCATCTCTTACGCCGTCTCCGGCCTTTCTGGCCTCTGCTAGGCCGAGTTCGCCGTCTCCGTCCCCGTCGCGGCGCTCCTTCTCCTTCCTTAGAATCGAATTAGGTGATTTCATTGCTTTTCTTGTCGCATCTAATATTCTCTTAGAGGCTGTAGTTGGTGCCGCAGGGATAGCTAGGTCCTGGACTAGCTACTTCGCCACCATTATCAGTAGTGATCCCAACTCGTTGAGGATTCATGTCAGTTTCTTTGGTGATGGCTTTAACTTGTTAGATCCAATTGTTGTTGTTGTCTTGATTGTCACTTCTTGCATACCCATGTTTAGAACCATTAATGCGTCGATGGTCAATTGGATCACGTCCGCGGTTTCCATAATGCTGATGTTGTTTATCATTATGGCTGAATTTGTCAAGGGGAGTGTGGGGAATTTGAGGTCCTTTTCCCGTATGGGGTGGGAGGGATGTTTAGGGCGGCAGTGGGTGTTGTTTTGGGTGTACACGGGGTTTGATATGGTTGCGACCCTGGCTGAGGTGGCCAAGGATCCTCCCAGGGATATACCGGTGGAATTGGTGGGGTAGTGTGATGTCGTTGTCGCTTACTGTTACCACCCCAATAGCTGAACCGGAGTATGCTGGGCTAGGCAGCATGATAACTCAGCAAATGACCGAGTCTCGGTGGACTCGGGAGGCTTTGGGGGACTCAGGGGACGGATTGAGGTTCAATGCATGGCTTATACCTAAGTGGGCACGGTGTTTACTTAAGTGGGCAAGATTTGGCAAGGCGCGGGCACGGTATGGCAAGGCGCATACCTTAGCGGGCACGAAGTAGCACGGCACGTACTTTAGCGGGCACGAGTGGCACGGCGCGTACCTTAGCAGGCACAATGTGGCAAGGCGCATACCTTAGCGGGCACAGTGTGGCATGGTGCGTACTTTAGCAGGGCACGGTGTGGCACGACACAGACCTTAGCGGGCAAGGCGCGCGTACCTTAGCAGGCAAGGCGCTCTCCCTGGTGCGAGCACAGCGGTGACTTGGGGAGAGCATGGAAGTGACTTGGGCGTACCTTAAGCTTGGCACATACCTTGACACGAGCAAGGTCATGCTTTGGCACGGGCAAGGCAAAACCTTGGCAGGAGCACAGTTGACTTTCCTTGACTCTGGCATTGACCAGGTCAAAGTATGATTGGTCTTACTTTTGGATGTTCCCTATTAGAGAGCCAAGAACGGCTTAACATCTACTATAGGGGAGGGATCTCTCCTGAGGGTGGTATGGGCAGGACGGCAAGGGTGACCCTAGAGGAGGCCTTGGGCGTGCATGCCAAGGCCTTGCCTAAAGACCAACATACAACCACCTCCGAGTCGGTAGGACCTGGATGTAGTCTGGATCCGGCATGCATCCAAAGGTGCCTAGGCTAAGCTAGGCACGACCAAGCACGACCCTAAGATCAAGGAGCATTCCTAGGCTTGGATGGACCAAGTCAAGCATGTCAGCTCCTAAGGCGGTTAGGCAACCACCTTGGTCATGGCTGGAGTATGACCAGGGCACGTCCAAGCAAGTCCCTAGAACATTGGAGATGTGCTTATTGACCAGGTGGTCATGGCAGTTATGAGGCCAGGTGGCAGCAAATGAGACAAGCAGTTAGGCAACTACTTGACTATATGGGAGTGTGGTATGGTTTACTTAGTCTTTGATGCTTGTAAACTAGGACATGTATCCATTCGGTTATGTAACCGTTTCAGGTTGTTTTGCTATAAAGCCAGCCCCTTATGCTTGGGGATGCATAAGGTGGTAGAGTTATAACTCATCATTCAAAGATCAGTAAAGCTCTCATTTGTGCCTATTGTTGTTGGTTAGTGTAAAAGTTATTGGAGTGTTGTATTAAGGTGGTCCTTAGGCACCACAGAATGGTATTGAGTGAGAAAAATTTTCTTAGGGTAAACCCTCTCATCAGTGACCCCGTGACACTTACTTACTTGCAGAGTTATACTGAGATAGATGTTAATGCGACATATGCGGTTGCCTTTAAGAATGTCGGGATGAAATGGGCTTAAGTATTTAAGCCCAACAAGAGTCCAGCAAATAAAACATTAATGTATATATGAAGTTAGTGTTTGGGCCCAATAAGAGCCATAAGAGGGACAAGATTATGTTAAAGCCCATAACTTATGAAAATATGGATATGTTTACTGTATCGGTGGAATTTTTCAACCGGTTTGGGTTGCCTTAACAAAGGGTTTTTTTTTAAAACAAACTTATGCACATCACCTTAAGAATAAGTGCTAAGCCTTAAACTAATATTCGAGATTTAAACCCTTATCAGGAAGTAGGGAAGTCGCGGAGGACGCGTTAGAGTCTCGGAGTTTGTTACCCGGGTCGCGATAGTTCAGGTAAGTGCACTCGTCCTAAAGCTTGTGTACGTTAGTAAGCCAGTAAGAACATTGCATGTGATTCATTATCGTTCATTGTTGCTTGTTGATATCCGTTGTTGGCATTCCTATCCTTTTGATTCCTTAGTATGTGTGTTCTTGGCGTGAGTGTGTCGGCGTGGTTTTTGAGGCCTGTGTCCCTCTTTATCAAGCTGCTCTAGTGTCGTGACATTGCCCGGGAAGAGCCAGCGTCCTTGTGACGGCCCTAAATTCCCAATACATTTGGGTATGCCTGGCCTAGACCCGTGCAGGTCCCGAGTCGGTGCTCAGCGAACCTGACGAGCCTAGTCAGCCTCAAAACATCAAATTTCTAGTTTTATGAAAGAGTTATTGCAATTATAACACAACGGAAGCGAATTATATACTACTCAAATATTGGGAAATAACTCAATCAAAGGGAAATTGGAATCTATATAAATGTAAAAAACCCCGATATATTCAAATCCAAGTCAACAAAATGAACTCTTGGAATTCACCTCAAAACATATCCCCTAGTTCCATATATATATATATATATACACAAACAGAAATAAATCCGCGTACTTAACCCCCAGGACGCGGATTCGAACTGAGGGGGGCAAAAAACCATTCCTCACGTGTGTGCCTGCAGGAGGGCATGTGAGGGGGGGCGTGGATAGGAGATGTGTTCTCCTGCCTGTGACTAGTGGTGCCAGTGCCAGTGGGTGCGCCCCATGGAGCCACCTGCGGGTGAGCCTGGGCTGGGCCGTTACATAAAATATGTAACGGCCCAGCCCACCCGCAGACGTAGCTCAAGTGGTACTCGGTTCACTAAATCCGCGTACTTAACCCCCAGGACGCGGGTTCGAACCGAGGGGGGCGAAAAACCACGCCTCACGTGTGCGCCTGCGGGAGGGTACGTGAGGGGGGCATGGATGGGAGATGTGTTCTCCTGCCTGTGACTAGCGGAGCCAATGGGAAGTGTCCCTGTGGAATCACCTGCGAGTGGGCGGGGCCGTTACATAAAAATTGCCTGGACCACTAGGCTGGGTCGTTACATAACCATTCATCGCCAAATTGAATCATTAAAACCAAATAGGAAAACTTAAAATGGTTTGTCATCAAGGGTCACAAAACCTCCATAACTAGACACCAATCAATAAAGACACCGTCATGGCTTCACGCTAGTATTGTTCGACGTTGGGAAGGGGTTTCCTTAGCATGGGATGGCCGGAAACACCTTACTTAGTCGAAATTTAAACACACACACACAAATAAAAGTTTCACATTAAAGATTCACATAAAATCATAAAAATCACCTTATCACACTATTATTTCGGACACACTAGGGGTTGTGAGATGTCAACAAGGGTTAGGTGAGATCCCCAACAACCTTCACTGGTAGTGGTTGACCGGTAGCACCTCAAACAGAGGCAGTTTCTGGCGAGACTCAAAACACATATATCACATGAAATGACGACACTTTCACACTAAATAGAATTGTTTCGACCACTCCGACGGCTGTGGGACCCACGTATGAACTTGGTGGGGTCCCCGACAGTGTCCCAGTCATGGTGGTCCGGCGGTGGCGCCGCCAGTTTCGAGTGGCACTCCGGCGAGAGGATTTAAACTCATATAAATTGATACAATGTGTACGACTCAGTAGGGACTTTGCATGGACCATGAGGGGGGTGCTCCGGGACGGTCTGGACTCCGGTGAGTCACCAGAGGTTGTCCACGATTGGTCCCCGTCACGGCAACGACTCCAACAGTCCCCATAAATACACAAAATGAAGAAAAATAGTGAGTCGAGAGAGGGAGATAGAGAGGAAAAGAGAAGGAGAGGGAGGGAGGTCTCCGATGAGGGAGTGAAACCTAACCACCACTGGTTCGGCCAGGGCCAGTAGCTGGTTCGACACGAGAGATCCGAGAGGGGGAGGAAAGGTACGACCGAGAGAGAGAGAATCGAGAGAGAGAAAAACAGCCGAGAGGGAGAGCGTGAAGAGGAGAAGTTTACTTCTGGTCCACAACGATCTCTGGCGGTCTAGTTCGGTCACCGGCAATGAGCAGAGACGGTGGTGAGGTGGGAGAGAGGTGGGAAGCCGTGAGTGATAAGGGTGAGAAGAGAGAGACCGTGAGGAGAGTGGAGAGAGTGAAGAGTGAAAGAGATGAGGGAGGTGTGCATGATGTATGGAGAGAGTGACGTGAGTGATGGGGTGGGTGGTGAGGTGGTTTTGAGTGATGGGAGTGGGTGGGGTGTGAGGTGATTTGAGTGATGGGGGTGGGTGTTTGAATTTTAAATGAGTATGGTAGGAATAGTTTATTAAGTGGGGTGTTGTCCTAGTTGTCTCCACCCATTTTCACCACCTCATATATCTCAAATTTGAACCCAAGGGTTCCCTATTATTTGATTGTGTCACTTTTCAAGTTTTTAACTCAACACCCGTACTTTTTGCAAACATTTTCCCCGACCCATCTTGACTCCTTGGTTCATATTTCTCCGTCACGTGTCTACTTTCGCCTTGTCTCGTACAAATAAATAATTAAATTATTAAATAATTTTTATTAATTACGTTTTAAGTCTCCTGTGTACTAGAAAACCAATTGTCGAATCTCGCACGTCCAGTTTTCCTACTCGTTCACCGACTTCACTGTCTAGTTATTCAAATACGAGTATAAATACATATTACACATCATTATTCACAAATAGCCAAATTTTCGGATCGTTACAGTACTCTTTCCGTATGCTAGGAGGCCTATGTCCCTCTGATGTTGTGCTAGTGTTGCGACATTGCCCGAGAAGAGCTAGCGTCCTCCTTTCGTACGCTGTGATTTTGACCGCTTACTGCCTCATTTGTTTTCTTAGAACACATATGTTTTCCATTAATATATGATAGTCTGTTTATCATGCACCTCGATCTTATTATATTTCCTATCTTTCAGTTACTGCATGATATTTAGACTATTTTATTTGATATTTATGAATTACTGTTATATTCTTCTGGCATTACTTTCAATTTTCTCTCAGTTGCTCATCGTCTAGTTTGTGACGGTGGGTGCAGATTTATTAGAGCATTCGAAGGGTAAGGAACCTTGCTTATGAGGCTTTTTAGTGAGGATTTGCAGCTAGATTCGAGCACCTTAACCTAGGTTATGTTTGATTTCTGTTTGTATGTTGATTTCTTTATATATATACATCATGTTGGTTTGAACTTGGGATCATAGGTTATTTGATATCATGTACAGATTTACTTGGTTTTCATTTGAGGTACATGAATATTCGGGGTTTCCACATATATAGATTTCTTGATTTTCGTTTGATTGAGTTATTTCCCAATACTTGTTAGTTTGATAAATTTTTTGTTGCGTATAACTTGCAATAACTCTTTCATAAAACTTGTAATTCGTTAATTGGAGGCTGACTAGGCTCGCCAGATCGCCGAGTACCAACTCGGGGATCTGTATGAGTCTAGGTCGGGCGTTCCCAATTGCATTGGGAATTTGGGGCCGTCACACGAGTATACTTATGGAGGTATGCATATGCGGGGGTTTCCACACTCTAGACTGTTCTAACTTGTGCCTTAGAGTTATTTTGGGTTAGTTTGAGATGTTAATGCTTCCGCTATAATCTGATAACTCACTAACTGGAATAACTCACTTAATTACATTTAAAATGACTTAATTAATGTTAAAAGTTAAGGAAGGCTGACTGGGCTTGCGTTGACCCTGCGAGGCTGGCTCAGGGGTTTACGTAAGTTTAGGTCGGACGGTGCACAATTTTTTGATTTGAAATTTGGGGCTGTTACAGCGTCCTTTGAATATACATCTTTTTTGACTCCCTGAATGCAATTAAATTCATCCCTGGAAATGCTGATATTAGCGACCATGACTTGCTGGCCCGTGATATTCGGGAGAATGCTGTTCACCTGGGTACCCATGGTTTCTACCATATTCTGAGATATCTTTCAATACTGCAGCTCATGACTTGGCCCAACGTGGCCTGTTTTCCCATTCCTCCACTTTGTGGACTGATTTGATGCCTATGTACATTGGTACATCTGTATTAAAGTTATTTGGTTAATAGAAACATTTGATAAAAAAAAAAGAATATACATCGATTTATATGTGCAAATGTCGAGCAAAAATTAATAAATATCAACAATTGAGTATTCATTTTGGGTGTCTAAAACGGTTTAACCAATCATTGTTGTTACAAAAATTGAATCTTACAAAAACTTTAGGTTGAGGTTGTAGTCTCAATGCTATACCAGGAACCACATACATTGGTAATAAATTATTCTCAATAATTATACCATAACCTACTTACTATACAATATTCAAGTTATAGCTAAGTTTGGAAGGTCATGAGTTCGACTCCACTTAAGTCAAAAAAATTATAATTAGTTAGTCTGTTCTTACTTTCCTTAAAAACTTCTCGTTAAGAATTTCAACCCTGCTTACGTGTTTATTCATTGAAACAAATATACTAAGGGCATCTCCAACCAACGCCATTTGGGATGCCATATGGGCAAAAATGCGCATAGCTACAGTGCTGCACCAATTTAGTACGGCATTGTTCACAACACTAATTTTTTTTTTTTTACATATAATTATAGTTATCTTAATTATTTTATTTTTATAAGTAATAGTTACCTTATTTGTAATGTATTTTTATAATTATCTTAATTATTTTAATACTTTTTAAATAATAATAAAGTAAGATAGTGTAAAAGATAGTGTTGTAGGTTGGAGATGGTTTTAAAATTTCGTGTAAAAGTTACACTAAAATGGTGCAAAAGTTACACCATTTTAGTGTTGTGATTGGAGATGGCCTAATGTCCTAATGTGAGGGTAATTATGGCATTTACAAAAACGAAGATGAAAACACACATGCGCATCTTCGATCCGTGCCTAACCTCCTCCACCAATAGAAACATCCCATTAACCCACCTCACACCCCATCCAACGTGTCAAATCCACATCCATCCACACCACCTCCTCTCCTTCTAATCAAATCCAACGCCCCCACCCAATGCCACGTCATCGATCCGCACCTCATCCCATCAGCCAATCAAAAACGTCCTCTCTCGTCTATAAATAGCAAACCAATCTTCAAAGCTCCAAACCATCTCACACTAACATTCTCACTCACACCAAAACAGTTCATCCGAAAATTCTCTAATGGCTCCAAAGGCAGAGAAGAAACCGGCGGAGAAGAAGCCCGCGGCGGTGGCCGAGAAGGCGCCGGCGGCGGAGAAGAAGCCGAAGGCGGGGAAGAAGCTCCCGAAGGAAGGCGGCGCGGCGGGCGAGAAGAAGAAGAAGAGGACGAAGAAGAGCGTGGAGACATACAAGATTTACATCTTCAAGGTCCTGAAGCAAGTCCACCCCGACATCGGGATCTCCAGCAAGGCCATGGGGATCATGAACAGCTTCATCAATGACATCTTTGAGAAGCTCGCCGGAGAGGCCTCCAAGCTCGCCAGGTACAACAAGAAGCCCACCATCACGTCCCGGGAGATCCAGACCGCCGTCAGGCTCGTGCTTCCCGGAGAGCTGGCCAAGCACGCCGTGTCGGAGGGGACCAAGGCCGTCACCAAGTTCACCAGTTCCTGATTCGGCGGTTTGTCTATTGTAGGTTTTGTGAAATTAGGGTTAAAGTTAGGTTTTTTTTTTTGGTTCGTGTGATTTGGTACCGAGTTTAGGGTTTGTTGTGATGGCTTTAAGTACATATAGAATGATGCTTGTTTGGAGAATTGAATCGTTGCAATCTATGAATGCGAACATGTGAATCTTTGCAATTTATGTTGTTTAGTTTCAAGTTCTTGTGAATTGTTGATGATTTGTGTGGTGGTTGGTAGGTAAAAACTAGGGTTTGGAAAAAAAAAAAAAAAGAAAAAAAGAAAGGGGTTTAGAAACCCTAAATTGGAGGTCAGATTTGGTTTAGAATTGGTAGGTAAAAATTCAAAGTCCCTAAATCTCCCTTAATTGTCCACACATCTCTCCATTCTAGCGGTATGAACGCCGATGTAAGTGCCCTCGGATGACTACGTACCCGGTGTGTCGGTGGAGCATTGTAGACAAATGTTTTTGTGTGTGGTGAGGTTGTGTGGAGTAATGGCGGACAGAGGCGGTTGTTTGATTGGTTTTCTAGTGATTGCTATAAAATTGTAGAGAATGTATTTGCCATTTTCTTTTGAAGATGAAAGAGAATGTACTTTTTTTTTGTCAAAGAAGAAGATAATTTTTTATTAAGGGTGATATTGTTTCGTTTATTGCTGCTATGTGTTCAGTGCTGATGCACTCGGAGTTAAAAACCGAAATTGCCTGTGATTAGAGTGCTTAGAGGGGGTGATGGCAGCAACGACGGAGCAACGACGGAGGAGTAATGGGGAAGAGGGAGAGACTGCCCCGCAGGGGAGTGATAATGGGGTAGGAGTTTAGTTAGAGGTGCTGCTAGATGAAGAACAGGGGAGCGATGGGAGGGGTGGGAAGAGGTGTTTGGGGAAAGAGATGGATTGATTTGTACAAGGGTAACAATGTCATTACCTTTGAGGATGTTTTGGTTAAAAAATTTAATTTTTTTATATTGAGTGGGAAGAGGATGGATTGATTTGTACAAGAGTAACAATGTCATTACCGTCGAGGATGTTTTGGTAAAATTTTTTAATTTTTTATATTGGGTGGGAAGAGAGGATGGAAGGGCTGCAATGACAGCCCTCTTAAATGGTCAGCTTCAATATTAGTAATTGATGATTGATGTTAAGGTGTCTGCTGATGATGATGAAGATTGAATTTTTGACATTGAGCAGGGAATGCTTCTTTCTTTTTTTGTAGGAAAGAAATAACTTTGCACTCACCAAAGTTTGAACTTATGACTTTTTATTTTCAAATTTCATACAAAACGGGGTACTCAATTGATTGGAATGCTTTATTTTGTCATTAGTCACCTTTCTGAAAAATTACTGTCTTCTTATATGGGAATACTTACTGAAATTTAGTGCAAGTCTTGTATGTAATTTTGATCGATCTGTTCTATGGCGGCAGTGAGAGAATGTTGGCTACTATAAGGTGAGCATCTGAAGTTGACAAGTTCTCACAAGAACTACCGACTAGCCATGCTAGTTGAACCATTTGAGGACTTTTACTTGCAGGCATGGTTTGAAAATTTGCCAAACTTCGGTGGAAGTTTGTCGATAATGAAAATGGGAAAGTGAAACTACCTAGTGATGTAAAAATTTGCAAAGTTTCACTTGAAACTTCGACATGTTTTACTAAACTTTGATCGACTTCGATAGCTTCCATTGAAACTATTAAAAAAGAGACAAAAAATGTAAGAATTCGAAAATAAAGTTTTTGGAGAAGTTTGAGGAAGTTACTCTTAAATAAAATAAAATTTTTAAACTAACTTCATTTCACATCAAATAGCAAATAAGGTCAAAATTTATCATATAAAACAATATAAAATAATTAGTTTAAACAATTGCATTGTAATTATTATGCATAATTGTTGTATAATTAAGTATATTTTTAACATCTTTACAGAGAAATTTGAGTTTTCTAGTATTTAAATAAATTTTATAAACTTTCGTATACCGGTGATATTTTGTAAGATTTTTTTCGTCGAAGTTAACTTCCTCGAATTACTTTCAAATTTTAGGTGAACCAAGCTTAAGTTGAAGTTGAAGTTTCAAACCTTGCTTGCAGTTAATCCCATAGGCCTCTCTTATTTTTTGCCAAACTGACATCTACTTGCTGCATAAGGTCCAAAACGCGTCCATTGAATTAGACCTGAAATCTTCTAAAATGCTTCTTCGTATCTTTTTATGTTATCTTTCGGTCAATGGTGCTTGGTGCTTGGTGCTGGAGAAGGATTGAATATCCATAGTTCTCAAAAAAATAAAAATAAAAATTGAATTCTTGTGTGTGCAACAATGTCCAAACTGTCAGGATCAAACACGGTGAAAACTTACAATCAAATACTCATCAATTTATTGAATTAATACTAAAAATATTTAACAATTAAACTCGCTCAATGTGGTGCAAAAGGCGCCATAGGTACACACGCAAGCACAAAATATTTCAATCTTATCTAAAAACAATCATAAGCAATTAAAACTAAAAACATACTAATTAGATATAAACTAAAACACTAAAATCCTAATCAAATTTGGACATGGAGTTTGGAACAAAACTCAACGCAAACCACTGTCTTTTGTTCTCTCTAACTATGTATTGATAATTTCATGCATTTACTTAATAATTAAATTATAGATGGCGCTAATACCCCCAACAATTCGTAAGGGCAAGCCAACAATTTAAGTGAGGGTCACTCTTAAATGAAAATGATTGTTATGTCCCTCACCTTGTTATATATGTGCACCTTACCTCACCTCTTCCTCTCGTCTTGTGCATCTTACCTTCGTGACTCTCATACCCCACTATCTTGATTTGTAGGGCATCGTTGGTTTGTCCTCATTTTTAGATATTTTAAGGCGAAATGAAAAGGATTACGCAATGGAAGAAGATTTGTAAGTGGAATATGTATTTTTTCGACATTTTGGTGCTTTTCTAGTCTCCCAAAGAAAAGATAGATACTTTGTTTTTCTAGTGGTTTGGTCTTGCAGGTTTGAACCTGTAATTGGAGTGTTGGTCGAAGCCCACCGAACCTTTAATTAGAGTGTTAACCAGAGCCAACGAACTTTTACTTGGAGAGTAGGCTAGAGCTCACCAAACCTTTAGTTAGAGTCAGACATAACCAATATAACCTCTACTTGGAGAGCCGGCTAGAGCCCACTGAACCTTTAGTTCGGTGGTTATCGACTAGTTTTCAACAGAGATTCGGTGGAACAACGCTGAAATCTCAAACATACGTCTCGGCCCTATGACATCGAACCTCACAAACGACTCAAAAGCAGAACCTCGAGGAATGGCCATCGCAACGCAAATACACCAAGAAATAACTTCAAAATGTTCAAAAACACTATAAATAGTGTTTAGTGAGAGAAGGGTAGCTTGGGCATTTAGTGAAAAAGATGGGTGCCCAAAATAGTGTTTGATGGTGTTTGGCTCGCCCTTACAAAATGCTAGGGTGCCTTTACATACCGCCTTCCTCATAACGTTTTTAACATTCCCTTTGCTTTCACAAAGGGCAAGTGCTGGAGTAATCCTATTACTTATGGGGTGCCTGACCATGACTATATGAAACCTAAAAAAACTGAGTGGGGGGAGCCTAACCAATTATTCCTTGCTTTTTTTTTTTTCGTCTAGTGGCCTAGCCACTCAGTATCCAAACTAAACCGACTACTCCAGGTTTGAGTTGTGTTGGCCCCAAAGAGGTAAAGCTTTCCCCGAGGATAGTGACTGCATCTGTGAGAACTCGAAACCGAGTTACTCTCTTAAGCAGTCCAATAGGCAAACCAATTGAGTTAGCTATCCCTGGGTTCATTACTTACTTTCTAGCTGAAAGAATAGTATGAAAAAACGATTGATATGCCTGCTTTATGCGCAGGTATGGGTGTGGGAGGCATGCAAACAGGTTTGCGCATGCTTAAGGTTCAAGTGCAACCATTCTCTACTTCATTTATGACTCAATGTACCTAAAAAGTATATAAAGGATATCACCCCTGTACTGTATAAAGGAGAAAGAAAATGGATAAACACACTGATTGCCTTATTTGGAAGCGATTATCCATTAACTATATAAAGGAGACGCATCATACCTGATAAGATATGTGTGTGCATTAGGAAAGTGAAAAGACTCCAATTTGAGACTTGAACAAATAGTACTGGGAGGTCCAACTACTACCTACATAAACCATGGTTGCGTATATAGTACTCCATTCCTTCAATAATATAGGTCGTTTTGACCAAAACTTGATTTCCATGATTATAAAACGTTTTCATCTTTTGATACCTTGTACACCCATTTCACCCCTCTTTGAAACTTCAACAATTAATGGCCATTAAAACACTTCCATTCTTCAACCAATCAAACATGGATGCGAAGGGAAAATTTTTAAAATTAAACTCACAATTAAAACACTTTTTTGTTGTGTTAAGGGGCAAAGTTGAAAAAAAAACTCATAATTAATGTTGCCTAAATTAGTGTATTTTGGTCTAAATGACCTATATAAATAGATAGAGGGAGTATTAGATAAGACATAAAAAAAGACATAATAATTGGGTTTTTTTTTCTTGCAAATATGTCACTTAATGGCAAAAGATTGACATTTTTATCACTCATCTCAAATGATTTGCACTTATACTACATTTCAAGACGTTTTAATTGGTCAACACATTATTCTGTGCCGTGTAAGCAAGCTAGAACCCATTTTCAAAACACGTTCAATTCAACAACTCCAATGTATTTTTATTGGAAAATGAAAATCTAATACACTTTAAGCGCACACTTGGGGCGCACAATTTGTCTTTTAGCCTATTTATGGTGTTTTGTTAGATGTGGGGGTTCACGCATATGGAAACAAAAAAGAGCCATAAATAGGCTAAAAGATAAAGAGTGTGTGTCCCACGTGTGTGTTTAAAGTGTGTTAGATTATTATTTTCCATTTTTATTTATGTTGGCTGTGTCATGACATAAATGAATGTGTTGACTGATCAAAATGTTTATGTAGATGAATCATTTGAGATAAATAGTAAAAATGTTAATATTTTGTCACCAAGTATATATGCGAGAAAAAAATCCAGCGATGTACGCCCTAGTAAGTACAAACCCCATTCAACCTTGTTTGAATATCGAGATGCGTAAGTTTGAATCTCGAGGTGAACACAGACGGTTGTTAGATAAGGGATGTGCTTTGTAGGGTGTCATTCTAGCAAAGTCCTGTAATTAATACCCAAACGCCATTCAATAAAAGCCGGCAGAGTAGAAGCATTGGATTTCCATTCTCGCATGCACCCTCGCTCAGCTCGCTCGACTCCTAGGGTTGGAACGTGTAATCTTGTTATTCTTCCTCTTCTTCCTCTTCAGCTAACCATGTTTTACAACAACAACAACATAGCCTCAATCTCAAATTAGTTCGGGTCTTCTAGATGGATCAAACTCTTTCATTGCACTCGATTTAATGTAATTGATGGTGTTGCTTCTAAAGCATTTAAATCCTTCATAATTAATGTATCCCATGTTAGCTTTGGTTTGCCCCTACCTTGTCGAATTTCTTTAGTTTCTACCGAGACGAGTTTTATAGTGGGGGCATTTGTAAGACGTCTTTGAATGTGTCCAAACCATCTCCAAGTATTTTAGAAAATGATAAATGACTTACTTAACCCTTGTTAGAGTATTGCTAACAATTTCATGCTTGGAATTTGAGTTGTTGGAATTGGAACTTCATCGTTAGTAGGTTTCAATCTGCTATCATGTTGTTGGCCCCTTTGCTCTTTATGCACTTCAACAAATATTACACAAGATTAGAATGGCATGATAGGAACCTCTAATGAAATGTATGCTTGTAATCACACAAATAGATTGCCATGGAGCTAAGGCAAAAAAATATGGTGGATACAAAAGTTTCCACAACTTGACAACTCTTTCTATTTGAGTAATTTACGTGTTTTGCGTAACAACTGTTTTTTTGCCCACCTTTATTAGGGCACATGATGGAAGTGTCATCATGATGTCGCTATTGAAGTATGAGCTACAAATGGTATCCATGTTTTTAAGGTGTTGCCTATGTGGTTCTTTAAGCATTTTGCAAACCCACCACGTAGGTCATGACTCATGAGTTAGTCCAACTGCGGGTGTTTAAATAAGGGTGAATTGGAAATTGCTCCCTGCCCTAACATGCTCTTTAGTCTTTGTATTTTCCAAAATTTGCACTCTAGTCCCTCTAAGACCTTTTCAACACTTCTAAAGATGCTAACAAACCACAACACGATCAATACCTGTATAAAACAACCTATTTTCACTGTTATTGAATTCTGAAATATTTGAGTACGTGCATTTTGAGTGACAAAGATGTATACTAGATTGATGTAAGTACATATTTTTTAAAATGCTGCTACTGAAGTGCATATGATGGCTAACCCTTAGGGGGCAATTTGTAATTTACTGGTTTAAATGATGTACTTAATGTGGGCAAGTTGCAAATACAATAAGTTCTCATGTGACCGGTTTAAATAATGTACTCAAAGTTAATTGGGGCAATTTACTCAGTGGCGATAGGCAGCTAGAGCTGTGATTTAATTATGAAGTTCCAATTGATGATGCACTTTTCCTTTTCCTTTTTTTTTTTCTTTTTTTTTTTCTTTTCTTGAGAGTAATCATTTACTATTGTTGATTGAGACAGTATTGAAGTATGCTCATTATGGTGCAAATTATTTTGTTGTTTGAAGGTGTGTTCACGTAATTCATATATTATCTGTTATGACTGCTGTTGAAAATTCTTAGTATAAATTGTGGCGGCCCAAATTTTCACATTGGTCCGCCACGGGAGGCCACGCGGACCCACAACTGACCACGTCACCGCCAGCTGTGTTCCACGCCCAATTATCCATTATCAATTAATTATCAGTTAACATTGATGTTATGAGTTAACTTTTATTTCCTCATTATCATTCAACCATAAATTACGCAGCGGAAAATTAAATGAACAACATAAAGATTTATCCTGAATTCCATGATCAAAATGCCTAAGTGGAAACCATACCAAATATACATCATATACATGTCCTTTGAGATCCACAAAATATCAAAAGTATACAACCTATCTCTCCAATCCCAAAACCCAAAGATAAAACAAGTAAATATAAACATACGTACGAGTAGGGCTAGAGCTATCAATCAATGTAGTCCTCAAGCTTGCCCTTCCTCGACTCGTACCGGATCGCACTCGAGCCATCATAAAAAGACAGATGACGAGTCCAGAGTGAGTAATCCCAAGGAAATTCACTAAGTAATTACGGAAGTAAAAATACCGGAATTTAAATACCATAAATAAACATGCGGAACAAAAGAAATACGAATAACCGTGAAAGGATCATCGCATGTATAAATATAGTAACGAAGCAAAGTACGTGCACGTAAAAAATCGACTAAGTCATACTTCGAGCCTCTCCTTGGGCACAACCCTCAAACACACCAACAAAGTTGTCCCCTGGACCCTCTAGGTGGCGGCGTAGACCCACGACGCACCCACACGAGCCTACCATAACCAGGTAGCCTATTCACCGGTATATGCATAGACAAGTGCTATGACTTAGTGGACTCTATGGCCGTAACGAATAAACACCCGGGTGGGGAGTGATCTCAACACCGTAAAGGCTCAGGGTAGGAGTAAACTCCACTACCGTAAAAACACCAAGTGAGAGGACTCAACCACCGTAAAGCGATAATGGAATGGAATAATGAATAATCGGAACTTAATTCAAATAAATCAAACTGTAAATACTTAAAGTGAAGTTCAATTGGGATACTACACACCTCAAATCGCACTCCTCGTCTCGAAAATCAAACCCCGTCTAGCGCCAATAATCACCCGATAATCCAAATTATCTCCCCAAATGTACCTAAGATTATTTATCATTGAATTAGCTTTAATTTGACATATTATGTCAAATTTACGTTTTTCGAGATAAAAACCCCGACTTTATCTCGCCAACATTCCGAGAAAATCCCAAAATTCCTTTATTTGATCAAAATATATTTTTTCTAATTTTTCCCTATTTTATATGAATTTTCTATGAATTTTTCAGATTTTTTTTTTTTTTTTTTTTTTTTTTTTTTTTTTTTGAGTCAAGGTGACCGGGCCAACCGGCCGGTCGGTCGACCCGACCCCCAGAGCCGGGCGGGTCGACCCGACCCGGTTGGTCATCTTCCTCCCCAAACAGAGGCGCAACAGCGCCTCTTTTTTTTTTTTCCATGGGAGATAAGGAGAGGGAGAGGGAGAGGGGATTGGGGAGACGATTATCGTCTCCCTCCTCGGACGAATTGCTCTCGCACCCGTCGTCGAGCTCTCGAGCTCCCCCACCATTGATCCACAAAACCGCCACCTCCACCATCATCCAACGACATACAACAACAACAGCAACAAAACTACACAACTCACCTTGTTCTCCTCGATCCCACAAGCTCCCGATCCCTCGATCTCTCTTCCTCCTTTCTCCCGATTCCTCCTCGATTTCTCCTCCTTTCCTCGATCTTCTTTTCGATTTTTTTCTCCAAACAGTGAAGAATAGCACTGTGGTGACGGTGGTGGTGTTTGTCAACAATTTTTGGGTAAAATGACCATAATACCCCTCTCATTTTATCCTTTCCTTTACAACCCCAATACCCTTATTGGTAATTTCACTATTATTTATTTATTTTTCTGATTTTTGATATATATTTATATATATATATATATTAAATTCCTTATACACATATATATATATATAAATATATATATTCGCCTATACTTTCGCGCCTAAAATTTCGTCGTGCGCGCCAACGAGCACACTAGGGCGTGCACACTATCGTACCACCCACGCGTGTCGACCACGACCCGCGTTTTAATAGCGCCCACCAATTTATGTATTTTATCACATTTAATTCATTTTATGTGTAACATTTTTCTCAACTTAAAATTTCGTCTTTAATCTACCCGGTACCCGCGTCGACACGCATATCGATGCGAATACTCATCACACAATCTCCCACGTCAATTTAAAATATAATTACACACATCGCGATGTCGTTAACCTATTTTAACATAAACATCGCAAATTAACCAAAACAATACACAAAATAACTATTTACCTAATACGGACGCGCTCCAGCCTCGCTGTGGGACCCACGAACGTCCCCGCTGGCGTCCACGTCTGCAATGGCGTCATAAAATAACGACAAATATTATTTGGGCCGTTACATAAATTCTTTTTTTTTTTTAAATTATTTTCATTGTTGTTTGATAGTGTTGCTGAATGGGAGTTTTTTAAGAAGAAACTTTGAATATTTTAGTAGGAAAATAAAATTGCAATAGGCAAAACAGTAGAGTAATATCCGCAAGCTTAGACGCATTTGCCCTCTAATAAGCTATTGATTTATGATCTCTTGTCAATGAGAGTATGATAATGTGGTTCTTATTTTTTCTTCAATTTGTGTCTGGTGAATTTTTACGCAAGGATACTGCTGAGCAGAAGTCTAATGTGGCAGAGAAGAAAAAGTATGATGACACAGAATATGGAAGGCATAAAGAAGGTGAAAAAAGCAGGAACAGTTCTGGCAACAGATACAGGTTATCAAGATGTGAATATTCTGAAGATGGATCTGGTCACATGAATGTCGATAATGATTCTTCAGCTAAAAAGCTGAAGCTGGTTGTATCAGATGATGAAACTGTTTGCGTGAAAGATGGTTGGTGCTCCTTTTTCTTGTATTTATTGGCCATGTGAGGATTTGCATAAAATCATTGTGGCCCTACTTTCAAACTTAGATGACATGTGGTCTCAAATTCTATGACAAGCCAACCTGCTTACTCTTCCACGAATCAAGAGGAGGTTACTCATGATCTTAATGCTGCAAAAGTTGCTGCAATGAAGGCTGCAGAGTTAGGTGCGCCATTCTGCTTGTACTAGTAAAATTTCTATGCTTTTAATTTCTTCTCCATTAGATGTGCTGGAGTGATACATATTATCAATTGTTTCAACGTATCATGATCTTTTTTTTGTCGTCAAATCAACGTATCATTATCTTAATTCTGCAAAAGTTGCACTAATGAAAGGTGCATAATTCGTTGTACCATCCAGCTTTGCTGTTATAAAGTTTAAGCATTGTACTCTTTTATTATTTGTTTACCTCAGTTCATGTATAGTAATGTTGTGAAGTTTGATAACTTTATTTGGAATAAGTTACCCTTCCTTATCAGCTAAGAGTAGCTAATGCAGCCAGAATGCCCAGTACCACCATGCACCTGTCTCCATTTGACTAAGTTGCATCCCTTCTTATCTTTCATTCACATTCTCGTAGTATGAGAGAGTTTTACCTAATTAGTTCCCTTCCTTGGGTAAAATTGTTATTTGTTTAGATTCTGATTGGAGGTATACGAAACTAAATAAACGAATAGTATGTTAGCGTCTGACCTTCAAGTGTTCAAAGTATTTGTTTTTCAGTTTGTCTTTTCTCAAGTGCCATTGTTTTGTCACTTCTGATCCTTAGTGAACCTGCAATTGAATTCAATCTATGAAGAATCACGATCTCATAGAATCAATCCTAGATCAGGAGTGTTTTAACCTAAAAACCTCAAGTTGGGGAAGGGAAAATTCAGCTATGGAGGGGCAAAAGACGCAAGGACCTATAATCATATTATTAGCACAAAGAGAGAAAGCGAGAAGGAACATGTTAGAGTCTAAGTGCTGCAAGTTGAGTAGGGAATATACTGAATATATTCATTGTGAGTTCATGAACAATAAAGATCATCAGAATGAAGAAGTATAATTATGAGTACAACATGACTTTATGTTTTTGTTTCCACATTTCTGGGCTGTATGGCTGGATGGGTAGCTCTAACAACTAATCTTGCGGATATTGCTCTCACTTTAGCATATCCACTCTATCACCGTTGCAGAACATTGCCCGCTTGATCTCTTACCTACTTTGGTCATTGTGTGATTGACTACGGGGTTGAGCTCAAGTTAGGGGCAATGGGAGTATGGCAGTGGAAGTGCAAAGCTGGACTGTCATGGGATGAGGTGACTGACTTGGCTGCTGGCCGGGTAAATACATATACATGGATGCAATGGTTCTAGTGACTTTCTTTGTGAACACAATGGATAGGATTTTTGGAGGGTCCTTGATAGTCTTGGTGAGCATAGTGGATGTCTTTTTGGTTTGTATGATGGATCAGCCAAGGCTTGCAGGTGGCATTTTGGAGAAGAGTTCTTTCGTTTTGACTCTTACGGAAGACTCTGGTGTGGCTTGGATTTCAGTGTGTGGAGAGGGAATTGTATCGTCCCTTTCCTACCTTAACATGTATAGTCTACACTATTTTTTGTATACCCCTCTTTTTTTTTTTTTGTATATTTCTATTTATCAATAAACGGAGTCTCGCCTCCATATTATCCAAAAAAATAATTATGAGTACAAGTTCCAAAGGTGGGCTATTTTAGATATTTTGGATCCATCACATGAAAGGATGAACATATCAAAGATGATGTTAGGTATAATAGCTTTAAGCTTGATGGAAGAAAATGTGGAGTGAAACAAATTTAATATGCAACCATGTATCCTTATTAGTTGAAAGTAAAATTCTTTAAGAATCCAATTAGGCCAGCTATGCTTCAAGAGAGTGACTCTTGGAATGCAAAGAAATAACCCCACATAATGAGCTTAGGGGGATGAGAATGCTTAAGTGGATGTATTAAGCCTCAAGATCATTTTGAGCATTTTGATACCACAAATAAAGATAAAACTTTTAGACATTTTAAGCCTCAAGATCATTTTAAATATATTTGTTACCAGGGACGCTCGGTGTCTAATACACGCGCCCACACACACAATAGCAAGAGTCATTTTCTATTGTAAAAAGGAAAATGTTTTGGTGCCCCAGCACATAGATGCACATGTTAGCGTCCATTATTTTTCGCTTTGCAATGCACATGCATGTGTATCGCACATACACTAACAAGTATGTGTCTCTTGTGAGTACCACATATATAGTAGGACCCTATAAAAATATTTAATTGGCTACGTTTGCTATGCACGTAAATTGTAAAAGATGTAATTAATTAATTTAGAATTTAGCTTTATTAATTTTGGAGTTAATATCTATGTGATAAAGAAAAAAATTGTGTAAGGGGAAGTTTTATATATTCACTGTATATTAAGGGGGGGGGGGGCAAATGTACATGCAGTATCCTCAAATACATATATCAAATATATAATATAGGGGTGTTCCAAAAAATTTGGTCTATGCAGCTTCGTCACTGTTTGTTACATTACATGCTACAATGTTGTAAATCTAATTGAGTTTTTTTTTTTTTTTTTTGTTCGAATAAAATAATAAACTAAACATATTTCATTATTATTTTTTATATAAGAATGAATTTTCCTTTTTAGTTATTTTTGTAGAAAAGATATGACATGTGATGCACCATAAAACACGATGTTTTATCAAAATCTGACACAATTACAAAGAAAAATGGAAAAAAAAAATAATAATCCATTTCATATTTAAGTTTCTATATAACAAAACTTGTAAGGGTTAATTACTAATTTTATCTTATCAGTCATCACTAAATTACATAGATAGAAAGAATGAAGACCTTTGATATATAGTAGACTAAAAATTACTTTGCTTGTGGTTTTGTAACGTTCAATGAAAAGTACATCTTGAAACATATTTTGTAATCAAAATTAAACAATTGAAATTATTTAACCATTTAAAATTATTTAAACTAGAATATTATCAATATTATTAATATTTACATTAGTGATGAGTCTACATGCTATTTTTTATATTTTCTTCGACTTATTTGCTTTTTTCAAGTTTTAGATTTTTTTTTTTTTTTTTTTTAAACCAGGTTTTCTCTATTTCAAAAAGAAATAATAGGTAATTGGTATTATACCGACAGCAGCGACAGGTATCCTATTACCTGAATGGATAACACCCATATGCACCTCAACTAAAAAATAGAGTAAAAGGGCAGGATTTATGGGTAGGACACCCAAATGACAGGGTTGAGTTGGGCACTGGGATTTATTCAGTCATTTTCGACGGCTTGCGGAGGAGAGGAGGGGATGGTGAGGGTGGCATTTGAGGGACCAAGAGAGGCAGTGTGCGTCCCGGGTATGGTGTTGAGGTGGACAAGGTCTAATCTAGACTGTTGTGTCCCCTTTGTTTTCGATGCGCTACTTGTTGCAGCTTCGGCGTTGGCCATTCGCGCTATGGGCTTGTGGAATCATATCTCCTAATAAGTTGAGAATTGAGGTTTGGTTGTTTTTCGCCAAATATCATTAAGACTATCTTAACTAGTTTGGACCAACCTTGCTCACTAGGGTTGCATTATTTCCACTCATTCGCGCCTTTGCCCCGCATAAAGAAACTTCATAAATAACAGCATATGTCAACATTCAAGTACAATATAATTCATGTTCAATTTGCAGTATTTGTTTACTGAGTCATAGACATAAAGCTGTCAACATTCAAGTGCAATGATCTCTGCTGCTTCATATCTTAGTTTCCCTCGTCACATAAGAAGTGATCCTCGCCAATATGGAATGTGATGCTATTATATATGTATTAAATTCAAGAAAATTAATGTCAACATCAACTCAAACTTTTTCTTACATATAAATTATATAATGCTGAATGAAATCTAATTCAAGAAAATTAATGTCAACATCAACATCTATCTCTTTCATGTGTGTAACTAGGCCGAGTGGACTGACTTGCTGCTGAAGTCCCAGAGTTCCTTGGCCAATAACTGGTCCCTCGCAAGCTTGCTGGGTTTGAACTCGTTGCAGTCCTGGAAGTACTTCCCAGTTACGCCCTTAAGGCTGGGATGGAGTGCAACAAAACATGTCGTCGCTGCTCCCTGAAAACAATCATTATTCACTCATTTAGACCAGAGAAAGTTTCTCATTTTAATATAACAAGTAGTCGTGATTCATTAGAACAAAACAAAGCCTAAAGCAAATGATAAACTCTAAAATATTCAAACTAATGAATCATATGGAGAAATGAAGCGGCGAACAATTATTTAGCAACATTATTAGTTGTACTGTAGTTGATCTTGCAATGTATATAAGAGAACTACATCCAGGTTTCTTAACTATTATAAGCCCTTTCACTCAGCAAACAAATGAATCTTCATTTTGACATGAAAGGGAGCATAGATTACTTACTTGAGGTACATTTTTCCAGGCAAGAATGGTGAATACCTTCACAATTCATACAATAAAAAGAAATATAGTTATATTTATGGTTCCACAGATGGAGTACTATTTTGGATTTGAAAAAAAAAATGTTGACATACTCATTAGTATGGAGGAATATTTCATCAAATTTGTCATGATCAGACCAGGATGAACAGAATTGACAGTGATATTTGCGCCTTCCACCTGAAGTCAAAATTCAGCCAAACATTTAATATAACAGATTATAAGAAGGAAAACCACTTACTCAATCTTTTTCAATTAAAAGAAGTAAAAACTCAACAATCTCGCATAATTAAATCAGTAGCAAGAATTTGCAGAGGGCCGGGTGCTCCATAATATATACATATAATTAACTTGATAAAATCTCATTGTAGTCCCAACAAGAAAAGCTGATTAGGGTTCATGGTAGATCACATGAACAGCTAGGCTTCTCTTCTTCTTTTTTTTTTTTTATGGTGAAAATTATTAATTAAATTAATTACTTCATGAAGTATAGTTGCCAGTCTTTCTTTTCTTTATATTACTGTGAAGTTAAATTATTTGGGAATGCAAATTTAATGTGTGAGTTAGATGGCGCATCAACTTCGTACCAATTTAAAACCCAACTCATGATTCTCTTAAACTACCAAAACATGGATTAATAATACTCGTGAATCGTTACCATTTACGTGGTCTTTGGCAACATGGAGCTACTTTTTACTTCGAGAAAGTGTTAATTTATTTACTTGTGTATTAGTGTTAAAATTGTACCGAAAAACATGTAATTGAAATTGATCAAAGCAATAATCCAAAAAAAAAAAGAAGATGAAAGGACATACATTTGATACATATCATACGCAAATTCAGCTCCTAATCATCAAAGGAAATTAAATGCTTTAATTTGTACCTCAGAAGAGACACATACAATAAACACGTACTTGATGTGCATTTATATATGCATCTTGATGTGCATCGACCAATGAGTGCATGACTTTTGTGCATGTCTTTATGTCTTTTATGAGTTGATTACTATAGGAGGGATGTGCATGGTGGCTGCTAAACTACTAGTCATCATGTTTTGGACCCTAAACCCTCGACACACTATATAATTAGTACTCATAATGACATCAACCATTCAAGCTACTAACTTTTCAAACTCTCATCTTTTATGAATGTCACGGTGTCAAACTGATGTCCAAAGAGAAATATATAAGGATGCATTGTTCTCTCATTTTCCTTTGAAAGTTAAAGCTAAATGCCTAATACTTTGACATTAAAATAGAATTGTTCTAAAGATGTTGAGATTTTCCAATAAGTTGGGAGTCACCCAGGCCCTTGAATTCAAGCCAAGTCATCCAATTGTGTAACCTTAGCATTACCTGTACGTAGTGGAGAGCGAGCTATTTTAATGAGACAAGAGCAAGAAAACTAGTTGTAATTGAGTATAGAGATAGTAGCTTTGAGAGAGATAAGAGTCGTCGGAATTGTTGTCGAAGAGGAAGGGTAACCGAAGATGAGAGTTGTAGGAGAACTTGGATTGATGGAGAAGAAGATAAATCGGATTGTTAACAATCTCAGAAAAGGACAACATGTTGAACGCAAATTGTTGTTGGACTTGGAATCCGTTTCCATTGAGGGGGTGAGGTTTTGATCGAAATCGGTAAAAGATTAGGGAAAGGGGTAAAATTGTGAATTCAAGTAAGGAAGGAAATGAGAAGTATTCTCACTTTTATATTATATTATATATATATATATATTGATATATATATATATATATATATATATATATATATATATATATATATATATATATATTGTTTGCAAATTGTTTGCAAACAAACCCTAACCCTTCTACCCCTACCGCGGCCCTCTCTCTCGACTCCTTCCACCACTCTCGGTGTCTCATCCCTCTCACCCTCACGGCCTCCTCTCTTCCACTCTCACTCACGGCTTCACCCTCCTCTCTCACTCTCACCGTCACCCTCCTCTTCCTCTCGCTGTGGACGAGCTGCATCGGTCCCCGGGAAGTTGAACTCGCCGGAGGTATCTCTCTCTCTCTCTCTCTCTCTCTCTCTCTCTCTCTGTCTCTCTATGCCGGAGGTATCTCACATAAGAGTTCGATTTTTATGTCAAACTCTATAGAGGGTAAAGATGACTTTGAGATATTTTAACTCCTGAACATGAATATATACACCTTCATCTTTAAGAATCTTAATTTATTTCTTTTCTAATGGAAGTGATTAGTGGAACATTGTATAAGGGGAAGAAAATATTAGTTGCTCCTAACGTCTGTTCACTCTATTACGCAGGAAAATTTGTAATAATTAGTAAATTTGAGATTGTTCAGCACCCGTGACGAAGACTTTATTCATTTGAATCAACATTTATTCTACCAATTTTTTTAAAATTTGAGTGCAGTTAATTCTCCGACCATCCCACATTGCTCATCTCACCCAAATTCAAGAAACTCAACAAAAATTTTGATAACGTTAGTGTTCTTTCTAATTACCTATATTAAACATAACTAGGACGTCAAATAAGAAATTAAAAGGGACCTATAAGAAATACAAAAACGTTTTGTATTTGACACTTGTATATATCCCTTTCTTTTTGTATGATTTAATTCAAAGAGTAATATGTATAACTTTCTTTATCAAGAAAAAATATCAATGTTTGGATATTTAGCATACATCACTAAGTCAGTGTGTGCATTGGTTTAGCTGAAACACATTATTTTTTTTGGGCCGGAAGCTGAAACACATTGTGTACAACACAGAGAACAGAATATGTTTAAAGTGCATTGGGTAACTGATTCAATGTGTGAGTTAGTGAGTCAAGTCCATATATACATATTTTGGATAGCTGAAACACAATGGGTACAATCTAAGCTAAAATCAGTAGTTGCTCAGTGTGAAGCTACTTCAACATGAGAACTGCTCACATTCATGTCACTGATTATTCCACAACTGCAATACCTACATATATACATAAAATTTTCTACCTTTTTATTTTGTCTTTATACTTGTTTGATTTCCCTAATACATTGAATGATATTGTTTGGGGAGTGACAACAACTTGAAATCTGTGTCATTGTAGCATTTCCCTTTTGTTTTGGTTAGATTTCAGCAGTATTAATATTCCTATGATTATTACATATATATTATCACTTCATGATACACTAATAAGTTTCTTTATTAGATGATCAACATAGAGTATTTTTTATGAAACAGAAACAAATTCATTACTTGTGAACTGCTACAGCCAAAATAATGTCTTCGGTTGATCGAGGAATTTAATCAAACAATTGATACTCACTCTGAACAGTGCTAGTAACTGTTGTGGCCTGAAGTGCAAGGTTTTTTTGTAATCTAATAGTACATATCAAGACAGACCATAAGAATATGGTTTATATTATCATATTTGTAGAATAGAACCAATTAAAACCTAACCGAAACTCTTAGCATTACCTTAGCATTACCTGTACGTCGTGGAGAACGGGCTATTTTAATGAGACAAGAGCAAGAAAACTGGTTGTAATTGAGTATAGAGGTAGCAACTTTGAGAGAGATAAGAGTCGTCGGAATTGTTGTCGAAGAGGAAGGGTAACCGAATATGAGAGTTGGGGGAGAACTTGGATTGATGGAGAAGAAGATAAATCGGATTGTTAACAATCTCGGAGAAGGACAACGTGTTGAACACAAATTGTTGTTGGACTTGGAATTTGTTTCCATTGAGGGGGTGAGGTTTTGATCGAAATCGGTAAAGGATTAGGGAAAGGGGTAAAACTGAGAATTCAAGTAACGAAGGAAATGAGAAGTATTCTCACTTTTATTATATTGATATTGAATATATATATATATATATATTGTTTGCAAACAAACCCTAACCCTTCTACCCCCTACTACCGCCCTCTCTTCTCTCCCTCCCTCTCTCTCGACTCCTTCCACCACTCTCGGTCTCTCATCCCTCTCACCTTCACAGCCTCCTCTCCACTCTCGTCACTCCTCTCCGCTCACGGTCACTCCCTCTCCATCTCTTCACTTATGGTTCCTTCTCTCTTCCACTCTCACTCACAACTTCACCCTCCTCCTCTCTCACTCTCACCATCGCCCTCCTCTCGCTGTCGATGAGCTGCATCGGTCCCCGGGAAGTTGAACTCGCTGGAGGTATCTCTCTCTCTCTCTCTCTCTCTCTCTCTCTCTCTCGGCCACGCACACCACTCACCTCACGGTCTCTCTCTCCCTCTCTCGGCCTGTGCTCTCGGTTCTCTCTGTTTTTAGGGTTGTCGTGGCCGGTGGGACCGTCCTCGCTCATGACTGATCGGAGGTGACACCCCGTTGACACTGCTGACCGGAGGAGGCTCCCTCCATGTGCAACAGTTGTGAAACTGTGGTGCCTTGTGCACCGTGATGGTGTGTGTGCACCCCACAGTTGGGGTGCGTGATGGCGTGTGCGTACCCCATAGTTGGGGTGTGTGGTGTGGACAGTTCAGTTGGGTGTGTGTACAGTTGAGTGGAGTGTGTGAAGGTGGGTGTTTCGGTTTGGGCAGTTTGGTTGGGTGTGTGCACCCCACGGTTGGGGTGCGTGATGGTGTGTGCACCCCACGGCTGGGGTGTGGGGTGTGATATATGTGTGTGTATATTAAAATAAAAAGTGATGTGCATGGATAATTTAAAATAATGTTAAGGGTATGTAAATGGGTTTGTGTTATGGTCCAATAAGGGCCTAATATAACAACTATATAATAAGGCCCATAACAAGTATATAATTTTATGGAAATGGGCTTAAGTATTTAAGCCCAACAAGAGTCCAACAAATAAAACATTAAGGTATATATGTAGTTAGTGTTTGGGCCCAATAAGAGCCATAAGAGGGACAAGATTATGTTAGGACCCATAACTTATGAAAATATGGATATGTTTACTGTTTCGGTGGAATTTTTTCATCGGTTTGGTCGCCTTAACAAAGGTTTTTTTTTTTTTTTTTTTTTTTTTTTTTTTTTTTAAAACAAACTTATGCACATCACCTTAAGACTAAATGCTAGGCCTTAAACTAATATTTGGGATTTAAACCTTTATCAGGTAGTAGGTAAGTCGTGGAGGACGCGTTAGAGTCTCGGAGTTTGTTACGCAGGTTGCGATAGTTCAGATAAGTGCACTCGCCCTAAAGCTTGTGTACGTTAGTAAGCTAGTAAGAACATTGCATGTGATTCATTATTGTTCATTGTTGCTTGTTATCTGTTGTTGGCATTCCTATCCTTTCGATTCCTTGGTATGTGTTCTTGGCGTGAGTGTGTCGACGTGATTTTTGAGGCCTGTGTCCCTCTTTATCTAGCTGTGCTAGTGTCGTGACATTGCCCGGAAAGAGTCAGCGTCCTCTTTCCGTATGCTAGGAGGCCTGTGTCCCTCTGATGTTGCGCTAGTGTTGCGACATTGCCCGGGAAGAGCCAGCGTCCTCTTTCCGTACGTTGTGATTTTTACCGCTTACTGCCTCATTTGTTTTCTTAGAACACACATGTTTTCGATTGATATCTGATAGTTTGTTTATCATGCACCTCGATTTTGCTATATTCCCTGTCTTTCAGTTACTGCATGATATTTAGACTGCTTTATTTGATATTTATGAATTATTGTTATATTCTTCTGACATTACTTTCAATTTTCTCTTAGTTGCTCACTGTCTAGTTTGTGACGGTGGGTGCAGATTTACTAAAGCATCCGAAAGGGTAAGGAACCTTGCTTAGGAGGCTTTTTGGTGAGGATTTTGGATTCGAGCACCTTAGCCTAGGTATGATTTCTGCTTATATGTTGATTTCTTTATATATGTACATCATGTTGGTTTGAACTTGAGATCATAGGTTATTTGATATCATGTACAGCTTTACTTGGTTTTCATTTGAGGTACATGAATATTCGGGGTTTTCACATATATAGATTTCCTTATTTTTATTTGATTGAGTTATTTCCCAATACTTGTCAGTTTGATAAATTTTTTGCTGCGTATAACTTGCAATAACTCTTTCATAAAACTTTAATTTGTTAATTGGAGGCTGACTAGGTTCACCAGATCGCTGAGTACTGACTCGAGGATCTGTATGAGTCTAGGCCAGATGTTCCCAAATGTATTAGAAATTTGGGGCCGTCATACAAGTATACTTATGGAAGTATGTGTACGCGGGGTTTCCACAGTCTAGACTGTTCTAACTTGTGCCTTAGAGTTGTTTTGGGTTAATTTGAGATGTTAATGCTTCTGCTATAATTTGATAACTCACTAACTGGAATAACTCAATTACATTTAAAATGGCTTAATTAATTGTAAAAGTTAAGGAAGGCTAACTAGGCTTGCGTCGACTCTGCGAGGCTGGCTCAGGGGTCTACGTAAGTCTACGTCGTGCGGTGCAAAATTTTTAGATTTGAAATTTGGGGCCGTTACAGCGTCCTTTGAGTATATATCTTTTCTGATTCCCTGAATGCAATTAAATTCATCCATGGAAATGCTGATATTAGCGACCATGACTTGCTGGCCCGTGATATTTGGGAGAATGTTGTTCACCTGGGTACCCATGGTTTCTACCATATTCTGAAATCTTTCAATACTGCAGCTCATGACTTGGCCCAACGTGGCTTGTTTTCCCATTCCTCCACTTTGTGGATTGATTCGATGCCTATGTACATTGGTGCATCTTTGTTAAAGTTATTCGGTTATTAGAAACATTTGACAAAAAAAAAAGAATATACATCGATTTATATGTGCAAATGTCGAGCAAAAATGAATAAACATCAACAATTGAGTGTCATTTTGGGTGTCTACTAAGGATGAAGTTCCAATTCCAACAACTCAAATTCCAAGCATGAAATTGTTAGCAATACTCTAACAAGGGTTAAGTAAGTCATTTGTCATTTTCTAAAATACTTGGGATGGTTTGGACACCTTCAAAGATGGCTTACAAATGCCCCCACTATAAAACTCGTCTCGGTAGAAACTAAAGAAATTCGACAAGGTAGGGGCAGACCAAAGCTAACATGGGATACATTAATTATGAAGGATTTAAATGCTGTAGAAGCAACACCATCAATTGCATTAAATCGAGTGCAATGGAAGAGTTTGATCCATGTAGAAGACCGCAACTAATTTGAGATTAAGGCTATGTTGTTGTTGTTGTAAAACACTTGCAGTCTATAGGTGGGCTAAGTGAAGTTCAAGAACAGTAAGAAAACCTTAAAATGTATCGTCTTAACCAATATTGTTGATAACTCCTAGGATAAATTGAATATCCTTGAATATGATTTCGACATATAAAGGAAATTTGGGACTTAACTAAATTTAGCACCGCTTTCCAGCTAGTGGCGAAATAATAGTCTACAACATTCTCTTTTAAGTTGGTTGATACTCGATATTGCAATCTCAATAGCATTTACTAGTTTTTGATATTTCATGAAAGTTGAGTGAGATTCAATTTTTTTCATACAGCCAAAAACGCCTCAATTCCAAATTAGTTGCCCTAGTCTACAGGTATCCAACTATTACATTTAGCTCAATCTAATGCATCCAAAATTACATCCCCCACATCTTTGAAAATCTTCGAAAAGCAGTTGCACAAAAGAAAATGCCCAATTTGTCGGTAAACTTGGATTGCTTCGGCGGAGTGATGCAAAACAGTGGATTTTACAATGAAAGAGAAAATCAAGAAGAAACTCTAAAAATTTGGAAAAACTGAGAGTCTTGAAGAAATTGACCTAGATCGGACGACGAGGCTGAGTTGTTGTTCCTCAAGATCGCGACTAGTGAGCTGAAGAGGAAAAAGTACAAGATTACACGTTCCAACCCTAGGAGTCGAGCGAGCTAAGCGAGGGTGCATGTGAGAATGGAAATCTAATGCTTCTACTCTCTCGGCTTTTATTGAATGGCGTTTGGGTATTAAGTATAGGACTTTACTAGAATAACACCCTACATAGCACAACCCTTATCTAACTACCGTCTGTGTTCATCTCGGGATTCGAACTTACGTATCTTGATATTCAAACAGGGTTGGATGGGGGTTGTACTTACTAGAGCGTACATCGCTGGATTTTTTTCTTGCATATATACCACTTGGTGACAAAATATTAACATTTTTACTTTTCATCTCAAATAATTCATCTAAACATTTTGATCAGTCAACACATTCATTTATGTCATGACACAACCAACATAAATAAAAATGAAAAATGATAATCTAACACACTTTAAACGCACACTTTATCTTTTAACCTATTTATGACTCTTTATTGTCTCCTTAGGCGTGGGCCCCGCATCTAACAAAACATCATAAATTGGCTAAAAGACAAATTGTGCGCCTAAAATGTGTTAGATTATCATTTTCCAATAAAAATACATTGGAGTTGTTGAATTGAATGTATTTTGAAAACGGGTTCTGGCTTGCTTACATTGCACAAAATAATGTGTTGACTAATTAAAACATCTTGAAATGTAATATAAGTGTAAATCATTTGATACGAGTCACAAAAGTGTCAATCTTTTGCTATTAAGTGATACATTTGCAAGAAAAAAACCCAATTATTATGTCTTTTTTATGTCTTATCTAATACTCCCTCTATCTATTTATATAGGTTGTTTAGACCAAAACACACCAATTTATGCAACATTAATTATGAGTTTTCTTTTCAACTTTGTACCTTAACACAACAAAAAAGTGTTTTAACTCTGAGTTTAATTTCCAAATTTTCCCCCTTCACATCCATGTTTGATTGGTTGAAGAATGGAAGTGTTTTGATGGCCATTAATTGTTCAAGTTTCAAGGAGGGGTGAAATGGGTGTACAAGGTGTCAAAAGATGAAAACGTTTTATAATCATGGAAATCAAGTTTTGGTCAAAACGACCTATATTAATGAAGTAAGGGAGTACCATATATGCAACCATTGTTTATGTACGTAGTAGTTGGATCTCCTAGTACTATTTGTTCAAGTCTCAAATTGGAGTCTTTTCACTTTCCTAATGCACACTTCTCTTATCGGGTATGATGTGTCTCCATTATATAGTTAAGGGGTAATCGCTTCCAAATAAGGCAATCAGTGTGTTTATCCATTTTCTTTATCCTTTATATAGTAAAGGGGTGATCTCCTTTATATTCTTTTTAGTTACATAGAGTCATAAATGAAGTAGAGAAGGGTTGCACTTGAACCTTAAGCATGCGCAAACCTGTTTGCACGCCTCCCATACCCATACCTATACCTGTGCATAAAGCAGGCATATCAATCGCTTTTTCATACTATTTCAGCTAGAAAGCAAGTAATGAACCCAAGGATAGCTAACTCAATTGGTTCGCCTATTGGGCTACTTAAGAGAGTAACTCGGTTTCAAGTCCTCACGGATGCAGTCACTATCCCTGGGCAAAGCTTTACCCCTTTGGGGCTGACACAGCTCGAATAATTAGTTAGGCTCCCCCCACTGAGTTTTTTTAGGTTCCACAACTTGACAACTCTTTCTATTTGAGTAATTTACGTGTTTTGCGTAACAACTGTTTTTGCCCACCTTTATTAGGGCACATGGTGGAAATGTCATCATGATGTCACTATTGAAGTATGAGCTACAAATGGTATCCATGTTTTTAAGGTGTTGCCTATGTGGTTCTTTAAGCATTTTGCAAACCCACCATGTAGGTCATGACTCATGAGTTAGTCCAACTGCGGATGTTTAAATAAGGGTGAATTCGAAATTGCTCCCTGCCCTAATATGCTCTTTAGTCTTTGTATTTTCAAAAATTTGCACTCTAGTCCCTCTAAGACCTTTTCAACACTTCTAAAGATGCCTAACAAAGCACAACACGATCAATACCTGTGTAAAACAACCTATTTTCGCTGTTATTGAATTCTGAAATATTGAATATGTGCATTTTGAGTGACAAAGATGTATACTGGATTTATTTAAGTACATATTTTTTTAAATGCTGGTACTGAAGTGCATATGATGGCTAACCCTTGGGGGGCAATTTGTAATTTACTGGTTTAAATGATGTACTTAATGCGGGCAAGTTGCAAATACAATAAGTTCTCATGTGACCGGTTTAAATAATGTACTCAAAGTTAATTGGGGCAATTTACTCAGTGGCGAGTGGCGATAGGCAGCTAGAGCTGTGATTTAATTATGAAATTCCAATTGATGATGCACTTTTCCTTTTTTTTTTTTTTTTTTTTTTTTTTTCTTTTCTTGAGAGTAATCATTTACTATTGTTGATTGAGACAGTATTGAAGTATGCTCGTTATGGTGCAAATTTTTTTGTTGTTTGAAGGTGTGTTCACGTAATTCATATATTATCTGTTATGACTGCTGTTGAAAATTCTTAGTATAAATTCTTTTTTTTTTTTAAAAATTATTTTCATTGTTGTTTGATAGTGTTGCTGAATGGGAGTTTTTTAAGAAGAAAATTTGAATATTTTATTAGTAGGAAAATAAAATTGCAATAAGCAAAACAGTAGAGGAATATCCTCAAGCTTAGACGCATTTGCCCTCTAATAAGCTATTGATTTATGATCTCCTGTCAATGAGAGTATGATAATGTGGATCTTATTTTTTCTTCAATTTGTGTCTAGTGAATTTTTACGCAAGGAAATATGGAATGTTTAACTTCTTGTTGAAGGATCTTTAAATAAATTATATAAATGTTTAGGGGGACCCCAACTAATCTTTTTAGGGATTTCCTTGCTTAGATGGGGTAGACCACCTTTTTTCCATAACAACACTGAATGATAATTTATAGCACTGAGCCTCATGTTTAATTGCCCAAAAACTATTCGCTTGGAGCTACTCATCTGATATTTTTCTCTAAATAATTATATAAGTAGAATTAGAACAAATAAAAATATGCATCCCCAAGGCTTGTGACCTAGCTGTAGAGAACCTCTAAACCTTAGGTTGAGGGTTCAAAATTGCCCTCGATTTTGGTTGGTAAAGATGGTTAGTTCTATTTATTGGAAATGAAAAAGGTTGCCTGTGAGGAGCCCATGGGACCTCAATGAAGCTGTATTAAGTTTATATTATTAAAAATAGAAAATGAAAAAAAATAATAAAAGGAAAAAGGAAAATTAGAAAATGCTTTTTATCATTTTTATTAATCTGCGCTGTGTTTTAACTTTTATAGGAAGTCCAAGGATTGATCAAATCCCTAATCCTTTGCTTTCCATGGAGGATACTACAAATGCACCTGATGATCGGCTGCAAAGAAAGCATGATAAAAGGGAGATGGACAAGGACTCTGGTCGTAGCTTTTCAGGAAAAGGCGAAGGTGATTCATACAGGTATTCTGAAAAGTCCTACTCAAGTACCCGTGATCACCATAGGCTTGAGGACTACAATAGACACCCGGGACACAACGACAGAGAAAGAGGTTTCAAGAGGTCAACTCAGTCTTATCGAGAATCAAGGTCTGGTGATGATAGGCGGGATAGTGATCGTGGACGATCAAGAGACTACAGAAAAAATACTGACAAATACTCCCGGGAAAGACCTGATTATGAAGGGAATCGTGGTAAGAATAAGGGCCGAGAAGGTGAATCCATGGAGTGTCAGAAGCACAAGGACCTGGATTCTTTTTCTGACAGAGGAAGAGAACGTGAATACATGAAGGATTCTGTGCGGTGTTCTGGAGAAAAGAAAGATCGGCCGGGCAAGGAATGCAGTGGAAGCTATCATAAAGAAACACATATATACTCCAAGGATACTGCTGAGCAGAAGTCTAATGTGGCAGAGAAGAAAAAGTATGATGACACAGAATATGGAAGGCATAAAGAAAGTGAAAAAAGCAGGAACACTTCTGGCAACAGAGACAGGTTATCAAGATGTGAATATTCTGAAGATGGATCTGGTCACATGAATGTCGATAATGATTCTACAGCTAAAAAGCTGAAGCTGGTTGTATCAGATGATGAAACTGTTTGCGTGAAAGATGGTTGGTGTTCCTTTTTCTTGTATTTATTGGCCATGTGAGGATTTGCATAAAATCATTGTGGCCCTACTTTCAAACTTAGATGACACGTGGTCTCAAATTCTAATAATGCTTGTTGCAGATGAAAGACTGATCTCTTCAAGTTCTATGACCAGCCAACCTGCTTACTCTTCCACGAATCAAGAGGAGGCTACTCATGATCTTAATGCTGCAAAAGTTGCTGCAATGAAGGCTGCAGAATTAGGTGCGCCATTCTGCTTTTACTAGTAAAATTTCTATGCTTTTAATTTCTTCTCCATTAGATGTGCTGGAGTGATACATATTATCAATTGTTTCAACGTATCATGATCTTTTTTTTGTCGTCAAATCAACTTATCATTATCTTAATTCTGCAAAAGTTGCACTACTGAAAGGTGCATAATTCGTTGTACCGTCCAGCTTTGCTGTTATAAAGTTTAAGCATTGTACTCTTTTATTATTTCTTTACCTCAGTTCATGTATAGTAATGTTGTGAAGTTTGAGAACTTTATTTGGACTAAGTTCCCCTTCCTTATCAGCAAAGAGTAGCTAATGCAGCCAGAAGGCCCAGTACCACCATGCACCTGTCTCCGTTTGACTAAGTTGCATCCCTTCTTAACGTTTATTCACATTCTCGTAGTATGAGAGAGTTTTACTTAATTAGTTCCCTTCCTTGGGTAAAATTGTTATTTGTTTAGATTCTGATTGGAGGTATACAAAACTGAGTAAACGAATAGTATGTTAGCGTCTGACCTTCAAGTGATCAAAGTATTTGTTTTTCAGTTTGTCTTTTCTCAAGGGCCATTGTTTTGTCACTTCTGACCCTTGGTGAACCTGCAATCAAATTCAATCCATGAAGAATCACGATCTAATAGGAATCAATCCTAGATCGGGAGTGTTTTAACCTAAAAACCTCAAGGAAGAGAAAATTCAGCTATGGAGGGGCAAAAGACGCAAGGACCTATAATCATATTATTAGCACAAAAAGAGAAAGCAAGAAGGAACATGTTAGAGTTAAGTGCTGCAAGTTGAGTAGGGAATATACTGAATATATTCATTGTGAGTTCATGAACAATAAAGATCATCAGAATGAAGAAGTATAGTTACGAGTACAAGTTCCAAAGGTGGGCTATTTTAGATATTTTGGATCCATCACATGAAAGGATGAACATATCAAAGATGATGTTAGGTATAATAGCTTTAAGCTTGATGGAAGAAAATGTGGAGTGAAACAAATTTAATATGCAACCATGTATCCTTATTAGTTGAAAGCAAAATTCTTTAAGAATCCAATTAGGCCAGCTATGCTTCAAGAGAGTGAATGTTGGAATGCAAAGAAATAACCCCCACATAACGAGCTTAGGGGGATGAGAATGCTTAAGTGGATGTATTAAGCCTCAAGATCATTTTGAGCATTTTGATACCACAAATAAAGATAAAGCTTTTTAGACATTTTAAGCCTCAAGATCATTTTAAATATATTTGTTACCAGTGACGCTCGGTGTTTAATACACGTGCCCACGCACATAATAGCAAGAGTCATTTTCTATTGTAAAAAGGAAAATGTTTTGGTACCCCAACACATAGATGCACATGTTAGCGTCCATTATTTTTCGCTTTGCAATGCGCATGCATGTGTATTGCACATGCACTAACAAGTACGTGTCTCTTGTAAGTACCACATATATAGTAGGACCCTATAAAAATATTTAATTGGCTACGTTTGCTATGCACGTAAACTGTAAAAGATGTAATTAATTAAGAATTTAGCCTTATTAATTTTGGAGTTAATATCTATGTGATAAAGAAAAAAATTGTGTAAGGGGAAGTTTTATATATTCACTGTTGACTAAGAGGGGGGCCAAATGTAAATGTAGTATCCTCAAATACATATACCAAATATATAATATAGGGGTGTTCCAAAAAATTTGGTCTATGTAGCTTCGTCACTGTTTGTTACATTACATGCTACAATGTTGTAAATCTAATTGAGTTTTTTTTTTTCTTTTTTTTTGGAATAAAATAATAAACTAAACATATTTCATTTTTATTTTTTATATAAGAATAAATTTTCTCTTTTTAGTTATTTTTGTAGAAAAGATATGACATGTGATGCACCATGAAACACGATGTTTTATCAAAATCTGACACACAATTACAAAGAAAAATGAAAAAATAATAATAATCCATTTCATATTTAAGTTTCTGTATAACATAACTTGTAAGGGTTAATTACTAATTTTATCTTATCAGTCGTCACTAAATTACATTGATAGAAAGAATGAAGACCTTTGATCTATAGTAGACGAAAAATTACTTTGCTTGTGGTTTTGTAATGTTCAATGAAAAGTACATATTGAAACATATTTTGTAATCAAAATTAAACAATTGAAATTATTTAACCATTTAAAATTATTTAAACTAGAATATTATTAATATTATTAATATTTACATTAGTGATGAGTCTACGTGCTATTTTTTATATTTTCTTCGACTTATTTGCTTCTTCCAAGTTTTAGATTTTTTTAGTTTTTTTTTTAAACCAGATTTTCTCTATTTCAAAAAGAAATAATTGGTAATTGGTATTATACTGACAGCGGCAACAGGTATCCCATTACTTGAATGGATTACACCCACATGCACCCCTAGTAAAAAAATAGAGTAAAAGGGCAGGGTATATGGGTGGGACACCCAAATGACAGGGTTGGGCAGGGGTGAGGCGTACCCGTCCAATTACCCGGCCCATTGCCTTTCCTATAAGCAGATGCATTATTTTTTTTTTAAATTATTTTCAAATTATGATTTGTTTGTACCTGGGACATAAAGGGCAATTATTGATATTATCTTCCCTCTAGCAATCTCTTTGTAGGTTTGTATAGAGCACTAATGATAACAGAACATAAAATTGATTTGTACTGACTTGAAACTGTGTGCATTGTAGTTAATAAGAACCTTGTTGCTGGTGGATTTATGTCTGCTGATCAAAAGAAGAAATTATTGTGGGGAAACAAAAAGAGCACAGCTGTAGAAGAGGTACACATTTGATTCAACTGCTTATGATCTTTTTAACAAATATTTATCTGATACTGCTTTGGATCTTTCACCCTTTTATTAATGCTTCTTGTTATCCTATCGCCAATGCAACTCTTTAGTCTGGTAATTGTTGGGATGTGTCAACTTTCTCGGATCGAGAACGGCAGGAGAAATTCTACAAACTCATGGTAATTTTAATTTTTTTTTTGTACTTTTTTTGTTGAATCAGTCAATATTACTGGTTAAATTTAATTTAATGTTTCAATAATATCTGTTTTTTTATTATTGTTCCTGAAATTTAGTTAGTTCTCAGTTAAAATCCTCTACTAACACTTCTTTAGAGTCTGAGTTTGCCTTGGTACATATGGCCAATTGTAGGGGGCAAAGGGCAATTTCAAGACGGAGCAGAAACCGGAAAACAACGACGGCGACAGCCGCCTACGGGCAGAGAAGCAGCAGGAGCTCCAAGAGGATTTAGAGAAGCAATACACTGCTGGTCTCCGACGAAGAGATGGGCGTACAGTTGGCTTGGGTCTTTAGTACTTGCCCTAGAATTGTTTCTCACTTGTTCAACAATGCTTGTAGACCCTGTTACATATTACCTAATCTGCTGTAAGCGCTATGCTTCTTATGTTTTATCATTACATTACTCTGAAGACTTCGTCACTTTTGTTGCTTGTATAGCTAAGTTCGTACTTGTCATGTCAATGAATGAATTTACTTTTGATGGGCAAAACCGAGAATACCATTCTCATGAAATCAAAAGAGAATTTTGCAAAATCTTTGAAGCGTTGCGATGGCTGCATATTTGTTGTTGTTTTGTTACAAGGTTTGGGGATTGGTTTAACTCTGGCAAAGGGCAAAAAAAGAAGAAAAAGAATGGAAATGTAAATCTACAATTAGAGAGCGTCATCTAACTTTATGAATTATATTATTTTGGTCACAAAACTTTATTTTGTAACAAAGTCGCTAAACGTTTGTTATAAATATCTTTTTCTAAATTAAAGATTTTACATTTTTTTTTTCTTACAAAATAAAAGAACGAACGTTTTAGCCCCTGAACTTTGTATCAGCCATATGAAGAGATCTCGTTTCAAATTTATACAAATCAGCTTCAGAGATGAGCACTCCCTAGATAACGGTAACTGCTTTTCCTTCAACATGCAACATTGATGTCCAAAGCATAACTAACTCAACTACTTGTTTACTCAGTCAATCTGCATGTTCTTTCCTTCTTCAATTCCACAAACATCAACCAATCTCACATCTTCAAAACCAATACCTTCACCACCATGACTCTTACTTGGTCAAAACGGATTATCATTCATCTCAGACAGGCTGCAGAGCGCCACCCGGTACTCCTCCAAGCCGCTGTCTGGTGCGCAATGTTATCTTTGATGGTGGGGGCAGGGTCAATGGCGGCGGCACTGGGATTTATTCAGTCATTTTCGACGGCTTGCGGAGGAGAGGAGGGGATGGTGAGGGTGGCATTTGAGGGACCAAGAGAGGCAGTGTGCGTACCGGGTATGGTGTTGAGGTGGACATGGTCTAACTTGGACTGTTGTGTCCCCTTTGTTTTTGCTGCACTACTTGTTGCAGCTTCGGCGTTGGCCATTCGCGCTATGGGCTTGTGGAATCATAACTCCTAATAAGTCGAGAATTGAGGTTTGGTTGTTTTTCGCCAAATATCATTCAGTGTCAACTATCTTAACTAGTTTGGACCAAACTTCAGCACGGCTCACAAGGGGTTGCATTATTTCCACTCATTCGTGCCTTTGCGCCGCATAAAGAAACTTCATAAATAACAGCGTATGTCAACATTCAAGTACAATATAATTCATGTTCAATTTGCAGTATTTGTTTACTGAGTCTTAGACATAAAGCTGTCAACATTCAAGTGCAATGATCTCTGCTGCTTCATATCTTAGTTTCCCTCGTCACATAAGAAGTGATCCTCACCAATATGGAATATAATGCTATTATTTATGTATTAAATTCAAGAAAATTAATGTCAACATCGACTCAAACTTTTTCTTACATATAAGTTATATAATGCTGAATGAAATCTAATTTAAGGAACGGGAAGCAAATTCAATCTCTTTCATGTGTGTAACTAGGCCGAGTGGACTGACTTGCTGCTGAAGTCCCAGAGTTTCTTGGCTAATAACTGGTCCCTCGCAAGCTTGCTGGGTTTGAACTCGTTGCAGTCCTGGAAGTACTTCCCAGTTACACCCTTAAGGTGGGGATGGAGTGCAACAAAACATGTCGTCGCTGCTCCCTGAAAACAATCATGATTCACTCATTTAGACCACGAGAAAGTTTCTCATTTTAATATAACAAGTAGTCGTGATTCATTAGAACAAAACAAAGCCTAAAGCAAATGATAAATTCTAAAATATTCAAACTAATGAATCATATGGAGAAATGAAGCGGCAAACAATTATTTAGCAACATTATTAGTTGTACTGTAGTTGATCTTGCAATGTATATAGGAGAACTACATCTAGGTTTCTTAACTATTATAAGCCCTTTCACTCAGTAAACAAATGAATCTTCAATTTGACATGAACGGGAGCATAGATTACTTACTTGAGGTACATTTTTCCAGGCAAAAATGGTGAATACCTTCACAATTCCTACAATAAAAAGAAATATAGTTATATTTATGGTTCCACAGATGGGGTACTATTTTGGATTTGAAAAAAAAATGTTGACATACTCATTAGTATGGAGGAATATTTCATCAAATTTGTCATGATCAGACCAGGATGAACAGAATTGACAGTGATATTTGCGCCTTCCACCTGAAGTCAAAATTCAGCCAAACATTTAATATAACAGATTATAAGAAGGAAAACCACTTACTCAATCTTTTTCAATTATAAGAAGTAAAAACTCAACGATCTCGCATAATTAAATCAGTAGCAAGAATTTGCACCGGAGGCTATTCATAAAATTAATTAAGAAAAAGATCTAGTCTCATAAACATAATTGCAAACATGGCACCTCTTTACAAGCACTAGTTCTGCATTAAATTCATGTTTATGATTATGTGAGAAAGATCAAACAAAGATTGAAAGATTACATTCATACAAAGATAAAAAAAGAAATCATTGTATAATTGAGCACACGGCATCAAATAAATTAGAAAAAGTTGATGAACTAACAAGACTTTTCAAGTTCAAAGGTAATTTTTTGCAATATCTTTAGTATCATGATTTTAAACTATAGTCAAAGAAATTTACCTTCATACGCCTTGAAAGCTCATTGGCGTGTAATATGTTTGCCAACTTCGACTGCCCATACGCCTTTTTGTCGTTATATCTACAATAAAAAAATAATTTGAGAAATTTAAAGGAGGCCATACAATTTAAATAGGGAGGGAAACTCACTAAAAGAGTTTTTATCACAATAAATGGTGAATTGCAAGGAAAATATATGCTGACATACCCTTCCTTGTCATTGATCTGGTCGAATTTTATCCCTCCTTCGGGTGTTAAACTATGAGCTATCGATGAAAGATTCACAATTCTTCCTTCGATTCCTGTAGCTTTTGCTGTTCTTTTCATTTTGTCAAGGAGAAGGTTTGTCAAGTGGAAATGACCTGATAGGAAGAACACATAACAATTCAATTTTCAAAAATTGTTGACATGATTCTGGTTCATTAAAATAAGAGAATAAGTTGAAGATGAAGATTAAACATGTATGATTTACCAAGATGGTTTGTCGCAAATTGCATCTCAATGCCATCCTTCGACAACTGGAAAGGGCAGAACATAATGCCGGCATTGTTTCTAAGACAACAACAATCCATTAATATAAAAACTAAAAGACAATATTCACAAAACTATATATGAAATCTTCGAACTTAAGGGAAGAAGAAGAAGAAGAGGCATTACATCAAAATATTCAGTGGAAGATCAAGAGCAATAAAACTTTTTGCAAATTCTTCGACAGACTTAATCGAGCAAAGATCAAGTTTCAAGACAGTGACACGGGCTGCACCATTTTCATTCATAATATGCTGCTTTCCCTTATTTGCATCCTCCAAATTCCTTGCAGCAATGACTACATGTGCCCCTCTTAGCGCCAAAACTCTCGCCGTCTCCAAACCGATCCCCTTTGCCCCTCCTATCACGTTTATATATGTGCTCTCATTAGTAATAAAAAACTAAGAAATAAAAAGCACCAACAAAACTTCAACTAGAAAATTAAACCTCCATAATAGAAAGCTCAACAAGAGCATTGAAATAACCAACATTTGATGTATAATATTTTTTTTATAATTATGGGTATCCTAATTTTTTTCAGCCCTCCTTATTTTGGTTCAACGAATCCCAAAAAGTCATTCGATCACAAGCCCAAACTCTATAATTTAGGAGAAACCAAAGAAATAATATAGCTACTAACAACTAGACCCAAACACCAAGAAGGAATAAACAACCAAATCAAATCTAAGAACCTCAACAAAAGAACTACTAGGAATTGAGTTTCATCGCCCCAATTGATTTGGTGCGGTGGTTAAGTTATTGAGATGTGCTTGCTGACCAATAGGTCATAGAATTGAATCATACCATCCTAACTCCAAATATGTTGGTTTCTCCTGGGTCATGAGGTTGGGGCGTAAGAATAGCCGAACCTAAAAAGGCCCAGACATCCACCCACGGTTAAAAAAAAAAAGTTTTGTCAAACCTAACAACAACGACTAAGGCCTCAATCCCAAATTATTAGTTAGGGTCGGCTACATGGATCAAACACGTAAGAATCAAAACCAACATTTAAAGAAAGAAAATAATCCAAACCGGTGACAATGGCGGTGAGATTTGAGGCATCGATCCCTTGCGTGACTTGCTCGGCGGTGGAAGCAGAACCAAACCCACTTGGGCCAGCCCTTCCCGTGATCAAAGACAACATTCCCATACCCATTTCACAACACCACAACTCAAAGCATCAAAAAAAAAAAAAAAAAAAAAAACAGATCGCGCGGGTTAAAAGGACTTATTCTTTTGGTTGGGAATCAAGCACACACAACGGAATCAATTTCACACAAACACACAAATTCGCAACCTCACAAGCTTTATTTAATCGCTCTAAACAAGTCTAATAAATCCTTATTAGAATCCAAAAAGAAATCCTAATTAGACTCAACTAATAAACACAAATCATAATAGGACTCTAATTTAACTAACATTAGTCTTCATTAAACCCAAACAATGAACTTTCTTAAACATACTTAAAACTTGTAATTAAACTACAATTTGGATTTTGAGCCAACATTCGTTTGCACAGAAGAGAGAGAGAGAGAGAGAGAGAGAGAACACCACGCTCCATTTGTATCGAAAATTAAATAAGGCCTAGTATGTTAGATTTGTGTGTGCTTTGACTGAGAACCACGTTGGAGAGTTTGATTGTTAAATACTTTTATTATTAATTTGATTAGATTGACGAGTGTTTGATTGTGTGTTGCCGCTGCTGCGTTTGATGTTGCATCTATTCCTAACATTTTTAACTATCTTTAAAGAATGATTAAAATTGGAATTTTATATCAGAATACAAACTCGTAAAAAATAGAGAATTTGAGATTTAGATGTTTTTCTTCAAATATCATTCAGTGTCTATCTTAACTAGTCTAAACCAACCTTCAGCGTGGCTCATAAGGGGTTGCATTATTTCCACTCGTTAGTGCCTTTGCGCCGCATAAAGAAACTTTATAAATAACAGCATATGTCAACCTGCTAGTACATGCAATGTTATTCATGTAATACAAATGATCTCTGCTGCTTCATCTCTTAATTTCCCTTGTCATATATATAAGAAGTGACCCTCACCAATATGGAAGGTAATGCTATATTATATAGTATGTATTAAGTACAAGGAAATCAATGTCAACTTCAACTCCAACTTTCTTTCTGACATATAATGTTGGATGAATTCCAATTCAAGGAAGGGGAAGCAAATTCAATCACTTTCATGTTTTTAACTAGGCTGATCGGACTAACTTGTTGCTGAAGTCCCATAGATCCTTAGCCAATACCTTGTCCCTCGCAAACTTGCTGGGTTCGAACTCGTTGCAGTCTTGGAAATACTTCCCACTTACACCCTTAAGGCTGGGATGGAGAGCAGCAAAACATGTCGTTGCTGCTCCCTGAAAACAATCATTATTCACTCATTTAGACCAAGAGAGAGTTTCTTATTATAATATAACGAGTAGTTGTGATTCATTGGAAAAAAAAAAACAAAGCCTAAAGCAAATGATAAACTCTCAAATATTCAAACTAATGGATCATGTGGAGAAATGAAGTGAAGAACAATTATTTAGCGACATGATTAGTTGTACTGCAGTTGATCTTGCAATGCATATAGGAGAACTATATCTAGGTTTCTTAACTATTATAAGCCCTTTCACTCAGCAACCAAATGAATCTTCAATATGAAGTGCATAAAATTCTTCATTGGAAGTTGCAAGAAAGTTTTCTTGTATAAATTACTTACTTGAGGTACATTTTTCCAGGCAAGAATGGTGAATACCTTCACAATTCCTACAATAAAAAGAAATCTAGTTACATTTATGGTTCCACAGATAAGAGTACAGTTTTGCATTCAGAAAAAATAGCATGTTGACATACTCATCAGCATGGAGGAATATTTCATCAGATTTGTCATGATCAGACCAGGATGAACAGAATTGACAATGATATTGGCGCCTTCCGCCTGAAGTCAAAATTCAGCCAAATATTTAATAGAACATATTATAAGAAGGAAAACCACTAACTCAATCTTTTTTAATTAAAAGAAGTAAAAAATCAGTAATCTTGCATAATTAAACCAGTAGCAAGAATTTGCACCGAAAACTATTCATAAGATTAATTGAGAAAAAGAACTAATCTCCTGAACATATAGAAGCAATCGTTTTGCGTACATGGCACCACTATACAAGCAATCGTTCTGCGTTAAAATCACGGTTATGAAGCTGCGAGAAAGATGAAAACTAAGTATGAAATATTGCATTCATACAAAGATGAAAAATAAAATTTGTAAAAAGGAACACATGACTGATACAAAATAGATTAGCAAAAGCTGAAGCGCAAACAAGAGTTTTCAAGTTCAAGGTAATTTTTGCAAAGTCTTTAATATCGTGTTTTTAAACTCAAGTAAAAAAAAATTACCCTCATACGCCTTGAAAGCTCATTGGCGTGTAATATGTTTGCTAACTTGGACTGCCCATACGCCTTTTTGTTGTTATATCTACGACGAAAAAAATAATTTGGAAGATTTAAAGGAAGCCATAGAATTTAAATAGGGAGGGAGACTTTAATGAAAAGAGTTCATGTCACAATCAGCTGTAAATTGCAGGAAACTCTATGTTGGCATACCCCTCCTTGTCATTGATTTTGTCAAACTTTATCCCTCTTTCAGGTGTCAAAAAATGAGCTATAGAAGAAAGATTCACAATTCTTCCTTCGATTCCTGTAGCCTTTGCCGTTCTTTTCATTTTGTCAAGGAGAAGGTTTGTCAAGTGAAAATGACCTGATATAAAGAACACATAACCATCCAATTTTCAAAAAATTATTGAGATGATTCTTGTTCATTAAAACAAAAGAATGAGTTGAAGATGAAGATTAAACATGTATGATGTATGATTTACCAAGATGGTTCGTCGCAAATTGCACCTCGATGCCATCCTTGGACAACTGAAAAGGGCAGAACATAATGCCGGCATTGTTTCTAAGACAACAACAAAAACTCTCTCCATTAATAGAAAAACTAAAAGACAATCCACAAAACTAATGTATGGAATCTTCAAACTTAATTAAGGGAAGGAGGAGGCATTACATCAAAATGTTCAGTGGAAGATCAAGAGCATTGAAACTTTTTGCAAATTCATCGACAGATTTAATTGAGCAAAGATCAAGTTTCAAGACAGTGACACGGGCGGCACCATTTTCATTCATAATATGCTGCTTTGCCTTATTTGCATCCTCTAAACTCCTTGCAGCAATGACTACATGAGCCCCTCTTAGCGCCAAAACTCTCGCAGTCTCCAAACCGATCCCCCTCGCCCCTCCTATCACATGCATGTGGTCTCATTAGTAAGCAAAAACTAACAAATAAAAAGCACAACAAAACTTCAACTAGAAAATTAAACCACCTAAATAGAAAGTTGAACAAAAGCATTGAAATTCACAACATTTTGACGTATAATCTTTATTTATTTATTTTTTTTAATAACAACCCCTCCATATTTTAGTTCAACTAATCTCATAGCTCATAGGAGTTGGTCTAACGCCCAAACCCCATGATTCAAGATAACCAAAAAAATTAAATAATATGGCTACCAAGAAGCCAAAACGGCACAAAGAACCAAATCAAATCTAAGAAACTCAATAAAAAAAAACCACCAAGAAAATGAGAGGAATTCAGAAATTGTATAGCAAATTAGAGGACTAAAAAAAATCAAGAAAATGAGCCAGAAATCAATTTCCCCACAATGGAACCAAACCCAACAACAACAACAACAACAACAATGCCTCGGTCCAAAATTAGTTTGGGGTCAAACCCTATTGGAGTATATAATCCCACGTCAGAAATATAATAAGAGTTGATGTGATATATAAGTGGTGTAGATTGAATTTGTATAAAAATCAGCTCCAACCCCATTTCTATACCCACACGTGTGCGCGTGTGTGGCTTAACACTCTCGAGGCCCATGGATTTTTATAACCCCGACAATTGAAGAGAGAAATAATCCAAACCGGTGACAATGGCGGTGAGGTTTGACGCATCGATCCCTTGCGTGACTTGCTCGGCTGTGGAAGCAGAGCCAAACCCACTTGGGCCAGCTCTCCCCGTGATCAAAGACAACATTCCCATACCCATTTCACAACACCACAACTCAGAGCACCAAAAAAAAAAAAAAAAAAAATACAGATCGTAAAATGCGAGAAGAGAGAAGAGAGAGAGATGGAGTGAGTCAGTTGAAAGGACTGCGCGGATTAAGAGAAATAGAGAGAATGTCTTTTATTTATAGACTTGGTATATAATGGACGGTGGAATAATTAATGTTGATCAGAGATCAGTAATTGCGTAGTCCTCGCCATCGTCGTAGAAGTAGTTACGGAGGACTCATTCTTTTTGCACACCAAGAGAGAGAGAGAGAGAGAGAGAGATTGAATTTGTGAATGTAAAGAAGAGGAGTCAGGGATGAGTGGGAGGTGGTGAGAGCATTGATGGTGGGATGAGCAAAGAAAAGCAGAGTAGGTGAGAAAAGCTGAGCAGAGCATTTCTTTCCCTTCCAAATTTGTAGATGTTGGCTGTGTTGTGTTGATGGTTTAGGTAATTGAAGAAGTGCCATATCAGCTTGCCAGCGTTCACGTGGGGGGTGTTGGTTTTGGCGCTCTCATAATTTTTATTATGAATTATTGTTTCCTTTTTTTATTATTATTTTTTATTTCTATGAAAAGATATTCATTCATAAAAATTGTTCACTATTACATATGATTTCACAATGAAATTACATCAATAGTAGTCATTTCCCTCACATTGAGATCAAAGTGACATTGCGAAAAAGTTTGAAAACTCATGTGCAACTTATATGCTTGTTGAATCTATTGAATCGCTCATTCTATATACTTCTAAGCAGATTAATCTAAAAAACAAAAAAAGAACATATGACTTATTCGACTTAACTAATTCCCTAGATTAATAACTGATCAAGGGTTGTCAAGCCCTCGGCAGTTCAAACTTATGCATTCACGGCTCCTGGCTTACATGCTTTATGAGTTTCGTCGATCCATTTCTTACAAAAAGAACTCCAAAACCTCACAATAAGGAGAGAAATTAAAACTCAAAGTCTCCCAAAAGGAAAAACCCACTTTCATTTAGCAAAAGAAGAAAAGAAAAGAGGAGAAAGGGGAGAGGGGCCACAGGTGTATATTGGAGCAATCGTCGCCGACAGTCCCAAATCTATGAATTAATGTTTTAATTTGTGTCTAACTATTAAGTTGTGTTTTAGTAGATTTTGATTGTCATTTAGATAAAATTGGTAGTTTTGTGTTTGAGTTAGTATTTGTATTTGAGTGAGATTGTGTGTTAAAGTTTGAGAGGATTAATTAGAAATTGAGAAATAAATAGTGCTTAGTCTGTTAGATTTGTGTGTACTTTGAGTGTGCACCCGTGGTGGTGCCTTGTGAATCACGTTGGGCGAGTTTGAGTATACTATTTTTATTATTGATTGAATAGATTAATGAGTCATTGATTATGTGTTTCCGTTGTGTTTGATGCGCATTTTGTCCTTTAACAGATAGAACTCCACCTTTTTTTACCAAACTTTAAAAAAGATAATTAAAATCCCAATTTTATATTAGAATAAATTAAATAAACACCTAAGGGGAGTCTAACGTGATTTCCCAGATATGTAGTCCCTTTAAAACCCTTGTGTAACGACCCTAAAAATTTCACCCATGCCACTTGTCAATACAGGTGATACGTGGGCCCACGCCGTGATACAGTCATCAATTATTGGACGTCGACACCGAGGTATGTTAGTTTTGTATGGTGTTTGTATTATATTGTATTTTATTTGTGCAATTTCAAGTTTTTAACGTGTAAAGACGTTTGTGTATGAGAGTTGGTAGTCCGAGGTTTGTGCCTTGAAAAGCGTAAAATTAGAAAAAATAGTTAAAAATTTGGAAAAATTATAGGTAATTAAGGAAATTGATATAAATTGCATTATCAGGATTATTGTACACACGGGGACCGTAAGGGCGTGTCGGAGTCCGTGTTAGTGCGAATTAGCTTGGATCGAGGTAAGTAAACCAGTGAGGAACACTACAGTTATTTCTTGTGCTTTGAATTATTTATTGATATTGTTTCAATACCTTTTTGATATTCCATTCATATGAGTTGTCCTAAGGCAAATGTGTCAAGCGTGATCCTTGCAAAATTTTGGGCTCGAGGTGTATTATACCAGGGTTTACGGATGGGGATACGTGATTGGTTGTAATGACATGTACAAGGTGAGAGTTCTCCACTAAATTGTTGGGGACTCTGCATTCACGTAAGGGTCTTAGAGGAGATTATGTACTCGACTCCTAGCCTTTGAGGAGATTTTGTCCTCGACTTAACGACTTTAATTGGTTGGGACCACTTGTGCCTTTCCTTTTTATTCCGAGACACTCAATTTCGATTGCTTATTTATTTATCTACAGTCTTTATATATTCATGTGTTCCTTGTCCTTTCTTTCTATCTGCATAAATTGACTGTTCATTTATTTAATTCGAAATGTTGTATTTATTGTTGTTCCTGCTTGGTGTTACTTACCTGGGCTCGTCATTCTTGTGTTTGACTGAGTGCAGATCCGCAGTCCAGCAAAGGAAAGGCTGTGCAGTTAGGCGATATACTTTGAACCACCCTCATCTGTTGACATAGGTGATTTTTGTTGGGGTTGTATTAGTTACTTATATTGTTTTTTGCACATGGGTTATGGATAGATTTTTGGATATTATGACTTGGATGATACTCTCCTTGCTTTACGTGATATATATGATATACGGGGTTCCCACACCCTAGGTTTTTGTCCTAACTTAGAGCTTTCGAAGTTGATTGATTAGTTGAGATTAATTGCTTCCGTTTTATACTTTGATAACTCGCTAATTAATTGACTTCACTTTCAAATTATTAATAAATGATTAAATGGTAAGGATAGGCTCACTGGCCCCGCGCGACTCGGTGGGATTGGCTCGGGGGTTCGTACGAGTTCAGGCTGGGCAACGCCCGATTGTAGGGTTGTGGAATTTGGAGCCGTCACAGTTGGTATCAGAGCGTAAAGGTTGAATAAAAGACTTAAATTTATATCACAACCCACTAAGACATAGGAAAGCGAAAGTTAGGATAATTGTTGAACTTATAGTGGAACCCTATGAACATAACTTGAGTCTTAGTTAGGAAGTGAGGAGAGTTGGGGAAAAGTTGGAACTTGTAATGTACATGTTATATTTAAGATGATGTATTATTATAATATTGAATATCTATTCACTGATTCGGAGATTCGCCTAATTGCAAACAGCGATGGCGGATCAGCCGGGTTCTAGTGATGATAGTGGGATGCCAAGTCCTAGAGGAGTCAGTATGGAGGAGTTCCAGATATGGACTCAGAGGATTATGAGTCAGGATCATAGACTTGAGGAGATCCTGAGACTATTGAGAGCACCCCCTACAATGACACACCATCGCCGACCGACTACTTCTCGGTTCGTCGCGCACAGAGCGGTACACCAGCTACAACGGCGATGTCGACAGCTCCTACTCCGATTTCAGTGATGCCAGAGACCGCAGTAGCTCCGATAGCACAGACAGGGTTGTACTGCCTACTCAGATGGAGATGATACCATCGATATCGAGTACACCAATTACTGAGACGTGTAGTACACCGACTACTTCAAGTACTAAGGCTACGCCAGAGGCGAGACAGGCCAGGGAGTTTCAGAGGCATGAGCCTCACGGGGTATGAATCTTGAGGCAGCAGAGATATTCTTGAGGAGTCATGAGAAGATTCACAACATTTTGGCTACACCATCCCACATGCAACCTAATATATCTTCCGCATCACTGTTCGGAGAGGTCGATGTTTGGTGGTGCACTACGGTGGCCTTGAAGGGGAAGCCCCGAGATTGGGCTGAGTTCAATAGGAGGTTCGAGCAGAAGTACATTTCTCCCACGGTATTTAATTTGAAGAGGACCGAGTTTCAGAATATCCGGTAGAGAGCTGACGAGTCCGTGATGCAGTACATGGACCGATATCTACGACTGATGGAGTATGCCAGAGGAGCAGAAGATACTGACGCTGACCAAGCATATTACTTTGTACACGGACTACTTGATTCGATAGGTTCGATTGTGGTGGTGACAACTCCGAGCACACATTACAGGTGGCGTATGAGAGAGCCATGGCCAGTGAGGGTTTGGCAGCACAAGCACCGGGGCACAGGCTACTTCATCGGCACCTTCCCAGTCAGGGAGGCTTTCGGGGGGTGGTAAAAGGAGGAAGAGATTCTGGCAGTGGTCGCAGAAAGACCGAGCTCAGAGTCAAGCATCAGTATCATCTCCACCCACGACAGTAGTTGTACCATCCGCTCCGGCACGGAGCTATGCTAGTGTTCAGCCATCGCAGACTCAGTTCGCACAACACAGACAACAGCACCAAAAGACTGAGGGCCGAGGCGGCGGTCAAGAGCAGAGATACCGACAGGGACAACGACGCGATCAGGGACAGGGACAGAGTTTGGCCAAACACCGAGACAGGGACAACATGGTTCGTCTAGTTCAGGGTCTCAGAGGGGAGCATGCTTCGAGTGCAGACAGTTGGGCCACTTCGTCAGCGCTTGTCACGACTAGGTCAAGGACAGCCACAGGGCCGGGAGCAGGTTCATGCCATTGCCACACCAAACACGACTGCTTCACAAAAACTACTTGAGGGTACGGTTTACATTTGCAGTCAATTTATGCATACCATGTTTGATTCTGGTTCTACAGTTTCTTTCATTTCGGGTCGTATGCTTGACGAGTTAGAATTGATACCTATTCGATTAGAGAGACTTGATCCTTAGCACAGTTGTTGGGGACAAAATTTACCCACACCTTACCTGCAGACTTAAGAGTATTGGAGTTCTTAGAGTTCAATGCACTACTGGGCATGGATTGGTTGGGTGCTTATTATACACAGATTCATTGCTACGGTAAGAGGATCACATTTCAGATCTTGGTCATCCGGAGTTTAGCTTCCATGGGACTTCGACCAATTTACCGATCACCAGGGGTAGAGTCGCTACTAGCGTAGATGTAGAGACATTCGTTGGCGTGTTAAGTACGACGGGCAGAGTAGAGACTAGGTTGGAGGATGTGCAAGTAGTATGTGAGTTTCTTGATGTTTTCCCAGCGGAGTTACCAGGCTTACCACCAATTAGGGAGATCGATTTCATTGTTGACTTGACCCCAGAGACCAAATCCATTTCTATTCCTCCGTACCGCATGGCTCCGAGAGAGTTAGAGGAGTTGAGAGGACAACTTGATGAGTCGTTAGAGTTAGGCTTTATTCGGCCGAGTATGTCGCCTTGGGGAGCACCGGTATTGTTTATGAAGAAGAAAGACGGCAGCTTGAGATTATACATCGACTACAGACAAGTGAATAAGGTGACGATGAAGAACAAATATCCACTTCCTTGCATCGACGATTTGTTCGACCAGTTGACAGGTTCGCAGTGTTTCTCGAAGATTGATCTGAGATCCGAGTACCATCAACTGAGGATAAGAGCAGAGGACATGGAGAAGACTGCATTTCGCACTCGATATGGACACTACCAGTTTACAGTAATGTCGTTTGGGCTGACTAATGCCCCAATGATGTTCATGGATTTGATGCATCGAGTGTTGAGATAGTACTTTAACAGATTCATCATTGTGTTCATCGACGACATCTTGATATATTCCAGGACTCGCGAGGAGCACGAGGAACACCTTAGGTTGGTTTTGCGGTCACTACAAGACCACCGATTAATCGCTAAGCTCAGTAAGTGTGAGTTTTGGTTGACAGAGGTAGGATTCCTAGGTCACATTGTTGGGATTGGCAGAGTGTCAGTGGATCCCACTAAGATCAGGGCAGTTAGCGATTGGACTACACTGAGATCAACGTCAAATATCCGCAGTTTTCTGGGCTTAACAGGTTATTATTGGCGTTTTGTATAAGACTTCTCGAGGATTGTGACACCGATGACGCAGTTGACGAAAAAGGATGTTAGATTTCAGTGGAACGACGATTGTGAGCAGGCGTTAGGACATTGAAGGAACGACTAACTACCGCACCAGTTTTGGTTTTGTCCGAGTCAGGAAAAGGTTTTGAGGTGAACACCGATGCTTCTAAGATCGATTTGGGTTGTGTTCTGATGTAGAAGGGTAGAGTGATTGCCTACGCATCCCGACAGTTGAAGATTCATGAGAAGAATTACCCTATTCACGACTTGGAGTTGGCGGCAGTAGTTTTTGCACTAAAGATATAGCGCCACTACCTTTACGGGGAGAGATTCGTCATATTTACTGACCACAAAAGTTTGAAGTACCTCTTTAAACAAAAAGAATTGAATATGCGACAAAAACGATGGCTTGAGTTCCTTAAGGACTATGATTTCTCATTGGAGTACCACCCGGGGAAGGCTAATGTGGTTGTAGATGCATTGAGCCGCAAAGGCTCAAACTCAGAGGTTGTTACCTGCCACATGGCGCACAATTACAGTTTGCTCGAGGCGGTTGAGAGGATTTGTACTGATGATGTTTCGACCGATACTAAAGTAATGATTTGCGGGCAGATGAAGACTCAGAAAGTATCGATACAGAATGTACTCGAGGGTCAGCAAACAGACGAGCAGTATCAGAATTCTTAAAGCTGGCGCAGAGTTCAGATTATCCAGATTGGAGTCAGTCGACGGACTCATGCCTGAGATTTAAAGGATGACTATAAATTCTATCAGTGGCTGAGCTACGCGATGAGATACTTCATGAGGCACACCGCTCACGATTTATAGTTTATCCGGGTAGGAGGAAGATGTACACAAAGGTGTCGTCTCTTCTGGGTGGCTAGGGATGAAGACCGACGTTGCTAATTTTATTAGAGGGTGTGATATTTGGCAGCGTGTTAAGGTTGAGCATCGCAGACCGGGGTTATTATAGCCATTTCCCACTCCTCATTGGAAGTGGGAGCACATTGCAATGGACTTCATCAGTGGGCTACCTCGATCTCAGCAGAGACATGATAGAGTCTAGGTGATTGTGGACAGATTGACTAAGTCCGCGCACTTCATACCGATCTCGACCACACATCGGGTAGATAGGTTGGCAGAGTTGTACGAGCGAGAGATAGTTCGACTTCACGGCGTTTCGTTATCGATCGTGTTTGACAGGGGGCCGCAGTTTACATCGCAGTCTGACAGAGCATGCAGGCATAGTTTGGCACGAGGTTGAATTTAGTACCACCTATCACCCACAGACTGATGGTCAGTCAGAGCGTTTGATCCAAATTCTTGAGGATATGCTGAGGATGTGTATGTTGGAGTAAGATAGATCTTGAGAGGAATACCTTCATCTGTGTGAGTTTGCATATAATAATAGTTATCAAGCCAGTATTGGCATGGCACCATTTGAGGCATTGTACGGGAGGCCATGTAGATCTCCATCTTGTTGGGCGGAGCCCGAGGATGTGGCAGCGATTGGGCCGGAGATTATGGTAGATCACACAGAGAAGATACGCCAGATCCGTTTGAGATTGAAGGGTGCACAGGAGAGGCAGAAGAAGTATTATGACTTGTATCTCGGGAAGTTAGAATACCAAGTCGGGGACTTTGTATATCTGAAAGTGTCTCCGTTGAAGGGTCACAAAAGGTTTGAGATCAAAGGGAAACTTACGCCGAGGTTCATTGGTCCTTTCAGAGTGGTGAAGCGGGTAGGCAAAGTCGCGTACGAGCTAGAGTTACCACCTCCGATGTCAGGGATTCATCCTGTCTTTCACGTAGCGATGCTGCGACTGGATAGGTCCAGGGAGGCGGACGATCGACGATAGATTTGAGCCCAGAGACAGGGAGGGAGGATGTCACATACGATGAGCAGCCTATCCAGATCTTAGACCGCAAGGTCCAGACCCTGAGGAACAAGGAGATCCCATCAGTCCTCGTTAAGTGACAGCACCACGGGGACGAGGAGCTGGCGTGGGAGCTTGAGTCATATATACGCGAGTGTTTCCCCTACCTCTTCTGAGTTGGTAAGTCTTTCCTTTAATTTCGTTTAAATTTTGAAGACAAAATTTCAGTTAGTTGGGAAGACTGTAACGACCCTAAAAATTTAACACGTGCCACTTATCAATACAAGTGATATGTGGGCCCACGTCGTGGTATAGTCATCAATTATTGGACGTCGACGCCGAGGTATGTTAGTTTTGTATGGTGTTTGTATTATATTGTATTTCATTTATGCAATTTCAAGTTTTTAATGTGTAAAATGTTTGTATACGAGAGTTGGTAGTCCGAGGTTTGTGCCTTGAAAAGTGTGAAATTAGCAAAAATATTTAAAAATTTAGAAAAATCATAGAAAATTAAGGAAATTGATATAAATTGCATTATCAGGATTATTGTACACACGGGGACCGTAAGGGCATGTCAGAGTCCGTGTTAGCGCGAATTAGCTTGGATCGAGATAAGTAAACCAGTGAGGAACACTACAGTTATTTCTTGAGCTTTGAATTATTTATCGATATTGTTTCAATACCTTTTTGATATTCCATTCATATGAGTTTTCCTAAGGCAAGTGTGTCAAGCGTGATCCTTGCAAGATATTCCGGGCTCGCGGTGTATTATACCGGGGTTTATAGATGGGGATATGTGATTGGTTGTAATGACATGTACAGGGTGAGGGTTATCCACTAGATTGTTGGGGACTCTGCATTCGCGTAGGGGTCTTAGAGGAGATTCTGTCCTCGACTCCTAGCCTTTGAGGAGATTTTGTCCTCGACTTAACGACTTTAATTGGTTGGGACCACTTGTGCCTTTCCTTTGTATTCTGGGACACTTAATTTTGATTGCTTATTTATTTATCCACAGTCTTTATATATTCATGCGCTCCTTGTCCTTTCTTTCTATCTGCATGAATTGACTGTTCATTTATTTAATTCGAAATGTTGTATTTATTGTTGTTCCTGCTTGGCGTTACTTACCTGGGCTCGTCATTCTTGTGTTTGACCGAGTGCAGATCTGCAGTCCAGAAAGGAAAGGTTGTGCAGTTAGGCGATATACTTTGAGCGGCCCTCTCTCTGCCGATATAGGTGATTTTTTGGGGTTGTATTAGTTACTTATATTGTTTTTTGTATATGGGGTTATGGGTAGATTTTTAGATATTATGACTTGGATGATACTCTCCTTGCTTTACATGATATATATGATATACGGGGTTCCCACACCCTAGATTTTTATCCTAACTTTGAGCTTTCGAAGTTGATTGATTAGTTGAGATTAATTACTTCCATTTTATACTTTGATAACTGCTAATTAATTGACTTCACTTTCAAATTATTAATAAATGATCGAATGGTAAGGATAGGCTCACTGGCCCTGCGCGACTCGGTGGGATTGGACTCGGGGGTTTGCGCGGGTTCAGGCCGGGTAGCGCCCGATTCTAGAGTTGTAGAATTTGGGGCCATCACACCTTGAGAGAGCTTTATCTCCACCTAGTGATCCTAATACAATTGTTATACTAATCGAGAATTTTTTATTAAGTCATTGAACTTTAAACAAATAAAAGTTTATCCTTGAACTTTTATTTTCCTCCAATTGAATCATTTTCCCATTAATTAAGGTAACAATTTTTTTCAATTAAACTAACTTGTTACTTTCTCACCCTTCAAACACAATTCGATCGGAAGCCAATGTCTCGAGGTCCCGAGGACTGATTCTGACTGAAACAAGGGGTGGGTCTTTACCAACTTCAAAATCAAAGATTTTAGGGTACACGTAATTCAATGAGAAGCGTTCCATAGCGATACTACACAAACTACGGCTGCTGAAAAACTACAGGGCTAGTTAGCGCACTACGGTGCAAGAAAACGGATGTAGCGCCCCCTTATCAATCAGTGGCGCATCAACGCTCTTGGAGTTTCTTGTTGAAACGTCACCATTCAGTCACATTACGTGTAGTCAGGGCCGAAGCACTCTTTTCTCATGTGGGCTTGTAGTGAGAGGGGCTTCAATTGGTAGAAATTGTTATCTAGCTAAACAAGTGAAGAGCTGGATTGGGAAAAAATAAAAGTTTTAAGAACCAACTTTTGACAAATAAAAGTTTAGAAACTCAATAAATAATTCTCGATTATTTCAAGGGCTATTTATATTTTTTAAAGTAAAATAGCAAATTAATTAAGATGAAATGCAGTTTTCAAGCTCACCCATAAAATGATACTAAATTGTTGAAATTAAGGAACATAAGAAAAGAAAAGAAATGATGAAGAAGAAGAAATTGATCATAGCAGATCATTTTTATATTTTTGTTAGGAGATGTGTGGACTGAAATAATAGTCTCATATTGGTTAATTAAGACTTTATAATATATATATATATGTGTGTGTGTGTGTGTGGATCTCTCATCAAAATCCTATATCCTCTATGAGTTGAAGGTGGCTATATTGAGAACAATATCGATACTGTCGGAGGAGATTCATAGGCTCGCAAAGAAGTATTGCGAGTACTGCTGGTTGATAATGTGCCGCGGCAAAAATTTTAATTTTATTTTTTAAAATTCTAGGAGCACTTATGTCATTTGATATTTTTAAATTTTGTTTTTTATACATGTATGCTGGAAATTCAAGCGTTGCATTAAAAGCATTCATTACCATTAAAATCTTCCAAAACAACGTAGAATTTATATTATTCAAAGATCGGTTTCAGAAGATAAAGAAAAATTGTCTTTAACTATATTAACTTGTGTTAGACTCGAACATCATCTTGGAATATTATGAATTCTATATTTATTTATTTTCATTGTAAATCTATTTTTATTCTTTTATAATTAAAATTTGTTTAAAAATCAAAAGATATAAAATATATGAAGAAGTGTAATTATAAAAATCGTAATCTTTGATTAAAAATGTGAAGATGAAAAGTATTTACACTGAATTATATATAGCTATTATATTATATTTTTTAAAAAACTAAAAAAGTTGTATGTGCAAAAAAAAACAAAAACAAAAAAATTGAAAATAATGTACTTAGGCTGTTAATTATTTAATTAGATATTAATATTAATTAATTAGGTAAACTAATTAATATACCCAAACATTAATTTCAAAATCTATGTTCGGCACATGTGTCAGCATGTATAAATAGACCCAAACATTAATTTCTATATATATATGATATATAGATGCATGCCGTAGACACCCCAAGGAACTGTAATTTATTATATTCTAGACACTACTACTGTATGGTCTCCACATAACGTCACACATATAGTCAAGGCGCCATCTTAGTCTATAAGACATCAAAATAATGATCAAACAGTTCTCTTAACATTATATATTAATAGGTGTTGGATGCTCAAGATATAATCAAATAGTATTTATGTATGTTAGGATGCGCATCCAACGCACGCGGATGAGGATTTCTTTTTTAGGCAATATATATGTCCCTAGCAGACTTTGAATCTTTAAAAGTTGCTATATATACCGAGTCCGTTCTTGCTTTGGCATGCAGCCATGCATATTGTATACTGTAATTTGTATCCGGTATAAATCTGTTAATTTTTTTTCACAAAAAAGATAAGAAAATGATAATTTAACATACTTGGAGCACACACTTGGATGTACACTTTGTTTTTAGCTTATTTATGGTGTTTTGTTAGATATGGGGCTCAGAGAGACTTAAAACACCATAAATGAGTTAAAAAAAAAAAGCCCAAAGCCATAAATGGACTAAGTATTTCCGAAAAGATAGGTATGACTGCCATATCCGCATTGCCATTCTAGCAGCTGTGGCGGCATTCATGTTGCTCACAATTACTCCTTTGGTCCAACATGCATTCATAGCATTCCAGTTCTTCATGTGGTCCTTCATTTATTCTACTTATGATGAATACTACCTACTTAAAGTAAATTGGAATTAAATGCAAACATTGAATTGAATCGAGTATTAATTTCTTTTCCTGCTACACTATATAAGAAAATTTTAATATTTGCATTTAATTTGTTCATTCTCATGTTATGAGAAAAATAAAATGAAAGCTAATTAACAAATTAAGGATGATAGTGATGTTCAAAAGGTTGAAACTCGGAAAAAAATAATTATATATTAATTTGGCTAGTTTAAGAATTTACTAGTATTAAATCCAGACTCGAGAGTACGTATACCATAATTTAAAACTTTTTGTTGTTCAAAGATAAAGTACTTTTCGAAAAAGTTAAAATTTTTAAAGTAATAAATTAAAGTCGTCTATGGGGAGATTAATTCAGTTGCAATGTGATAATTTTTTTAATAAAATCGATCAACTAATTTCCTAATTGTAATTCTTGTGCGTATGCAAATTATGATTGAGATGCAGAGGGCCGGGGTGCTCCATAATATATACATATAATTAACTTGATAAAATCTCATTGTAGTCCCAACAAGAAAAGCTGATTAGGGTTCATGGTAGATCACATAAACAGCTAGGCTTCTCTTCTTTTTTTTTTTATGGTGAAAATTATTAATTAAATTAATTACTACATGAAGTATAGTTGCCAGTCTTTCTTTCCTTTATATTACTGTGAAGTTAAATTATTTGGGAATGCGAATTTAATGTGTGAGTTAGATGGCGCATCAACTTCGTACCAATTTAAAACCCAACTCATGATTCTCTTAAACTACCAAAACATGGATTAATAATACTCGTGAATCGTCATCATTTACGTGGTCTTTGGCAACATGGAGCTACTTTTTACTTCGAGAAAGTGTTAATTTATTTACTTATGTATTAGTGTTAAAATTGTACCGAAAAACATGTAATTGAAATTGATGAAAGCAATTGACAAAAAAAAAAAAAAAAAGAAGATGAAAGGTCATACATTTGATACATATCATATGCAAATTCCGCTCCTAATTATCAGAGGTTTTTAAATTTGTTTAATATTTAAGAAGGGTATAAGCAAAAATTTTGACCTTCTCCTACAGTGCATTATGCATGTATGAATTGCATCGAAGACCTATGTTACCTAGAGGGTGTATTTGAAATTGAAAAAAAAGTTTTATTCTTTAATTTAAGGATACAAGAGACTCGGCAAAAAATGTCTAAAACTTGTGTGACATATGCTTTTATATATATATATATATATATATATATGTATGTATGTATGTAATAAAATAAAAAAAATAAGAAGATGAAAGGACATACATTTGATACACATCATATGCAAAATCCGCTCCTAATCATCAAAGGAAATTAAATGCTTTAATTTGTATCCCAGAAGAGACACGTACAAAATAAAAAGGGCGTACTTGCTGCAATCCCTTTAAGTGAGTGCATGACTTTTATGCATGTTTTTTATGAGTTAATTACTATAGGAGGGATGTGCATGGTGGCTGCTAAACTACTAGTATAATTATCATCATGTTTTTGGACCCTATACCCTCAACACACTATATAACTAATTAGTACTCATCATGACATCAACCATTCAAGCTACTAACTTTTCAAACTCTCATCTTTTATGAATGTCGCGGTGTCAAACTGATGTCCAAAGAGAAATATATAAGGATGAATTGTTCTCTCATTTTCCTTTGAAAGTTAAAGCTAAATGCCTAATACCTTTGACATTAAAGTAGAATTGTTCTAAAGATGTTGAGATTTTCCAATCAGTTGGTAATCACCCAGGCCCTTGAATTCAAGCCAAGTCAGCCAATTGTGTAACCTACGATGGAAAACAATACTGATGATCATGAAGAAAACAGTATCTAATTGGTATCACTCTTTTCAAATTTCGATTTTTAGTTAAAATTAAAGGCATGCCATCGCAAAAGGGTCCATAGCTCAGTGGTAGAGCATTTGACTGCAGATCAAGAGGTCACCGGTTCGAACCCGGTTGGGCCCTTTTTTTTTTTTTTTAATCTAATTTGAGTATGACACAGATTGAAAATGCTAGACTATAAGATGATGGAGTTGTCAAATTAGGTAAAGTAGAAGAATTTGAGTCATGAGACGATAAACACGACGTGTAATAAACGTTATGAGTTTTCCATAAATGATGTGGTCAAAGTAGGTGAAGTAGAACAAGTTAACACATGACAAACACGACGTGTAATAAACGTTATGAGTTTTCTATAAATGTGTTTAGGCTGTAAACAAGTTAACACAATTATACATAGCTATAATTAGGAGTGGGCACGGGTCGGGTTTGGGTCGACCCGACCCGATACCTGACGACCCGACTCTTGTCGGGTCTTTGGAAAACTGACCCGTAACCCGACCCGACAAGTAGCAGACTCGATCTAAACCCGACCTGTTTAGGGTCGGGTCGTTGGGTCGGGTCGTTGGGTGACCCGGTTTCATGAAAAACAGCGTCGTCGGGTCGGGTCGGGTCTCCATGGCAAAGACAAAAAAAAACAAAAAAAAAAAAAAAAAGCAAAAAACGGAGAGAGATCTACAACGCGATTTGCGAGACGGAGGTGAGCGGAGAGCGCGGAGGATGTGTGCGCGAATGTGTCACTTGTGCGAGGCGGAGGTGAGGCGGAGGTGAGGGTCGTGAGGCGGATGAAGAAGATGATGGTGGATGGCGCGGAGCGAGCGATGGCGATGCGGTGGAGCGAGCACCGAAGCAGGAAGAAGAGCCGAAGAGGGGTGATCGATGAGGAAGGCGAGGACGGAGGAGGCTCGCTCGACGAAGAGGGGATGATCGATCGATGATCGATGATCGATGAGGAAGGCGAGGGAGGCGAGGGATGAGGCAAAGAGAGTAGCGATTGGGGAGTGGCCGAGTGGATGAGGAGTCGGGATGAGGAGCAGAGACGCGAGAGAGACGCGAGTAGTGTGGACTGTGGAGTGTGGACAGCGGGGGCGGGCCGCGGGGAGGCGAGGGATGAGGCAGCAGAGACGCAGAGACGGGATGAGGAGCAGAGACGCAGAGGCGGGATGAGGGGCTTAACTTACTTAGGGATTAGGGTATTTGGTCGGGGCGGGTATCGGGTCGGGTCGGGTACACTTTGTGACATACCCGATACCCGACCCCGACGGGTCGGGTTTTTTGACCCAATTTTTTTAAAAAAAACCCCCTACCCGACCTGCCACCCGCCACCCGAGTCGGGTGACCCGACCCGAGTCAGGTCATCGGGTTTCTTGCCCACTCCTAGCTATAATGCAAGTAATTTAGAATATAAAAGACTTTAAGTTGAGTATGACACAGATTGAATACATGCATAATTTGGAAATGCTAGACACCATGATGGAGTGGTCAAATTAGGTGAAGTAAAAGAATTTGGGTCATGACACGATAAACACAACATATAATAAAAGTTATGAGTTTTCCATAAACGCGTTTAGGCCGTAAACAAGTTAAGACAATTATACATAGCTATCATGCAAGTCATTAGCAGATTAACCTGCTTAACGCTTGTTTGCATTTATGACTTGTTTAATATGATTGTCATCGATTTTGTTATATATATGCTGGCGTAACCCAGGCTGGGCACCCAGGTCTAACACACGCATCGACGTTCATCGTTAAATGTGCCTCGAGATGTGTGCGTGAGGTGCATCAACGATGCATGTGTCAAACTGTGTATCCAACCTAGGTTGTGCGTGCATTTCCCATATATATAACTTATAAAGTATATGCAGTTAGTTCTCAAAACAAAAAGATATATACAATTTATTAATCTTGCTGAGTTATTTATCAAAAAATATATTTGTAATTATTAAATATTAAATGTGTTAAACGTATCATATACATGTCTCATATTTATTAAACGTGTCATGTCCATGTTTGCATATTGCGACACATTTAATAATTGTGTGTGTTCGTATTTAGGGCAATCGTGTCGTGGCCCATTTATGACATGACACGTTCATGACTTGTGGACATAAATTGTCATCCTTAAGTAGAAGTTCTTATAGTGAGCCACTTTAATATCTAGGGTTAGTTATATATACAAAATTATGATAATATTGAGAATGATGTTACACATGGAATTTAAGTTGAATGGAAGAAATTGAGGAGTGCAACAAGAGTGATCTGTAATCGAATATATCAATTAAGTTTAAAGGAAAATCTTATAGGACTACAATTAGACCATTATGTTTTATGGAAATGAATGTTGGGAAGTAAGGAAACAAGCACATAAAATGAATTTAAGGGAAATAAGGATGTTTACACGAATGTGTGGTGAAACTCTTAAAGATAGAATAAGAAATACATGAATTCATTGAAAAGTGGGAGTGACAACTATTAACATAAAAATTAAAGAGGATACTGTAAATTTTTCATCTTGGGCCCACCCACACATGCAGTTGTAGTGCTCATAGATCTCCGCACCTCGATACTATTATAAGGGAGATAATCACTTATATACTTCATTATGTAGTTTCACTTAATCGATGTGGGACTATGATTTCGGTCCACACATATCTCGACACTCCACCTTGGACCGAAATCCAAGATATCTTATGTCGTCTCGACAGGTCCCAACCAAACTGTTGACTCATATACCATGTTACATTTTTCATCTTGTGTAACGACCCAAATTAATTTAATTGAGTATTAGTGTTAATCACGATGATTAGCGATTAATTCGGGTGTTACGTAGACAGTTGGGTGACTCAGAGGTGGAACCCAGGTTATATTTATGCTATTTGTGCATGGTGTGATGCCTAGTATTGCGATGTTGAGTGTATTAATTATGTTTATGTATATAAACATCGCATGTGTGAACGTTGATATCAGGCAAGGTTACGAGTCGGGTATATGTTCGAAAGGCGTATCGGGGACCGGGTAGCGGGTTGTAACAACCCCAAATTTTTAACTGACTTGCGTTACACTTGTCAGGATTGTGACCTAGCTACGTGAATACTGGACAGTATTTTAAACTTCGGGAGTCGACACCGAAGTAATATTATGATTATTTGATTGTGTGTATTAGTATTTTAGTATTTTACGGGTCTCGAGCCATTCGGGCGATTTTTAGTTGAGTGAGGCTACGCTTAGATAAACGGGGGATTAAAACATACAAATAATGAATTTTTTTTAATAATTTAATTAATTAGTTGATGGGATGTGGCGAGAAAACGGGCGCGACGAGCCAATTTACGGAGAAATACTAACCGAGGAAATGCAAGATTTATGTGGGAGTTGGATAGCTTCGCAATATACGGGCTATGAGATGGAAATTGTTAAAGTGACACAGCTTAATGAGGAGAGCCACGAGATTGGCATCGAGATTTGTATGTAAGTGGAGATATGATAAAGGGGTAAAAGACCCATAAAGGCAGCTGTTTGAAGGGTATAAGAAAGAGGATGAAGGGCAAAGTAGTCATTTTACACATTTATTCATATATATAAACAAACAAAACCCTGATTTCACTATTCATCATCTTCTTTGCTCAACCCACTACCGCCACACCTCCCCTCTCCATTCGGCCTCACCGGAACCGACCACACCGGAGGTCCTCCTCCACTTATTATCTCGGTCTCTTTCTCATTGTCTCGATCTCTCTCTCATTCTCTCGGTCTTCTCTCTCGACCATCATCTCGACTCTCCCTTCTCGGCTCTCTTTTGGTGACCTGACCACGACCCCGCAGGAGCTCCCACTGGTTGTTGTAGGCTATCTCTCTCTCTCTCTTTATCTTTCTCTCTATCTCTCTCACTCTCTTTCTCTTTTTCGTTCTCGTTGTGCTCACTGCCGCCAACTTTGTCCAACTGGGAAGGCGACTGCCGTCGTCGGAGATGACCCTACGGGTCACCGAAGTCTCTGAACACCCTAACGTCGTGACGAACGTGGGCGGTGGTGGTAGTGCTGGCCATTCTCGACTGTAACTTATCTCAAACTATAGACGTTATTTTCTCCCCCTTCACGTCTGGTTGGTGGTATGGGCGGCACTGTGACCAGGGATCTAGTCAGGGACAACTCGATGGTGTCTCACCGGAGTTCCACCGATCCCAGAGCACCCCACCCCATTGTATGTGTATAAATAACTGCGTTGTGTCGTTTTACCTTGTTTTGTTGGTTTTTATTAAAACTGTTGGTTGTTGTCCTAGCGGCACCACTGCTAGCGACCGTCGTGGTCTGAGGGACTGTCGAGGGGTCGTCACGATCATGTTGACGTCGCCCTAGAGTCAAAACCAGTAGCTTGAAAGTGGTGTTCGTTGTTTTTATCGATTTCTAATTGTTTTGGGCTGTTTAGTGTCCTCGCCGGAGTTGTAGAGCTCAGCGGCGTTACCGGCTGGACCACCACGCCAAGGAGGCTGTCGAGGACCATGTCTTGCTCTTGCTGGTGTCTCGCAGCCATCCAATGGGTCCGAACCAGTGGTGTTAAATTCATTTGTTCATGATTTCATGTAGTTCACATTGTTTTCCTCCTCGCCATGAATCGCCATGACTAGCGGCACTACCGTCAGATGCCATAACCGGGGAAGTGTCGAGAACCACATCAAGCTCTGCCTTGTGCCCCACAGCCCTCCGGAGTATCCATATCGATGGGAGCGAGTTGTTTAATCGATGGTATTATATATTTGTTTCATCGGGTTTCATTGTCATATCGAGTGGTTTGCCAAAAGGTGGAGCGTACCATCGGTTCTCCCATGCCGCGATGGTACACTCTCGATGTCTAACAAACCAGCAAGGGTGTATGCTCGCTAATACATGTTTGGTTTAGGTTCATGATGAGTTATGTTTTAGTGTTAAGTTAGTGTTTGAATGTCGCATGTTAAAGGTTTATGTATTGCGAATGGTTATGGCGTCGTGGTCACGTCGCCGGTCCTCGAGGCCATGGCGTAACCTAAATATGACTGAGCCGAGCCTAATATGTGTGATTAGGTTTACATACATTATGGTTTTCAACCTAAGAGAGAGTACTCGTTTTTCTATTAAATTGTTGAGTTGTTTAAGTCCTTAAAACACTTGGGAATATACTATGGTTTCACCTAGGGTTTAGTTAATGATTTGACCCATTAATTAGAGTTTCCAGCCTTGTCAGGTAGCGAAAAACTCGAGAATACACATTAGGAATAAGAGTGTTGTTATTCACGGGTTGCGATTAGTCAGGTAAGTACACTTGCCTTAAAAGCTTGTGTATGATTTGTAAGTCAGTAAAAAAATGTCATGTGATTCATTATCATTTATTAAGATTTGTTATGCTCTATTATTGGTATTCTATTCCATTCCTTGTTGTGTGTTTCCTGGCGTAAGTGTTTCGTCTCAAAAGTACTAGGACCTGCACTATAGGGATAAAACGCGGGCACTTATGTACAGGAGTGTGTGACTACCCTTAGTGACCATGTGACACTAAGTACTGGGTGGGCTTGTGTCCCTCCCGTCATAGTTGTGCCTTTGCTTGTGTCGATGCCCGGGAAGATCTTGCGAGGTCTTCACCGTTATGTTGTGATTTAGACCACTTATGGGCCTCTTTTGATTCCTTGGAACACACTTGACTTTCGATCGATATCTATTAGTCTGTTTATCATGCATCTTGTTTATTTAAATTCCTATCTTTCTATTACCGTATGATATTTAGACTACTTTACTTATTATATCATGAATTACTGTTATCTTCTTCTGGCATTACATTTGATTTCTTCAGTTGCTCACCATCTAGTTTGTAACGGTGGGTGTAGATAGAATAGAGTGCAGTAAAGGCAAGGAGCCCTGCTTAGGCGACTTTTTGTGAGGATTAGCGGCTGGACTTGGAGACTATTTAGTAGGTTTTATGTCTTGCTTATTTGTATATCGTTTCATACTTATGTTTTTTTGGGATTATTGAACTTGGCATTTTTGGTGAGACTGGTATCATGTATATATGTTTATCGAATAGTATATGAATACTCGGGGTTTTCCACATTTATAGAATTCTTATATTTCCCTTGATTGAGTTATTTCCCCTTATGTTTAGTTTATTTACTTTCCACTGCGTAAAATTTGCAATAACTCTTTCATAAATTGTATAATTGAATGATTGGAGGATGACTAGGCTCGTCAGGTTGCCGAGTGATGACTTGGGGCCTGCACAGGTTTAGGCCGGGCGTACCCAATTGCACGGGGAAATTAGGGCTGTCACACTAGTATCGGGTAGCCAGGGTGCGGGACATGGTTTGTCGGGGAGCTGAGAGCTAGTGTGACCTCACATATGATTTTTATGAATTGTTTGGTGGTCAAGCTTAAGGTGTGTGAGCCAAATTAAAATATTAATTAAATTCCTAAGGTTGTAGCTAGGAAAATCAAGGTGCATAGGATGATTCTCGAGATGCATAACAGGGTGAAACGAGGACTGTAGTATTATGATAAGATGTCTAGAACTGGAGTGATGCAGGGTGATCAGAGACCGTTAGATCGTCCTCAGGATGCGTGCACACATCAAATTAGAATAAATGGTATAAATACCAACGATGAGTGTTCAACATGCAAAATCAAACCATTTTTCAACAATTCTGGGAGATCAGTGAGAGATCCAGTGTTGGAGAGGACGAATTCAAGTTTGGGGAGTGAAATTCGAGCCTCATAGCATAGATCCAAGGTAAATTTATCCCTCATAAATGTGAATTTTTGATAAAAAAAAAATGTGGGTTTTGTGGGTTGAGAATAAAACAGTTTTTCGAATGAAATCACCACTGTTTTTGCTGGATTTGGTGTTCTTAAGGGTAAATTCGATGAAATACATAGTTTTGAATCACAATTGTGGAAAATTAAGGTGGATTTGGTGATTTTGGATTTCAAACACGCCCACCTTGATTCTCGATTTTTGTGGGAAAACTTTGTTTAAATGGTATTTTGGATAGTAAATTGATGTTTTTGGAGTGTGTGTATTTCTAGTATGATGAATTAAGGTGTTGGAACACAAGGAAAACCCAGAATTAGTTTCTGGATTTTCTGGCAACGTGCAATTAGCGTGCTAATCACGCTGAGGAAGATGATGAATAGTGCCGAAGATCAATTAGCGCGATAATTCCCCTGACTAGCACGCTAATATCAGACCCCAAAAACTTATAAAAATGAAATTGAACTTAATTGATAATCAACCCATTTAATTAATACAAAACACTATAAATAGACTTCAGGGACTGGGGAACCTTAGCTCGAACATCGGGGAGCTACATGGGCCAGATTAACACGTCTGGGAAGTCGAAGTGCGATTTTACAGGTGCGTAAAACCCTTGAGAATGTTATACTTATGCATGCATGGTTTGTCCATGTAATTGAGTGTTTATTCAGTTATTTATTTCGCTTTGCTACTTATTGGATTGCCATGTTTATGCACTGTGATCATATGTTGGTCGGTGTTTTATTTGTTCACATGGTCGAAGGTTAATCTAGATGGTCGTGGTACGGAATTGAACAGGCTAGATTGTAGCGCATGTACTAGGCTCAACCGATGAATAGCTACCCGCGTAGTGGGGTACATGTGTCTGGTGGGTTATGATATGTTTTCGGTCAACGTTAGTAGTGCGGGTGTGGTCTAGGCTTGATGTGCTCAGTCGAGTCATCCGAATCTACAAAGTATAATCTAGTTTTGTTAGACTCCGTCACACCTCTATCTAGTTTTAATTGATATCGAGGTTGAACCGGTTTTCTTTTAGGTTGTTTTATTTCCACTGTGTGGGATCGATTGTTTTACTATAAATGTTGTTTGCTGCCAACCATGAGAATATGATTCCTATTGCTATGATTATATTCACATGCCTCGCAGGTTACCGTGATTTTCATGATTATCGTGTAGACTTCTCTTGGGAATTTACTCACTGGGCTCATTATTGTATGTGTTGGGCAACTGAGCGCAAATTCTAGTACGAGCAAGAGCAAGGGAAAAGAGGTACTAGGCGACTATCTCTGAGGCCATTGCTGGTGACAGCTCGTGTTTTGACTACTTAATAATGTATGTATATATTATTTTGTTGGGTTTAGGAACTTTAGAACTTTATCACATGTATATGGATTACTGTTTACTTCATCTCAGTTATATACATGGTGTTTATTTCTGGGTTTTTCACTACTTAGGTTAAATAAATTCTCATAAAATACAAATTAAATGCTTCCGCTATTGTTATTATAATTAACTAACCTGCTAGATGTTTAGGAGAATTTAACAATAATATAGTAGGATTAGTTAAACGGAGCATCACTTCACAAAGCTGCAGACGTGGCAGTAGTGGTGACGTGTCCGCTGACGTGACAGGCGCTGCTGGGCTTGCGAGTGGAGAGCGTGGGTCACGGGATGACCCGAAAAATTGGGGCCATCATATTTTGGTATCAAAGCAAGGTCAATAAGGCCTTGGAATAGATGAGACTAAAGAAATAAATCTTAAACAAACAAACATTAGTTGTGGAAACCCGAAGATCCTAACTTAGAATCATAGTTGGGAAGCGGTATAAGTCGGGTAGAGTAAGGACTTATATGTGTGTTATGATTTGGTTGTATATTATCTATATACGGATTCGTATTAATTTGACGTACGACTTCCAGTGCAGATCTTGATGGATGGACTGCAAGCACCGTCAAGGTCAGGGACTGGTCAGGCGAGGGATCATACTGGAGATAAGGGTATGGATCCTGCAGTTGCAGCGCGACTTGCCACTCTCGATAGGCAGTTTGAGCTATTACTAGACATGATGAGAGCTCAGACAGTTGCCATAGCAGCCTTCACGACATCGAGAGACCCGATTACGGTTGCGGTACTAGCAGAGACAGCGGTAGAGCCTATTGAGATTCAGACACCAGCCCAGATAGTAGCGCCAGAGACACCGACTGTTGAGGCTACAGCAGTAGTAGTACCAGGGGAGACATTGACTCCGACACCTTCACCGACAATTGCGACTGCTATTACGACTACTACTACTCCATAGTATAGGATGGATCCACAGGCAAGGAGACTGAGGGATTTACTTAAGTTCGAGCCCACGTATTTTTATGGCGGGGGAGATCCTGAGTCAGTAGGGGACTGGATCGTATCGCATCAGTGACTACACAAGGAGCTTAACACAGAGGAAAGGCACAGGGCGAGACTATTTGGGACGTGCTTTAGGTCTGACGCAGCGGTGTGGTGGACTAACTACCAGGAGACGCATGCCGATCCAACGACTTGAGCTGAGTTTCGAGAGATCTTTTATGATCAGTTTATTCCTATGGAGGTCCAACTGAGGTTGAGAGAGGAATTCTTATCCCTGAGGCAAGGAAATCGTACGATGCTACAATATATAGACCGATATCGCTATCTTCTGTAGTTCTCTATGGACATCGCCGGTACCGAACGTCTACAGATTTACTACTTTGTTCGGGGGTTGAGGAGGTGATTGCTAGTGATTGTGTCGTCCGGAGCTTCGACGTTACAGGTTATGTTTGAGAGAGCCTTGACTTATGAGACGTTCCTGCTACAGAAGAATGGCATTCCAGTGACAGCGTCGGCTGGGATAAAGAGTGGTCAAGGTTCACGGCCAGATAGAAGGCCGAAATGGCAGCGTGAGAGATCTGAAAAAGATAGTAGGAGTGATCACCAGGACAGTAGACCCCGATATAAGGACAGACAGCGGGATTGATAGCGCAGAGGTGATGACCGAGATAGCAGGACCTATGTAGTATCAGCACCACAGCAGCAGTACACTCAAGACCAGAGTGGTAGAGATCGGGATCAGCGAGATCGGAGTTGGAATCAAAGAGCTAAGGGCCGACATTTTGGAGGAAGTGACAGACATAGATGTTATAGATGCGGTCAGAGAGGTCACATTAGTGTGAATTGTCGTAGAACCTCTCCAGCACCAGAGATTCCACAGACCGATGAGAGAGTTCATGTTGTGACACAGTTGGTCAGAGAGATGACACGACAGCATAAGCAAGGTACGTTGTGGATGTGTTTCTTATGCATGGGTTGCATATAGGTGGATTAGTTCCTTATATTAGTTGCATTTGTGGAAGTTTCATGCATTCATTGCATCTAGGTTGATTAGTTCACTTATACTGTTGCATTCTAGTTGATTTGTTCACTAGGGGATTGAGAAGGTTGGTTGATTTGTTCACCAGGGCCAAGGAATTAGTTGAGGACTAGTTGATTCATTCACCAGGGCCAGGTCGATGTGTTTTCCTGGAATAGGTTGATTTGTTCCCTAAGAATTCCAGTTGATTAGTTCACTGAGGAGTTAGAGTGATTGGTTCATCTAGACAATGGTTGTCAGGTTAGACTAGTGGGTAGTTGCGTCCGCTTTGCGACCCCTAAAAAGAGGTATCGGTTATCTTAAATTTCAAGGACGAAATTCTCCTAGTTGGGAAGAATTGTAATGGCCCAAATTAATTTAATTGAGTATTAGTGTTAATCACGATAATTAGCGATTAATTCGGACGTTACGTAGACAGCTGGGTGACTCAGAGGTGGGACCCAGGTTATATTTATGTTATTTGTGCATGGTGTGATGCCTAGTATTGCGATGTTGAGTGTATTAATTATGTTTATGTATATAAACATCGCATGTGTGAACGTTGATATCGGGCAAGGTCACGAGTCGAATATATGTTCCGAAAGGCGTATCGGAGACCGGGTACTGGGTATCGGGTAGCCGTGTATGGGACATGGTTTGTGGGGAAACTGAGAGCTAGTGTGACCTCACATATAATTTTTATGAATTGTTTGGTGGTCAAACCTAAGGTGTATGAGCCAAATCAAAATATTAATTGAATTCCTAAGGTTGTAGCTAGGAAAATCAGGGTGCATAAGATGATTCTCGGGATGCACAACAGGTTGAAACAAGGACTATAGTATCATGATAAGATGTCTAGAACTGGAGTGACACAGGGTGATCAGAGACCGTTAGATCGTCCTCGGGATGCATGCACACATCAGATTAGAACAAATGGTATAAATACCAACGATGAGTGTTCAACATGTAAAATCAAACCATTTCTCAACAATTCTGGTAGATTAGTGAGAGATCCAATGTTGGAGAGGATGAATTCGAGTTTGGAGAGTGAAATCCGAGCCTCATAACATAGATTTAAGGTAAATTTATCCCTCATAAATGTGAATTTTTGATAAAAATGTGGGTTTTATGGGGTTGAGAATAAAACGGATTTTTGAATGAAATCACTACTATTTTTATTGGATTTGGTGTTCTTAAGGGTAAATTCGATGAAATACATAGTTTTGAATCACAATTGTGGAAAATTGAGGTAGATTTGGTGATTTTGGATTTCAAACATGCCCACCTTGATTCTCGGTTTTTGTGGAAAAACTTTATTTAAATGGTGTTTTGGATAGTAAATTGATGTTTTGTAGTGTGTGTATTTCAGGTATGATGAATTGAGGTGTTGGAACACAAGGAAAACCCAGAATTAGTTTCTGGGTTTTCCGGGCAGCGTGCAATTAGCGTGCTAGGTGATCAACACTAGTGCGCTAATCACACTGGGGAAGATGATGAACAGTGCCAAAAATCAATTAGCGCAATAATTCCCTTGACTAGCGCACCAATATTAGACCCCAAAAACTTATAAAAATGAAATTGAACTTAATTGATAACCAACCCATTTAATTGATACAAAACACTATAAATGGACTTCAAGGACTGGGGAACCTTAGCTCGAACATCGGGGAGTTAGGTGGGTCGAATTGATGGATCCGGGAAGTCGAAGTGCGTGTTTACAGGTGCATAAAACCCTTGAGAGTGTTACACTTTAATGCATGTGTGGTTTGTCCATGTAATTGAGTGTTTATTCAGTTATTCATTTATCGTTTTGCTACTTATTGAATTGACATGTTTATGCACCGTGATCATGTGTTGGTCGGTGTTTGATTTGTTCACATGATTGGAGGTTAATCGAGATGGTCGTGGTATGGAATTGAACAGGCTAGATTGTAGCGCATGTGCTGGGCTCAACCGGTGAATAGCTACCCTCGTAGTGGGGTACATGTGTCCAGTGGGTTGTGATGTGTTTTCTGTCACCGTTAGTAGTTCAGGTGTGATCTAGGCTTAATTTGCTCAGCCGAGTCATCCGAATCTACAAAGTATGATCTAGTTTTGTTAGACTTCGTTACACCTCTATCTAGTTTTAATTGATATCGAGGTTGAACCAGTTTTCTTTCAGGTTGTTTTATTTCCACTGTGTGTGATCGATTGTTTTACTGTAAATGTTATTTGCTGCCAGCCATGGGAATATGATTCCTATTGCTAAAATCATATTCACATGCCTCGCAGGTTACTGTGATTTTCATGATTATCGTGTAGACTTCTTTTGGGAATTTACTTACTGGGCTCGTTGTTGTATGTGTTGGGCAGGCGAGCGCAGATCTATGTATGTATATATTATTTTGCTGTGTTTGAGAACTTTAGAACTTTATCACATATATATGGATTACTGTTTACTTCGTCTTAGTTATATACATGGTGTTTATTTATGAGTTTTCTACTACTTAGGTTAAATAAATTCTCATAAAATACGAATTAAATGCTTTCGCTATTGTTATTATAATTAACTAACATGTTAGATGTTTAGAAGAATTTAACAATTCAATATAGTATGATTAGTTAAACGGAGCGTCACTTCACAGGGCTGCGGACGTGGCAGTAGTGGTGACATGTCCGCTGACGTGACAGGAGCTGCTGGGCTTGTGAGCGGAGGGCGTGAGTCACGGGATGACCCCAGAAGTTTGGGGTCGTCACATCTTGGGCTCGCCTGTACATGCAAGTGTGGTGCTCATACTAATACCAATATTATCTCTAACTTAATCACCTTCAACTCATAGGTGTGGATTTTATCTCAAAAGGCCTGGTACTATTAAAAGGGAGATAATCACTAATATACTTCATTACAAAGCTCCATTTAATCGATATGAGACCTATGATTTCGATCCGCATATCTCCAATAAAATACCTTTAAAATTAGTGCCTATAAATGCTCCTGCTAGAAAACTCGACTATTGAAGAAATTCCACCAGGTAGAAATAGACCGAAGCCTCTTGTGAGATGATGAGACATTACATACTAAAAGGTAAGATTAGGGAGGTCTCAAAGTTTGATTCATATTATAGTCACTTATTAAAAAAAAATGGTGTGACAAAAAAAAAAAAACGAACTTGAATTGGACTCCGTATTAGGCTTGTTTGGGCTTCTTATTGGGGATTGCTTAAGGAACTTGGGAATTCGTCATCCTACCCTACCTTGCATTTTTAGCAATCGATGACTCGTCCATTCCTCTAGAAGGTCCAAGGCTTGGCCACATGGTTTTATACTTCTACGTATAAAAGTTGATTATTCCGAGGAACTCATCACTCCATTATCAGACACAGTCACACAGGAAATAAAATCATCCAATTAAATTGCAGGATTACCATTGAATTGTTGAGAACAAAATAATTTCACAAGAATTTTATTTTTTTTATTATTTCTCGCGTGTAGCTTGGGCAATGTCGAGCCCCATAAGGGAGGCATTGTTGGACATTGTCGGGCCCCGCCCCCACCCCTAAGGAGATACTCTTAAAAGTTATATGGACACTATTGCCCCTCATAAATCTCCATTTACCCATTTTATTATTTTTTTTAAAATCTAAACTTCTTTTTTATTTATGAAGAGTATTTATGTCAATTTCTCTATTTTACTATTTTTTTAAATCTATAACTACCTTATAAGTTTAAAGTTGAACCAAACATAAAATATGAACTTACACTGTGAGTTAACTCCAGAAAATTATCTTTACTCGTACTGTTAGTTAATAAAACAATTAATGTCAATGTAAAGACCACAATAAAATACAAGATATATAAGCTTTTGAAGAAAGAGAAACTCAGATTTACAACACTATTCATTAAAAAATCTCTGCCCAAGGAAATCCCTGGTGACGATATCAACTCATCTGCATCTTTTTATGTATGATACAGTGATATGATATGACATTCCAAAAGCTTGGCTTCAAAAGGATGCCATGAAACGGTAAGAGATCTCCGACAAATGTGGATTGTGAACGTAAATTCTTGTCACATCATTAATGTGAAAAGAATGTCATCCCATGTGACTTAAATAGACATTGAACTTCAAAACTGATATCTAATGGTAGATAACTGATATCTAATGGTAGATGTTGATTAAACGCTAATTAATGATGTGACATTTCTTTTTCAATTTAAAAAGAGACTGAATTTCAACCAAAAAAAAAAAAAAAATGAAATCTTATGTGGCTGTCAATTTAAATGTCTAGAGTTCACATCCAAAATTGACAATATCATTTTTTTTTATGCCACATTAGCAAGACATTCTAAATACACATTCCCATTGGAGACCTTTTTTTTATCTCAATGTCAATTTAATCTTAGGTGGTGCACACATTCAATCAATATTCTACAGGAGATGCTACAAGGAAAAGAACAAAAGAGAGAGAGGGTACAAAACTCAGAATATGCTAGAATTTTGATGCATTCGCTGCTGCGGCTTCCACGCTCTCATCTGCAATTCGCGAGTGCTTTTAAGAGACACTGCAACAACCAGATACTATCATCAATTTTCAAGACTATATACTTGCATAAAGAAAAAAAAAATAACTTGTACAATATATTCTGAATTAGTCGACAGGCTAAACATTGAAGCACTACAGGATACATAGCAAACAACCAAAAAAACATGCTTCCAACTCTACGCTCCCAACTCGAATTAAATTACTTTCCAGTTCACAAAATGAGAAAGAGTTTTACAGTAAACCTGAGAATAGAAGTGATCATGACCCACTTTCCCTTGCCTATATTAATTAAAGCTGTCGCGAATGAGATTTCACATAGTAATGCCAAGGATTCAGGCAGAGCAGACAGTAGGATCCGAAAAGATAACAAATAAATGTATGATTCTATTAACTTCTAGAGCTAATTTTCAACATATAACTAGATATCAAATGAAATATGGTTGATATTACTAACACGATATCTGAAATTAACTGACTTCAATTCAAACATAAATTTAAAATCCGAGTTTAACTCATAGTCCAATGAAATTAATTGAATACATTAAAGCGAATTGCTAATATCTTGAGAAGTAGACCAGTAACATAATAAGAAATGAAGAATTAATAAAGAGAACAAAGGAAGCAAAAGAGAGAACAATAAATGGTTGAAAAAGAAAACACAAAAGAAAATAGACAAGTGAAAAAAACTACAAGCTATTTGGGTTGGCGGCCATGTTAGTTTTTGGTATATGATAGAGCTCTACTTTGTCTCACTCAACTGAGTCATGTAACTGAATAATTGTACTCACCTATTCACCAATTTGGGATGATCGTAGGTTCCAGATCTCAACCCTGCATATAAACTGTTCATCCGAAAATTCAAATCAGTTAAGGATTGTATCTTAGGATCTTAGAATCCCAATCCCACCACAATTTCATGTCCTATGCAACATCCAAGAGTAGCAATGGTCCTACAATTTCATGTTCAGTGCCCTCCCACTCCCCTTCCTAGCCCCCTTTCACTTTGTGGCTATTCTTGGCAGCCATCCCTCCACCTTCATCCAACAGCAGCTATGGTCAGAAAATTATACACATCCACCCCACAACTTTCATTTATCCTTCTTTTCTTTTTCCTTTTTTCTTTTTCTCTATTGATTTTCCCCTCTTTCAAGCTAAGTTTCAGCATTATCGGACAATGAATATTAAAAGTTCAGTCAAGTGACTGCATCAAGGCAGCTACAACCTATTTTCCAAACAAACCAAAGAAGAAGGACACACGACCAATACCTAAAAAAGTTGATATAAGTGTAAAACTTTTTGACATAGGGGCATAGGAACATTAGAGACATTCTTACGAAATATTAAAGTAATAGATGAATGTAAAATTCATGTGGTAAGCATGGAGGAATATAGTAAAGCAACAAAAAGTTTGAAATAAGCTTACATTATAATGTTTTACTCAATAGATTATAAACTTACCACTCAACGACTAAGCAAAACTTTAGACTCCCAGGAGAGCATATCCGACTGAGGCAGTTGGACTCGGATTTTCTCTATGTAATGGTCCAAGGTATGAGCTTTTTCATCTATGTTCTCATTGGAAATTGTATCTTCAGCTAGTTTAACTGCGGCAATCTGAGATAGTTGATAAGCACCTCCCAGACGTTGCAGCTTCCTAGCTATGTCCTCCTTTCCAAGCATCAGAAGGGTGACTAGAAGAGTTTTCAGCTCACGCTGTGCACCAATTGTCAGAGACATGCCCTTCAAATATTCTACAAGAGCCATCTCCTCCCCAGGGCTGCCATTTTCAGGTAATTAATCACAAAAACTCACGATAAAAAAGAAAGAATGTTGTTTTCAAAAAAAAAAAAAAGAAAGAAAAGAAAGAAACAGTGCTACGACACAATTTAAAATGTGAAAAAGAGCTATAACCAGAAATCTGATCGCGTTACCTGCCAGCACGGATTTTTCCTCCCTTGTGCCTCTGTCGTCTTCCCTTACTTGTTGCATTTGAGCTAATGGAAGCACCAGAACCTCTTCTTGACCTGATCAGAAAAAATACATTACCTAGGGTCACTTTCTCTTTTTTTGGTGGACACTGCTTTTGAAGTATTATGAAAAGATTTTACACTGCAAAAGCATGGATCAAAACAGAATAATAAATAAATAAATAAATTTCCTAATTCTGCTATTCACAGAGTAGAGAAACTCATTAAATGGGAGCCTCCCCCCAATGGATGGGTAAAACTTAATTGTGATGGTGCCCCTAAACAAGGTTCTAATCTTGCAAGTACAGGAGGACTGCTAAGGGACCCTTCAGGAGCCTGGATTGCTGGATTTAGGGCCAATTTAGGATCATGCCCTCCAATGACTGCAGAATTATGGGGAGTTTTTCATGGTCTCACACTAGCTTGGAGCATGGGTTACAGGAAAATTTTGTTAGAGATTGATTGCTCAGCAGGGGCCTCTACTCTACGATCCTCTTCATCAAGAGTTTCTAGAGACAACAATCTGGTGACATCCATTAGAAACCTTATGGCGAGGGAATGGCAAGTAAGGATACTTAATATTTACAGAGAAGTAAATTGATGTGCGAACAGGTTGGCTAACATTGCATTACAGCAACCTGTCGGCCTATCGATTTTTTACAATGCTCCTTCCCAACTGTATCAATGCTTAAACGAGGCTGTATGGGTGTAACCGTCCCTAGAATGTGTCATTACTGAACCTCAGCTCAGAACTCGTGTAATTGAGCTTTAGCTCCCCATTAATCAAAAAAAAAAAAAAAAAGTTTGTGTTCTTATTTAACTATGGCTCCCCCAATAAGTACTGAGGATCACTTTCCCTAGGCTTAAATGAAAACAGTACCTACAATGATATACACGAGTAATGCGCAAATCTTTAGAAATGAGCATCACTCTTCACTGGTGCTCATCAAACTAACGTACAATTTTAGCAGTTCCACATTGGTCTTGATCATTACACAAAGATAAAAATCATGCAGCTTAAAATGACACAAGAAGAGCCAATGCAGAAGCAGCAATTTTCTGCTGCCCCATCAAACTAAAACAACTGAACAACAAATAACAACATCAACAACAAAGCCTAGTCCTAAATTATTCAAGGTGTTAACATGGATCCACCGTAATCATGAACAACATGTACAGAGTAAAGCAAGAAAAAAAATACAACCAAAAATTTAAAAATTAAAATACAGTTGATGAAAAATACATATAGGAAACAAGCCATAAAGTTACCACTAAGGTGATAAGATAGCAAGAAAGATATAGAATTCTCCATTGACAAGGAATAAAGGAAAAAACATTTTAAAATCATTTTTGCATAATTATGTAGTAATTCAAGATTGCTATTTCAACTTTATCAACTGCCTTACATTTACAAAATATAGGTTACAGTAAAAATTCATAGAAGGCCAAAATCATAGCAGTTAACAAACGCCTCCACCTGATTTTTAAAATATAAAAAACCTGAACTAATGTTTGTCATAAACCTCAGTCAGTTCTTTTATAAAAGTTGGTCAAAGTCATTACAATGGAATAGCTTTGTGTATCATGTTTCCACTACGTTAGTTTATCAAGACTTGGTTGATATAATTCACCCCCAACTAATTTGGGATTGAGGCATTGTTGTTATTGTTGTTTCTGTTGATCTAATTTGGGGTTAATTTCATACATGGTCATCCAAGTTTATAGTTTGTAACACTTTGGCAACTAAAGTTACATTTGTATCAAATAAATCACTCAACTTTATAAATTGTATTAAAATAATCACTTTGGTCATATTTTTAGTAATTAGTTTTTTTAGATAATTCTACCTTTAAAAAAAAAAAAACAGGGGAGAGTTGGATTTTGGACTTGCCAGGGTGGAGTTGAAGGAGGCAAGGGATGAGATATGGTGATGTGCTTGGAGTGGGCGTGCTCATGAAACCCATCTTCAAAATCTTAAGTGACTGAAATAGGCACCGCTCAAAACAGCAGAGCTTTCTATAGACAAACTTTTCCATGTTCAAGTACTCTCTTTTCATTCCTCCTTCAATCTCCCAATCAAGTTTTTATGCAAGTGCACCTAAATCAAGTTCACTATCTTATCTGCTAATGGCGACACTGAACGACAACAATTCGATATCTCTCCATTTAAAATTTTGAACCCAATTTCAGATCCCAAAAACCTTTCAAAATCAAAGTAATTTTGGAATTCCCACACTTACCCATACATTCACCAGAACTTGTTCTTGGAGACATTGAACCCATGTATTTCTACATCTGTTTAACATAGGGACGGAAGCATAATTGGCACATGTGGGTGTAATCTAAAAGTCTCATTCACAATAAGGCAAAAAAGGTGGGTATGTCTGACGCTTCAATCCGCTCGCCCTCCTTGCTTACTTCAATCTCGACACTTCAATTTGCTCGTCCTCCTTGCTTTTATCTCTCAAGCACACCACCTATCTCCTACCTTCCTATTCTCTCTCAAACACATCACCCATCTCCTCCCTTCCCTCTGGCTAAGTCCAAAACCCAACTCTCTCCCCTCTTTTCAAGAGAGAGGGTAGATTTGTCCCAAAAAAAATTAATTACCTAAAATATGACCAAAGTGAGTTTTGTGATACAATTTATAAAGTTGGATGATTTATTTGATACAAATATAAGTTTAGTTACCGAAGTGTTACAAACTATAAACTTGGATGACCATGTATGAAATTAACCCATCTAATTTGCTTTATTAAACCAAAATGAGATGATAAAATTGCAATGGTACAAACTCCAATACGGTGTGGTTACCGTCAAACAATACCCTGCAATCCAATCTGCTGCACTACTAACTCCTCTGATGAACTATGGAGACTAGTAGACTACAATCTTCATATAAAAATTGCGAGAGACCATGATCGATGCAGAAAGCATAAGTTCATAACATCTAAATAAGGCCATCATCACCCTAATCATGGGTACAGACACATTATTTGGAATCTAAATTCGAAAAAAAAAAAGAAGTAAACATGTAGACCCAATGCAACCCAAGACAGCTGAGAAAGAACAGAATCTCACATGATCTTACCAGAAATAAAGAATGTGCATCACTAGAAAGAAAAAGTAGAAGTAAAACAGAGGCGTACCCAGTGGTATAGGCACTCATTTCACTGAAGCTGCTGCTTGTTTGTGAAGTAGCATCATCTTCGACATCATTAACTGTTTTATCCTCTGATTTGAGCTTAGCTGCTAAGACTAATCTCCTTTGTCGTACCGCCAAATAGCGAGTCAAATACTTCCCCACTTTCTCAATTCCTTCCTCATATTCACCCATCAAAGTGGTCGCACAATTCGTAGCTGCGTTCTCCACTTCCGTTACCAAATTCTCTTTGCCCTCCCTTAGTGCAATCCTTAGTGCTTCCTCCCATTCTCTTGCACTGACATAACACCTGACAGCACCCTCAATATCTCCACAATACTCCAAAGCAACTTGGGCAGCCTCGGCTGGTTTTCCCAGTGCCTGGAGCTCTTCATAGAGCTCATTTGCCAGTTGCTGTACATCTTGCTTTGACAATTTAAGGAGCCCACCAACAGTCAGTGCACCTTTCCAATCTCCACAAGCACGGTATGCCTTCAAGGCTTTCTCCAGAGAAGAACAACATAAATAAGAGTTAGCAGCTTCCTCAAATGACTTCTCACCAAAAAGGTGATCTCCCCATGCCTCAAGAACTTGATTCCTCCTTGCGGGTTCAGTGAAAAGTTGAAGTCCCAGTGGAAAAAGAACAGGAATACTCTTCATGAGATTCATGCAACTCTCATAGTAGGCCTCCCCAGCTGAAGCTAAGTGTCTAAGAGCTTTCTCATGCCTTTTCAGTTGAAGATCAATATTGTACTGCATAATGGCAGGTGGCATCTGCTCCAGTCCCCGAAGGAATGGAAGAAATTCCTTCGGATCCTTTTGAGAGTTCAAAGCCACTATAGCTGCAAGATTCAAATCATAAAGGCCTAAAGCAGTTTCATACACTGCCTCAGAATCTGACAACCACAGGAGATGCTTTAGAGCTTCTTCAGCAGAAGGGTGGGATTTGCTACTGGGATCCTGGAGCCCTGAAATTTCCTTTTCACGAATCACTTTTATCCTCCTTAAAGCTTCCTCAAGAGCAGGAGGTTCACTACGAGCCAATGTTGTCAGAATGCAAAGCTCCCTTGCTGGGCTCTCCAGTATTTCTTCCTCAAGAGCAGTTCTTATTGCAAATAAGATGGAAGAAACCTTGCCCTTTGCATCACAATCCTTGAAATTTTCTCCTAGGGTGTATTTAGTGTCAGTAAGGCAATTTAAACTAACCACGTTTTTGTATAGTGTTTCCAGGACGTTCTCATTTTTCATGGAACAAACAAACTCTGTAATGTAGGTCAAGTTGTCCACTTGTGCGACAAACTTGGCAGCCATTTGGAGAAATAACTTCCAACCACAACAGTCCACTATGACATTAAAATCTATCCGGTGTCTTCTCACCATGAGAAGTGCATCTCTGAAGCGCTGTTGAACCAAAGCATTAAAAATAGAACCCAAAACTAATTTTCTTGGATAGATGCATTCTAAGTTTCCTCGACTTGTTTGTAAAACCACAGCAGCTTCATCCCCATGAAGAACTCCAAATACTTTGGCACCTCTTTCCCATATATTTATGCAATTCCTGTTTTCTTCTTTCCTTTTGTTCATGCCACAAACAAAATTTCCATATTTAGCTTCTAGGTTCCCATGCAATACATCCACCACCTCAATGATGAAAAGCAAGTCCTGCTTAGTTGTAAGGATTAAATGTGTCATGAACTGGTCAGAGGAGTCCGAATAAAATGAGAAACTGCTGCAATTGTCACATAAGATCCTTCCACCGACATGAATTCTATTGTTACTATCAAGTCCAAAAGGCAACGCCTTCAGATTCCCATGTTCATTGATGGGTATTACACTCATCCAGGGACAAGAAGATGAAAATTTTATATCATAATCAAGCCTTTGAAGACATCGCTCGGGAGAAGCCCTTGCCGTTCCCAACTTTGAAGCATACTCATATACTTCTCCTCCATCAAACTCAACAAAGGCTGAACATCCTTTCACAGGGTTGGATGCAATTGCTACCACTGAACCTCCAAGAGTAAGCTGGCAAGAAGCCCTCACCCTCCATCCAGAGGATGTAATTAACCCAGGGAGATGATCCTCAGAACAGAGAACATCGATCTCCTGCAAAATGTGAACCTGTTGCCCTCCATTACTAACAGATAGGTCTTTGCCCTTGGTCAATGGACTCAATGCCAATGTATTGTTATTAATTTGACCAGGTTCAAGGTAAGAAACACCTAGAAGAGCATGAGAGTCCAGCCAAACTAGATGTCTCAAAGACCCAAAAGTCATTTCAGAACAGGATGCTTCAATGCTGATTTCTTTCCCCTCAAATTCTTCCCATGAATCAATAACAGGAAGCTCTGCCACACACAAGCTTCCATCAGACAAATAAGCTACCAGATGGTTCTTTCTATTCTTTGATAAAAACGCGACATCACATACAGCACTTGGAAACTTCAAGCTGAATAAACACATGGGTGGCGGCATGAGCAACAGTGCAAGAGGAGTTATTAATATTTTTGAATCATCAATAACTATTGCAGTTGAATTATCCATGACTGCTGTCACCCAAATAAAGTTGTAGGTTATGATCTTGCCACTAAGAGTCCAACATATCAACCGCAATGGTTTTAAAGGATCCCACATGAACCTAACACCATCTTTCCTTGAGTATCTCATTTCTTGTTTCAAATACCAGTGATAATTACTAAAAGACCATATCTTAACAGCATCATATCTTTCATATCTAACAATTGCTCCAAGAAGATCAGAGCTGCAATTCCACTTCAGCATTTCTACATTCCCATCCACAGGGCCATTGACATCAAAAGAGTTTCTTTCTAGTCCATTCTTCTCAAAGAAAACAATCGTTGGAGGTTTCTCCTCAGCCTTCCTGTCATACACAGCAGCCACTTTCGCTCCACTCGGCATCCAGTCCATCACTGTTCCTACAAAAGCCTTTAACTCTGAAGAAGCATGCAATGTGCCAGAATCTCGTTCCCAGATTTTGATCTTTCCTTGCGAATGAGAATAATTTTGCATTTGACTAAGAGTAGCAAAATATTTCCCATCGCCTCGCCAAGAAACAGTACTTTCAAAATGACAACTGGTTGGATCACCTAGAGAAAATGTTCAAGCACCAAATTTATGACAGGAAATGCAAAGGAAAAGAAGAAAGATAAGCATAAAACAATTTCTCTTCATGTAACCCATTGTATCAGGTGAGGCCGTAAGCCAAATACAAGGATTCATCCATTGAGATTCTAGAGTATGAGGATTAAAAAGTATCCTTGTCCAAATAAAACATGAATTTTAGGAAAATAGGGAATAAAGTCCTTACTTACGTCAACACCTTCCGGAATATCTTCAAGTGTAGTCTCGTATAAAACTTCCCAGTCAGGAGTCATGACTAATATCTGCCCAAACCCTGTTACTACAGCAAGAAGAGATCCATCTGGACTGGGAACGATTTGCTTGACACCACCCTCAACTCTTCCAACAGTTTCAGCTGCATTTCCATCTCCTATGTGCAGCAATAAAAAACCATTCAAAGTTCCCACTACCAAAGCTTCCTTCTCCATGAGATAATCCAAGGAGCTAATGCAGTCTTCAGGCTCCAAGTCAATGGGCTCCACTCCCGCATTTAACGATGCATTATTCCCCATTCCTTCTTTCTGCCATACCCAAATAGCATCAAACAGTAAGACACGGCATAAAGAAAATGAGATGATACTGTTTTTCAAATTCAAACTAATTCATCATGAACATTGCCTCATACAGGATCCTTAAAAAAGGGTCAAAGTCGTATATTTTTTTAAACGACTCTTAATTTCCACATGTTATACGTGAATAACACATGGAACAACTATACAAGCGAGTTACTGTCATGAAACCTTGAAATTAACACGAGTCCTTCGTGCCAGGACTTACAACTTCAATTTTCCTGAAAAGCATGGACTAATGTGCTTAAATCATGTGACCTCCCCAAAAATAGTTACGTACTAAGTTGTGCTCAGTATATACAAATATCAAAAAACAATTGTTAAAGTAAAGATATGGACAGCAGATCCAAATGATCAGCTATTGATATCCGACTTTTTGTGCACTTTAAAGACGTAACTCGATATCTTGTAGTTCTAAATAAGCAACATGGCATTTCAAATTCCTCAAGTACAGTTGAGTTCCAAAGTTTACCTAGTTCTACGCCTGAGTATTATGATCGTGAAGTTTACTAGGTGAACATAGAATTAAAGCCAAAAAACTGCTCCTGCTGTGGTATAATGTAAGAACATTTCACGCGCACCACACACACGGACAATGTAGATTCATTCATTCACTAAACTGAGCTCCAGGGGAAGCGACGTGCGAGCTAATGTGCTCAAATCATGAGAGAATTCTCATAATGTAAACTTTGATAAAACTATAATATTAAATTCACCCATATTACTATTTAGGAAAATGATAATCTAATACACTTGGGACGTACACTTATTTTTTAGCCATTTATGGCTCTTTCTTGTCTCCCAATGCGTGGGCCCCACATCTCACAAAACACCATAAATAGTTAATAAAGCAAAATGTACACCCAAAGTGTGTTAGATTATCACTGTTCCCTCCCTTTCTGATCTAAATTTTTACAACTCATTGAATGCATTCAAGTAATTATAACACTCGAAAACCTCGATGGACGCAATCAAGACATAATCTTAATACACTAAAACCCTAAACCCTAACCAGTAACAATCAATCAAAATAGGGCAAAAAACTTAGTTACCTGAGACGAATTAAGCTGGACTGTGTACACGCAATTGGTGGACGATGCGAAGAACAGTCGGCTTCGCTCGATGTCGAATGCGGAGAAGAGCACGAGTTCTTCTGGCGACTGCAACTCCAGCTGCGAAAAGAGCTCTTGATATACCTTTAGATTCTTCATCGCAAAACAATCTACTACAAACCCTAGATTTTTGGGATCGAAGACTGCAGCGTTTTTTGCCCTACAAGTGTTTGAAGAAAGTATTATCGAGATAAGGAGTGTTCGAAGCAATTCAGTTCAACTGATGAAGAGCCGCCGTAAGAGGAATCAAAAACGGAGGAATAGCACTGCGTAGTGCATATGTAGAAGAGAAACTTGGGGAACTACTTAAAGGGCACTTTAGGCAAACACTTTTTTTTTTTTTTCAAGGTTTGTGAATAAACACCTTGTTAATCCAAGGGACATGTGGTGGAATGGTAGGGTTTAGGGTTTAGAGAACATAAAACCTTTAAAGGTAAAAAATTAACACTCTTGTGGTCCAGACAACCTTGAAGTGAGAAATCTCAACAAACTCTAGACACCTTGACCCAAGACTTCAAGGTGATGATGTTGTTGTCTGGGAGGGCAGTGACGAGCTAGGGTTGGAAAGACGGGTGTGGTATGTGGTGCGAGTCGAAAGTTTGAAATAACTTATGTGTAAGGGTATTAGGTGTGTGCAAATAGAAACTACAAAAGACTTATTTGCTATAGCAAAGCAAAGCGAATGCATTAACTTTTTAGAATAACTCGAACTTCAATTTATATTGACGTCATTGTACCTAATGAGTGGAGTGAAGTAGGGTTTAAAAATTGAAAGCAACTTAAATAACTAATGAATTTAAGGAATAATAGACAAATCTATCCTTGCCTATTTTGACATATTTATCATAATTTTTTTTTTGAGGTTAATTTATCATAATATTTTGATTTTGAGTAAATTGTATCTTTTTTATAAGAGTAAATTGTCGCCTTAGTCAATTGTGTTTTCAAAAAATTGATGACTAAAATTTTTATGTATGGGATTGTTTTTGGGTCAACAGTGGTGCTAGGTAGAGTCATCTATATTGTATTTCTTAAAGTTTAATGGCCACGTCATTAGTTTTTTTTTTGTAAATTAGTAAATTTTGACTAAAAATATAATTTACAACTTTTCTTATTATATTATAATTTTTTAGATTTGTTATTATATCCTTACCTTTCTAGATTGTCAAATTTATATCTAAGTCACTTTTTAACTTCAAATTAAATGAGGCGGCACATAAATAATGACTTAAAAAGCACCTCATCACTTATAATTACTAAAATAATTGTTAAATTTATCATTTACGATCATTACTTATGTGCAATCTCATCAATTTTAGAGAAAAATGTGTCTTGAGATACAAATTTATCAATCTATAGAATGGTAAGGATATAATAACAAATTTAAAAATGTTATGATATAATAACAAAAGTTATAAAAAGTTATGATATTTTAACCAATTTAATCTATTTTTTATGAACATAAAATCAAAGTGTTAGAATTAAGAATTGTGGAGTCATTTACAATTTCATCACCATGTGTGAATGTTACACATTTACATCATGTAATTGTAACTTACAATTTTTGACATTCTTGCATATATAAAGAGCTGATATCTATGTAACGAGTTACACAATATTAGAATGAAATTTCTCTTATTTCTCTCATCTTTTCTCTTTTGTATCCTTCTAATTATTGATTTGTTTATTTTTCTATCTTTTGTTCTGCCTATTTTACAATAGTCGAAAATCTTAAAGTTAGAATAAATTTGCATATTAAGACTTAAATAAATAGAAAACTATTTCGTTGCCTCGACGCAAACTTGTGTTAGTTTGTTTCTTTCTCCCTCGGATGCACGCACACACATCTTGACAAATATTGCATAGCACTAATAAGTTGCATGTGCATGTTAGGCACCATAGTAGAATAAGAAATGTTAGAATGACAACACTACGTGACAATAGAATGCACAACAACTGATTTAGCATGTGAGTCGTACATCAAAATCTCATAAAAGGATACACTCAACACTCCATTTTGATATATCTTAAAAAAATATTTCTATTTTAATGTGAGACCTACACGCCACATAGTTGTTGTGTATTTTATTTTATTTTTTAAAGAGAAATTAAAATTTGATCATTAATCATTCATAACTTAATAGAAGATATTGATTTGCTAATTCTAGTTATTATGCATTTATTATGATACGGTGTTATTCAAACATTTTCCTCATAGGCTTTGAAAAAAAAACAAAATCCCTAGTAGGACCCAAGTAAATAACCACTAAATAATCACGGTTGTCAAAACATAATGGATAATAACCGTCACCGACACGCAACGTATCAACCCCAAATTGAAGCCAACAGAAGACCCAAAACGGAGCACTGGCCTTCTCATACCAAATCTGGCCCCAACACATTCGACAAAAATCAACCACCAAGCGGTCGAAGCCTCTCAGTCACGGTTTACATTCGAAGGGCATTTTGGGTACACGAAATTCTATCGTCAACGGCTCTCCTTCGCCGCCGTTTAATTTCAACCTCATCGAATCGTGTAGATTCTCAACAGATCTCTTCCCATCGACATCAAAATCTAGGGTTTCATTTGGTTTCGGTTTGTCGATCAATCGATCAGCAATCCAATTTGAATCCCGATCTCTGATATCAATGGCGGCGGCTGCGGCGGCGACGCGGCGGTTGCGGGAGCTCCAATCCCGGCAAGCGAACAAGGTATGCGTGGACTGCGCGCAGAGGAACCCGCAATGGGCGTCGGTGTCGTACGGGATCTTCATGTGCCTGGAATGCTCGGGCAAGCACCGCGGCCTCGGCGTCCACTTGAGCTTCGTCAGGTCGGTGACCATGGACTCCTGGTCCGAGATCCAACTCAAGAAGATGGAGTCGGGAGGGAACGACCGCCTCAACGCCTTCCTCGCCGACCGCGCCATCGCCAAAGACACCGACGTCGTCGCCAAGTACAATTCCCGCGCCGCCGCCGTCTACCGGGACCGAATCCAAGCCCTAGCCGAGGGCCGCCCCTGGACGGACCCCCCTGTTGTTAAGGAGAGTCTAGGGTTTGGGCCGAAGAAGCCGCCGTTGGCGGTGTCGTCGTCGTCGTCGTCGTCGTCAGGGTGGGAGAGTTGGGGGAATGGTGAGGAGAGTGTTAGGGCTTCCACGGACATGAGGAGGAATCAGTCGGCTGGGGATTTTAGGGGGAGGGGGAGGGGGATGCCGCCGGGGAAGTCGAGGTCGACGGAGGACATGTATACGAGAGGGCAATTGGAGGCGTCGGCGGCGAATAAAGATGGTTTTTTTGCGAGGAAGATGCAGGAGAATGAGTCTAGGCCTGAAGGGATTCCGCCTTCGCAAGGTGGGAAGTATGTGGGGTTTGGATCGGCGCCGGTGGTGGGGGCGGGGGCTTCAAGGCCGAGTGATTCGGGAGGGGATCCTCTTGGTGATACAGTTTCCATGGTTTCTCAGGTGAATGCTTGTGTTGTGGATTTTCAAATTTCAATTTGAATTGTCTAGGTATTGGAACACAAGTTAGGGATGCTAATTTCGCGTTAAGTTCGTCCTAGAAAGGAAAGAAATGATGTTGATAGTTTTATTGTCTTTTGTTTGTTACATTGCTTGATTTTTAGCATTATAATATGTCGTATTCTTGCAAGCAATTGCAATGATTATAGTTCAATTGAATGATAGTTTATAGATTAGCGGACTATGCCACCATTGCCACTCTTCTTGGAAATTTTAAGTTGGCACATTTCTGAATATTAAAGGAAGTTGAAGGAACACGTTACGGGTGACTAAAGGAGCTCCCTTTATTACTTAAAATCTTTTAAGCTTGTCGTGGTTCTAATTATGTTTTATCCCTGGGATCCGAAGGAATGTGTTTATAGCAACTAGGGAAGTTTTTCTCCTGCATTAGCATCTTTCTTTCGATGTGTATTTTCAACTGTGTCGATTCAGATTTTCAGATTGTGTCATCGCATCTCTGTGTTTTCCTTCTTGTTTACATATCTTAATGTTTATTTTCTGTTATATAATATCCAATGATTTTTTATTTTTATTTATTTCTTGTAGGGATTAGGTAGGCTATCTTTTGCTGCAGTTTCTGCCGCTCAATCTGCAGCTAACATAGTCCAAGCTAGTACAAAAGATTTTACCTCCAAGGTACTTGTTTTCTTCCTTTTTCTTTTGTTAGGATGGGCAATATTCATTGTTCGTTATTATTTTTTTAGCATCTGGATATATGGTTTGTAAATGCACTGGACAACATTTGGGATTGAGGCTATGTTGTTGTTGTAAATACACTGGACAGCATGCTTTACTTATTTGTTTCTCTTGAAACTATATTGGTTACCTTTCCCCAGTTTTTGGCATTATGCACCCTTTGTATTTCATTATAACTACTCTGAAATTTGAGCTGATTTTGTTCACAATCTCTCTCTCTCTCTCTCTCTTTTTTTTTTTTTTTTTTTTTTTTTAATATCTCTATTTGGGGGTTGTTCATGATTTTTTCTTTTTGTCAAATAATATTGATTAAGCATGTGATTTTATTTTATTTTATTTTATTTTTTGCTTTGTCATTTTTTTATTTTCATATTAGTGACATGGTAACAACCAATATTGGAAGTGCAATCTAGAAAACTTAACTTGGAAATTGAAAGATTTCAATAGTATAAGGGAATTTTGATAACTTGGGACATGCCAATTAAGAAGGATTTAAAGGATTTGAATGCATGTCATCAAGCGCATATAATCGAATAGAGGGGAAGAGCTTGATCCATATAGCGGCCCCCAACTTATTTGAATGAAGTCTTTAATGCTTTTGTTGTTGGTGTTGGTGTTGGTGTTGTTGGTGGTGGTGGTGGTGGTGGTGGTGGTGGTGGTGCATGTTTGGTAAATGGTGAGTTACATACGTTCATCCTATGTGCGCAGTTAGGACAATATTTGGTACAACAACAACAACAAGCTTCAATCCCAAATTCATTGGGGGTGATCAAACTCCTCCATTACGGCAATATGTGCTAATATTAGATATTTTATATGTAATTATAGAATGTCTAGAAAAACTTAGAAAACATAAGAAATAATGACCAATCTTAAAATAAATGTGAGCAATATTTATATGTTTGATGAATTTCCAACTGTAGCTGACCCCCAACTAATTTAGTGTATAGGCTTTCTTGATGTCGATGAATTTACAACTTTTGCTCAACTCAAAAATGCAATTTTATATTTATATATTTATGCTATTTCTTCTTATAACTTCACACGACTTTTAAATGCTTTAACTTAAACCGTTAAAGAGCGGAAAAGTTTTTTGAATATTACTGTGAGGAATAATAAAAATGAACAGTAAATAAAGTTCTCTGTGTCCAAAAGATGATGACATACTTAAAAGATAGTTGTCGGTGAATATTCAATAGTAGTGTAGTACAGTTAGTAACTTAGTACTGATGTTGAATGCTTGATTTGTGTCAAACACTTGATTTCTTCATAACCCTTTTTTTGAAGAATTGACTTTTTTTGCAATAAATACATAAAGGATCCGGCTATGTGCACCCCACGAAACACTAAGGGCAAGCCACTCTTAGTGTTTTGTTCCAACTAATTTGAGATCCATTGACTTGTCCTTAGTGTTTTGTGGGGTGCATATAGCCGCGCCCATACATATATCTTCAAATAATTACATGAGAAGAAATGAAAAAAGAAGAGCTTCCTATTAAAAAAAAAGAGAAGGAAGAACAATGGAAATTGAGGAACAAGTGAAGATAAAAGGTGAATAAGAATTCAAGCTGGATGGAAGAAATGGAGGAGTGTAACAGGTGTGATATGTGATAGAAATATCCCTAGCAAGTTAAAAGGAAAATTTTATAGGACCGCAATTGGCTCAATTATGTTTTATGGAAGTGAATGTTGGGCAGTAAAACAACAACAATTACATAAAATGAACGTAGTAGAAATGAGGATGTTTTGGTGGATGTGTGGTAAACTCATATAGATAGAATAAAAAATATAGAAATTCAAAGAAAAGTAGGAGTAGTACCAATTGACACAAAGATTAGGGAAAGGCGGTTGCGGTGGTTTAGACACCTGTAAAAATGGCCTATAAATGCCCCCACTAGAAAACTTGACTAAATAAAAACTGAACAAATTCGACGAGGTAGGGATAGACCGAAGCTAACTTGGGATACATTAATTAGGAGGGATTTGCATGGTTTGGAATGCTCACCATCAATTGCACTAAATCGAGCACAATGGAAGAGTTTGATCCATGTAGCCGAACCAATTAATTTGGGACTGAGGTTATGATGTTGTTGTTGGGCTTGGGTAGGTTTTGGAGCAAATCCATTTTTTTTTTTTTTTTTTTTTTTTTTTTTTTTTTTTTTTTTTTTTTAGGAAAGCAAAGCCATTAGTTATATATGCATGATCTACAGTTCTCAACTCAGGACTCACTTGGTTCAAACCTACCGATCAAGCTTCAATGCCATGTTGAGAGTCCACCAACCATCTACCATCTCAAAATAACCTGCAGATTAGTTCTCAATTTGAGTCGAACAAGTGCAAATTATGTTCACGTTATTAACTTATTATTAAAGTTTTGATAATATTGCAAGACACTTCCATGCAAAATATTTCAGATAAAGAGGTAAAATGCGAAAGAGAAAGTGCAAGCGATAATGCACTAATATGAAAAGAGGAAAATGAGGATAAAAAGATAAAAAAGGGGCAAGTGAGAATAAAATTGAGTTATAGCTTCAATGTAGCATATCAACATTTTAAAGTTTGGTCGCACGTCTTATGTTATTATGTCAATGAAAATTTCTAACTCCTGGGAACATCCATATTTGACATTTGTGCCTAGGTGTAGATAACATAGCTCTTCGGGTGTTTTTTCTCATCTTCAAGTGACCTTTTAGAAACCATTCATCATGGTAGAATTAACCTATATGGAGAAGATAAATGGTTATGGAAACTAGAGAAATCAGGAGATTTTACGGGCAATTCCTTTTCCAAAATCTTGATAGCCCATCTCATCTTGATATGGATTGCTAGTATACCTAATACAATTAAACTTTTTGCGTGCTTCTTTCTGTTGGGAAGATCAACACAATGACAATCTTCAAAAATGTCCAAAGTGGTTCCCCTCTCATTGCAGGATGGGTGGAGAATCAATTGATCATGCTTGTCATTCACTGTCATTTGTCAATAGATGTTTGGTTTGTTCCTCCTATCGTGTACTAGAGGAAAGATAACAAGTTTGGTGACAAAGCTAAATTACTCGTAGCAGAGTCAATAATTAACAGGAAATTGAGTCTGGGTTTTACTTGGGACAATTAACTGAGGAACTAGGCCAATTATTTTTTTATAAGAGACATATTTGTATTAGTACTAAAAAGGTTTTACTGATACAAACTTAATGCAATTTGGAGGCTTCACAACTAAAAGCAAAAGAAAAAAGGCCATGCAAGGCTCCCAAACTCAATTACATCGCATCATTCACTAAAGTACTCCGACCTCTATTCCTTTCGTCGTAAGTAAAACCCGAGGTTCTTATTTGAGAATCTAAGTATGACTTTAAGCTTAATAACATCCCACATGTCTTCCTTTCTTGTGCACTTGTTGGTGAAGATTCTATTCCAAGCGATCTTGAATGTACAGGTTTTTTCTTTTTTTTGCACAATGAATGTACAGGTTTTGGGGGTTATTTCAAACTAGAAAGTGGAAGAAGATTCTGTGTGTTTTTAAAGCAGCTTGAGACATGCTGCAGTTTTTCAACATTTTTTATATGATACCGAGTTGTAAATATTTAAAGTTTATACGAATAGAAATACATACTGCAGTTTTTTCTCCAATGCGAACACCCTTTCTTTTTCATTTGAGCTTGTGTATCACTCCTTGAATACAAGCTGCCTTTATTTTCATTTATTTTGTCAAGCAGGCAGTGCAATGCTAACAAAAAAGATGTGGAGCTCAAGAAACTTCAAGAATTCTTCCTTTTTATGTCTCAGACAAAGACGCATAGATTTTAAGCTTATATGAAATGCCACATAGGGTTAGGTATGCAGCCAAGGATTTTGAAAGCACGCGAGCGGTGTGGATGAGTTTGATCCATGTAGCCAACCCCAACTAATTTGGGGATTGGAGTTGAGGCTTTGTTATTGTTATGTATGGAATGCTGCATGGAAAACCTCGAACAAATCATAGTCATGGAAGTATGACCAGTTGCTAAAAAATAGAGTTGTGTGTGCTCATGTTGAACTTTGATAGGAACCCAAAGATGAACACTTCTATTTTTCAAAAAAAAAGACGAACACTTTTATTGAACAAAATGGAGAGTTAAGACCAAGAACAGTAACAAAGCAGATAGACATTCGAGAGGTCAACTAAATTCCTTACCCCCTAAAAGCTTTCTTTACGTCTATTATTTGTACCTTTTGTGGACCTATTCACATATCAACTAGAAGGACATACTTGAATACCAAGAAATGACTCTCATGAGCTTTAGTCTCACTTTGATGCCTATCAACTTCTTATTTGGTTTGTCTAGTTTTATTGAATATATTTAATTTTTGTTGCATTTTGTGGTTGCAGTTTTATAATTTTTATGTAGGTGGAAGAAGTTGTTGCATAATTCTATTTAATCTAAAGTGCTGAATTTTGAGCTTTGATCATTGCTTGATTTTTCTGTGAAGTATTTCTTATTATCCAGCTATGATTTCTGTGACAATATTTGGTTGCCATAAGGTTTTTCAATTGTTTTGGGTGTGACGTTGAGTTTTTTTTTTTTTTTTTGGGATAACCATGGGCATCCGAACCTTTTTCCCCCCCTCCCTACTTTGGTTCGACTAATCCATGGGAGTGATGTCAAGTTTTTAACTCTTACAATTCTACCCTTTTTTTTTACAAAGCTGCATTTTATTCTTCTAATCCTTTTGTCCCACTTTCTATTACCAAATTTTGGGACCATTATATATCATTACCTGGATCGGTTATTTTTTTGCATGGGCTGATTTTGGTTGTTACCTGTTCCAAAAAGAACTACTCATAGATTTTGCATGGATCGGTTATTTTTCTCATGATGTGAAACTTATTCAAAATCTAATCTAATGTTCTAATTTCAAAGAAGTGCTTAAATAGGGATGATCTACTTGAGTTGAACCCAAATCCAACTGTTGCATACTATTTATTAATTTTTATTCAATTAACTAAGTTTAGTCAGTCATATAACTAATCCCTTTTCCCTCTCTTGCGCAATGCAAAAGATACTGTTAGATATGCAGGTCAGGAAGTTTGTAGTATTCAAATGGTGAGGGTAGAGCAAAATTAACTAATGGAGACCTAAACTGATGCAGTCACATACTTTTTTGAGAAAGAAACTGTTTGTATTACGATAATAAATTAATAATGTAGCTCTTTACAAAAAGGATGCAAAAGAGTGAGGTGAGAACAAAGTAATCCTCATACATACTCAGCAAAAGCATCTAAATTTAAAAGATTGTGTATGCATACAAACATTGACTCTAGACTCTAGTAGTTGCTAGTATAATAAGATTTTTTTTGCAAAATACCTTCTGTCATATAATATTAGTGTGGTATGATTGTCCCGTATGAAAATAATATGCTTCATCAAACCCTTTTACAGGTCAGAGAAGGTGGCTATGATCACAAGGTAAACGAGACAGTAAATGTCGTCACTTCAAAAACTACTGAAATTGGGCAGAAAACTTGGGGTATAATGAAGGGGGTCATGGCAATAGCTTCTCAAAAGGTTGACGAGTTTACGAAAGAAGGAATCAACTGGAATGGGGACGACTCACAAAGGAAAGAAAGTGAGAGGAATGGTCACTATCAGGATTTCAGGCACGATAGCAACAGATGGAACTCTTCTTCTGGAGAGGCAAATTCTTCCACGGCCAGCAGACAGTTAAATCCTGTCACTTCTTCGAGCTCTTGGGATGACTGGGACAGTAAAGATAGCTGGAAGGAAGATTCTGCAAGAAAAACGACTGCTCAAAATGGAGATAGCTGGGCAGGCTGGGATGACACCAAAGATGATGGAGACGACGACTTTCATGGCAGCTCTGTAGGTAAAAACTCAACCAGCCAGGGTCGCAAATCTGATTCCCTGTGGACGGCGGGTGGATTCCTATGAGGTTTGATTCTATGGCTTGTGCCTGTTTCAAATAAGCATTAGATATCAATGCTCAGAGGGGCTAATTGCCACCTTATATGGAAGAAAAGGAGACCTTGAGAGAAACAAATTATGTTTGGAAAGAGAAATTTGCATCTTGGTTTCTATGAACTACAAACATTTTCCTTTTTATTTATTTGGATTTTGCCCAACTCCTCAAGTGGAGAAGCTGCTTTACTCGAAAATTTTCTATCCTGCTAGGTATTGCTGCATTTAAATTTTCTCTGCCTGGTTAGAGCCTGGAAAACACTTGTATTTATGTAAAAAACAATTGGGTGACATACATCTGATAGGTACATTTGATATCCAATTGTTGGTGGCCTTTGGCTTTTGGATCGAAGTACTTAATACTTGTGCTACTTGCATTTGCTAAGTAGTTGTTGTTGTTGGTTTAGTTTGATGTTTGTCCGCGCAAATGACAAAGTGTATCCAAAGGACTTTGACGACTGCGCAACACAAAATTTATGAATATTTGTACAAAGGTCACTCTTGAAGTAATTTCTTTGTTTACATGAAATTTCATTGTAGTAACCTTTAGTTAGTATTAACAGGCTGAGAAATACTACATATGTGGGTAGAAACAGAGTCGGCGTAGAACAAGTAGCCTAAGTAGGCATTCAACAGTGAAAATAATGTTCTTGATAAGAAATCAACTTATTACCTCATGCACAGAGACTCGAACCTTCAACTTCATCTATCCTGATTCCTGACTAACAAAGAAATAACGTTGGAGCCAACATTTTTTAATATACAAGAATCTAATTAATTTCTGTTTCTGTTGAAATATATGGGACATTTCAAGAAAGAATCAACATTATTATGGATGACTAAAACAACTCCAGTGAGATGGAAGAGACATAAGCAAGGTTCGAGGAGGTCATGGGTTTGATTACCACTCAAGTAAAAAAAAATCTAAATAGTTTTTGCTAGCGATTCACATTTTTTACTTCTCTTCTTGAGTACTCCAAAAACATTTTCTTTATGATATGTTATGACTTGGCTTTACATCTCATAGCAGTGGCGAAGATACAAAAATAAAGTGTGATGATTTCATAATTTCATCAAGGGGCAAACGTGATCTTCTACTCCTTTGAGTCTTTGACACAAAAAAAAAAAAAGCGATCCTGTACTCATGTATCCAAATTGTTATGCAAGAGCTAAAAAAATGTAGACAGCGCCGTTGCCGGGGATCGAACCCGGGTCACCCGCGTGACAGGCGGGAATACTCACCACTATACTACAACGACCACATGTAGTTTCAATTATTCATTTAATTTTTTATCGTTTTTACTACGCGGATCCAACACTCAGTCTCTGGATCCTGCACCTCCTGGAATTTGCTACCTGGACGTCAACCAAAAGCTACGTACTATTGTTGTTAGATTTGCCTTGTTCATGGCCTTGACTGAGTATGGGAAATGGAAAAAAGCTTGGGTGACTCTTGTTTCAAACATGAAATGGGCACTCACTTATTTGTGTCCCTTGATTTGTTCATCGATATTTGTGCTCACACAAATCGACGTGTATTCAAGGGACAATAATAAGTAGTTGTCCATTTTCAGTGTCTAAAGTGGGTCACCTAACGTATAATCAATGCATTATGAGAAATGGCCCGATGTTTAGTTGTTGGAATCAAACTCGAGACCGTGCGCCTGACTCACACACCACTCTCACCTTCGCACTCACTACTAGGACAATCCAATATGAACATTATGATAGGGAAAATGTTTTTTTTTTTTGGTAAACAGGATGAATTTTATTAATCTCAGCTCAAAATTACATCTTGGTGAATAATAGACATTACACTTGAAAGAGTTGTTTTCCAAGAAGGAGTCTCATACTCATGACATCGCGAAAGTTTTGCCATTTCATGGGCAAACCTGTTGGCTTGTCGACGTATGTGGACAATTTTTCATATCAAATGATTGTTGCTATACGCAGACATTCCTGTAGGATTAAACCCATCTCCGACTCATTCTCATTGGCTCGGTTGACATCCTTAATTTTGATACAATGTTCCACGCATTGTACGCTAAGCTAGGAACCTCAACAACATATAAATTAAATATCAAAAGTTTTGTTTGGACTCTTAGAATCCAGATGGGGTTTTTTTTTTAATTTTTACAAATATCAAAAGAGTTTTACAAGTTGTTATTTTGAAACCATTTGTTGCTAGGATGACTTTAAAATAAAAAAAAAAATAGGTACGGTGTAGCTAATTAAAGATTGTAACAAAAGTATGTCATTCTAGGATTATGAAATGATTTGGTGCTTCCTATCAAAAAAATAAAATAAAATAAAAAATGCTTGGGCGCTTGATCAATCGAGCACGCCATTACTAAAAGATGATTACTGTTACCACCCCAATAAAGCTGGATATACGCATCCTTGGGCAGGACAGCATGATAACTCAGCAGATGACCGAGTCTCGGTGGACTCGGGAGGTTTCGATGAACCCCAAAGTCGGATTGGGGTTTAGTGCATGGCTCGAGCCTAAGTGGGCAAGCCTTGGCAAGGGCAAGGCTTGGCTTGGCACGGGCAAGGCAAGGCTTGGCAAGGCTTGGCAAGGCTTGGGCAAGACACGGCAAGGCTTGGCAAGGCTGGGCTAGGCCAAGGCCTAGGCAAGGCAAGACACGAGCAAGGCTTGGCAAGGCCAAGGCAAGGCACGGGCAAGGCTGGACAAGGCCAGGCCTAGGCAAAGCAAGGCACGGGCAAGGCTGGGCAAGGCACGGCAAGGCTTGGCAAGGCTGGGCCAAGCCAAGGCGAGGCTAGGCAAGGCAAGGCAAGGCAAGGCAAGGCGAGGCTAGACCAAGGCAAGGCAAGGCAAGGCAAGACACGGGCAAGGCCAAGGCAAGGCCAGGCCAAGGCCAAGGCAAGGCCTTGGCACAACAGTTGACTTTCCTTGACTCGGGCATTGACCCTGGTCAAAGTATGCTTGGTCTCATTTTGGGATGTTTCCTATTGGAGCTGGGGAAACGGCTTAACATCTACTATAAGGGGAGGTGGGCTCTCTCCTAGGGGTGGCATGGGCAACAGTGACAAGGAAGGCCCTCGTGCACGCCTTGGGCACCATGCCAAGGCGAAGACCCGCGGACCATGGTCCGGCCACCCCGAGTCGGTGGGACTCGACCCCGAGCCCCGACTTAACACCCTACGTGCCTGGACACGGCCAGGCACCATGAGACGCAGTCCCTGTCCCTTAGAGAAGCATGAACCACGTCCCTTGAAATGTGGAAGACCAAGTCGAGGTAGTTGGGGAACTACCTTGGTCATGGCCGGGCCATGACCAAGCCACGTCCAGGCTTGTCCCGAATACATGGAGCATATGCTAACTGACCCTGTAATGGAGGCGGTTACGGAACCAGGTGGCAGCAAGGGAACAAGGCAGTTCGACAACTGCCTTGACCACTAAGAGAGTGGCAATTTACCAGGTCTATGGATTGATCTACACTGGACATGTGTCCTAGTTGGTTATGTAACTACCTAATGGCTAGTCTATAAAGCCAAGGGCTCTGAGCTTGGAGAAACACAGAGTTCCACAGTTGTAATTCCAATTGAGAGCTAGTAAACGTTTCCTTGTTGCCTATTGCTTGCTGTCCCTTTAATTCGAGTATTGGCGTGCTGAACTAAGGTGGCCCTTAGGCACCGCAGGTTCAATCGAGAGAAAATTTTCCTAGTGAAAAACCCCTCTTTCATTGGCCCTGTGACAATTACCATGACATGCAGTTAACCACTAATTAAGTCAACAACTCCTTCGTATTAATATTAGTTTAAAGTTTTCCTATAAAAAAATATTAATTCAAAGTAGAAAACTCTTATTAAAAAAAAAAAAAAAAACTAAAACTAAAGTAAAAAATGTACATATAACAAAATTATTCATACAAATAATAAAGGAAAATGCAATTGATCTGTTGAACCTGAACTTTACTGTTTTTCTTGAACTTTGATTTATATTTAGTCCTGAACTATATACCATTTTCTTGATTTGGTCCCTAAATAAATGCTAACAAATTCATTTTTTCTTTCAATTCAACAAATTAAAGTACAGGACCAAATAATATGTTTTTCCAATCATTAAAAAAAAAAAAAAAAAAAGTCTAACCCAATTCACAAGGTTTGAGTAAGGGGTGAACCTTTCAACAGTGCTTTAAGAAATTCGGCTTAGTTAGGCTCAACCCAAGCCGGCGCTGGCCACTCAATGAACAAGTCTAATTAAGAACAATACAAAGCTTGCGTTGTGCATAGTCGATCGATCATCGATGTCCCAATTTTAATTATCCAAGACTCAATATATAGGCATAACTCATAAGCATGACATAGCAGATCATCTACCCAAAATTAATTAACGAAGCATGAAATTCACAAATAACAATATATCTAGTACTACATACAACTGGCTTAAAAGACGAATCATATGTAGCACATACAACATTAATACAGTAGTAACAGTACCGAATAATTTATTTAAGTCCTCTGATCACTTTTTCGACGCTATAATATCTGATGTTGATCATCATCACCACCTTTGTGAACGCTAATATTATGCTGTTGAATTACCAGCACCGACGACACCAGTCCGTGACCCGACGAGGCAAGCAAGTCCCCCACCGGCCCCAACTCGGTATGCTCAACTGCCCAATCCGCCGTCGTCGCCACCACCTTTGCCGGAAACCAGCCCTTGCCTACCACCACTAGATCGTACTCTCCATTCCTCCCTACCTCCACCACCTCCTCCATTATGTTAATGCTCAATATATCCTTCTCCACGTAGTTAACCATCTTGTTTCGGAATTCTGTGATTATCATCTCGTCCAACTCATCCTGCTTCAACAAGTAACTCATCATTTCTTTTAAATTATTGTCAAGGTATCCAGAGCTTATATAAAAATTGTCCTGATTTCACAAGTAACTTGTCATTCATTTCTTTTAGAATATTGTCAAGGTATCTAGAGCGTATGAAAACTGAAAAACAATTATGTGGTTGAAATAATTAATTCAATTTCGACAAGGGCTTCAGATTATTTTATTATTATTTTTCTACAATGAAATTATTTGCCTCAAATCAAAGATGATTTATGCTAGAAAACTATATATTAGTCATAAATGATAAGAAAGCAAACAATTTACTTCAATACATTTGTTAGAAAAAAGTAAAAACATATAGAAATGATTTATAAATTATCAGTGATAGTCGAATTTATTTTTCATTGCACTAAATCGACCATAATAGAAGAGTTTGATCTATGTAGTCAATCTTAACTAATATATTTGGGTTTGAAGATTTGTTGTTGTTGTTATTGTATATATTAAATAAAAAAATTACCTACCAAAAAAATAAAAAAATAAAAAAATAAAAAAAATTATGCATGAAATAAGACCTAAAAATCTTTTGATGGATGCCATTGCGGCATCCTCTGAATCAGCTAACTAACTTTGAGCTTGAATAGGTTCGGAACTTCTTATCTATTGGAAATTGCTCCATGTGACTAAGGGCATCTCTAATGCATTACTTCAAAGTAGTGCAACTCAACACACCAAATCTCACACCAAAAGAGGATATTTTAAATATCTTTGTTTTTTTTTATTAATTTTTAATATATATGTGAGGCCACAACTCAAGTCAAACAAACAAATAAAAAAAACCACTTTAAAGTATCATCCAACGCTTGGCGCTACATTAGACATTTACATCTATTTTGGTGTAAACAGTGACACTAACAATATTGACGCCTTCAACCTATCAACACTATCTTTTACACTATTTTACTTTTTTATCATTATATTATTCAATTTAATTTTTAGTGTAAAAGTAATAAAATTATAAAGATAACTTTAAAGAATATATAAACAAAAAATAGAATAAAAAAATGATGAATAGTGAAATATTTGGTAAATAGTACCACACAAAAATGGTGTGGCACTATTTACAAAACGCCATCGATCCCTGTGGGATGCCATTTGTGCTTCTCCAACTAATGTAGTTGGAGAAGCTCGAAGTGTTCTATTACTAGAATGCATAAATAAACTTTTTTTTGTATAAGAAAAAGTTCATGTTAAATTTTTTTTTAGAAAAGTGTTAGAATAACAATGTGTATGCTACACCTTATTTTTGAACCGTTCATATGCGCTTCAGGATACAGGCATACATAACGCAGGTTGATGCCACATATATAGAGGACTCTTGTGAGCCGATGTATTTTTCAGTGTGACATACCTGTTGTCATTTTAATATTTTCTATTTTTTAATGATTAATCCAGAAGTAATGAAGAATTAATTACCTGTTCCATCTCACGGTCCGTTGAGGTCGTAACGTCAATACCATTTTCCGTTACTTTTCCGTCAACAAAACGAATAACGGTAACATTCTTCTCAGGATGCTCGGCCATGCGGGCCCCCAAAGCGAGGGCCTCCCTCCCGTCGGGCCCACCAAAGAACAACACACACACGCCAAGTGTCAACATGGGCCCACCCCCACCCAGTCCACGGTCCACAAGCACTGCAACGGAACAAGGTGCATTCTCTATGACCCTCTGATTCACTGACCTCCATCCCGACCCCATACTCTCCGTGATCGGCCCATCACAACCGTCGACTTCCCTCTTATAAAACGGCAAGATCAAGATCGTGACCCTCTTATCTTCCGCCACGTGACATACATCCTCATGCATGCTTTGCAAGGCCGAGACGGCCGTCATGGGCCGAACCTTGACTTGGTCGAGTCGACCGTAGGACTCAAGCCCAGCCATGACTCGGCCGAGATGGTCGTCGCCACGGGTGCGGCGGCGCCGGAGCCCACGCTTAAAGGGGTAAGCGTTGTTGCGGACGTGCTGGGCGAGGAAGATGGATGAGGAGCGCTCAGTGAGCTCGACGAGGTGCATGACGTAGAGCTTGAGTGGGGAGGATTGGGCCCGAGTTGACTCGGCGAGTCGGATGAGTGAGCCGACGTTGTTGACGTGGACGCATGCGAGGATGCGGAGCTCTTTGATGGACGGTTGTGATGCGTTGGTGTTGTTGGTGTTGGTGTTGGTGAGGGGAACATGGAGCTTTCTATGATTGTAGAATGAGATGCTGCCACGTGTTGGTTTGTAGGTGGCCATGACCAATGGTGTGGTGAGGAATGTGGTGACGAGTGCCATGAGTACTAAGATGGCAAACGTCTCATCGTTTAGGACCTGATCATCATCAAAAAATTTCAGTAAGAATCCAACACTTGACGAACAGAAACTAGCTTATAATCTAGTAATTGTTAAGAAAAAAATTGAATAATTTACACTGAATCTAAAATTTTGGCTGCTAGTAGTATTAACTAATTTTACTAAGCAGAGAGCTTTGCAACAACAAACACAACCTCAATCTAAAAATTAGTTGAGGTCTAACTACAAAAATCAAACTCTTCCATTAATTAATGACGTGCTTTCATTATTATGAATGACAAGACTACAGAATCAGACTAACATCTTTGTTTTTCAAAAAGCGAATGACATCCAATTCTAGAGCACAAAATAACTTCTTACTTATTAGCATCTTTTAATCTTAATCGCACCAAATCTCAGGACAATTTTAAGAAGCTACAATATTAATACACCCTTGTTTGCACACAAGGGAAATGCTACAATATTAATACACCCCTCAAAGACCAAAAAATGAGTCATAAAACATCTTTCCTAAAGAGAAATACAAGAATAACATCCCAAACGCACAATAAAATGCACGACGCCCCCATTGATGATTGTGTTTAGCACTTTGAAATGTGTTAGCTCGCATCCGGTGGTTACCTTGAGCCCTTAGTATAGGCTTAACATATTCTATTGTGTACTTGGAGTGTCATCATAGCATACTTGGAGTGTCATCAGAGCATTTGAAGTTAAAAGTATGGAATTTGACTTGCGAGTCCTGTAATAAAGGAACTAAAATGCATATCTATAAAAGAAGAACATAAGAACTAATTAATTACTAGAGAAAACCGAAAACGGCATTGATCGATATATCAATTTGCATGTACCAAAATAAAAATACAAAAAAGAAATAATGAAAAAATTAGAAGAAAAGAAAAAGATAGTGAAGCTCATCACTCACCTTCTTTTCCTTCCCAATGTTGAGGACAATCAACTCCACCAACCCTTTAGTGTTCATGAGCAGCCCAAGCGTCAAGGCCTCTCTAGCAGGAATCTTATTTATGACAGCCACCACAAAAGTCCCCACAATCTTTCCTGCACAAGCAGTCACCACAACCAACCACAACAGCCCCCAAGCCTCCACACCTCTAATCTGAGTGACGTTGGTCTTCAACCCACTGGAAGCGAAGTACAAAGGCAACAATAGCCCTGACACCAAGTCCTCAATCTTCCCTATCACTCTCCTAGCTAAGTCACCCTCTTTAGGTATGGTCAGCCCAAAGACAAACGCCCCAAATATCGAATGCACCCCTATCAAGTCCGTAACAAATCCCGAGGCCAATACACCAGCTAGTATCAATGATATGCATGTTTCGTCCATGGCGCCATGGTCGTCGCGGGAGCACCTCTTGGCCACCCATGTCATCAATGGTCTTATGGCTACCAGCATGAAGACGACAAAGGCAGCGCCTGAGAGGGACACCCATAGTGAGATTAATGGGGTATTGTGATGGTGACGACCGGTATTATTAGTAAGAGATGCAGCGCCTTCAGGTTCAGGTGCTCCATTGTTGTTTCCAGCGATGGATGATGGCGAGGGCCAAGAGGGCCCATGCGAGGACGTCATTGACAGCTGCGGCAGCCATGGCGATCTGGCCGACTTCAGTGGTGAGGAGTTTGAGCTCGGCGAGTATGCGGGCGAGAACTGGGAAGGCTGTGATTGAGAGGGCGACGCCCATGAAGACTAGGAATTGCCCAAAGCCCACCCGGTCGTGGGAAGTGAAAATGAAGGATATGCCGATGCTGCAGAGGAATGGGAGGGTGATTCCGGCAGCAGCAATGCTGAGAGCTTCTCTGCCACGGCGGCGAATGGAGGATAGGTCGAGCTCGAGGCCTACTAGGAAAAGGAAGTAGAGAAGGCCGATGCTGGCTACTGATTCGAGGAGAGGTGTGCTCCATGGAGGAAATACTCGATGTAGATAAGCTGTGCTTCTTCCTAGAGCTGATGGACCAAGCAGAATTCCACCCTGCATACCGTCTCAAGCATTACTACAAAATTAACACCATGCATATACAAATATCACGTGATTCGTCAAAGGATAACAGTTTGTACGTAAGAAGTGCCCTAATCAAAACATTATTAAAGTCCTTATTTTCTTGTGGCGACAACTATAGAAAAATGTGAAGTACTTGGAGATCGATGCATACAAGAATCTCAGCAACGACTTTGGGCTGCCGGAGAGGTTTGAGGAGGAAGGCCAGAGAGCGGCTCACTACGACGACCAAAATGGTCTGGAAAATCAGTAGAGGGAAAGCATGGTCAAGAGGGTTATCTCCTTGCCATGCGCCACTGGATGAGGTCTCCTTTGAGCTAGAGTTCGAGGGCATGTACATGTTGATGGATCAAGATATGTACTATCTGAGCAGATTAAAAGGGCATGGAAAATAAGAGACTGCAGTGCAAGTTATATAGAAAAGATTGTTGTTGGTGGGATTTCCAAAAACTTGGTGCGAAATAGAAGAAAAACTTGATGCAATTGATCGAGGCTTGAGCTATACTCAATGTCCTTAAGACTATTTCGCCCCGCTATGGTGGTCACGGTCTAATGACGATAGTCTCCCAAGATACAACGATCATACTAGTGATTTGTAGTACTCCGAATCACTAGTTTACGAACCAATCTATGATTCAATACTCTCTCTGACTCAAAAGCATGTAAAATAGAGAAAGACATTTTGATTTGGCCTATTTGCTTTTTCTTCTAATTATATATATATATATATATATTAAAACAATCTATCAAGTGAATATATATAGACTTTTATGTGTATTAGAAAAAGACACACCTCTTGGTGAATAGATACACCTTTTGGTCTATTATGTCTCTCCACAATAGTACACACCTTTTCACATAATTTTCATTCAAATTATAAACAATTAAATAATATAATTAATTGTTCCAACAAAGATTACTGATAAGTGATAAGGGAGGCAATTAAGGGCATTATATTTTTGTTTCTAGAGTGCTATAGAAATCCATGGACCCGGAGAGTGTTGGGCCGCACATGCACATGTGGTATACAAATGGGGTTGGAGCTCATCTTGCACAAAACCAATTGACTTGGATTATATAATCCAACAAGTGCATTATCTAGTGTATATAATATTGTACAAAGTAAATAATTGTTACACACGTCTGCATGAGTGGTCGCAACATATGTAGAATCTAGTCGAGTTACATCAATAATTTTTATTTCCATTTGAAAAGGCATGCATGTCATGCCCATCTCTATGTTTAGTGGAATGACACTTTAACACTCCAGAGTCCCACACTAAGGTCTCCAAATCTGAACAAACCGATAGGATGTATATATAGAAAAAATTACATCCGTACGGTTATTTTTTCTTTAAATTCGTAAAGTAATATGATTTTCTTTTTTATTCTTTAATTAATGTATATCGTGTTTTGTAAATGCGCAATTAGGGTGACGTGGCTATTAAACACACAAATGGCGCCTGTTGGAAAGGCGCCATTCTAATGGCGCCTTTCCAAGAGGCGCCAACCATTTGTCCACCTCACCACATTACTCCACCTCACCACCTTGTCCAGACCATTTGTACACCTCACCTACGCAACACGAATGGTCCCCCACACTCCTCCCACGCGTCTACCACGTGACGCCACACATCCCACACGTGTGCTGCTCCCCCATATACACACCACAGTGGCATGCGAGAGCACGGTGTCGCATGCATGCATGCGAGAGCACGATGTCGCATGCATGCATGCGAGACCACGTGCATGCATGCGTGGTGGCATCCAACGCATGCATGCATGCGTGGTGGCATCCCACGCATGCCACCACGCATGCAGTGCATGCATGCGTGGATGCCACGCGTACACAACTTCACGGGTTCGTAGCAGAGATTCGCATGCAGAGAATCTCTGCACCTCCCCCTACAACCCCTATCGACGACCTAGGGTCATCAATGGGGTTTGAAAGTTGGTTGGGGACGGTGGAGAGATTTAAAATAGGGAGAGGGAGAGAGGCAGTGAGGTTTTCAAGAGAAGAGAGAGTTCGAGTAAGTGTGGAGCAGTGAGAAGAGAGAAGCAGTGAGAAGAGAGAGGAAGAAAGTGTAGAGAGAGTGTGAGGGAGATCGAGAGAAGTAGTGTGAGAGGAGAGGAAGAGAGTGTGTGGAAGATCGAGAGAGGACCGGCGACGGTGACGCGCGACGCGCGCGGCGAAAGGGTAAGTGGAAGTGTGTGTGGGTTGAGTTTGTGAGCCGAAAGAAAGAGAGAGAGAGGGAACAACCGAGAGAGAGGAGAGAGTGTGAGAGAGAGAGGTGCCAGAGGTGTCGAGAGAGAGAGAGGTAGGGAGTGACGTGGAGGGTGAGAGTTTGCCGAGAGAAAGAAAGAGAGAAAGGTAGAGAGTGTGCGAGAGAGGGTGAGGTGCCGTGTGAGAGTGTGAGAGAGGGGGGTGAGAGGTGCCGTGAGAGAGAGAGAGAGAGGAGGGTGAGAGTGCCGTGAGAGAGAGAGAGAGGGGGAGAGTTTGTGAGAGAGAGTGAGAGAGTGAGAGGTGTTGTGTGAGAGAGAGAGGTCGAGACAGTGAGAGAGAGTGAGAGAGAGAGGACGAGATAGTAGAGAGAGAGAGAGAGAGAGAGGGGTCGAGTTAGTGAGAGAGTGAGAGAGAGAGGACGAGATAGTGAGAGAGAGTGAGAGAGGGAGAGAGGTCTTTGTGAGAGAGAGAGAGAGAGAGATAGAGAGAGAGAGTGAGAAAGAGGGTGAGAGAGAGGGAATAGAGAGAAGGAAAGAGTATGTGGGTTTGGGTTTCGACTTGGGATTGTGTTGAGTGTCTTAGCTGAGAGAGAGAGGAACAGCTGAGCGTGAGAGTGTTTTCATGTATTTAGCAAATGATTCGTTGTTCGGGGAATGTTTAGCCTAGATAACCGATATTTTTAATTATTCTTATATGAATATTTTATTGTTGGTTAGTTTTCATTTGAATAAAATAACTAAATTTATTTTTTTTTACAGGGAATATTATTTTCTTTGTAGGTAAAGGAATATCAAATTGAAGAACAAACCGTAAGAAAAATAGTAAGAACAAAATTTTATTTATTTATTTATTTAATATATTTATAGTGTAATAGATTTTTTAAGAAAATGTGTTTATTGCATGGTGTGTGTAATTTAAATGTTTTATTTTTAAATAGCTAGTAAAGAATGTGAATATCATAGTTAACAAAATGTTACAAATATTAAACCCCATAGAATCATTTGCATAGTGTGTGTTCCACGTCCGTGTTTGAGTACGTAGCAAGATCCTTATCTTTTTTGTGCCTATCTTCTTATTTTTGATATATTTTTGTGCCTATCTTTTATTTATTTTAGATTTATCGAAAAAAATAAAAATCATTTATTTATTATTTACTTGTACAAAAGACAAAAGTCAAAAGTCAAAATTAAATATTATATTACTGTTTCGTCCCTTTTTAGTGAAAGCTTAATTTGTTAATTAATTTTATTCTTCTTCTTCATCTTTTTTTTAGTTTGGTAGTTTCCCTTTTATTGAGTATATATATTGTAAGTAAAAATACATATTTAATTACAAAGCTATATATATTACTTTCCTCTAAGATTCATAAGCAAAAGTTAGTATTTTTACTTGCAAACAAAAGTAGTTTATATAAATATATTTTTGTGAGTAAAAGAAATCCTATAACTCACTAAAAACTATGATATGAATTGGGTCGATATTCACTTAATAATTATTAGCTTTTGCTTAGAACTCATGAGTCATAAGTACAAACAATACTTTTAGTTACAATTATATCAATTTTTTTACAAACTTAAGTCATAAGCAAATATGGACTTTTACTTACACTTTTTATATTCGTAATTGAAAGTTTTGTAATTAAAAGTCGAATTTCTTGTAGTGAACATCGGTAACAAAATACGTAATCTCGCATTCACAAGTGTCCACTCTGCTCTCTAGTCTTGACAAGTAGACTATAGGTGTTGCCCCGTCTGGATATAGTTATTTTCAATTGTTCGGTCAACTATCGTACAATGAAAAAATCATGCCACTACTCATCTTTGAATACGTCAGACCATTCTTCTCCCTCTTCTCTGGCCACGACCACGCAAGGAAGTAGCTAACTTGCTAATCGTGACCGCAATTGATCATATTCGAACTCACTATCTACCACTTGAAGCTTCGATAACCACGATTAAGAATAATAACATTATAGACGATATATTTAGTAAAAACAATTAAGCATTAGTGTATAACATGACCCTTTTACAAACAACATCTCGTTAGAGAAGCATAAAACAAGAAGTGATTGTTGTCCATACAAGTATATAAATGATGTAATGTGTGTTGGCGATCAATAGGAATTCACTTTTTTGTTAGGCAGTGCAAACTTTCATTTGTAGGTACACTTGAAAAGTAAATTAGTGTCAATATATATATTAATAAGTTCACATTGTAATGTTTTGATGCTAGAGAGTTCAATGACATTCCCACCTTACCAAAGAAGAAGATAATTCTCAACTTTATTCTGACAAATTTCTCGATAAGTTATTCTGTAATAATATTTTATATCAAACACTTTGAAAAGTATGGAAGGATTGATATTGTCAATATTGACAATATTGATTATGCTAACACTATTGACTGTATTAACAAAATCTTATGTCAATAGTGATCAAGGAAACATGAAACCTATGTACGTCAACTTGTCATTTTTCCTTTCTGGTTTACAAAAACATATTGATTTGTATTGAATGAAAGTTTTTAAATGCAAGTGATAGTAATTTCTATTTCTTCTACATTGTCCATATCGGCTATATTGTCAATAAATATTGTCATCATGAGACTATACCTACTTCAATCAATCAATCGAATTTTGAATTAAATAAACACTAAGTGGTAACTACTTTTATGCTCATATTGTCCATATATTACTTATTGACAACATGCATTTGAAACGACATACAAAGATAAAGAAAGCTTGTTTCTACCCAAAAAAGCAAATAAATAAAACTTGTTAGACGTGTCATTATTGTTGAATAATCCACGTAATACTTGTGTATATCTGCACTATTAAGAACTTTTGTATATATGTGAGAACCTCTAAGGCACGTGACAACATTCGAATGCTTATATATATGCAAGTGGGTGGTCTAGAGAACCTCTCAAATTGGAGTACACACTTTTGTAAGGAGTCAACAAAAAAACCACAAACCCTAGAATGACAACTTGTTTAATTGAAACCAACAAACAACATAAAACAAGAATCAAAACCTAGAAATCATACAACACCCGTTCAAGAAGTGTTAACTCCTTCCATTATAAGTTAAATCAAAGTTAAAGTGAAAAACAAACCTCCGTTTCTCCTCCTCACAGCTAAACTCGAACAACAAGTTCTCAAGCAAAATTCAAACACGAATAAGACTTCTCACCGCCCAAATGTCGTAGGCACCATCTTCCTCTTTGTCAAATCGAAATCACTTGTACATGGAGTGCTCAAAGTAACTAATGTAACACAGAGAAGGAGAGAAAAGAAGACCTTTGAGAGTGCAGAGAGAGAGAAGTTGTTGAAAAATTACTACAAGATGTTCCATTTTGATATAGGAACAAGAATAATTTTTGATGAGGATTTATTGAAAAGTTCGATCGTGCCTCAAATCCTCATTTTGATCATTTCTTCACTTGATATATATGCAATTTTTTTTACATTATCAATGCGGTAAATTATGTAGGTCATGGAAGGTAGGAACATCCCGTTTCAATTTTATGCATTTGGAGAAATTGTTAAGGTTTCGCAAGGCATCGAGTACAGCAGACCCCCATCAATGACCATGATTATTAAGTTTGGAATGAGTAAACATGAGTTGATGGATCACGTGTATAACGCGCTTGGTATTTCGTCCATTGAGACTCTCATTACGATGACGTATTGTCACGTAATAACTCATCCATCAGGTTCACAATATTTTATCCCCGTGTCGTTGCAAGACGAGACCCACTTCGAGTTGATGTGGTCAACAGTGGCGAATCTACCATTATCAGCGAAGGTAGAGATTTATTTAACCTTCGAGCCAATCGAGCCTTATCAAAATTCTACTGTACATTCACAAGTGGTAGAAGAAAATGTGGGCATGACATGCCCTGCATCAATGATGGAAAGATTACATATGCAATTACCTATAGGTGATGTTGTGCAAGATAGATTTGTTACTTCGGTTGATGATGACATTAGTGCCCCCAATGATGACCGTAACGAGGACCATGACAACGACATTGACGAGGACGTATGTCCCCTCGAGGATGTTGCGCCATCTGTTAATTGGGAAAGTATAAATGTTGTTACAGACGACCCAACCTACGAACCTCCAGGGGCGGAAAACTTGCAAGATGATGAGCAATTTGCAATTGACGAGGAGGAGTGGATGGAAGAAGCAAGAGATGAAGAAGATTACCAACCATTGCCGGTGTATAATGAAATTGATTGGGAAATGGCTAATTCTACTGCAACCCAACATTCTCATCATTCGACTGGATGGGACATGCCTAATTTTGAGTTGGAAAGAGGAATGTGTTTTGACAATAAGAAAGACTTGCAGCATGCCATAAAAGTGTGGCATGTTAACAACTATTGTCAATACCTTGTTATGGAGTCAACTACAACCTTATGGGCATTGAAGTGCAGAAGTGCGCCGGAAGCTGGGTGCATGTGGCGTCTCCGTGCTTGTTTGCGAAAGAAGAAACAATTGTGGGAGATCACTCAGTTAGACGAGCCGCACAATTGTATAAATCCCGGCATATAACGCAGTCATACCCAACTCAACGCCAACATGCTTGCACGTGAGATACAAAGCGTTGTCGAAATAGATCAGGCAATTGCTATCAAGGCCTTGGTACAAATGATTAAGCTAAAATACGCATATGAAGTTCCCTACAAGCGAATGTGGGATGCTAAAAGGAAAGCAATTGCAAATGCATTCGGAGATTGGGACGCGTCGTATGCTACGTTACTAAGATGGTTGGCGGCTGTACATAATAAGAGCCCAGGGACGAAGATTGAGTGGTCATATAGACAATGGGCTGCATATGAGATCAGGACAGAGCATCCTCAATTTCGTCGTGTGTTCTTCGCATTCGAAGCATCAATCGAAGGGTTCAAACATTGTAGGCCTCTTCTACAGATTGACGCGACATTCTTGTATGGCAAATACAGTGGTAAGCTAATGATTGCCCTATCTGTTGATGGTAATGGACATCTACTTCCAGTTGCATTTGCAGTTACGGAAAACGAATCAACCGACTCGTGGGGGTGGTTTTTGAGAATGTTGCGCAACACGTGAATGATAGAGATGGTATTTGTATAATTTTCGACCGTCACTCTGGCATTCTCGAAATTTGTTAACATACCAGCAAATGGTTTTTGTCCACCAAGAGGATACCATCGTTATTGACTGCGACACTTGACCAGTAATTTTAACACGCATTTCAAAAATGATTCGTTGAAGAATATCCTATCTCGAGCTGCTGGTCAACATCAAGTGAGGAAATTTGATGCATGCATGGAGCGTTTTGCTTATTTGTCATCAGGAAGTCCTCAATGTCTTCAATATGTGAATGCCATTCCCAAGGAACTCTGGACTCAATCGCATGATGGAGGCCTGTGGTACGGATGGATGAATTCTAACGGGGTTGGTATGTATTCGATAGTAGTTATGTTTGTTATCCTATATGTGTTTTCACCGTGCTTGATATTACTGACACGGCATTATCTTAACATTGTAGAATGTTTTAACGGTGTATTGAAAGGGGCACGATTCTTGCCAATAACAACAATGGTTCAAATGATTTACTACAGGTTGGTGGCATACACCAACCGACGCAAGGAGGAAATCGATGAAGCAATATCGCACGGGCACAATTACACGAAATATGCCATGGATAAAATTGCACATTATCAACAATCTGCAAGGAGACATTACGTGAAATTGATAAATCGCGACAACGATGAGTTTGAGGTGCTCTTTGGACGTCATGGCGATCGTATGCATAAAGGCAACAATACACGATTGTTATCTGAGGAACCGGTATTGCATTTGCAATAAATGGCAATCGTTTGGTTTCCCTTGCTCACACGTGTTAGTTTGCATGTGCCCATATTCGAATTGATTATACATAATTTATTGAGCAATACTACGGGATGGACGTGTACGCACGATGCTACTCCTCTCAATTCAAAGCCATCCCCGATGAGAAGTATTGGCCGACTTTTGCGACGAAGATTTTACCAGATCCTAGGTGTAGACGTGGCGAGAGGAGACCAAAGGGAACACGAAGGCAAAATGAGATGGATCTTCCTAATGTTTCGAGGACCTTGCGATGTGGCATATGTCATCAAGAAGGACATAAACGAAGAACATGTCCGAATAGAGATCGTGGTCGAGTCCCTACTAGGAGGAACCGTTGCAGCGTTTGTCGTGCAGAGGGACATAACAAAAAAAATTGTCCATCCATATCTCAACCCCAACCCAACCCCCCAATCCAAACCAATGAGAGGATTTGTATTTTGTTTGTAAATGGTGTCAGTTGATAATTTCATAACATTTATATTAATATAGTATAACCTTATGTTACGTAAAGTAATAGATACGTATTTGTTAATGTTATAACTCGTAGTAATGATTTGTTGTGAGTTTTAAAACTACTCGACCAATTTGTTTAATCACACAGTTGTAGCGAGTACACATGGAACCAGGACCATCTGATCCTTCTCTTCTACGCCTCCAATCTACATACAGGTCATCGCAAGTCTGGAGGGGTCAGGTATATACATTTAACATGTATGTGCATAATATTTATGCAAAAACGTTTAATACACACACATATATATATATATATATCGACAAATTTTTTAATTGTAAGGTACATGATACAATGCGCGTGCGAAGAAGACTGGGTGTTGTTGATCGATGGATTAATTACCATTCTCGAATGATCCCTTACCTATGATCTAGTGGCTTTTATGGTGTTTCACGCGTAGGATTTTTTAGACTTGACTGGGCTTTGATCACCGCTTTCATTGAGAGATGGCGTCCAGAGACACATACGTTCCACATGCGTTGCGGCGAGTGTACGATAACACTCCAAGACGTTGAGATTCAGCTCGGGTTACCAATTAATGGTATGCACTGTGATTTGGAAGCACGAGATGTCGACTATCTCGCGGTGTGTGAAAGACTACTTGGTGCAAGACCTGAACCACTTCACCTTTCTCGGGAATAGAGTTCGTGTTTCATGGCTCGAAGACAATGTGCCACCTATAGAGGATGACAAAGCAATGAGGAAATGGTTCGACGTTATGTTCGTTCATACATTCTACAACTTATTGGTGGTTGTGTGTTCGCGACAAGTCGAATCAATATGTACATTTGATGTTTCTTCCGTTGCTCGAGGACCTTCAAACAATTTGGACAATATAGTTGGGGAAGTGCATGTTTGGCATATTTATACAAGGAGTTGTGTCGTGGATCTCGCTCGGTGCGCACGAGGTCCTGGTGCGACAATTCTTATACAACTATGGGTGCTGGGATAGATTTCCATTTATAGCACCAAGGCGCAAGCCTGTTCCTAGAGGTCAACCTCGAACGTGTGATGAAGTAGACATGCCCAATGACGTTCCTTTGGGATATCGGTTATAAAAATGTTTCTCATGTTATTTTTAACAATTCATTGGGTCTTTTTAATTTACGACAAATTTATTGTTTTGTATACAGATGGATAGTTGCATTTTCGGTAACTAGGACTGCCACACACGTTATATCATCATTTCGTGATGCACTTGACACGCAGAGGGAGAATGTCGTGGAGTGGCAACCATACGCTGATGTCATCAAGTCACTTCCACAATTATGTACTCAAGGTCACGGGAGCTGGCGTTCGACGTGTCCTTTAATTTGTTTCCATATAGTTGAGTGGCATAGACCGGAAAGGGTCATGAGACAGTTTGGGATGACACAGGTCGTGCCACGTCACTGTGATTTTGACACACGTCTGCACCGCGTCCAATTGAGAGGACATGTAACAACCCCAAATTTTTTTAACTGACTTATGTTGCATTTGTCAGAATTGTGACCCGGCTACGTGAATGCTGGACAGTATTTCGAACTTCGGGAGTCGACACCGAAGTGATTTTATGATTCTTTGATTGTGTGTATTAGTATTTTAGTATTTTACGGGTTTCGAGCCGGTTGGGCAATATTTAATTGAGTGAGGTTTCGACTAGTTAAACGGGGGAGAAAAACAAGTAAAACATACAAATAAATAAAAATTTTAATTAATTTAATTAATTAGTTGGCGAGACAAGGCGAGACTACATGCGTTACGAGAGTCGGAACAAGGAAAAACGGACTGAGGAACGTCGTTTGAACGTGGGAGTTGGTTAAATATGTAACATACGGACTATAAAATAAAAAAATTTATTATTTAAGGGTAACTTCCCCAAACTTCCTCAATCACGCTAACGTCTATAACGTTACTAATTATTTTTGAGAAATATAACGTCTATTTAAAACGTTATAAATATAACGTCTATTTAAAACGTTATAATTATAACGTCTATTTATAACGTCTAATTATAACGTCTATTTATAACGTCTAATTATTTTTGAGAAATATAACCTCTATTTATAACGTTAGATAATTGAGGGAGTGAGTTAGATAATTGAGAAATATAACGTTAACAATTTAAAAGTCAACACTATTTAAGACAAGAAACTAATATTTTCATATCAGATCCGGCCATCAGACCTCATTATCGCTTCGTGGTGGATGTCTTCTACAATAATATGCAGTAGACATGTATGTGAAAATCGAATCATTGAGATTGAAGTATCTAAAAGACTACAAAAAGACTCTTCGATCTGAACTATACCAAGGTTTGCAAGATGCAACAAATGTTGGAGAAGCATGTGCAGATAGAGTAAAAGAATTATTCTTCCATCACCATATAATGAGAGCCTTATAGGTATGTACAACCGCTACCAAGATGCAATGGAAATTGTTAGAAGGTAGCGAGAAACTCGGGGATACGCGTTAGGAACGTGAGAGTGTCTACGGGTTGCGATTAGTCAGGTAAGTACATTTGCCTTAAAAAGCATTTGTATGTTTGTAAGCCAGTAAGAAAATGTCATGTGATTCATTATCATTTATTCGAGTCTTGTTATTCTCTATTATTGGTATTCCATTCCATTTCTTGTTGTGTGTTTCCGGCGTAAGTGTTTCGTCTCAAAAGTACTAGGACTGCACTAGAGGGATAAAACGTGGGCACTCGTGGCCACGAGTGTGTGACCACCCTTAGTGACCGTGTGACACCGAGTCTTGGGTGGATGGGTTCGAGTCCCTTTCCAGTCATAGCTGTGCCTTCGCTTGTGTCGATGCCGGGAAGACCTCGCGAGGTTTTCGTAGTTATGCTATGATTTAGACCACTTATGAGCCTCTTTTGATTCCTTGGAACACACTTGACTTTCGATTGATATTTATTAGTCTGTTTATCATGCATCTTGTTTATTTAAATTCTGTCATTTTTATTACCGCATGATATTTAGGCGATTTACTTGTATTATCATGAATTCTTGTTATCTTCTTTACGGCATTACATTCGATTTTATTCGGTTACTCACCGTCTAGTTTGTGACGGTGGGTGTGAATAGGGCGGAGAGCGAAGCAAGGGCAAGGGACCCTGCCTGGGGATCTATTGTGAGGATTAGCGAAATTTGGATTTGGAGACTATTTTATAGGTTTCTTTATGTTTTGCTTTTATGTATATCGTTTTATATATATATGCTTTGGGATTATTAAACTAGGCAAATTTTGATGAGATTGGTATCATGTACCTTTGCATTTCCAATTGTACATGAATACCCGGGGTTTTCCACACTTATAGAATTCCTCTACTTCCTTTGATTGAGTTATTTCCCCTTTATTATAATTATTTTAGTCTTCCATTGTTTACTGATGCAATAACTCTTTCATAAATTACTAATTTGATTAAATTGAAGGCTGACTAGGCTCGTCAGGTTCCTAGAGTGATGACTCGAGGCTTGTATGGGTCTAGGCCGGGCGTACCCAATTGCATGGAAAAATTGGGGCCGTCACAGGACACCCTCAAGAAAATTGGGCAGTGTATCACAGAAGATATATAGAGTTGTGGGAAAATCGTAGTAATACAATAGCCACGATACAACAAGAAGGGAAACATGATCACGAAGAGTACATGAGGTGGTACAGATCTATCACCAGGCGATACATTGGACATGATGGGGCTCTGCGCGAATTCTCGGTAACGTTGAAACTATAATGTTGTTATCCTCATGAGTCATATTTAAAATTGTTAACCAAACACTGCATTTTTTTGTATATTAGTCTACATTTGCGCGTCAATTGGAGCGAGTGTTCTATGATGACGGGGTCGAACAAGGCATGGTTGCTCTACATGAAGGCATCAGAATCTTAGATGAGGATGAACGACAAAGGACTACTATGTGGAATGATGAAAATGTAGTTGAGCCGGACATAGATGACAAAGCATCTCAAGAAGAAGAGGAAGAACAACAAGAAGAGGATCAAAGCCTAGCAGATAGAGGGAGGAGAAGAAAAACAACGACGACTCAGACTCTGGGTGAGAGCAGTAGACGTTCTTCTCCACCACCTCCAACTCGTCCAACACCAAGAACGTCGAGACTATTGGTCGAGCGAGAGACGTTCTCCTTCGCCACCTCTAACCCGCCCTTCTTCTTATGGGTACTCTCCTTTGCCGGCCCCAACGCAATCAGATGCTCATATGTTTTTGCCTAGGACACCGAGCATGAGTGTTCATCCATATCATTTTGATCCATATGCTCCTGGGCCATCATCTTCGTACATGGACCATAGAATGCCTACACATTCAATGCATGGTTCATTGCCTCAATACATGCCAAGTCCATTTACTCCGCCATATTATAACTACAATATTCCATATAGTGGAGATGGCTCATTCAGCCCTTATTAGGCATGCCACCTCATGTTCCTTTCACCCTACCACATACGGGAAGTCAGTATGTTGGAATGGTTCAACCCCTATCTTTGATAACACTGGTAGTAGAGGTCAATCGAGCCAACACGAGGAAGAAGTTCAGTCGAGTCATCGAGCTCAACAGACTTAGCCGGACGTACAAGCACGGAGAAATCCACGTCGAAATAGAGTACGACCGGTTTGCCACACGGAGGAGCAACGTCGACGTCGATAGAACTGCATCATACCTTTGTATGAGTGGGTTGATAGGAGTGTTTAGGGTCCCTTAGATGTTATGAGATGGGGTTGTACATTTGGATGAAAGGCAAGAACTATAAATACAAACTCCTAGCCTTTTTGCTTCACATTTGCAGGTTGTTTTCAATAAAAAATGAAAAAAAAAATTCAGAGCTATTGGGGACTTTTATTTGCTGGAAATTGTAGTCCTTAGGTAGTTATTCATCATCAAGAAAGCGATCTAGTTATATACAATCAAGCATCAACCTTAAGGTATGCTCATATCCACTTATTTGCATAAAAGTGAGTATACCTGATGATACTTTGAATTGCATTTCATTTACTTTTATTACTTATTGATTGGCAGTCTTTGTGACTATATGGTGCCTTTGTGCTCTAATATATTGATATTTGTTGATAATCTTCACTCTTTGAACTTGTTCATCATGATATTGTTTTGTTGATGCTTTCATTGTATCCTTTCGTGTGCTCTATGTCTTCATTTGATGTTTTTAATGGTAAATGAGCTTTAAATAGCATGCTATTAGGATTAGAGAGTTTATGAATGAGACTATGGACTTTGTACTCGACTTGATTAGTCTATTAGCTTATCCATATGCCTTTACCATTCTATACAGAGTCATTTTTGAATAAATAAAGTAGTGGTTGGTGAAAATAGTGACAACGAATCATGACATACTCACTTAAGTAGGTTTAAGAAATCAAACCTAATTAGTAAATTTAGTTACACATTTGTTTGTTCATTTCGTAATAATTGATTATGACATTTACATTTGTTTCTAACTTACTCTTGAACGTTAAAAAAGTCATGTCAGGCAGAAATAATGCATCGTCATCTGGGGACGGATCTAGTGGACGATCCAGCAGACGATCCGGTGGTCGCAGAGATTGTCCATCTCGCGACTTGAATCGTTCGCTACTACGATCTCCCGTTGATGATGCTGAGCCACAGCAGCGTCAAGAGCAACTCACTCCGCAACAGCTTGCTCAACAGTAATTAGCTTACTGTCAACAACTTTTTGTCTGAGAAATGCTTTCTCAGCAACACCATCAATCACAATTATATCAGTATTCTCGACCGCCTTATGCGCAACACCCCCACCAGGCCCCTCTCATTCAGCCATCGGGCCCATCTTTATTTGGCCCCGATGATCCAACCACTCTACAGGCTTACTCCTCTCAATTGGCGTCACAACTCCCTCCACCTATCGCTGGTCTCGTAACTTCTAGAGAATCTACCCACGCATCTCCCTCCCATCAGCAGTACTACCAGCATGTCCCGATCGCTTCTTTCGACTCTAGTATGCATGCCTCCCCATCGAGGAGTCATGATCATGTCGAGCATGCATCACATTCGTCCAATACTTCAAGCCACCCTTCGAGTGAGCCATCTATTAGTGGTGCCTCGCATAGATCACAACAAGATGATGAGCCAGCTAGGGCCCCGAGACGTAGAAGTAATGATGACCGAGGCACGGGGCGGGTGTTTTTGACCGTAAAAACTACGAAAGAATTGTAAGTCAATGAAATATTATTACGTATATATACTTACGTTTAATGAACTTACTATAATATTGATCTAACTTTTTTTTGTAAAAATGTAGTGGTACTTTCTTGCATCCGTCATCCGAAGTGTCAAAGCAAATGACGCGGATATATAAATTCGATTTACATAAGGATGGCTACTGTTGGGATACGGTTCCCAACCATATCAAGGAGCAATATTTTAATGATTGGGCAGTAAGAGATTTTTAAATAAGAAAATTAAGTTTCTTTTACTTAGCATATGTTGAAGACTTTACTTTCTATTATTACAGACTCATTTTGATTGGAGACGATCGGATGACGCTATGGTCAGACATTTGTACGACAGGCAGATTGCCACTCGTTACGCTGACTTTGTTAGTAAGATGGTGAGGAAGCCGACAAAACCATCACATGTATCTCTGGAGGTTTTTGAGCATTACAAGAAGATGCGGTCTACTCCAGAATATAAAGCAAAGTCAGAACAAGCGAGCCGAAATCGAAGATCAGAGGTGGGGGACCTAGTTCGGGTTCGTCTGTGCACTGAGGTGGAGCCATATCCATCTATGAGCATTCATTGAGACTGGTATGTTTTGGGGCATACATACATAGATACATACATACATATGTATACATTAGATTCATATAAGTTTCAAACTTAATTTTAAGTTAAACATATTTTATAGGAGAAGAAACTCGGTAGAAAGCCGACTGCTTTGGATTTATGTTTATATCTCCATACAAGGAATCATGATGGCGTCACTTTCTCGGATCCGAGAGCAGAGGCGATTGCCGTAAGAAACTACTTGACCATAACTATTTTTTGTTAATTATAGGTATCAATGACTTATATGACTTGTCAATGTTGTTTAAATTCTTAATACAGGCGGCTATACACGAAAGGACCAGAGAGCTTTCACAGTTGCAGCCAGACACTCCAATTGATGAAACAGAATTATATTTGGAGATTGTGCAGTGAAATGATAAAGGCCGGAGATTTGGTCTTGGTTGGACACCGTCAGGGTCTAAGATGCGTAGACATGATGAAGCTGGATCTTCTTGTCCTATATTGAAAGATGATGAGCCATTTGAGCAATTCAATAAGGAATTCGAGGAGATGCAAGCAATGATACTAAAGATGCTTAATGACACGTCTGTAAATCGCGATCAATTGCTTGAAATGCAAGGACGGTTACAACGCATGGAACAGGGTTTCATGGAGAGATCAGCTGCACAAAAAAGGCAAGATGATGTTAATGACGATGATGTTGATGATGATGATGCCGCTCACAATGACTCAACGACCGAGGATGATGAATGATGATTTCTTTTTCACAACATCCAAAAAGGTTAGATTTTTTTGGTTCATTTTTTACTTGATACTTATAAGTTTTTTTTATTATGAACCATTATAAATCTTATGAATTTATTAGGAACCATTATAGAAACATAAATCATGTAAACAATTTAAGTCTACCCCTTTGTCTGTATATTTTATTTGTGCTTTATAGAAAATTTTGTAGCTGTTTAAGTTTTGTTTCTATTTGTGTCTAACATGTAGGCTATTGAATGTTCCACAAATTTCTATTTCATTTTTATAATTAATTCGTTAAGATCCTTAGTATGAGTGTCCTTAGCTATGGAATTGGTTTACCGAATTCCAAATCAAGTTGGAACTCATGTTAATCTTTAGTATATGATCAATATGCTCTGTTTTAGTATTGAAAATGTGATTCAAAGTTGTTAGTTATTTTACCGTTGCTTGTAGGACTTAGTCTAATTTAGTTACTCTATTTTTTTGTTGAATAATTCTAGTTCAGCTCAGATTGTATTTCCTTAATTTTCTAATTTGTTGTTAAGTCAAAGCACGTGGATATGTGTCCACAATTTGCGCTTATTGGAGGTTTGATCAAATGCCAATATAAAGGCAATCTCAGTTTATGAATAAAACTATCTTCAGAGAGTTCTTCTACTTAAATACTTGTATTCGTTATTGCTCTGTTTTTCAGTTTTACCCAATATTTAGGAGTGGATTGATTTTCTAATGCGGTTGTTACTCTTAGGGTGCTTTGTAGTTGTTTTATCGATTTTGGTGGTGGGCAAGTACTTGTTCTAGATGTAGATGCAAATATGGCCATATGCTATATCTGTTTTGATATGAGCTTTGGTGGGCTAACCATGAGTTCAAGTTAGTTACGCTCAATATTGCTATGTTTTTCTATGTTTGAGATAGGTTTGCATTGGACATGTTCTCTTAAATATATGTGTATTTCAGTCTATAGTTCATGTTTTTATTGTTTTGTCTATAATGGTTTCGTTAAAACCTCAACATTCATATAATGATAATGGTGCTGGTTTCATTATTTGGACTTCTTTTATGAAGGCATCAAAAATATTTCAGGAAGTCCATGTAGCATGCAAGCATTCGAGTTTGGAAGGGCTCATGTAGTCAGGCCTAAAGGGAAGCACAAGTCACAATAGTTTGGCTACATGGCATTGGAGATAATGGTTCAAGGTACACCGATTTGATTATGCAATGTCACTCATCTACTTGTGTTAATATTGGAAAGGTAACTCAATTCTATTTTTAATTTCAAACACTTTTATGGTTCTATATCTTTCTTTTGTAATAAATTTGTATACAACATTTGATTATTGTCTCTAAATCTCTTTATCATTTCATATTTGAAACCATGCTTTAGAGAATGTTGATGGATCTTGTTTTAAAGGTGGCTAGCTAGGCTGCATACATTTTAAGGCCTGGACTTGCAAATGCTTACTACTTGTATCTAGTAGATTCTTTTTAAATTTTGTGGTCAGACGAAATGGTACCCACTGAACTGAACAAAGCCATTATGCAGGCTCGAATCTGAACTGTATGTTTTGAACTTGTCAAATGGTTGCCACATTGGTGTTATCCTTATACATTACAGCTTTGTTTGTGCCATTGTTAGTTGTATGTGTGAATTGATATAATTTTCTATTTCAACGATCTATTCATTCATGTTTTTAATAGTGTTGGATGTCTTAGATTACCTTGACCAATGATTGCACGGTGAGGCCTAGGCGATTTGAGACAAAATTGACTAGGCCATAGTTCTTAAAAAGCTTATTAGGATCCTTAAAGTATATATCGCAACATCTTTGCCTTCTTCTCTGTGGTTTTGAGTGATAGTCTCGTTTTCTTATAAAGAGAAATAAATGAACAGAATGTATATTAGATATGATATGATATAATGATATGATATGATATAACGATTTATAATAAAGAGAAACAAATGAACATAATGTATATTTGGGTTTACAACCTTATATGATAGGTGTGCAGGGGAGGGAACATTTCTATTAGATGCTCATAAAAAATTTATAAGTATAATGAACAATTCTTTTATTATTAGAAGGTTATAGTAATGCTTCGAAATATTTTGAGAACTCTTTTAAAATATTTCAAAACACGTACTAATAACTAGAAGGTGATATGCAGATAATAGTGACTTGGAAACTGATGTTTTTGCACTTGACATAATGTGATATTCCCTCATGCGTGCTGAACAGAATCTTTCTCAGAAGTACTTCTCGTCCTTATAGAAGGTATGATTTAATTTTGTTTCATCTAATATTTATGCCTTTCGCCGTTATATTGGAGGACACATTGGTAGTGAAGTTATCCTTGATTTTTTCCTATTGCGCGTTAAATAGGTAATGATGTGTTCTTTCCAACCGTGGAACTACTAATTCCTTCACAAATAAGATAAAATCATACAAATGATTAAATGGGTCCTAGGAGAAGATAATTCATCATATCAGTTTCAAACATCTAAATAATTCTAAGAATTTGAAAACTTAATGTCCATTCATTTTAACTATAAGCACAAGCCATCCTAGTAACATGCATTCCTTTTCAATTGGTTAAAAAAAGAAAAGCATCGAAAGTGATTTTGCTCGTTGAAGTTTAGTAATGAAAATTTAGGATGAATCTTGGGGTACTATGTTGGTGCCCCCATGTCATATCATTCTTGTTACTTTATTACTTTGATTGGTAAGTGTCTTATCACTTCTTAAAATGCGACGTATCTTCAGTTTGGTTGATATGCAGGACAAGTATAAGCTTGGATGAATAAATGTCGCATCTTTGCATTTATTGGGAGCTTTATCTGCTCATTCTGAGTGTTGATGATTCATTTGAAAAATTGAGGGCTGGATTCATGTACGTGTTTTCGTGTGTAGGTGGGCTTGCATGTACATACACAAGAACTAAGACTGGATTCATGTACGTGTTTATTGCTTCCCATTGTTTTTACGGCGAAACATTAATTTCTTCTTCGTTGGTTGATTAAGAGCTGCGTGAGCCATGCATAGCGTTTTGACATCGAGAAATTCACTAGAGGATGCATCGGATTTGGGTAGTGCTTTTGGTTTGTGACACTGAGCTCTTACCTTGTTCCCATGTTAATTTGTCTAGCAATGTTAGTTAACCTTAATTATCTGCTAATCACAGCTTGGTCACATTTATTTTCTTTCAAGCGCTCCCAACAGTTTGGCAATGTCTTTCAAAAAGGTGATCGATTAAGTTTCCGAAACACAATGGAGTACCCAATTGTGGATGCTGATGTAAGTGTGAGCGCACACACAATTGGAGGGTTTATCTTAACACAGTCATATGCCATCTCTAATCAGGTAAAGCCCTCAAACCACTTTAATGTTTGTTTTCAAATTCCGTTTCTTTTGTTTGATATGTTAAATCCCTGCATATAATGTTTTTTCCTTTATGGGTTGTGATGTAACAAATTAAGAACCATTAGAATTGTTTGTTTGCTCATTTACAGTAACCCTTCGAAAGAGGGATGCATAGGATTGAGAACTTAAAGTTTCAGTCATAATCCTACCAAAAAAAAGTTTCAGTCGTAGTTAGTTTCTATCATTCGAAGCATTTGTAGAACTCTCTTATTGCCTAACCATTTGTAAAAGTTGATTTCTTCTGTTAACTTAATTTTAAGCATTCCGAATGTGGTTTGTAAGATTGTTTATTGTGGTCATGATTTGATTATTTTGTTTGGAAGGTGAGAAACTTATCTGTTGTTGTTAGATATTTAGTTGTAACGTAGATGATGAGAAGACCAAGTTTTTTGTGTTCATTAGAGTTTTTGACAAAAATTTGGTACTTTTTGGGTTGCCATTTTGGTTGAGCTCATTTGAATTTTTTTCCCTCAATGTTCTTCGATCAAAAGATATGCTACACTATTATTGATTTTTTTATTTTTGTTGGACAGGTTGCAAAGAAGAAAAGTTGCAAATTTGAAGGGAAGGTGTACTTGTCTTGTCATGTTGCATTCATATGTAATTGTTACATGCGTAGTTTTTTTTTTTTGAAAATATATGGTGTAGCTTTTTTTTTTTGAAAATACATGGTGTAGCTTTTAGTTGCTACAATATTGAAATTGTTATTTGAATTTGAATTTGAATTTAGATATTGTTGGTATTTTAATTTTAGCGCAATGAATTTGATTGTTTAATATGTTGTATCATTTGAATAGTTTTTATTGATTATTTTTTATTTGTCATACAATTTTAATGATATTTAAAAATTGTCGTTAAAGCTCTTTTATGATAGTTGTTCAATGTCATTGTATAGTTACGATGACAGTTTTTAAGTGTCATTATACGTTAAAGATGACACTAAACATGTTGTCATTGTAAGTAAATACTTTCCACAACACCCCCATTCTATGACTGTTGAAAACTGTCGTCTTATACTTTTAACGTCAGTTTTTAAATGTCATTAATATGCAAATTTCTTGTAGTTATATACTAACTGTTAATTAATTTTACTTGTTGTGACTTATTTTTTCTTTTGTATTGAAATAAATATGATTTGTTCTTTATTATAGGTTATTTTCCATAAAATATATGACTTTTATATATGTGAATATCAATTTTATATACCTGCACTACAAGAAATTTGCCTATTAATGACATTTAAAAACTGTCGTTAAAAGTAAAAGATGACAGTTTTCAACAGTCATAGAATGGGGGTGTTGTAGAAAGTATTTCCTTACAATGACAACATGTTTAGTGTCATCTTTAACATTCAATGACACTTAAAAACTGTCATCGTAACTATACAATGATATTGAACAACTATCATAAAAGAGCTTTAACGACAATTTTTAAATATTGTTAAAACTATATGACAATTAAAAAAAAAATCAATAAATACTATTCAAATGTATATAAAACCAATTAAACAATCAAATTCATTGCGCTAAAATTTATACACTGATAATATCTAATTTCAAATTCAAATTCAAATTCAAATTCAAATAACAATTTCAATATCGTAGCAACTAAAGGTTGCACCATGCAACACAATTGATGGCAATAAAATCGTTCAAAGTTTTTTGTGAAGCTATTGGGATAAAATTTCAGATACACATTCCCCAGCATCGTCCGGTATATCTCTTCCTGGGACCTTAACTTTTAGAAGATTAGAGTATCTGTCAAAACCATAAGAAATTTATCACACAGATCATACTAGAAAAAGCGAAATTTATCACTCGGATAAAACAAAGAGTTGTTTATGACCTAATCATAATCAAGCAACAATTTCATCTATACATGATAAGCGCATAAAAGGAGAGAATATAGCCACAACGAACTGGAAAATACCTGAGAACCTGAGCCAATGCAAGGATCACTTCCCCGTAAACCATCGACAAGCTCAGTGTATAATTGTTCTTTAGGGGTAGCAGCTGGTGCACCAAAGTATGAGAATTCCACTACATCTACATCACACCATACACCCCCTGGTCCCTACTCATAGATTCAAAAGTCATTCTAACTTCAAAAAAATCATCAAACAAGAAGAAGTATTAGAATTACAGCTCCCATTCAATCATACATCCCCTCTCAATTCTCCAACAAGAAAAATAAACAGAAAATGAAAATCGATGGGCACGAAGAGGGAGTAGAAGCATAAGAAGAACCAAATGCCATAAAAGTAATAAAATAAGGGAGCGAAGAGAGAATCACTTAAGAAATACACACAATCTTGAGAAACATATACCATAGGGTTTAGAAACTCACCACTGCGTGTTCGTCAGCTGGGTTTTGACATTTTCGCGAGCTCCGCAGCTGATTTGAGCGCAAATGGCTCAGTAGATCTGAAATTCAACATGGATAACTCACAAATTGGACGAAAACCACATCAAAAACAACAATATAAATCACAAATCAAAGAAGAACAACAACCGAACACATCAAACCCAAACTGGACAGAGTGCTCTTAGGGCTTCGATTCTCGCTCTGTGGTCTCCACCAATGGTCGCTCTTGCTCGGTTTTGGGGATCGAAGAGAAAATCACCGAAAGAAATACACACGACTTTCGATCGATCTTCGAAGAACAACAAACAATCGACGAATCAATCAAAGAAGATTTAGGAACTCACGAGAGGGTTTCGAGCGAGAGAACGAGAGGGATTAGGTCAAATTTTTGCGTTTTGATCGACCAAAACTTTGGAGTAATGGAAATGACTAAACTACCCTTTGCTTCAGGCGGCGAACGCGAGTTTTGGCGGAACTTTTTGGAACGTAAGCGGTGTGTTTTGTATTTGTTTTGAAGTGCGATCTGGATCCGATCTTCTCTCACTTGTATCTATTTTTAATGTATGCGGTACTTTTACTATGACATTTATAAAATTATAAATGGTCATTAAAAATGTCATCTTTTCATCTTTGTGGAAAATAATTGTAAAGACTTCTTTAATGACAGTTTATCAAAAAAAATGTCATTATTTATGAGGCTTCAATGACAATTTCTTGGAACTGTCATAAAATTTGTGTCATTGAAAGCAAAATTTCTTGTAGTGCTGAAAGTTTAACTTATTTTCTTTTTCTTTTTCTTTTTTTTTTGCAAGAAACTATGGTATATATGATGAATGGAGTGTATTTTTATGATGATTTTTTTGGAAACTTATTTTGTGTTCTCCTATTTTGATTTTTTTTTTGTATTGATATGGAAAGAGACAATTATTGATACACTGAGTTTATGTATTCAAATTTGATTAAATTCTATTGGAATGTATGGAATGTATTAATTCATTGGTGCCGTGAAATGTATTAAGCAACCACCAACCAGAATGAATTAGGAATGTATGAATTCATTGTATATGAATTTAGGGTTTATGATATATAAATTTTGTATTGTTGTTAATTTAGGGTTTAATGTAATATATATGAATGTATTAAACCCTAAAACCGTAAATATAAATTTTGAATGCATATATATACCTATTCCAAACCCCCGCTTAGCTCCAATAACACCCGACAAATCAAATTATCACCTGAATTATACCTATTACACGAATTAAACCTAAACCCTAAACCCTAAATTAGCTTCAATTTGATATATTATGTCAATTTTACATTTTTCGAGGTAAAACCCCAGTGCTGACTTTTGAATTTCTCATTTTCCATATAAAATCCTCAATTTCTATTTATTTCGTCAAAATACTATTTTTTTCATATTTTTCTCTATTTTTCTGGATTTTGTTTTTTCAATTTCTCTTTTTTTTTTCTTTTTTCTTTTTTCTTATGGCGACGGGGCATCCCGTCGCCAAAAAAAAGAAAAAAAAAAAAAAAGAAAAAAGAAAAAAAAGAGAAATTGGAAAAAACATCCACGTGGCACGCCACGCCCGCACCTCGAACGAATGGCGCCTTTACAAAAGGCGCCATTCGTTACACGTCACCCACCTCCAACCAATTTCGCATTTAGTAAAGGTAAAATCCATTACTTTTATAATTTTAAAAAATTAACTTATTTAAAGAATTTGAAAGAAAAATAACCTTACTTTTTGAAATAGCCCGTATATATAGAGATGTGTGTGTGTGTGAATATTTCAATGTGTATCACACGGTTCTCAAATAGGTGAATAACTTTACAGTGTCAACAAGTAACATCCTTATTCATTCTTGGGTCACAAGGAGAGTAGCACAATTGATAATGATTGCTAATTAAAGCCTTAAAGGAAAGTGAGCACCATACATCAACATGGAGGAATAAGGATCTGTATATAATTAAGCCAATTAACTTTTCTAAGCTCTCCAACTTAATTAGTTAATTAGAATTCACTGTTTTTTATTTCTAGAAACATTTGAAGTCAATTGCCAAGGCTTTGATTCTCTCTCTTTTGGACGGCATATATAGATAGCTAGAGGCACTCTAATAATGGGTATAAAATGGTCATGATTTTTTGGAGAGTACACCATCAATTGTAATAAATTGCGAAATCAAATGACCCATGTACCCCATCATTTGCAATAAATCATGCGGAATCAAATGACCCAGGACCTTCAATGACAGAGATTGCACTTGCAAATGTTCTTCCTAATATTCTTTTTTCCATTGAGTATTGTTGTAAACAACCAACGAGTATCCTTAGCCAAAACCAGAATGAAATTAATAAAAAAGAATATTCTTCCAGTAATATATGGGTTGGAATTTGGAGAGACCAAAGGCCACCAACTTGCACATTATTAAACATAAAAACAGAATCTCCAATATGCAAGCATTGCTAAGAAGATAATATTTTCTAGCAAGGCACTAAAACTTGTGGAGGTGATGGCTAGTATCATTTGAAGCACTAAATCATTAAGGTTCACCTATCGACTCGATTGACTTAGGAGTAGGTGTAGGCTTTAGCAACTTCAACCAATTAGAAGTTGAAAGCAAGCACGATATTCAAAATTTCAGCTGAAAAAAAAATTATTTCAAAATTTTCTGGTGGATAACTTTTCCAAATGGCATGGATTAGGGTTTTGATAATAATTCACTCGGTTATGGCGCTTGTCCTGTTGTCAACATCCAACTTCCAAAGTAAACCACACTTTTGGGGCTTATATTCCAAGGCATGATTGATTTACTGATCCTCAAATCTTATCAGAACACTCAAGGGGAATTATGAAAAACTTAAGACTGAAGTATTAAGTTTAGTGACCATCTCTATCTCTATTCAGAAGCACTTGCATAATCTTTAAAAAATAAAACCAAAAAATCTGAATCATTACATTACAGCGTAAGACTTCAATTACAAATTGTTTTCATTTACGATAGAAGAATTTGGTAAGTGGCCGAGTATAATGATGCTATTGAAACCTATAAGAGAGGCCTTATAAATTTCGGTCAGTGGGATGGAAATGAAAATGTTGAGATAATAGAGTCAAGAGTAAGACTTTATTTTATATGGGGTATAAGTAGAACGTATAAGAGAGAATTGACACCAATTAAATAATGCGTCATTAGGGAAACCATTACGAATGGACCAGTCAAATTATGAGTGTACCTTATTTTGACTTTCGAGGACGAAAGTTCTTAAAATGGGGGATATTGTAACGACCCGAATTCTACTTGACCCGACTCGAGGGTAATTTAGTGATTTTCAATACTGAATGTGTGCAAGTGTGCTTTGTGAATTGTTTAAGTGTGAAAAGTATAACTTAGGATAAATAAATGTTGGGCCTAACAAGAGTTAAGTGGATGTAAATGATATGGAGGCCCATAAGGGTATTTTGGTAAAATAACAAGGTTGTACACAACCCTACTCTAAAACCCTACCTATATAAACCTTTTATAAAGTTTGTAGCCTCTTTTGTGTTGAAACTCCAAACTTGTGATGGGAGAGAAGTGGAGGAGGGTTGATGATGAAGATGACGATGATGAAGTCCATTTAAACATTCAAGAAGGTAACACACCCTCCCCTCATCTCATCTAAGCTTTTATTTGTTTATTTTATTGAAAAAAAATGGAGTTTGAACAAGGAAAATGACCCAAGGAAGGTGGTGTAGCCGCGGCGGCACTGGCCGCATGTGGTGGGGCGGCGTTCCAGTCGCCGCCACCGGAGACGGCAAGTGGGGCCCCACTAGGGAGCCCCACCACTATGGGTTGTGAGGAGGAGGGGGAAAAGAGGTGGTTTCCACCACCTCTCCTCCTCCACTACCGCTTCCCCGACAGTGGCGGAGGGCGCATTCCTCGACCGGTCGTTGGGATCCCTCCAGCGGGGTCTACGCTGGAGGGAGGTGAGGAGGGCGGTGGCGTGGAGGGGAGTCTCCCTCCATGGCCCCAACAAAGGGGGAGCACGAACTCCCCCCTCTGATCGGTCAACTGGTCAACTAACCCTGGACCTTAATTTTAAAAAAAATAAATAAATAAAAACAAATAAATAAATAAAAATTAATGTGTATTTATATATATGTATATGTATATGTACATAAATGAATTAAATAGAATAAAAATAAGTAAATGAAGGAAATGTACCAAACTTTCAAATGGGGTGTTGTACTGCATACCCCGAAGGAATGGTCGGACGACACAAAGACCCGCGAGGTCCACACTAGTGAACTCAAAACACAATTAAATTGAAACTAATGACTTAGATTATAATTTGTATTAGAATATGCATTGATGTGATAATGTATGAATTATATAGCGACGCGCGATTGTTCACATCGAGCCCAAACGCGAGAGGATCGAGATTAGGATTTGCGGCGAGTGCAGGTAAGTGGGGAGCTTGCTCAATTATCAAATATGGCATGATTATTAGTTATGCTTAAGATTCATAATTTGAATTAAAGACTTGGGATTTATGGGTTGCGTCGTGGTATTGGCTCGAACCTACGTATCTATGGAATGTGAATGCACTGTTATTCATGGCCCCAAAATGTGTGGAGTTCCACCGAGGGTCTTATTAGCAAGTAAATCAATAAGAATACCTCAGAATGTTGTGGTACCACCGAGGGTCGTTAACACCCCAGGATGTGTGGAGTTTACCACCGAGGGCTTTACTTGACTAATTAAATTCATAAGTATGTCACGTAGGGACATGAGTTGGAGTTACCTTCTCTTGTACTCTTGAGACATAGGGATGTGCATCGGTGATGGCTTGGACGAACCTACTGTTGATTTGATGGGACAAACGAGAGGGCACATAAGGCCTGTGTGCTAGCTAGTTGTTTCCATCACTTTGAGAGTAGGAGAATCGGTCACCGGATTCTTGTCAATATCTAGTATGCATTGAATGGAACATCGACTTATCGTATTATTATATTTTATGGTACATAATCTCGCGAAACCCCCTCATTTGTATGAAAGTTTGAAATTATGAAATGATTTGTCAATCTCTCTAATGTTATTCATGATTATTGTTGTTACAATTTGATGGCTTATGAATACGTGGTATTTGTTATGAAAGGATGAATTCCTATTTAGTTGTGACTTACGAATCTTATGTTTATGATAGTGCTTGATGGTTCATTATAAGTCTATTTCTTATGAAATCCTGCTATTATGTTAATAATTAATGAATCTTTGTTTGTTTTTCAAATACATGCTAGACTTTGCATGCTTATTAGGTATTACTTGCATATTTGATGGTTGAGCGGGTTTTCTGCATTACTGAGCTCCATTGGTTCTTTTAGCTCACCCCACTTATATCTCAGGTATCCACGACAGCACTAGGTTGAGGCAAGGGAGAGACGAGCTTGAAGTCTCCTCTTGATGTAAGTTTTTGTATATATATATATATATATATATATTATGTATGTTTGATTTTGAAACTATCAACTTGGGGTTAAAAATTAAAAATAGATCTTTGGGTATACTGAATCCTAGTTACCTTTAGTTGATCCATTTCGGAGATTATAATAAACTTGTTTAGTTTAAATGAGCATGAACCGATGTATAATTTTCATTAATGTTCTATGAACTTAAATCTATTGGCTTAGGATATCTTTTTATAATCATTCCGCAATTATTATCCTTTGTTTAGCCAATGTTTATTCTGCAGGTTTATTTGTTTAGGCGTGCCAGACCGTTATTTGGGCCTGGTTCAGGTATCGGGTCTAAATGGAAGTCTGGGCCGGGCGACCTGACTCTAGGTCGGGGACGGGTCGTCACACAAAATGGAAAAGTCCAACACATAAAGCAAGGAATTGGTTGTGGAATAAAAATCTGGGAGAGAGAAAATAGGAAAGAAAATTGGAGTGAATTAAGGAATTGGGTGGTTCTTCTAATTAGCCAGCCTTTGTGTGTTTTGACAATTTTTCTTCTCTCTTCGACGTTGTGCGTTCAAGGTGGTGAATGCAACAACAATTTTCTCTACATTGAAGATACATTAAGATCTTGAATCTGAAGAATCGCGACGAAATCTTTGGTGGTTTCTTGGTGATCAAGAAAGGGTACAATTTGAGGGTGGAGTTCTTCAAGATCTTGGTGTGACCATTCAAGTTCTTTGAAGGAGTTATATTGTATTTTCCTCAATTAAGATTCTTGTACTCTTTATTCATATAGTGGATTGTTCGGAGTTTGACCCGAGGTTTTTACCTCTGATTTGGAGGGTTTTCACGTAAAATCTTTTTTGTTCTTTGTGGTGTGATTGATTTGGTGCATAGTTCGTGGCTTAGTAGATTTTATTCATCTGTCTCTCGAGTTGAAGGGGTTACTTTCTTGTTGAGTAACCCCAACAAGTGGTATCAGAGCCACGGTTAGTTCGTGTTTTGGGAATCTTTGTGGGAATCAAGATGGTGGATGATGATGATAAATCAAGCAATATGGTCAAATTGACGGCTACGAATTATTCAATTTGGCAACCGATGATGGAAGATCATCTTTATTGCAAGAATTTATTTGATCCAATTGAATTTGGACAAAACAAGCCAGAAAATATATCTGATGTTAATTGGAGGAAGTTGCACCGAAAAACTGCTGGGACTATTCGAAAGTAGATCGATCTCAGTATTTATCACCTTGTCAGCAAAAAGGTTGATGCACAGGAGCTGTGGAGAAAATTGCAGAATATGTGTGAGAATGAGAGGAAGGGGGCTCAGAACAAGGCTTCTCTAATTAGAAGGCTTGTTAATATTAAATACAAAGATGGGCGGTCGATGATAGAGCACTTGAATGATTTCAAAGCATTGATCAATCAATTAAGTGCTATGAAGATTGTGCTTGAGGATGAGTTACAAGCACTTTCATTTTGAGCTCGTTGCCAGAAAGCTGGGAAACCTTGGTGGTGTCTCTAAGTAATTCTGCTCCAAGCGGTGTCTAGTCTTTATCCATAGTGCGGGATAGTCTCTTTGACGAGGAGACTAGGAGAAAGGATAAATGCATTGAAACTTCACAAGCTCTTGTTACTACTGCAAAACATAGAGGTAGAAGTCAGTCTAAAGGTTCGAGGGGGGGAGTAAATCTAGAGGCAAGTCTCAAGGAAAAGGAAAATTCTCTTGTTATCATTGTGGCAAGGAAGAACACAAAGAAAAATTGTAGAGTGTGGAAAAGAGAACAGAATGATGAAAAAAATCAAAATAAAGCGAATGATCAGAATACTACGGCTGCTATATCAGATGCAATTGAAGACTTGGTTGTGCTTTCTTTAGTTGAGGATCAAGGTCATGTCACTAATACAGATAGTGAATGGGTTGTTGATTCCGCAGCATCCTTCCATGCTACTCCGAAGAAGGATTTCTTCTCTGTTTATCGAGCAGGGAATTTTGGTAAGGCAAAAATGGGGAACAACAATTTTGCAGATATAGTTGGCATTGGAGATGTCTTTGTGAAGACAAATATGGGTTGCACGGTAATTCTAAAAGATGTGGTACATGTTCCGGATCTGCGTCTGAATTTGATTTCTACTCATGCTTTGGACCTAGATGGTTACTACAACATCTTTGGGGGCAAGGAGTGGAAACTCACCAAAGGCTCAATTGTTGTTGCTAGAGGAAAATTGAGCTATACACTTTACAAGACTCAATTGGAGACCATCAGAGGTGACCTGAACGCAATTGAAGATGATTCTTCACCAGATCTGTGGCATAGGCGGCTAGGTCACTTGAGTGAGAAAGGGTTGCAGGTGTTGGCAAAGATGTCTCACATTCCCTTTGCCAAAGTAACCTTGTGATGATTGTTTAATCGGTAAGCAACATAAAGTTTCTTTTTCTTCATCATTTGAAAGAAAAAGAAATTTACTTGAATTAGTATACTCTAATGTTTGTGGTCCCATTGATGTGAAAACTATGGGAGGTGGTAGATACTTTGTTACTTTTATTGATGATGCTTCACGGAAGGTTTGGGTGTTTGTGTTGAGAACAAAATGTCAGGTTCTTGAGTACCTCAAGAAGTTTCATATGATGGTGGAACGAGAAAAAGACGTATCTTTGAAGTGTCTTCGTAGTGATAACGGGGGAGAATACACTTCAAAGGAGTTCGAGAATTATTACTCAAAACATGGAATCAGACATGAGAAGACTGTTCCGAGTACTCCTCAACATAATGGTGTTGCTGAAAGAACAAACAAAACCATCCTTGATAAAGTCAGATGTATGTTAAAAATGGCTAAGTTGCCCAAGTCGTTTTGGGGTGAGGCTCTCAGTACTACTTGCTACTTGATGAATCGCTCTCCTTCAGCACCATTGGAGTTTGATGTTCCAGAGAGAGTTTGGTCTAGGAAAGATGTTACTTACTCTCACTTGAAGGTGTTTGGATGCAAGGCATTTATGCATGTGCCTAAAGAGTAGAGACAGAAACTTAATGATAGAACTGTTCCGTGTATCCTCTTGGGATTTGGAGATGCAGAGTTTGGTTATAGGTTATGGGATCCAGAGAAGAAAAAGATTGTCAGGTCCAGGGATGTGGCTTTTCATAAATATGAGACCATAGCAGATTTGAAGACATTAAAGAAAATCATAGTTGATGATGATGATGTTTCTGGATTGGAGTCTTTTTCCATTACTGATGCCACACGTGAGGGAGACTCATTTAAAGAACATGGGGTTGATGTGCCAGAACCTGTTGATGATGCTGAGCAGGGGGAGCAAGCTCCTCCACCAACAGCTTTAGTTGAACCTTCACTTAGGAGGTCTGAGAGAGGGTTGCTTCCTTCTACTAGGTACCCCAGTTCGAATTATGTTACAATTACAGAAGAGGGGGAGCCAGAAAGCTTCCAGGGAGTTCAGATTCACAAAGACAAAGCTCAATGGATGAAAGCAATGCAGGAGGAGATGAGTTCTTTGAAGAAGAACAATACTTATGAGCTGGTTGAACTTCCAAAAGGTAGAAAACCTTTGAAGAATAAATGGGTGTCACGGGAAAATATGTTGAACAGGTCTTGAGCAGATTCAATATGAACAATGCTAAGCCAGTTAGCACACCTCTTGCTAATCACTTCACACTTATCAAGAAATCATGTCCCTCTACTTCTATAGATATAGCGGAGATGTCAGATATTCCTTACTCCTCTGTAGTTGGGAGTTTGACGTATGCGATGGTTTGCACCCGACCAGATATTGCTCACGCGCGATTGGTGTGGTCAGCAGATTTCTCTCAAATCCTGGAAAAGTTCATTGGGAATCAGTGAAAAGGATTTTGAGATATTTGAGAGGTACTTCGAAGATGTCTTTATGTTTTGGGGGCTCGAAACCTACTTTGGAGGGATATACAGATTCAGATATGGCAGGTGACCTTGATGGCAGAAAATCTACTTTAGGGTATGTGTTCACTTTTGCAGGGGGAGCTGTATCTTGGAAATCAAAATTGCAAAAGTGTGTTGTTTTGTCCACGACAGAGGCAGAATATATTGCTATAACTGAAACAAGCAAAGAAATGCTTTGGTTGAAGAGATTCCTTCAAGAGTTGAGGTTGAAGCAAGAAGATGGTTATGCAGTGAACTGTGATAGTCAGAGTGCTCTATATTTGAGCAAGAATGCTACTTATCATTGCCGCACTAAGCATATTGATATCCGATACTATTGGATTCGAGAAGTTGTGAATGATCATGAGATGAGTCTGAAGAAGATTCACACTGATAAGAATCCAGCTGATATGTTGACGAAGGTGGTAACTCGTGAGAAGCATCAGTCCTGCACCAAGTTGGTGGGGCTGAGTTGTTATTGATCATCAAATATGATTGAGATCTCCCCATGTGTTGGAGGGGGAGATTGTTGGTTTTTGTGTGGGCCCCACACAAAATGGAAAAGTCCAACACATAAAGCAACGAATTGGTTGTGGAATAGGAATCTGGGAGAGAGAAAATAGGAAAGAAAATTGGAATGAATTAAGGAATTGGGTGATTCTTCTAATTAGCCAGTCTTTGTGTGTTTTGACAATTTTTTTCTCTCTTCGACATTGTGCGTTCAAGGCGGTGAATGCAACAACAATTTTCTCTACATTGAAGATACATCAAGATCTTGAATTGAAGACTCGCGGCGAAGTCTTTGGTGGTTTCTTGGTGATCAAGAAAGGGTACAATTTGAGGGTGGAGTTCTTCAAGATCTTGGTGTGACCATTCAAGTTCTTTGAAGGAGTTATATTTTATTTTCCTCAATTGAGATTCTTGTACTCTTTATTCATATAGTGGATTGTTCGGAGTTTGGCTCGTGATTTTTACCTCTGATTTGAAGGGTTTTCCACGTTAAATCTTTTTTGTTCTTTGTGGTGTAATTGATTTGGTGTATAGTTTGTGGCTTAATAAATTTTATTTCCATTTGAAAAGGCATGCATGTCATGCCCATCTCTATGTTTAGTGGAATGACACTTTAACACTCCAGAGTCCCACACTAAGGTCTCCAAATCTGAGTAAACCGATAGGAGGTATATATAGAGATGTGTGTGTGTGTGTGTGAATATTTCAATGTGTATCACACGGTTCTCAAATAGGTAAATAACTTTACCCGCGTCAACAAGTAACATCCTTATTCATTCTTGGGTCACAGAAGAGTAGCACAATTGATAATGATTGCAAATTAAAGCCTTAGAGGAAAGTGAGCACTATATATCAACTTGGAGGAATAAGGATATGCATTAAGCAAATTAACGTATCTAAGCTCTCCAACTTAATTAGTTAATTAGAATTCATTGTTTTTTATTTCTAAAAACATTTGAAGTCAGTTGCTAAGGCTTTTGATTCTCTCTTTTGGACCGCATATATAGATAGCTAGAGGCACTCTAATAATGGGTATAAAATGGTCATGATTTTTTGAAGAGTACACCATCAATTGCAATAAATCATGCGTAATCAAAGAGTTTGACCTATGTACCCGACCCTAACTAATTTTGGATTGAAGTATAAAATGGTCAAGACGATGTGACGAAGATCAAAAAATAACAACAAAAAAAGTCACAATCCTAAATTAATTGAAGTCGATTACGTGAATAAGATTGTGACAGGTGGACGTGCAGCTAAATGTTCTTCCTTCTTCTCGAGGTCCACGTGCTAATAATAAATAAACTCCTTCCAACCATTATGGAAACACATCTAAACAAAAGTAAACTAATTGATAGTGCCTTTTCACAAATGACTAATTACATTTCTAGATCCAAAACTTAATGTTATGGCTGAATTAAGTGATCATCATATATTAGCCCAAGTTTTTATGTTATAACGACATTTCAAATCTTCTCAAAAAACACAACTATAGAAATTAAGATTGTTACAGCATTTTTAATCGATATTTTCAGAATTTAATTACTACATATAAGTAAACATAATAAATAATTACAAAATTTATGTTATTTTTATCACTAACTTCATTTTTAAAAAATGACATTTTTCTCATAAAATTTGATATAGTTGAAGAAACTTTTTATACAATGCGGTGCTATTACACCACCCGAACTCCAACACAAGAAGACTTGATTTAAAAAAAATGACATTCTACTTCCAAAGTAAACCATACTTTTGGGGCTTATATTCCAAGGCATGATTGATTTACTGATCCTCAAATCTTATCAGAACACTCAAGGGGGAATTATGAAAACTTAAGACTGAAGTATTAAGTTTAGTGACCATATCTATCTCTATTCAGAAGCACTTGCATAATCTTTAAAAAATAAAACCAAAAAATCTGAATCATTACATTACAGCGTAAGACTTCAATTACAAATTGTTTTCATTTAGGACCCAAGTAGAGCCACAAAATAGGTTCCTAGCCTTGCGCATAATGACTTGATTATTTATTACTTCAGCTATCTACATCTCCTTACCATGACCCGGTACTATTTTCACCCTGAAACATGCAATCCTCACAGGTACCTAGTATGTTCATTTCTTAAAAGGTCTAGCCTATAAATGGTCCAATCAAATCAAGCATCATTTGGTTTCAAATGTGAGTTTCAATAGAAATGTGATGTGAGCGACGCAGATCAGAATTGCCCTACTTGGCAGCCGAAGTTGTCACGACATAACTGATTCAAGAAAGCTCCCATGCTCATTGGCGTCTCCAAAGCTTTCCAAGTCTTTCCTTTCACAGTTTCTTAAAGTGGGACAACCTTCAAATCACCAACAAAAATACTTTATGTAGGGCAGGCATGACAGCAGGTGTTGTAGTAACTGCATAAAGAAGCAAAATCCCAAAAAAATAAGCATAAAGAAGATGAAGCATATGTGGAATGATTACCTAATTCAGATTTAAGATGGAAGTGCGACATTGAAATGACTACTAACTGCAGATTATGAAGTGAGTGCGCATACACTTGAACTCGCAATCAGCAGGCAAAGGTCAAAACACAAACCACAATGTTCTTTATGTTGGTTTTGTGTGGGCCCCACACAAAATGGAAAAATCCAACATATACAGCAACGAATTGGTTGTGGAATAAAAATCTGGGAGAGAGAAAATAGGAAAGAAAATTGGAGTGAATTAAGGAATTGGGTGGTTTTTATAATTAGTCAGCCTTTGTGTGTTTTGGCAATTTTTCTTCTCTCTTCGACATTGTGCGTTCAAGGCGGTGAATGCAACAATAATTTTCTCTACATTGAAGATACATCAAGATCTTGAATCTAAAGACTCGCGGCGAAGTCTTTGGTGGTTTCTTGGTGATCAAGAAAGGGTACAATTTGAGGGTGGAGTTCTTCAAGATCTTGGTGTGACCATTCAAGTTCTTTGAAGGAGTTATATTGTATTTTCCTCAATTGAGATTCTTGTACTCTTTATTCATATAGTGGATTGTTCGGAGTTTGGTCCGTGGTTTTTACCTCTGATTTGGAGGGTTTTCCACATTAAATCTTTTTTGTTCTTTGTGGTGTGATTGATTTGGTGCATAGTTCGTAGCTTAGTAGATTTTATTCATCTATCTCTCGAGTTGAAGGGGTTACTTTCTTGTTGAATAACCCCAACAAGTGGTATCAGAGCTACGGTTAGTTCGTGTTTCGGGAATCTTTGTGGGAATCAAGATGGTGGATGATGATGATAAATCAAGCAATATGGTCAAGTTGACGGCTACGAATTATTCAATTTGGCAACCGATGATGGAAGATCATCTTTATTGCAAGAATTTATTTGATCCAATTGAATTTGGACAAAACAAGCCAGAGAAAATATCTAATGTTAATTGGAGGAAGTTGCACCGAAAAACTGCTGGGACTATTCGAAAGTGGATCGATCTCAGTATTTATCACCATGTCAGCAAAAAAGTTGATGCACAGGAGTTGTGGAGAAAATTGCAGAATATGTGTGAGAATGAGAGGAAGGGGGCTCACAACAAGGCTTCTCTAATTAGAAGGCTTGTTAATATTAAATACAAAGATGGGCGGTCGATGATAGAGCACTTGAATGATTTCGAAGCATTGATCAATCAATTAAGTGCTATGAAGATTGTGCTTGAGGATGAGTTACAAGCACTTTTACTTTTGAGCTCGTTGCCAGAAAGCTGGGAAACCTTGGTGGTGTCTCTAAGTAATTCTGCTCCAAGCGGTGTCTAGTCTTCATCCATAGTGCGGGATAGTCTCTTTGACGAGGAGACTAGGAAAAATGATAAAGGCATTGAAACTTCACAAGCTCTTGTTACTACTGCAAAACATAGAGGCAGAAGTCAGTCTAGAGGTCCGATGGGGCGGAGTAAATCTAGAGGCAAGTCTCAAGGAAAAGGAAAATTCTCTTGTTATCATTGTGGCAAGGAAGGACACAAAGAAAAATTGTAGAGTGTGGAAAAGAGAATAGAATGATGAGAAAAATCAAAATAAAGCGAATGATCAGAATACTACGGCTGCAATATCAGATGCAATTGAAGACTTAGTTGTGCTTTTTTTAGTTGAGGATCAAGGTCATGTCACTAATACAGATAGTGAATGGGTTGTTGATTCCGCAGCATCCTTCCATGCTACTCTGAGGAAAGATTTCTTCTCTGTTTATCGAGCAGGGAATTTTGGTAAGGCAAAAATGGGGAACAACAGTTTTGCAGATATAGTTGGCATTGGAGATGTCTTTGTGCAGACAAATATGGGTTGCACGGTAATTCTAAAAGATGTGCGACATGTTCCGGATCTGCGTCTGAATTTGATTTCTACTCATGCTTTAGACCTAGATGGTTACTACAACATCTTTGGGGGCAAGGAGTGGAAACTCACCAAAGGCTCAATTGTTGTTGGTAGAGGAAAATTGAGCTATACACTTTACAAGACTCAATTGGAGACTGTAACGTCACTAAAATTCTAACACGTGCCACTTGCCATTTCATGGTCGTATTGTGGGGCCCAACTAGCTATGGTGTACTTGTTTCGGTCCTCGGGAGTTGACAACGAGGTATGTTATGTTTGTTTGGTGATTTGTATTATTTATTTATTACCAAACATTAAATTCAATATCCCTAATGTGTGAGGACGTGGTGAGTGTGTGTTGGTACCGTTGAACGAATTCAGTACGAAATAACGCGTTAAACGAGTATTTGAGAGTCCATGGAACGAAAATGAAATAAAAACATTAACATTTATAAATGAAAATAATTAATGGAATTAAATAATAAATTATGGGCTCCGAGTGATACGTGGGGTCGTGGGCGACACGCGTGAGTCGAAAGGTAGTGTGCACGCCCGAGTGAACTCGTTGGCGCGCAAAACAAAATTTTTAGACATGAAAATACAATTATATATATATATATATTTATATATATAGAATATATAAATGTATATATAAGTAAAAAAAATGTAAAATGACCAGGAGGGGCATTTGGTTGTGAAGAAAAAGAGGATAAGGATAAGGGCAAAATAGTCATTTGACCCAAAATTTGATCAAAAATACACAACCGCACATCATTTTCTCACAAATTGACCGGGAGAGAGGAGAAGAAGAGTGAGAGAGAGGAGATCAAAGAGAGAGAGAGAGAGAGAGATCGGTCAAGTGAGGTTGTGGAGATTTTTGAAATTGTTGGAGTGAGATTGAAGTGTGGGTTTTCGAAATCGAAGGGAGGTTGAGCATCGTGTTGGTGAGTTTCATTTTCTCTTATCTTTTGTTTATTAATTTCGAAATTTTTGGATTGATGATGAAGATGTTGTTGTTGATGTTATTGTTGTTTGTTGACAAGAGGAAGAGAAAAAGAAAAAAAAAAGAATGGAGGCAGAGACGAACTGTAAGAAAAAAAAAAGTTGGAGAAGATGAAGTAGTGGGCCGAGTCATGGTGACCCGGACCCGACCGGCCCATTTGGCTGGGCCGGGCCCGACCCGGGTGGGTCGGCCCGGGCCTGACCCAGTTGGGGTGGACCTGTCGGACCCGACCCAGGGACCCACCATTATTAAAATAATAATTATTTATTTATTTATAATAAATTAATTAATTAAATATGTTTTATTTTTATTTTTTTTGAAATAAATATTGGAAAAATCTGGAAAATTTAGAAAAATAGGAAAATAATCTGAAAAATTATATTTCACCCAAATAAATAAAAATTTGGGAATTTTTATGAAAAATGAAGAATTTGAGATTTGCGACGAGACTTTTGTCGGGGTTTTTATCTCGTAAAGCGTGAAATTTTGAAAAATAGCCAGAAAAATATTGAAAAATATTTTTCTAAATTGTATGAAAACATAAAGTTCCACTCGGGTATCCTAATGGGTTTGAATGGAACCCAATACCGGAAAAGCGACCCAAATTGTGCAAAGGAACAATAATTTAGAAAATTGTAGAAAATGAGTTAAACTTGAGAAAAATTGAGAAATACTTGGAATAATTAGAGAAAAATTAACGAAAATAGGTCGAAATAATTGTCAGGTGACGAGCGGAGTGTTGGAAACTAATTGGGGAACGTGTGGAGCTACGCGAGGGCATTTTTAGCGAAATTGAGGTGAGCAAAGGCAACAATAGAATCAACATAATTGTTTTTCTATTTATTGATTAATTATTCTTGAAATGCGAGCCCTTTGTATTCCATTCTAGTTCAGGTGACCTAGGGTTTAGGTAGTCCGACTGTGATGAAAAGTCTCAACGAGTTTAACAATCGGCATAGACTGTGGCTTCTCGTTGGAGCCTATCGAAATGATTTAGCATCCGGCTTGTGACTGTGGCTTTCTTTCGGTAGTGTGTTAGGAATTTAGCAGCCGGCTTTATTTGTGGCTTTTCCTAACGAGTGTGCGTTCGATGGAGGCGACTTCGGGCCCATTTGGTTCGTACGGGGTGGATTGAGCGAGGAGCGTTTTGGGCCTCGTGTCGATCGCAAGCTAATGTGGTCTTGAGACCCGCGGTTTGATTAGGACTATCTATTCGCCTATCCATTTGTTTCTCGGTTACTTGATTTTCGTTGTTTGTACTTGTTGAATCTATTTATCATGCGATTTGCTATCTATTTCAGTTTCTTGTTATACACTGCATGATTTATAGACTTGTGATTATTTAAAAGTCTAATTTATGTTGAGATGTCTATTGTTGTGTTCTTGTTATATTTTGTACTCACCGTCCTTTTTATGATGGTGGGTGCGGATCCATGAGCAGTAGGGGCAAGGCGCCGATGCTTGGCGATATCCTCTGAGACACGCTCAGAGCCAGTAGCTTTGCTCTCACTTTATAGGTATTTTGTCATTTTGTTGTATATTTTGCTATGTATCCATTTGTTTTGATATTTTGGGGTTTGGGGAGTTGAACCTGACTTGTATATGTTTATTCTGGGCTTTCAGTTGATTTGTTATATACATGTGATGTTGTTTGGACAGGATTTTCCACATCTAGGTTGAATGAGTGGTAAACTGTTTTAAGTTGGTGTTACAAGCAATTTCGCTGCACACCTAACTATAATTGAGGATAAAAGATTAGATAGAGTTAAGGTGAATCAAAAAGAGTGATCCAGGGTGAGTGAGTGAATAATGTATTGAGTAATTGGTAAGTTGAGGTGACTAGACTGACTCATCGGAGACGGGTTCGGGGGTCCACGTAGGTTTAGGCGGCGCCGAGCTACATTGGACCACTTGGCTCACGGGCGCATTGCCCACCGGCACCGGCTCTACGGGGGCGTACCCCAGCTAGCACCGCTAGTCACGAGGCGTGGTGGTACCAAGCCCTACCCCATCCGTGTCCCCCACGCGGTCTTTCGCCTCCTCGACTCAAACCTAGGTCCTGAGGGATAAGATTCCAGATTTCACGAGTCGAGTACCACTGAGCTGGTTCAGCACGAAGGCACCGGATCCCATCAGAACTCCGCAGTTAAGCGTGCCTGAGCGAGAGTAGTACACAGGATGGGTGACCTCCTGGGAAGTCCTCCCAGCTCAGTGGTACTCGACTCGTGAAATCTGGAATCTTATCCCTCATGACCTAGGTTTGAGTCGAGGGAAGCGAAAGACCGTGTGGGGAGACACGGATGGGGTAGGGCTTGGTACCACCCTGCCTGTGACTAACGGTGCCAGTGGGGTACGCCCTCGTGGAGCCAGTGCCAGTGGGGTGCGCCCCCGTGGAGCCAGTGGTTCAGTGGTAGCCTGGGCGCTGAGCTGGGCTGAGCTGGGCCGTTAAGCTGGTTCAGCATGAAAGCACCGGATCCCATCAGAACTCTGCAGTTAAGCGTGCCTGAACGAGAGTAGTACCAGGATGGGTGACCTCCTGGGAAGTCCTCCCAGCTCAGTGGTACTCGACTCGTGAAATCTGGAATCTTATCCCTCAGGACCCAGGTTTTAGATTTCACGAGTCGAGTACCACTGAGCTGGGAGGACTTCCCAGGAGGTCACCCATCCTGGTACTACTCTCGCTCAGGCACGCTTAACTGCAGAGTTCTGATGGGATCCGGTGCATTCGTGCTGATCCAGCTCAGTGGTACTCGACTCGTGAAATCTGGAATCTCATCCCTCATGACTCAGGTTTGAGTCGAGGGAGGCAAAAGACCGTGTGGGGGACACGGATGGGGTAGGGCTTGGTACCACCCTGACTGTAACTAGCGGTGCCAGTGGGGTACGCCCCCGTGGAGCCAGTGCCAGTGGGGTGCGCCCCCGTGGAGCCGTGGTCCAGTGGTAGCTGGCGGCTGAAATTTGGGTTGAGGCTGGGCCGGTACAACTACTACTAGTACAGTACCTGCACCACCTATTTCCGCAGTTGTTCCGGCACAGATTGCGGTGGAGTCGCGTGTTCATGATGATATTGATTCACGCCTTATTGTAGAGGCGAGGTGGACTCGGGAGTATGAGAAGTATAAACCAAAGAAGTTCAGTGGTGGTTCAAGTGTAGATGAGGCGGATTTGTACATTCGTAGTCACAAGAAGGTTCAGAAACTTCTCAAGATCGAGGATAGCAGGAAACCTGGGTTGGCAGCATTTTCTTTGACTGGAGATGCAAGAGATGTGGTGGGAAAATTTAGTATCCACACATGGAGAGCCGACTACTGGTTAGATTTCAAGAAGTATTTCAGTTAGAAGTTTTATCCACCTTCCACTATGATAGCCAAGAGGGGACGAGTTTATGCATATCCGACAGGCATTAGGAGAGTCAGTTATGACTTATATGGGCAGATATCAGCACTTACTTCCTTTCTTGATGGAGTAGGCGACCGAGACAGAGATCAGGTCTATTATTTTACTGAGGGCTTGTTGCCAGCTATTGGAGGGACAGTGGTCACTACTCTACCTCCTACACTACAGGATGCTTATGACCGTAGTTTGGCGAGGGAGGCATATCTGAGGACACATCCCACACAGGGATATGATCAGCCCCGTGAGGTATAGGATGAGCGGGGACAAGGCCGTTTAGGGGGCAGGAGGAAGAGGAATAGATGACTGATTCAACAGTCTAGCAGAGCTCAGAGTGTAGCTTCAGTCGCACAGTCTTCGCAGCCAGTTCAGACATATGTCACCACACCTACTCAGACACAGAGTTACCCTAGTCGACCACCACCGGTACCACAACAGGTGCAGTAGTCTAGAGATGGCGGAGGCGAGAGGTAGGGGTAGTGTACGAGAGGACAGATGTCGGGTCGGGGATCGAGTAGGCGAGATTACTCAAGACTGAGACTGCTTTGGAGCGTGTTATAGGTGTGGACAGATGGGTCATCTTGTCAGAGAGTGCCCACAGCCAACTGATTTTAGACAGAGACCTGCGGGAGCTTGCTATCGATGTGGACAGACGGGACATTTCATCAGAGAGTGTCCACAGCCTGTTGATGTTCAGCAGAGAGTAGCACCACGTCAGCAACATACGAGGGAACGTGCACATGTTGTTCTTGAGCGGACTGCACTCAAAGCGACTCGACATCTCGTTGAGGGTATGATTTACATTTGTGGTCATTTGATGTATGTTATGATTGACTCTGGTTCTACTGTTTCCTTTATTTCTGGACGCATGGTTGATGAGTTAGGGTTAAGACCAGTTAGGTTAGAGAGACCTTTAGTTCTTAGCACAGCTGCTGGAGATAAAATCTACCCTAACATGATTTGTGAGTGCTGTATTGTAGAGATAGAGGGACATGAGTTACCAATAGATCTTAGAGTGTTAGAGTTTCTAGAGTTTGATGCGTTATTAGGTATGGATTGGTTAGGACCTTATCACGCACAGATTGATTGTTTCGACAAGACGGTCACATTTCAGATTCTTGGACAGCCAGAGTTTACTTTTCGTGGCGGTGCGACACAGTTGAGAGTTACCAGAGGCCGAGTAGCCATGAGCAGTGAGGTTAAGACGTTTATGAGTGTTATTAGTATGGTAGAAAAAGCTGAGGCAATGATCGATGAGGTACCAGTTGTGTGCGAGTTTCCAGACGTGTTTCCAGCAGAGCTTCCCGGGTTACCACCGACGAGAGAGATTGATTTCATCATTGATTTGGTTCCTGGAACCAAACCGATATCAATTCCACCGTACCGAATGGCTCCTAAGGAGTTGGAGGAGCTGAGATCACAGTTAGATGAGTTGTTGGAATTATGTTTTATTCACCCGAGTATGTCACCTTGGGGTACGCCGGTCTTGTTTGTGAAGAAGAAAGACGGCAGCCTGAGATTGTGTATCGAATATAAGCAATTGAACCGAGTGACAGTGAAGAACAAGTATCCATTACCTCGTATTGATGATTTGTTCGAACAACTGACTGGAGCGCAGTTGTTCTCGAAAATTGATTTGAGATCTGGCTATCATCAGTTGAGGATTAGAGAAGAGGACAGAGAGAAGACGGCTTTTCGCACGAGATATGGGCACTATCAGTTTACCGTTATGCCGTTTGGGTTGTCGAATGCCCCAGCAATGTTCATGGATCTCATGCATCGTGTATTGAGACAATATTTGGATAGATTTGTTATAGTGTTCATTGACGACATTTTGATTTATTCTAAAACTCGTGAGGAGCACGAGGAGCACCTCAGGACGATTTTGCAGACGCTGAGGGAGCATAGACTGTATGCCAAGTTCAGTAAGTGTGAGTTTTGGCTTACAGAGGTTGGATTTTTAGGTCATATTGTCGGAGCTAGCGGAGTGTCAGTAGACCCTGCTAAGGTTAGAGCAATTGTTGATTGGCCTACACCTAGTTCAGTGACAAAGATTCGGAGTTTTCTAGGATTGGCTGGTTATTACAGACGATTTGTGCGGGACTTCTCAAAGATTGCGGCGCCGATGCGCGATTGACGAAGAAGGAAGTCAGATTTCAGTGGGATGATAGTTGTGAGCAGGCTTTTCAGACTTTAAAGGAGAGACAGACTACCGCGCCAGTGCTCGTATTACCTGAGTTAGGGAAGGGTTTTGAGGTGAACACCGATGCTTGTTTGGTCGGTTTAGGCTGTGTTTTGATGCAGGACGGTAGAGTGATAGCTTATGCGTCCCGACAGCTGAAGATTCACGAGAAGAATTACCCTACACATGACTTGGAGTTGGCGGCAGTGGTGTTTGCACTGAAGATTTGGCGTCATTATTTGTACGGAGAGAGGTTTGTGTTGTTTATTGACCACAAGAGTTTGAAGTACCTCTTCACTCAGAGAGAGCTGAATATGAGACAGAGACGGTGGTTAGAGTTCCTCAAGGATTATGATTTCTCATTGGAGTATCACCCGGGGAAGGCTAATGTCGTAGCTGACGCATTGAGCCAAAGAGGGGTTGACTCGGAGGTTTTGACGTGTCGCGTGACACATGAGTATGGATTACTCAAGGCGGTTGAGATGATGTACTCTATTGATATCCCGACCAGTACTAGAGTGTTGATTTATGGGCAGTTGAGGACTCAAACAGTCTCTATCCAGAGTGTACTTGATGGGCAGCAGGCTGATGAGCAGTATCAGAGGTACAGTGAGTTTGCTCAGAGTTCAGATCATCCAGAATGGAGTTAGTCGACAGATTTCTACCTGAGATTTAGAGGGAGACTGTGGATTCCATCAGTGGCTGAGTTACGTGACGAAATTCTCCAGGAGGCTCACCGCTCACGTTTTTCGGTTCATCCGGGCAGGACCAAGATGTATGCTGATATGCGCCGTCTGTTTTGGTGGCCGGGGATGAAGACCGATGTTAGTGATTATGTTAGAAGTTGTAAGATATGCCAGCGAGTTAAGGCTAAGCATAGGAGGCCTGGTGGATTACTGCAGCCGCTTCCTATTCCTTCCTGAAAGTGGGAGCACATCGCTATGAATTTCGTCAGTGGGTTACCTTGGTCTCAGCGTAGACGTGACAGTATTTGGGTGATTGTAGATAGATTGACGAAGTCTGCGCACTTCATACCGATTTCTACCACACATCGAGTCGATAGGTTGGCGAGCTTGTACGAGAGAGAGATAGTGCGACTGCATGGAGTGCCATTGTCGATTGTGTCAGACAGAGGGCCGTAGTTTACGTCGCTGATTTGACAAAGTATGCAGGCACAGTTTGGCACGAAGTTGGATCTCAAGATGACTTATCATTCACAGACAGATGGGCGATCGAGAGGCGATTCAGGTGTTGGAGGACATGTTGAGGATGTGTGTATTAGAGTATGGTGGTTCTTGGGAGGAGTATCTTCATTTGTGTGAGTTTGCTTACAATAACAGTTATCAGGCCAGTATTGGTATGCCACCATTTGAGGCACTCTACGGCAGGCCGTGCAGATCTCCATCTTGCTGGGCAGAGCCAGAGGATGTGGCAGTGATTGGGCTAGAGATTGTAGCGGATCACACAGGGAAGGTACGACTGATCAGACTTTGGTTGAAAGGTGCGCAGGAGAGGCAGAAGATGTATTATGACAGGTACCATGGCGAGTTAAAGTATGAGGTGGGAGACTATGTATATCTGAAGGTTTCTCCACTGAAAGGGTCACAAAAGATTTGGGATCAATGGTAAGCTTGCGCCGAGGTTTATAGGTCCATTCAGAGTGAAGAAACGAATAGGCAAAGTGGCGTATGAGCTTGAGTTACCATCTCAGTTAGTAGGAGTTCACCCTGTATTTCACATATCAATGCTTCGACTGGATAGGTCGAGAGAGGGCAAACGACCGATTGTGGACCTAAGTCAGATTGAGCTTAGGGAAGACATTACTTACGATGAGCAGCCTATTCAAATTATGGACCGGAAGGTGAAGGTATTGAGGAATAAGGAAATTCCCTCAGTTCTCGTCAAGTGGCAGCATCATGGGGATGAGGAACTGACTTAGGAACTGGAGTCTTATATGCACGAGCATTTCCCTTACTTGTTTTGATTTCGGTAAGTCTTACCCTGTATTTTCGTTTAATTTCGAGTACGAAATTTTCAATAAGGGGGGGAGACCGTAACGACCCTAAAATTCTAACTCGTGCCACTTGACATTTCAAGGTCGTATTGTGGGGCCCAACTAGCCATGGTGTACTTGTTTCGGTCCTCGGGAGTCGACAACGAGGTATGTTATGTTTGTTTGGTGATTTGTATTATTTATTTATTACCAAACATTAAATTCAATATCCCTAATGTGTGAGGACGTGGTGAGTGTGTGTTGGTACCGTTGAACGAATTCGGTACGAAATAACGCGTTAAACGAGTATTTGAGAGTCCGTGGAACGAAAATAAAATAAAAACATTAACATTTATAAATGAAAACAATTAATGGAATTAAATAATAAATTATGGGCGCCGAGTGATACGTGGGGTCGTGGGCGACACGCGTGAGTCGAAAGGTAGTGTGCACGCCCGAGTGAACTCGTTGGCGCGCAAAACAAAATTTTTAGACATGAAAAGTACAATTATATATATTTATATATATAGAATATATATATATATATATATAAATGTATATATAAGTAAAAAAAATGTAAAATGACCAGGAGGGGCATTTGGTTGTGAAGAAAAAGAGGATAAGGATAAGGGCAAAATAGTCATTTGACCCAAAATTTGATCAAAAATGCACAACCGCACATCATTTTCTCACAAATTGACCGGGAGAGAGGAGAAGAAGAGTGAGAGAGAGGAGATCAAAGAGAGAGAGAGATCGGTCAAGTGAGGTTGTGGAGATTTTTGAAATTGTTGGAGTGAGATTGAAGTGTGGGTTTTCGAAATCGAAGGGAGGTTGAGCATCGTGTTGGTGAGTTTCATTTTCTCTTATCTTTTGTTTATTAATTTCGAAATTTTTGGATTGATGATGAAGATGTTGTTGTTGATGTTATTGTTGTTTGTTGACAAAAGGAAGAGAAAAAGAAAAAAAAAAAAAAAATGGAGGCGGAGACGAACCAGTTCGGTAAGAAAAAAAAAAGTTGGAGAAGATGAAGTAGTGGGCCAGGTCATGGTGACCCGGACCCGACCCGGGGACCCACCATTATTAAAATAATAATTTATTTATTTATTTATAATAAATAAATAAATTAAATATGTTTTATTTTTATTTTTTTTGAAATAAATATTGGAAAAATCTGGAAAATTCAGAAAAATAGGTAAAAATTCTAAAAAATTATATTTCACCCAAATAAATAAAAATTTGAGAATTTTTATGAAAAATGAAGAATTTGAGATTTGCGACGAGACTTTTGTCGGGGTTTTTGTCTCGTAAAGCGTGAAATTTTGAAAAATAGCCAGAAAAATATTGAAAAATATTTTTCTAAATTGTATGAAAACATAAAGTTCCGCTCGGGTATCCTAATGGGTTTGAATGGAACCCAATACCGGAAAAGCGACCCAAATTGTGCAAAGGAACAATAATTTAGAAAATTATAGAAAATGAGTTAAACTTGAGAAAAATTGAGAAATACTTGGAATAATTAGAGAAAAATTAACGAAAATTGGTCGAAATAATTGTCAGGTGACGAGCGGAGTGTTGGAAACTAATTGGGGAACGTGTGGAGCTACTCGAGGGCGTTTTTAGCGAAAATTGAGGTGAGTAAAGGCAACAATAGAATCAACATAATTGTTTTTCTATTTATTGATTAATTATTCTTGAAATGCGAGCTCTTTGTATTCCATTCTAGTTCAGGTGACCTAGGGTTTAGGTAGTCCGACTGTGATGAGAAGTCTCAACGAGTTTAGCAGCCGGCATAGACTGTGGCTTATCGTTGGAGCCTATCGAAATGATTTAGCATCCGGCTTGTGAATGTGGCTTTCTTTCGGTAGTGTGTTAGGAATTTAGCAGCCGACTTTGTTTGTGGCTTTTCCTAACAGAGTGTGCGTTCAGTGGAGGCGACCTTCGGGCCCACTGGTTCGTACGGGGTGGATTGAGCAGGGAGGCAGTTTTGGGCCTACTGTGTCGATCGCAAGCTAATGAGGTCTTGAGACCCGCGGTTTGATTGGGACTATCTATTCGCCTATCCATTTGTTTCTCGGTCACTTGATTTTCGTTGTTTGTACTTGTTGAATCTATTTATCATGCGATTTGCTATCTATTTCAGTTTCTTGTTATACACTGCATGATTTATAGACTTGTGATTATTTAAAAGTCAGTAATTTATGTTGAGATGTCTATTGTTGTTGTTTACTGTTATATTTTGTACTCACCGTCCTTTTTATGACGGTGGGTGCAGATCCACAGACGAGTAGGGCAAAGCGCCGATGCTTGGCGTTATCCTCTGAGGCACGCTCAGAGCCAGTTGCTTTGCTCTCACTTTATAGGTATTTTGTCATTTTGTTGTATATTTTGCTATGTATCCATTTGTTTTGATATTTTGGGGCTTTGGGGAGTTGAACCTGATTGTTGGTACATGTATATGTTTATTCTGGGCTTTCAGTTGATTTGCTATATACATGTGATGTTGTTTGGACAGGATTTTCCACATCTAGGTTGAATGAGTGGTAAACTGTTTTAAGTTGGTGTTACAAGTAATTCCGTTGCACACCTAACTATAATTGAGGATAAAAGATTAGATAGAGTTAAGGTGAATCAAAAAGAGTAATCTAGGGTGAGTGAGTGAATAATGTATTGAGTAATTGGTAAGTTGAGGCTGACTAGACCTGCGTTGACTCATCGGAGAGGGTTCAGGGGTCCACGTAGGTTTAGGCCGGGCGGGGCCCAGTTTGTGGTTGCTGGGGCCGTCACAGAGACTGTCAGAGGTGACCTTAACGCAATTGAAGATGATTCGTCACCAGATCTGTGGCATAGGCGGCTAGGTCACTTGAGTGAGAAAGGGTTGCAGGTGTTGGCAAAGAAGTCTCACATTCCCTTTGCCAAAAGTAAATATTTGAACCCTTGTGATGATTGTTTATTCGGTAAGCAACATAGAGTTTATTTTTCTTCATCACCTGAAAGAAAAAGAAATTTACTTGAGTTAGTATACTCTGATGTTTGTGGTCCCATTGATGTGAAAACTATGGGAGGTGGCAGATACTTTGTTACTTTTATTGATGATGCTTCACGGAAGGTTTGGGTGTTTGTGTTGAGAACAAAATGTCAGGTTTTTTAGTACCTCAAAAAGTTTCATATGATGGTGGAACGAGAAAAAGGCGTATCTTTGAAGTGCCTTCGTAGTGATAGCGAGGGAGAATACACTTCAAAGGAGTTCGAGAATTATTACTCAAAACATGGAATCAGACATGAGAAGACTATTCCGAGTACTCCTCAACATAATGGTGTTGCTGAAAGAACAAACAAAACCATCCTTGATAAAGTCAGATGTATGTTAAAAATGGCTAAGTTGCCCAAGTCGTTTTGGGGTGAGGCTCTTAGTACTACTTGCTACTTAATGAATCGCTATCCTTCAACACCATTGGAGTTTGATGTTTCAGAGAGAGTTTGGTCTAGGAAAGATGTTACTTACTCTCACTTGAAGGTGTTTGCATGCAAGACATTTATGCATGTGCCTAAGGAGCGGAGACAGAAACTTAATAATAGAACTGTTCCGTGTATCCTCCTGGAATTTGGAGATGCAGAGTTTGGTTATAGGTTATGGGATCCAGAGAAGAAAAAGATTGTCAGGTCCAGGGATGTGGCTTTTCATGAATATGAGACCATTGAAGATTTGAAGACATTAAAGAAAATCATAGTTGATGATGATGATGTTTCTGGATTGGAGTCTTTTTCTATTACTGATGCCACACATGAGGGAGACTTATTTGAAGAACATGGGGTTGATGTGCCAAAACCTGTTGATGATGTTGAGCAGGGGGAGCAAACTCCTCTACTAACAGCTTTAGTTAAACCTTCACTTAGGAGGTCTGAGAGAGGGTTGCTTCCTTCTACTAGGTACACCCAGTTCGAATTATGTTACAATTACAGAAAATGGGGAGCCAGAGAGCTTCCAGGGAGTTCAGATTCACAAAGACAAAGCTCAATGGATGAAAGCAATGCAGGAGGAGATGAGTTCTTTGAAGAAGAACAATACTTATGAGTTGGTGGAACTTCCAAAAGTTAGAAAACCTTTAAAGAATAAATGGGTGTCACATGAAAAGTATGTTGAACAGGTCTTGAGCAGATTCAATATGAACAATGCTAAGCCAGTTAGCACACCTCTTGCTAATCACGTCACACTTATCAAGAAATCATGTCCCTCTACTTCTATAGATATAGCGGAGATGTCAGATATTCCTTACTCCTCTACAGTTGGGAGTTTGATGTATGCGATGGTTTGCACCCGACCAGATATTGCTCACGTTGATTGGTGTGGTCAGCAGATTTCTCTCAAATCCTGGAAAAGTTCATTGGGAAGTAGTGAAATGGATTTTGAGATATTTGAGAGGTACTTCGAAGATGTCTTTACGTTTTGGGGGCTCGAAACCTACTTTGGAGGGATATACAGATTCAAATATGGCAGGTGAGTGGCAGAAAATCTACTTCAGGGTATGTGTTCACTTTTGCAGGGGGAGCTGTATTTTGGCAATCAAAATTGCAAAAGTGTGTTGCTTTGTTCACGACAGAGGCAGAATATATTGCTATAACTGAAGCAAGCAAAGAAATGCTTTGGTTGAAGAGATTCATTCAAGAGTTGAGGTTGAAGCAAGAAGATGGGTATGCAGTGAACTGTGATAGTCAGAGTGCTCTAGATTTGAGCAAGAATGCTACTTATCATTGCCGCACTAAGCATATTGATATCCGATACCATTGGATTCGAGAAGTTGTGAATGATCATGAGATGAGTCTGAAGAAGATTCACACTGATAAGAATCCAGCTGATATGTTGACAAAGGTGATGACTCGTGAGAAGCATCAGTCCTGCACCAAGTTGGTGGGGCTGAGTTGTTATTGATCATCAAATATGATTGAGATCTCCCCATGTGTTGGAGGGGGAGATTGTTGGTTTTTGTGTGGGCCCCACACAAAATGGAAAAGTCCAACACATAAAGCAACGAATTGGTTGTGGAATAGGAATCTGGGAGAGAGAAAATAGGAAAGAAAATTGGAGTGAATTAAGGAATTGGGTGATTCTTCTAATTAGCCAGCCTTTGTGTGTTTTGGCAATTTTTCTTCTCTCTTCGACATTGTGCGTTCAAGGCGGTGAATGCAACAATAATTTTTTCCACATTGAAGATACATCAAGATCTTAAATCTGAAGACTCGCGGCGAAGTCTTTGGTGGTTTCTTGGTGATCAAAAAAGGGTACAATTTAAGGGTGGAGTTCTTCAAGATCTTAGTGTGACCATTCAAGTTCTTTAAAGGAGATATATTGTATTTTCCGCAATTGAAATTCTTGTACTCTTTATTCATATAGTGGATTGTTTGGAGTTTGGCTCGTGGTTTTTACCTCTGATTTGAAGAATTTTCCACGTTAAATCTTTCTTGTTCTTTGTGGTGTGATTGATTTGGTGCATAGTTTGTGGCTTAGTAGATTTTATTCCCATTTGAAAAGGCATGCATGTCATGCCCATCTCTATGTTTAGTGGAATGACACTTTTAACACTCCAGATTCCCACACTAAGGTCTCCAAATCTGAGTAAACCGATAGGATGTATATATAGAGATGTGTGTGTGTGTGAATATTTCAATGTGTATCACACGGTTCTCAAATAGGTAAATAACTTTACGCGTGTCAACAAGTAACATCCTTATTCATTCTTGGGTCACAAGATGAGTAGCACAATTGATAATGATTGCTAATTAAAGCCTTAGAGGAAAGTGAGCACTATATATCAAGTTGGAGGAATAAGGATATGTATTAAGCAAATTAACTTATCTAAGCTCTCCAACTTAATTAGTTAATTAGAATTCATTGTTTTTTATTTCTGAAAACATTTTAAGTCAGTTGCTAAGGCTTTTGATTCTCTCTCTTTTGGACCACATATATAGATAACTAGAGGCACTCTAATAATGAGTATAAAATGGTCATGATTTTTTGAAGAGTACACCATCAATTGCAATAAATCATGCGCAATTAAAGAGTTTGACCTATGTACCCGACTCTAACTAATTTTGGATTGAAGTATAAAATGGTCAGGACAATGTGACGGAAGACCAAAAAATAACAACAAAAAAGTCACAATCCTAAATTAATTGAAGTCGATTACGTGAACAAGATTGTGACAGGTGGACGTGCAGCTAAATGTTCTTCCTTCTTCTCGAGGTCCACGTGCTAATAATAAATAAACTCCTTCCAACCATTATGGAAACACATCTAAACAAAAGTAAACTAATTGATAGTGCCTTTTCACAAATGAATAATTACATTTCTAGATCCAAAACTTAATGTTTTGGCTGAATTAAGTGATCATCATATATTAGCCTAAGTTTTTATGTTATAACGACATTTCAAATCTTCTCAAAAAACACAACTATAGAAATTAAGATTGTTACAGCATTTTTAATCGATATTTTCAGAATTTAATTACTACACATAAGTAAACATAATAAATAATTACAAAATTTATGTTATTTTTATCACTGACTTCATTTTAAAAAAATGACATTTTTCTCATAAAATTTGATAGAGTTGAAGAAACTTTTTATACAATGCGGTGCTATTACACCACCCGAACTCCAACACAAGAAGACTTGATTTTAAAAAAATGACATTCTACTTCCAAAGTAAACCATACTTTTGGGGCTTATATTCCAAGGCATGATTGATTTACTGATCCTCAAATCTTATCAGAACACTCAAGGGGGAATTATGAAAACTTAGACTGAAGTATTAAGTTTAGCGACCATCTCTATCTCTATTCAGAAGCACTTGCATAATCTTTAAAAAATAAAACCAAAAAATCTGAATCATTACATTACAGCGTAAGACTTCAATTACAAATTGTTTTCATTTAGGACCCAAGTAGAGCCACAAAATAGGTTCCTAGCCTTGCGCATAATGACTTGATTATTTATTACTTCAGCTATCTACATCTCCTTACCATGACCCGATACTATTTTCACCCTGAAACATGCAATCCTCACAGGTACCTAGTATGTTCATTTCTTAAAAGGTCTAGCCTATAAATGGTCCAATCAAATCAAGCATCATTTGGCTTCAAATGTGATTTTCAATAGAAATGTGATGTGAGCGACGCAGATCAGAATTGCCCTACTTGGCAGCCGAAGTTGTCACGACATAACTGGATTCAAGAAAGCTCCCATGCTCATTGGCGTCTTCAAAGCTTTCCAAGTCTTTCCTTTCACAGTTTCTTAAAGTGGGACAACCTTCAAATCACCAACAAAAATACTTTATGTAGGGCAGGCATGACAGCAGGTGTTGTAGTAACTGCATAAAGAAGCAAAATCCCAAAAAAATAAGCATAAAGAAGATGAAGCATGTGTGGAATGATTACCTAATTCAGATTTAAGATGGAAATGCGACATTGAAATGACTACTAACTGCAGATTATGAAGTGAGTGCGCATACACTTGGTAATTCAAGTCATTTTCATTCAAAAAGGCTATCCTTGAGTATGTATCTCACATAATCCATGAGCAATTACAGTATGCTAATAGCATATATTTCCCTTGATTTGCCACTGTCAATGTCATCCATTACAAAGTTAAGAGTGGGTAAAGATACAAACAGGGAAGGGTGTGTCGGAGACAATGTACACCCGAGTCTTCTATTGTTGCTTTGCTACGTATACAAACAGAAAGAATTCCAACGCCGCCAAAACCATCCTTGCATCATTTGCTATTTACATGCTGTCTCAATGGAAGGCCAATAACTGTGTTTTCAATTGTCCGAAGTCTTCTGATAGAAATTGAGTCATTTGGCTGTAGACATATTTCCCCAACATAAGAAGATACTTTTCTACCCACATTCACACAGCTTTCAATAGTAGATTCTATAGATGAACGACAAACCAAAATTTCTAAAAGAGCAAGTGACACGTCAGCCCAGCTTAACACCTCTGTCTCTTGCTGCGGTTACCACTACAACCAGGTTCCCTGTTGCCATACCAAGATTATAATAAGAATCCCAAAGCTTGATTGAAAATGGATACACCAATAATGCCTGTTGATGGAATCTCTCAGAAACACCCTGGACCTCTACAAGCTTACTCAAAGTACCAGCAACTTCTACCCATGCATGCTCTGGTGCAACTGGGAAAGCCTGATAAATAGAGTTCACTAAAAGGGAAGTTGCCCAGAACACAGTACTGGCAGAAGCAACATAGCCACAGGACTTGCTGGTTAAGAAATTACATACAGATATAGCCAATCGGTAATTACCCGGGGACAGCTCCATAAGAGGCTCAACAAAATCAACTAGATTCTTTACATCATCGAAACTTCCAGGCAAAAGGGATGGACCATAACATGCCTCTAGAATAGAATTGATTAAAGAAAATTCCGATGACCGTTCACCAAGTAGTTTATTAATTAGCTGTCGAATTCTAGGTCTCCTAATATTTTGGCAGAACCTTCTTGAAAGTGGTTCAGTAACCTGTGCAGACCTTGCATCAACCAAATAACTGTTCAGAAGCTTGATCATTCCACTACCAAGTGCATCTTTGGAAGGTTCTAACAAGTGAGAGAGAACAAAAGTAGCATGTTCTTTCACACAATGCTTAAAATCCTCAGGAGCAGCTACAGCCAGTGCTTTGTCAATAGCCAGACGTGCTCCAATGTGATCTTCCTGCAATAGTCTGTGGAGGGAGAGATTAAGCAGTCCAAACAAGTCATTCCATGGATGAGAAGCAACATTAAGAACTTCTCCAGAAAGCAACCATGATTCCAATTGATCATGTAAGCCATTGTTGCCCCCGTCACTTGACTTTCCACTATCGGGATGATTAACCTTCAAAAAGGATTCAAACCATTCAATCATTAGTTCTTTTACCAATCTAGTTTCCCCAACTTCTAAGGCACATTGGACATACTGATTCCAGATGCACTGAACTCCAGGTGTTTCACTAGGCCAGATACTCAGCGCATCTCTAAATCTTTGTAAGCCCAACATCCCATTATGACTGACGTCCAACCGAGCTGATATCAGAAGAAGTTCAATGCAGGTCGGGTACTGTATAATGTATTTGTTCAGCAAGTCCTTACTGCATTCTATCCCTTCAAGCATTGCTACACATTTAAAATGGTTCACGGCGAGCATATGGAAGAGCTTGGGAGCCTCATGAGCATTAAGACCTAAAGAAACTGATTCAACACCCATTTTCATCAATTTTAGAGCTTCATTCTTCTCCTCAGCAGTTAATTGAGCTGGAGGCCACTCGATCTCAAAAGAGAGCTCCTTCTCAAATTCAAACTGATTAACATACTTCTCAGGAAGTTTCCTGTAGATCATTAAATAAACACAACAAATCCAAAAAATACATTTGTCAGATAAGGTTAAATATACTAGAACATCTGACAGTAATACTGAACCATGTTCAGAAACATCAGTTGCAACTGAAAAGAGCCCACAAATCCTTCGAATGGCCTTCTCTGAATTCCCAGACATTAATGAAAAATGCATCATCTGCATAAACAGGTCCAAGATACATGCACTACCATACACTCCATCACTATCAGAAGTACATGCATGTTGGCACAGTGCAGACAGCGCCAATTCATAAGCAAGCAAACGATCGTCAATATGTACACGGCTGTTGATGTACATAAGCCACAGCTCATAAGAACCTTCATTACAGCGGATCTGGATCAGAAGAAACAGAGTTGCGGGCACAACACACTTAAGTAAGCAATCAATGGCCTTAAGAAAATAAACATTTCTGCAATCTACTACATGTAGTGTACCAATAAGGGGCACATAAATTCCAATTATAAAATTGGTTCAGTTAATTGGTTACGCATAGAGATACAAGCTCAGAGGTAGAACAGGGGAAAATAGGAGGCAAAGAGACCAAGCTAAAATTCTTGGAGAGAAAAAAGAAGGCTGCATTAAGAGAATGGAAAACGAATAATTTCAGCAATGCAATAACCAGAGCTTGATGCCACTGTGTGCAGCAAGAATTCTATACTTTCTACAACAAATTACGGACAATACTGTTTTAAGGTACACTGATAAAATTTCCAGTGAAGAACTAATAAAGTTCAAGATTATTTTTTGAGGAAATGTTAACAGAAAATAGAAAAAGGAGACTAAGAAACAAGGTTCAGAAGAAAGAAGCAGAAATGGACAAAGAAAATAAGAAATAGTTAGGAATCCCAGTCCTTAGCAACCTCCCTCTCTAACTGGATCGCTTCATTTAATCTATGTGTCTTTCTTTTTTGGTACAAAAACTATGTCTCTTTCTACTAATGATGATTGGTTGTATTTTTACTGATCTTTGATAAAAGGGAAAAAATATGCGTACCGCAAGCGAGAACATGTCATCCTTCCCAACGGTCTTTTCGTTGCAGTAGTAAAAGTACAGATAGAAAACCCAGAGAAGCACAGATGTTGGGTAATCCTCAAGAGCTCTTGACAGCTTGAATAAAACCTGCAGAGAGAATGACTGCTTCTAGATGCAAAGTAGCAAAACTAGTAAAACTTGCTGGACAAATCAGATTATAAATGAAATTACAGCTCAAAATGTTGGCATATTCATTACCATTCAATCATAAAACTTCAAAAGGTACCTTTTTCTTTCCTTCTAGTTTATTGAACTCCTCATTGATCTGACCTATGGCCACCTCCAAGATTTGCTCTGGGTCAGCTGAACCATGTCTATGTTTCTGAAAAAAAAAAAAGAGAATAAAAGGAGCGGCAGTTAAAAGTATTTCCATTACACATCACCACCAGCATAGACAAAATTTTCAACACGGAGAGCAGAGTTCAACCTGCACAATTGCATACATATGAGAAGAAAAACAGTGAAACACAAAAATCTTATCACTAGGAGGCTGTGAACAAAAGAAACCTAAAGATTTAGCCAAAAGGCCCAAATCAATACTAAACTTATGAACTCAGCAGAAGTTAACAAAAAAAAGAAGAAAGAAAAAATCAACCACTTTAAGAGAAACATCACACGAACAACAGGATGATCACAAGGTTGTTTCCTTCAGAAAAAAAAAAAACGAAACGTTACTTAGCAAATAAGCAAATGCAAAGTCAAATTAATGGGTGATCTTACTGAACCTGCAATTTGTGTCGCGTGAATATATGTAGAGGACAATATTAGGTTGAAGATTAAAACGTTACAACTCAACAAAACAGAAGTGACAGTGGCAAAGATTTCACTAGAGTCAAAAGTGTCAAGCTTCCAATTTGTAATCTAATCAAGCTTGTTATGATTACCATACTATATAGCATAAATGATGGGCCTTGATGGAAGATTTAGGAACAGCGATAGAGTAAGACTTGACAATGCACCAAGATATTAGAGAATGCAAAGTTTAATTTCTATCAGATTAGAGATCATGAAGGTAGCAATACATATTACAAACAAAATTATTTTAATTGAAATAGGGTGAACATAAAAATAAATATAACATATTAACAACAAACTCATACTGAAACAAAAGTGAAATTGAAAAAAACAAATATGCCTAGTTCACTACCATGTTGTTTGTTTAATGCCACCAGTTAGAAGCCGCAACTAGAATTGACAGTGAACTAGAAATGGGGGAAAAAACATAGTAGAGTGGAGAATGAAAAACAAAGATTAAGGAAAATGCTTTTGTAACCCAGAAAGAGACGCACTTGTGTGCGTCCCTTCAGATGTGTGAGCGCACACATCGAATGGACGCACACAAGTGCATGTAATTTGTGCATGTCGTTCCTGGGTTACAAGGTCCTGTTGTAAAAGAGGCAGTGACTGCCATTGAGAAGATGGGAAAAAAATGAAACAATTCAAAACAAAGAAAAAAATGGTGATCATATAAGCAAGGCTACAGAGAGCCTGTTATAAGCTAGTAGCAGGGCCAAGTATTACTAGAACAAGAAAGGAAGCTTATCAAAGTAGTGGTCCGAAAGTCTTCTTGTCTGTCTTAAGCCATCTCCTATCTTCATATCTCTCTCCAATTTTTCTGTCTAGAATCCTCTTAGTCTGCTCCACTCTTGTTTCATAGAATTCTGTGTCAAGTACCACTTCCTTGCTTTCAACAGGACACTAAATAAAAATAAATAAGAAAAACACTAGAATGACAATAAGTCGCACCCCAACACACATTGGCCCACAAGAGCCCTCCATGAGGCCTCCACCAACATGTTATGCACCGGGATCTGTATGTGCCTACATCCCGAGGTGGGCACCAATTGCTCTTGTGAGCCAATGTGTGTTGGCGTATGACATCACGTTGTCATTGTAGCACTCCTCAATAAATAATTGAAAGTATCCAGGATCATATTAGGGATGTGACCATGACGACTTTGACTTTTCCTAGACCATGAGTTCAACTAAACCTTTTCAGAGTGCGCACTGAAGGACTAGGGTCATGGACTCCTGCGCAATGGTATGATTTAACAAACTGAAAAACAAAATCATGTACATTGAACCCTTGTAATATTTCCTGAATGAAAAGCCAATCACATAAATATGTCATTTAACCAGAAGTACTAAAATTTTCACTTGAGACAGTCTATACACGATAAACAACTCCATTCATTACGCTGATGGAAATTAATTCACTGCATTCAGACCATTGTTAAAACTAAGTATAACATACCACATAACATCACAAACAATGACAAAAAGCAAGAAATACAAGTGAGAAAATCTAGAATGCAGATCAACCAACCATTGCAACATCTTGACTCTGAAAACATGAAGAATGCCTTGTCCAACTACCATGGCCCCAAAAACGACCATCACTGTCATGAAAGACTGGCTCCTCCAGTACGATATTTTTCTGAACAGTAAATGGTACACCAGAGGAAATACTAAAACCCTTTCGCAAACAAAGGCCAACAGCTCGAGCAAAAACAGATGTAGAAGCATGAAGCTCAGGCTTGATAAGATCTAAGCCCACCAAATATGCAGGAGGAGCTGAGCTAATACACTCCCAGTGAAAACTTGAAAGCTTATGCGCAGAAGAAAATTTTTCAGGATTTGCTGATGATCCAGTGTTGCTGTCTGCAAAGCGCCTTGTCATTAACATCATAAAGCTTTAAAAAGCTCATAACTGCACTTTTATATAAAACATCATCATCATCATTAACAACAAAGCCTCAATCCCAATTTAGCTGGGATCGGCTATATGGATCAATTTCCCCACTTCACTCAATTTAATGCACTTGATGGCGTGAATTCAAATCCTTTAAATTATTCCTAATAGTGTTCAATTTCTTCAATTTCTATTGTGTCTAGTTTTCTAACTAGGGCGTTTCTTAGCTGTCTTTTGGATGTATCCAAGCCACCATAACTGCTCTTCCCTAATTTTTGTGTCGATCGATGCTACTTATATTTTTCTTTAAACCTTTGTACCTTTCATTCTTTTTTACGAGTTTTACATCACATCTACCTAAGCATTCTCATTTCAGCTACACTTACTTTATGTGTGTATTATTTCATTACCACCCAACATTCACTCCTATAAAGTTATAGCGGGCCTAAATGCGGTTCTATAAAATTTTCCATTTAGCTTAACTAGGCTACTTTGATCACATAACGCTTGTTGGACTCCTTTCATCCACCTTCAATTCTATGGGTAGCATCATCTTCGATATGATCATTTTTTCGTATGACTGATTCTAAATATGTAAGATTCACCTAGGAACTTCAACGTCTACTAATTTTTACAACACATCCACATTCCACCTAAGCATTCTCATTTCTGCTACACTCACTTTATGAATGTATTGTTTCTTTACCACCCAACATTCGCTCCTATAAAGTTATAGCGGATCTAATTGTGGTTCTATAATATCTTCCTTTTAGCTTACCTGGGACGCTCCGATCAACTTGTCACACTTGTTGCATTCCTTCCATCCAACTTGAATTATGTGGGTAACGCCATCTTCAATATAATCATTTTTCGTAAGATTGATTCTAAATATCTAAGATGCACCTAGGAAATTCTACTTCTACTAATTTTAATATATTATCTTGATCTCTACTATTCCTCACAATAAATGTATTTGGTGATGGTTTTGGTCCCACTCCACTTGGAGACTTTAGACTAACATATTCCTCCAAAGTTCTAATTTGCTATTCATTCAATATCCTTGATGCAGTCCAATTGTAATGGGAAATTCTTTTGTAACTTCAGCGGTTGTTCTTATTCATGTTTTTAAGCACGTGACTCTCTAATCTCTATGAAATGGAGCAAATAGATATAAAAAAAATCATATCATACAAATCTTCAATATAATCATTTTTCGTAAGATTGATTCTAAATATCTAAGATGCACCTAGGAAATTCTACTTCTACTAATTTTAATATATTATCTTGATCTCTACTATTCATCACAATAAATGTATTTGGTGATGGTTTTGGTCCCACTCCACTTGGAGACTTTAGATTAACATATTCCTCCAAAGTTCTAATTTGCTATTCATTCAATATCCTTGATGCAGTCCAATTGTAATGGGAAATTCTTTTGTAACTTCAGCGGTTGTTCTTATTCATGTTTTTAAGCACGTGACTCTCTAATCTCTATGAAATGGAGCAAACAGATATAAAAAAAATCATATCATACAATTCAGGTTTCTCCACAATTGATACTTCTAAACCATACCAGCATTAGTAGCATGAAGATGATGCATCATATTCCTTCCAGAATAATCCTTAAAGTGTTGCCATTGACATTCTTCATCATTGCATTTTCCACGGAGTTCAAACATGCATAGAGGCCAAAATGGGTCAACGGAAAGATCACAAGTATATGTTCCCATTTCTCCCTGACTACCACCTTGATAACAAAAAATTAGATGTTCATCCAAGAAGCCAAACAAATCAGAACAGCCTTTAGCAGTATCCTCTTCATGTGAAGTTTCACGTTTGCATGGTGCTTGAATTATACAATCACCACAGAAAGTAGAAGTAATGAGACCAACAGCAGGTTTAATAGATGAAGAAGGTACACTAGATGCATTGGCAGCTGAACAGCAAGCTTCTGTAAGAAAAAAATAGCTTTCATTAGGATCAGAAATCTTTTATGACCATAAGCAAAAGAAAATCAATCACATGAACTGATTCGGTATAGGAACGGATCATCACTCACTTCTTCCAGTTCATCAATACCAAATTAGAAAACCAGAATAAAAAGACACGCTCATGAACCATTAACAGAATAATCAGAACTACTTACAAATGAATAATGCTCTGAGTTCACGGCTAGAACTATAAACTAATGCCTCCATCTTGGCTCATAAAAATATAAAAATGCATATTGAAATCGAAAAGAGTGAAAACTTGACTATGTTCAAAGAGGTGGTCGGCAAAATAGAAATTTTAGATTTTGAGGGAGTTACCAGCACGATCTTAGAAAAAACAATAGTACGCAATAAAATGAACAACAAAATAATTCCATCAACATACTTAAATAGAGACAGGCAAGAACAAAACCATTCAACCTCAGAAATTCAACCGCAGGTTTTTGTGAGTTCAGGTCAACTAAACCTAGAGAAATTGAAAGAAAAATATGTATCCCCAATAGTTCTAATAGTCAAAAGATTAAATCCAAAAAGAACCATTTCCAATTACATGCCAAATCCCCAATCAAATACCTGCTGGCTTGTTTTGCCCATTCATTTCATGCTGCTCATTTCTCTCGCTTACATGCAATTTAGCTTCCTCCATTTGATCATGAGAACATTTATTGGAAGTAAACCCCTCCCCAGTATTTACTTGAGAGTTTTTTGTCATGGATCTGGTTCCTAGCTTTGCAAACAATTTGGATCTTAAGGATGCTTCAAGAAGTGCATAATCCTGGGCACCAGCTGTTGAAGATAGAACGCCATGTTTGCCATTGGTAGGTAGTTCACTTTTTCGAAAGTTCTCCTCATCCTCACTTAGAGATTTTGACGGAGCAGTTCTATTGTCCAATAGAGGCACGTCGTCATCTTCATCACCTGACATGTTGGCATGGTGGAAGGGACTGCAGTCTCCATCAGTAACACCAGTCTCCTTATTACTCGATAAACCTAATATTCTAGCATCACATTTATTGCAAGGTTCAGGCATCACCTTTTCCCGTTCTATATGCTGGTAAGATCCATGAAGCACAAGACTATCTGTACCACGAATACAAGGACCACCAGCCAAATGATTCAAAACCTCATCATCAGCCAGTAATTGCTGACCCAAGGAGGAGATTCGATCGACAGCAGCATGACGAACTTCATCTAGGGAACTAAGTTCAGTATCGATATGCTTCGGCCACCTAGAAGACCACTGAGCACTTGAATCATCCATCATAAAAGCTCGAAGCTTTGCTGAAAACAACTCCCTTCTCCTGTAAAGGTATGTGCATCTTACATTAGCCTCAATGAGAGCTCTTTGAGCTTCACGATAAGCTCTCCTTGCTTTCTTCTCTTCTTGCTCGCACCTACGTCTATGCTCTTGCGCTTCTTCTAGCTCTCTATCTTGGGTGTCTTCCAGTTTCATTAAACTTTCTATGTCAATGCTTTTATCTCCTAAGAAATTCAACTGATAAAACAATTCAAGAGGTATGCGCAGATTAGATGCCTTGCATGGAGCATGAAGAGGATATCACTAATGTAAAAATAAATACAAAAAGCATCAGATTTCGAGCAATTAAACTTACATCAGATGCCCCAAAATTGTTTTCTGGAACATGAGCCAAGTAATTGCAAACCATGTCATTAGATAAATTATGTCTTCTGTCATCAGGTAAAACTGCACCGCATTCATTTTGTGCATCTGTTGACTTGTCAGTGGAGGAAGGATAATGATGATCCTCAATTGTATTAGAGAGTTTCAAACCAACAACATTCTGCAAATTCCCAAAAGCCTAGAGCATTAAAAACATTTGGTTGTGAGACAGCACTTTAGCCAAAAACAAGATACAATCAATAAATAAAGCAGCTGGACATACATGCTAATCAAAACCAAGATTAATGCAGTTATGTAAAAGCTTTAAGGAAATTGAAAAGAAAAACTTTTAAGTTCCAACTAAATACAACTAAATGCAGCAATGACAGTAATTGCCGTGACCTCCGCTATTACATCTCAACAAATGAATGAGTAAACAATAATTACCATATATCGAATAAACATGTAGAGAATAATAATAACAATTCATTGTGTATAAATTATTTATTATGGAATACCCAAAAAACAACAGTAAAAAATACAGCAACTTAAAAGTTATAAAATGTCCCACCTGAATCTGTCACAGTAGAAAGAATGAAAATACCTGAAGAAACAGAATGTCCAAAATAAGCCATCCCTAATTAAAAGATCTCTCTTTTTTGTCAGTACACCTAATTTGATGACAGTAAAGTTCCAACTATAAAAAAGTGCAAGATAATACCACCTAAATATTAGATTAACTAAGTCAACAGGAGCTAAAGACATTATTATCTACACAAAATAGTTTGGATTCAAAGGGGAAGAATCCATCAAGATTCTAGGGCTTTGACAAGGAAAGAGAGATCACCAAGGAAAACTGAGTAATCCTTCAGGTAGGTGATTTGTGCAACCTTTTGAGCATATATAATATAGTGCTTCAGTAAGAGAAAAAGGAAGGCGTTGTCAAAGGAGGTTAACATCCTTTATATAGCTAATCTTGTGTGGCCATTCATTCAGACAGAAGTAGTAGAATTAAACAATAGAACTTTCAAACTACAGATGTACAGACAGACTAGTACTGAGCTAGAAATTCAATTGCGCCCCAAATAAAGCAAAAAGAAAAAGCTTAACTGCATAAATTGGGTTGCAATACAGTTTAAGGAAGTAGTAGAAAAAACAGAAATTTACAAAAGAATTTCATGGCACAGTGCTCCAATCATGTGATGATTAATGACGATACTATTATGAGAAAGAGAGATCCAACAGATAAGAAAAGGAGAACAGTTAAATTAAAAAAGTGAAAATATGTAAATGCACTTACATTTACAGAAATGGTTGTCGGATGAGTTCAAAAAATGAATAGTAAATCATCAGGAAAAAAAAATGTCACATGTACCAAGATGATTATCTTATAAACTAAAACACAAATATAAGCCCCAACCAAATCCAACTCACTGGTTGCTTAGAGCTAGGCATTTTAAGCTGGTTTCTTGTTTCAACATCAGTAGTTGATGTCACCTTCATTGCCCATGAACTTTGACTCAACACATTAGATGGAACCATCATATTTGCGGTCATACTCCTGTTAGATTGATGGTTACTAGAAGAGGTGTCAGCTCCTGATGCACCATGAATCCTCTGCTTAAGAGGCAGCTTGATTTTACAGGTTGCGTCCTCAAGTAAGGGCAGCGAAGATTCAGGATATTTTTCTTTGACAGCTAAATTGTCAGGTAAAACAGAAATCTGATGATCAACATTTCTGTGCCGCTTTCTAGCATTTTTCTCTAACCTGCCAATAGGAACTTCATTAATGCATTAGTTACAGGCTACCAAATTGATGTTATTACAATTAATTTTTCCTAATGTTATTTTGGATTTTGATACTGACTTCGTGGCAGGTCTAAGCACTCTTTGCTGCTGATCAATACGTAAATTCCTTTGGCACGATTCATCAGATCTCGTACGTTTCCTCTCAGGCTCATCATGTTCAAAATTTTGGGTGTCAACAGATGGCGATCTGCTCTTCTTCACAACAACATTCTTTTCGTTTTGGCCACGATTTTGACGAAAACCAGAATTGGTTTTCCCACTTTGCTGCATGGATTGAAGTTGAAGTTTAAGTTCATTTTCTCGCATTGCAATTTCCTGGCGCAAACTCTCCATCTTGCTGTTGCCACTATCAGAGATTTGGTTAAATCCTTGCTCAAAGTTAGGCGGCATCTTATTGACGGAATCAGGACGTTGAATCCTATCCGGCACTAGCTCAACTACGGGAGGCCCTGTAGACCTGCTACTTGATCCATGAATTTTGCCCATTGATGATATCCCAGAGCGACCAACAGGAAATTTATCAGGCATCCTTTTTATTTGACTGCCTGTACTTCCCTGTAAATATTCTGACTCGAGCTGTGACGAACCAGCCCTTTTAAATTCACCTCCATCAAACTTGTTTCCTCCCCTTTCTGAAAGTCTTTGTTTCTGACACTCTTCGGAGTCACTTCCACTGTCATCATCTGAGAAGCTTATAACAAGGTTTCTGTCTGCTATTGAAGGACCATACCACCCAGGTGCATGGTGACCAACAGGTTTAGAAGGAAATGAATTGAAAGATGACCTTGGATGAACAGCACCATTGCTTGAAGGGACATTTCTAGAAACAGGTTTTCCTACAAAAGAGAGAATGTGGGTTAGAATTACAATATATCATGGGAATGCACTCACTGGGGAGAGTATCATTCAGGAGGTTCCCAAATAGCTGAGCAGACAAATCATACACAGGCAACGATTCAAATAAACCACAGATTTAAATCAAGTTGAATAAAAAGGAAAAAATTGACAACCAAAGCAAGAAGTGTCTTTTGCAAAGAAACACAAAAATGGTAAAGCTGTAAGAAAGCCAAATGAATAACCAAGATTAAGTACCTCAAGTATGCACTTGTATATGAACAAGCATATGCGACTTCTCAACCTAAAACAACAACAAAGCCTCAATCCCAAATTAGTCAAGGTCACTAAATGGAACAAATGCTTCCATTAGCTCGATTAAATTGCAACTGACGATGTGCTTTGTTAGTCCTCTAAATTCTTTCTAACTAATTCATCCCAAGTCATCTCAATTCTGTCCATATTCTATCGAATTACTTCGTTTTATGTTACGTTTTCTAACTCAAGTTTGTAGGCCGCCTTTGCATGTGTTCAAACCACCACAACCGCCCTTTTCTAATTTTTGCACCTATTAGTTTTGCTCCTACTTTTCTTTGAAATACCATATTACTCATTCTATTTTTACAAGTTTTACCACACATCCGCTAAATCATCCTCATTTTCGCTACACTTATTTCATGTATTCCCCCCCCCCCCGGCGCCCGATATTCACTTCTATAAAGTGTAATAGCCTATTTGCAGTGCTACAAAATTGTCCTTTTGTTTTAAGAAGGATATTTTAGTAAAATACCGCAGTGGTTTCACACCATTTTTATCATCTAGCTTTAGGGGAGGCAATTCATGTTTTGACACAAACTCGATATGCAATAAATGGATTTGGATCATAAACGAGTCAACACGATTATACACTGCTAAAATGCGTGTCATTAGTGGGTTAACATACTCAACCCGCTAATGACATGTTCAACACGATTAACATCATTACTTAATATGTATATATACATACAATTTTTAGTACCAGTAATAAAGATTTTTTAGTAGTAATTGGTAATGAATATTTTTTCAATATATATATAATTTTTATTTTGGGATTTTTGATTTAGATCCAACAGATGATATAATTTTTTTTTGTTAGAGCACACATTTAAGTCATTGATATAACTATCAAAATGATCATTGGATCTTAATCCAACGATCATAAATGCTATCATCATCCATGGTGATTATTCTCAATCACCATGGTAGAACTACCCACATACATATATATGTACAACAACACCAACGACATAGCCTCAATCCCAAATTAGAACAATGGAAACTAAAACAAGTTTTTGTGGCATGGGTACTACTTCCTCCGGTAAAAAATATGACTTTCTATGAAATCTCTCCTTCAAAAAATATAAGACGTTTTCAAAATTTGAGAGAACTTTGTGCCACTTATACCTATTTCACCCCTCTTTCAATTCAAACATTTAATTATTATCAAACACTTGTTCTTATTTTATTGGATGAAATAAAGAATTAAACGTAGGCAATAATGTAATTTAAACTCACAATTAATGTTTTCTTAACATGTGTGTTTTGAGCAAAAAGTCATATTTTTTACCATAGGGAGTATGTTTTGTAATTTGCATTTAATTTATTAGCATTAATGACTCATGTTTGGCATCAAATGTACAAGTTTCTTGACCATTAGATACTAATCGAATGGTCCAAAAAATTGTCCCCATGACATGGGAACTTTTTTAAGTTCTCATGGTAGTAGGTACTACTACATATAATGGTAGCTTATAAGTTACATAACAAAATTACATTACACTATCTGATCACAACAATTTGATTAAGAATAAAAAGAAATCCAGTGGTGGAGGCAAAGGTCAAGGGTCCGGCCTAGGCCCCTCTCATAGGGTTCCCTACCATACTTGACGGCATACTAAATATGGACGTCTAATGATGCAACACATCGAGATAAGCAAAAGCATAGATCTAATAAGAAGTTTAATAAGGTGTTTCACTTGGGAATTAGAAGCATTATTTCTTTTGCACATCAATCGTTTAGACATCTTCTTAATCACTAGCCCCCAAAGGTATGCCCTCCAGGCTTATCCCCATGAACACACCCAAGTATTTAATAGGTTCATCCCCATGAACATACCCAAGTATTTAATGGATCATTCATGCGTCAAACACCCAATGAGATAAAAAATGATTATCTCCATAATATCCACATTTATGCCCGAATGAAAATGTTCTCCTCATTTATCTTCAACCCCAAAACTTTGCAAAAATAATCCGCCATCTTCGTAGCAACAACAAATGTGTGTTCCTCCCTTTCCAGAGCAGTAAAAGCCAAACACCTCTTGTTTGCAATCAAATTGTCGAAGACTGCTCATAGAACAGTGCCATAATCACCAAAAACATGTTGATAAAGAATACAACAACAACATAGCCTCAGTCCCAAATTCACCGGGGTCGGCTACATGGATCAATTCAGTGCAATTGATGGTGAGCTTTCCAAACCATTCAAATCCTTCCTAATTAATGTGTCCCAAGTTAACTTCTGCCTACCCCTACCTCGTCGAATTTTTTCAATTTCTAGCGAGTCAAGTTTTCTAGTGGGTGCATTTGTAGGCCCTTTTTGCAAGTGGCCAAACCACCGCAACCGCCCTTCCCTAATCTTTGTGTCAATTGATGCTACTCCTACTTGTCTATGAGTTTTTGTATTTCTTATTCTATATTTATGTTGATAAAGAATAACTGATCAAAAAGAAAACATAATGCACAACAACAATGCATTAACCCAAAGGTTGCTAAAATAATGGTGTTTGGACACACTTCAAAATATGTGAATCGTGATATGTATTGACTTGTTACTGAAGTAGATTAATTTGACGTGTTTCAAGGTTTTCGAAATGATGAAGCCTTTATCATGAGATGGTATCTATATGAGAACCAAAAGTGGGCATTCTTGTGGTAAACAATTGTGTTCCATGCTAACAGATGCTTTTGAGCTTTGAATCTAATGAGTATCTCTATGAGAGCAAAATTAAGTTGTCAGCATTTATTTGGTGTGCTCTTGGATAAGAACAAAGAGAAGCAGGCGAGGCACCAATTGAAGCAAAAATTAGGGCAAGGCAATTTTGGTGGTTCGGACACATCCAAAGACAACTAACAACTGCCCTAATTAGAAAATTCAACACTGTATAAACAAAAAAAATTTTATGATGTAAGACTAGAGCCAAAAGATAGCATGGGATGCATTGATTAGAAATAATTTTGAAAGCAAGCGATATAGGGCATTGAGTAGAGCAGAGTGGAGAAGTTTGATTCATGCAGTCGACCTCAACGAATTTGGGATTGAAACGTTCTTATTTGGTACATCTTAACTTGTTGAAGCCATATTCTTTAAGCAAGGGATAAATGATGCAAAATATATTCCTAATTCGATATTGCTTTCATTGGGCAGGATTACATCTCATATAACGACATTAATTGATTCCTTGGTTCTTGATACAAGTTTTTCCTATCTTGGTACCCTCGATGATTGGTTGTCCTTTGCACATAAAATTCGAGCAATTGAAGCTCAAGCGGCTACTATCCAAGTAATAAACAAAAAGAACAGGAGCAGTCAATACAACTTGCTTCACTCTAGCTAACGCCACGGAAGTCTTCCAAACCGATTCTTCAAATTCAAGAAAAATACAATTCAGGTCAAGAGAATACAATGTCTCAAAAATCACAATTTCATTAAATTAATCAATCTCTTATTACATCACTTAAAGCCATTATATAGGCTTTTAAAAAATAAATAATAACAAAAGAATTAAATAACATACTGACTCATACACCACATAATAAAACTTACCTATATAAGCTAACGGTCAAAGAAACAGAGAGAAAAAAAAAAAGAGGAAAGAAAACTCACCCCATCTAAACCTAAACTCACGCACCTACCTAGCTAATAACTCAACTTGACACAAAATTGGACACTTTGAAAAAAAAATGTATCTAATCTATATTCGCCACTAACAGTTTCTAAAAATTATAATATCAAACTTTCTAAAATAACTAAGAGACCTAATCCTAATCTTTCCAAACATAATAATAGAAAAGATCGTTGGACTTGTCTGATATGCATGCACATCAGAGTACACAATTGCCTCGTGATACACATCTAGGATTCAAATCATACCTGCATTGCTAATATATTCTTAGAGAAAACATCAATCCTTGTTCCACATTTCCAAATGAAGAGACAGAAAAATGTATTTTGGAGGCAAATATTTTCATGGTGTATAATCTAAGCGCTTAATTAGTCAATTCAAGTATCAATATCACATAAAGGAAGCAAGTAGGCATGCAAACGACCATTGAAAAACACATTATACTAAAATAAACCCGACGAAAATCTTTAAATATATAGTGCTTTGAAAAAAACAAAAAGAGCAGGTGCAAGATACAGAGAAGAAACCTCAACCTCTAAACTACCAACTACTAGAAACAGTAAGTCAGTAACTGTCCAATCGAAGTATGAAATCATGAGAATAATCCTCTCTAAGATACTAACACCGAACCCTAACAGAGAATCAGTGAATTAAGCTGTAGATCGTCATATTAACAAAGCAAAAGCTAACAAAACTCAACTCACCTCCTCTCAATCCTCGATACTGTTTGTTCACAGCATCAACGTCGCACTCGACTGGACGCCGCGATTCGCCGCCGACAGTATCGCCATGAACTCCCTGCAAAGCAGAAATCAAGAACATCTTCACCACAAACGCTCAGAAACCAACTCGGTACCAAAACAAACACGAAGATTCATGAAAACCACATAGATCAGCATCAATAGGCACAAAAAATAAAAACCGAGAATAGAACGCCAAGCAATCGCGACGAAATCCGAAAACCAACACCAATTGACTGAAAACGAGACGGATAGATGGATGTAAGGGTTAGGGTTTCGGAATTGGGGACGAATTACGTTGTTGTTGTTGTTGTTGTTGTTGTTGTTGTTGTTGTTGTTGTTGTGGTCGTCGTCTTCGTCTGATGCGGAGGCGGAGAGCTCGCCTTCCTCCCTGGGACGAGAGGGTTTGGTGTCGGTGGTGGTGAGCTTGGGTTTTTCGGTTGAAGAAGACATGGATTCGATGGCCTTGCGCCTGAGCTCCTCCTCGTACATGGATGCTCGAGCTTCGGTTTTTTACAGGGAAATGGGAATGCGAGGAGCGTGAATGCACGGGCGGCCGCTTTCAAACGCGGAAACGGGAATGAATGGGACAGATCATTTTTGTGTTGTTACGGTAGTGCCCTTCGCCCGTCTCTCAGATCACGGTTTAGTACAATGTTGACGGGGTTCATTAGAATTTGCATGATCCAATAAACCCGTCAACGTTGTACTTGTAACAAAAGAATGTGCCCTGGCATTTGCACTTCTATAACATTTGCTGGCACAATAGTGTTTTTTTCAGATTCATTGGTGCTCAAATTGCCTCGGCCCTTTTTTTTATTAAAGTTTGACAAGTCCCACGGGAGATGATTAGAAGCACCTTCTCCAACACTCCAAAGTAGTCGAATGATATAATGTAGTTGGTGTGGCTCGAACTCGAGACCATTGTCTTAGTCAAGGTCTTAAGCTTGAGTTGCAATCCCTACACCACACCGCTCAGGTGCTTGCTAGCACAATAGTTGAGAATTAATAGAGTTGTAAACTTGTAAGTAGACTTGTTCATTAGACCAGGCCCACCCAATATAAGTCAAACTTGGGTTTCAGATTACTAAAAAAGCCTAGCTCAAAAAAACTTGGCTCAAGCACGAGCTCACTAAAGCCTGACAATTTAATGGGTGAGATTGGGTTTACAGGGAGAATCAAACTTTAGACATATCACTTTTAGTAAAAGTTCTAACCACTACACCAGCTGCTCCACATTTGTTTTCTTTACAATACTTTTTTTGAAAAAAAAATAGAAGTTTCATTAATCAATAATGGCTCGATGCAAGACCAGAAATAGAATAAAAAATACATTACTTCACTAATCATATTTGTTCAAAAGAATTGTCATTAATTTAGTTGTGAATGCGATTGTAAAATTGAAACAGTTTTACAATCAAATACTATTCTCTACAACATTTTGAACCCGCACAAACACCGCTAGAACTACGTAAGGAATAACAAAACTTTCAATAAGGAGAACCTAAAACTTTCCAATGAGGAGAAGACAAATAAAAAACTTCCAATTAGGGAAGAAAACTAACTATGAAATGAAACAATAAAGAAAGACCAACCCAGCTGCCGCATATAAACCACAAACAATCGTTAAGGAATATGTACCGCAACAAGGATGAAACCAATATTCACAAAAATATGATTTAGATATGTAACTTATTGGATGAATAAAATGTAAAAAGATGTGATTTGAACTACCGTCAATCAAAAATGGAGGACTGGCGGTGATTCAAGATCAAAAATCACAAAAGAGAATCAATAAAAGATTTTTAGAGTTTTTGGAAGAAAGTGGTGGCTCCAACTTCACCGATCTTAACAATATTTATTATATAATAAGTATTAACAAACCTATTTAAACATGCCTAAGCCTGCCCTGTAGTGGGCCTAAGCCTACTTTGTAGTGGGCCTAAGCCCACCATATTTGATTTCAGGGTTGGGCGGGCCTGGACAGAGGCTTAAAAATTAGGCCTACTTAGGCCTGGGCCTGCTCAGTACACATGTCTAGTTGTAAGTAGGGCGGGGAATCCTCGTTCCCCGTAGGGCCCTCTCCTGATGGGGCGAGTATTCCCTACTTTTTGCTCCTCGCGAGGCGGGGTGGGGCGGGGCGCGGAGCAAAATCTTGTCACGTCATACGGGGCAAGGCGAGGACGAAGATAGCTTTGCCCTGCGGGGATTCCCCACCTCATGCACATAGAGATCCATGCAAGGATTCCCTACCTCCCACCTTGCTCCCTTCATAAAATTATCCATTTTGTAAGTTTTTACTACAAAATTATATATATAATTTTTTACTAAAAACTTATGTAATCGTGTGGAATGTAACTAAAGACCTCAAACCGTGCACATAATAAATTTTTATCATTAAACCAATCCTACTAGTTGTATCATAAGGAAATACAAAAATGTATTTAGAACACCGTTGAAATATATGTCATATTCTAATTTTAGAAACCTTATATGTTTTTTTAGGCCAAATCTCAAGTCAACGAATGCAACAATATCAAAAATAAAATACAATAAATATTTTAATATGAGAAAATAGTTTCTTAAAAAAATAAAATTGAAAATGTAGTCAAGTGGCAAAACCACAAGGAATGGATATCAAAATGGACGTTTTTTTTACAAAATCAATGGTGCATGATTCTCCGAGGCAAAGCGTAGGATGGAAAAGTTTTTTATGTGGGAAGTTTTTTAGGACAAATCTCTGCCCCACGCCTTGCAGGGACTAAAACGATAACTTCAATTACTGCACTTGCATCACTTGCAACCGTAGTTGCAAACAAAGCGGGGAATCTAGTTCCCTGCTAAAAAAAAAAAAAAAAAAAAAAACCTGGTGGAGTGGAATCTTCCCACTTTGTGCCCTCTACAAGGTGAGAAATGGGGTAGAATTTTGCCCCAATAAATGAGGCAAAGTGGGAACGAGGATTGCCCTTGCCCCATAAAGTTACCCCTGTGACGGCCCCAATTCCACGACCCTAAATTGGGCTCCACTCAGCCTAGACTTATGTAGATCTCGAATCAATACTCGAGCAACCAGCGTAAACCTTGTCAGTCTTTCTTACCATTTACCATCTATTAAGTTATTTAAGTTGAGTTATTATATATCAACGAGTCATTCAAAGTACAGTGGAAATAAATTAAACTCAAACTAATAAAAACAACCTCAAGACATTAGTTAGGACAACCTAGAGTGTGGAAACCCTGCATATGTATATCATCCATCATATGTTAAATTACAGAAGAGTAATAACCGTGTATGCATGCCTAAGATCTCTCCTATACCCATATCCCAATGTGAAACATATATATACAGTAACACAAAATACCAAACCTACATCGATAACAAATGATGAACATCTCTAATATCCTCAAATCAAGTCACCAAGCTAATGAGTTTTTCCCTTGCTTAACTGTGGATTTTCTTTCAGTCCAACACAAGAATGACGAGTCATAGGTAAGTAACGCAAAATAGGATGTTTACAGTATTTTGAAAGAAAATAAACAGTTTATATTCATGTCGATAGAAAGAAAAGTACAGAGAATACATGAATAAGTAAAAACTGAAAATAAATCTAAATCGATCGAAAATGAGTGTCCAGAAAAGCAATAGAAATGCGTAAGTAGTCCTGACCAAAGAGTCGTTGAGTCGAGGAAAAACACCTACCAAACTCGGAGTTTGACGTGGTACACTCACACTACCTTAAAGTCCACGCGGATGCAAAGTCCCCGACAATCTAGCGAAGAACTCTCACCCCATGTAGAACCACAAACAACATCGTGCATTTAGAGTCACTGGCTCTGATATGTTACCTTAAATGACTAACCCTCCCAAAGATCACGTTAACTTACTTGCCCTTAGACCACTCAATCAAAATAAAGTTCCAAACCACGAATAGAACAAAAACAATAACAAATTAAAACTCAAAGAAATAACTGTAAATTTTTCTACTGGTTTACTTACCCGTGTCCAACGCTATTACGCACTCGCGTGCCATTAATTATCACTGTCCTACAATCTCTGTTGACCAATTGATTACAAAATTCGTTAATTATCCTCCAAATTATCCCATTTTCCATAATTTTGGGTCAATTCATCAGATATTGGGTCATATTCAAATCCATTTAGATACCTGGGAAATTCTCGAAGTTTTCGTAAATTTTTAGAAATTTAATTATGTGAATAATGTCATGCCTTAGGTGGCGTAGTGGAGTCAAAAGCTTGGCAGCATCATTCAAAACGTTAAAATACCAACATTTATTGTTCCAAGCAGCGTGAGTGGCGTCGTTGGGTGATTTCTCTCATGGCGTCACAAACCTAACATGAATTAAGGGTTTTTTTACACCCTGGCTCGTGTCACCACGTTCTGAGCTTATCCCAAACTCATCAGGACGTCGATACTAATCCAAAACCACCAAAAATAATGAAAACCGAATAACACTAAATCCCAACTCGAACGAAAACACCTGAAAACCAACGTTAAAACAACGAGCACTTAGTGATGAGTTGAGATCTTACCTCAACTCGGGTGTTTGGCCGCGTCTTGGCGTCGTTGCAAGCTCCAAAACCCATTACAACTCCTTCCTCTGTGTGTGAACCGAGAGAGAAACGAGCGAGAAAGTGAATGAGAGTGAAGCGCTGAGGAGACAAATAGAAAGTTATATACTAATCTCTTCCTTCTACATGCACGTGCGTATCTCGAGGTGCATCCGTCGACCTCCGTTTTCAACAGCCACTCCATCCGCTTCAACTTGCTGACACTCTTATGCAACTCCGCTGGGTGACACAAGGCTTTTCCCTGGGTATTTTCCCCATCCGGACCGTACCACGACTCGCACCGTCGTGCGCGAATAAAATATTAATGACTTGAACAATTTCTCATATTAATTTATTATTGTATTTTATTTGCCGGTCGCCCATGAAAATCGTTTTTCGGCCCCGTGTACTTATACTTCGTCTGCCCGACCCCCGTTCGACATGTTTTTTGAGGTGAACCCTACTCGTAAATTGACGTCACCGTCCTGTCACACGGACACAAGTATAGGTAATACATGTTATCATTCAGTCATAACATATTTTTCGGGTCACTACAACCCTGCTTTGTGCCCCATGGGGACCTCCCACCCTACTCCCTACATAAAATCCCCCATTTTTTTATTCTTTTTTACTAAAAACTTGTGTATGGAGTAGAACTAAAGACCTCCATTTTTTATTTTTTTTATTTTTATCTTTGCTCCTTGATCATTTTGTGATTTAACTACAGTCTCAATTTTTTTAAGGAAATCATACATTCAAATTGAAAAAAATTGATTTAATTATTTTTATGTTGTAATGTTCATTGCGTTACAAATTATCATACTAAATTAAATATATAAGATTTCTAAAATTAGTATGTCAAATATATTTTAATAATGTTCTAAATATAGTTCTATATATCCTTACGACGCAATGTATATTACAATTGGTTTAATTGCATAAAAGTTGTATTTCATGGTTGGAGACTTGAAGATCTTTTATTTACTTATTATTTATTAGTATCATTTTTTACCGGGGAGTTGAACCCCCAATCTTTCCAAGCTTTGCCTTTTGGCAAGCGATGCCTCATCCGTCTCACTATAGATACTTTAACAATGTAACATGTTTATTACGTACAAAATACATCTAGTTTAATGGTAGATTATATTTTAAGTTGGGTGGTTGAAGTATGTAAAAATTATTACATCTCACCCTTAGTTGAGATGCGAATCGTGATGTTAGTAAACGCAAGTGTAAGCAACCCTTGTTCCAAACTGAAGATTCTTAGAGTCAAATATGATTATTCTGATCAAAGCTTAGTGCAATAATTCCATAACTCCATTGGAACAACACAAAGATTATACCGAAGTTGGAGGACTCATTTAAGAGAACTATTCAGTTGGTGGTTCAACTGGGGGAGAAAGTAAGATGCCTGTGCACATATTCACTTGCCATCCATGCAAAAAACCTGTAAATGAGCAATGAGCAACGAGCAACATTTCCGCTAAGTACTAGTAGTAGTTTTTTTTATTGGAGGACTTTATAGGTTTTGATTCTTGGAGGCCATATACTGTGTTAACAATTCTCATATGATTTATGCTGTAACTGGATGATTGAAAAAAAAAAAAAAAAAAATCCACCCCAACCAACTAGTTGTCACCTAGACATATATATAGATGATAAAAAGAGAGTAAATGGCGTCGCCCGGACTCGAACCGGAGACCTTCAGTGTGTTAGACTGACGTGATAACCAACTACACCACGACACCTGTTCTTCTTCTAATCTGATATTTTACTAATCATACTTACAAACGACGAACTTGTTTACTATAAAAGCACAACTTCGCCTCTAATTCGTCCCCCCCCCTCTCTCTCTCTCTCTCTATTCCAAGCCTCTCGCATCGTTATCTCTTCCTCCTCAAAACCCTAAAATTCTCTCCTCCTCCTCTCAGACCCAAACCCTAAAATCTGCTCTGATTCTCTTCGGATCCGATCGACCAGATATTCAGAGAGTCTCTTCTTCTTAGTCGTTCGCTCGCTCGCTCGCTCGATCGATCGGTTAGGGTTTCGCTTCGTGGAAGATGTCGAGCGCGCTAGACATGTCTCTCGAAGATCTCATCAAGAACAACAAGAAGTCCGGCGGCGGAGGCGGAGGAAGAGGCGGTAGAGGCCGCGGCGGAGGCGGAGGCGCCGGCCCCGGCCCCTCGCGTAGGGTCACCAATCGCGGCGCCAATCGCGCGAATCCCTACTCGATGGGAAAGGTGTGGACTTAGGGTTTCCGAGGCGCTTGATTGATTGATCTCTCTATGTTTCTCTCTCTCTCTTTCTCTCTCTGTTTGTGTAGTCTGTTTGTTCGATTTCGTTGTTCGGACTTCTGCGTCTCATTGGAGTGTTTCTTTCGTTTGTTTGATCGATCGGTTGGTTGACGGAGGAGCAGATCGCTCAGGCGCCAGATTCTGCGTGGCAGCACGACATGTTTGCAGATCAGGCTGGGGGGTTTCCGGCTCAGCAAGGCGGTCGCATGTCTTCCATCGAAACCGGCACCAAGCTCTACATCTCTAACCTGGAATACGGCGTCTCGAACGAGGACATCAAGGTGGGTGATTATTCTTTGGTTTGATCACGTTTGTTGTTTTGATGAGAAACCCTACATAAGCTTAATGTATTTGTTGTAATTCTAGTTGAAATCTGTTGATTTTGGCAATTAGGGTTCTTTTTGTTAGAATTTTGGTCTCAAGTTGCATTTTTTTTTGCAGGAGCTATTTTCCGAGGTTGGCGATCTGAAACGATACTCGATTCATTACGATAGGAGTGGGAGATCAAAGGTACCGCGCCAAGTTTGGAATTTGTCTGTTATTCTTTGGGATTCTATTGCGTTGCTGTAGTTGAGAAAGAATTTTATTTCAGGGAACTGCTGAGGTTGTCTTCTCACGGCGCTTGGATGCTGTTGCGGCTGTCAAGAGATACAATAACGTTCAGCTCGATGGAAAGCCAATGAAAATAGAAATTGTTGGGACGAATATTGGTGGCGCTGCTGCTGCTGCAATGCCTCCTGCTCCTAATGTCATATTTAGCAATCCAAACGGCGTTCCAAGAGGGTATGCAATTTATGCAATTATGAATTTTAATTGTTTTGAGTTGGGTAGGAAAAAAATGGAAGTACTGCATGATGTGGGGCTAATTTGGGTTGGTTAAGTGTTGTGTTTTTTTATCATCTGATACTGCGATAGAAGATGATGGAATGATCTGAATTTGGCAATTTGTATGTGTTTTTCTTTTGGTTTTAGATTGTAAATTTGTAATAAATCATTAAGAGAATTGGCTTAATTAGTTAATTCTTACATCTTAACTCATTAGTAGATGTAGAGGTTCATAGTGCGGTAGTAGGCGAAATGTTGCTAACGAGTATTCTTTTATAGCTGTTGATCAATAAGGGACTGTGCATCGATTTTTTATTGTCTTCATCTTCTAGGTGTTTTTGACATTTCTCATGGATTAATAAGCGTAGAGTAACTTTCTGTTGTTAAATGGAATGAACTACACTAATCTTGTCCGTAATTAATGCAACAGAGTCATGTTTACTATTTATCTCCTCTATGTTCTTCTGGAAATTTATTGTGTTGCTAAAAATTAGTTGTTAACTCGTTATTTTTGTTGCATGTTTTATGATTTGCTAGACCTAGACCTTAAGGAGGCAAAGTTCCTCCTCGTCACCATGTCAAATTCGTCAGTGGTTGATGCATGTTTTATTATTGCTAGTTCTTTTTTGCACGTTCTTTTTTTTTTGGCTCTATATTGTGCACATTTTTCTTTGACTTACAACATTGTGCATGTGACTCAGTGGGCAAGGAAGAGGCGGTGCTTCATTCAGGCCTCGTGGTGGCCGTGGTTCTGGAAGGGGGAGCCGAGGACGTGGGAGAGGTCGCGGCGAACAAGTACAAGTATCTGCTGAAGACCTGGATGCTGAACTGGAGAAGTATCATTCAGAAGCAATGCAAATCAATTAAGAATCCTCTTTTCATTTTCAAGTTTATTGGCTTCTTGGATTTCATACGTTAGGGTGTTGCTATGATGCTGCATCTTGAAGTATTTGTGTATTTCTATCCATGTGCTGCTTGCTACTTTGGCAGAAAGAGGGACACAGTGTTGAAGCAAATATCTAGGACCTGGTCTTTTATGAGCTTGGGATTGTCTTGCCCTTTTGTTTTTGACATAGTACTTAATGAACAGCTGTCTGCTAAACTATGTGCTGCTGTATTTTGCTTTTGTGGTATTTTTCCTTCATTATTCATTAGTCCCAATCTGAAGCGGGAGGTTGCAAGAGAATTATCTTGCACTCTTGGCTGGTCTGGCGCAAAGGTGGCCGAGGATTATAGGGTTTTGCTGATTGTGCTTCCTGGGTTGCTAGATGGAGGTCTGGGCTTCATTGTGCTCATTTACATGGTCTGGCTTGCGTAGATGGTAGGTTTTTATTAAGCGTAGCCTAATCTTTTGTTGTTTTTTCATATCAATTATTCTGTAGTTTTTACTTGCATTTGCTTATGCCTTGTATTTTCTGTTTATTAGTTTGCTGTTAATTATGTTAGAACCTGCTCGTTCTGGTTTCATTTGAAAGCAATTTCTTTTTTGATATGGCAGTTGTAAGCAAAAATGATGCTGTATTGAAGAAAGTTCCATTGATAGAAAATGCATAATAATAGCTGTTTTGTTTTTGTATCATTTTTTGAAATTGGAATGGATGGCTGAAAATGAAATTGTTTGTATGCTATGTACATTGGATTAACTGATTTGGTTATCTTTTATGGAGCACAGACGGTTTGGCTTTGTATCAGATGACAGATGCCAGTGCGAGCTGGGATGCGTGCTCTGAACATCCTATGTGCTTTCATAAAGGAGGTCTGGGAGTCTTAGTCAACAGTGACCCAAATTGGATCCTTCATTCTATTGTGGATTTATTTGCCCATCAATTTGAGTATTTCGGCTTGAAGGACATTGGACTTTGCCATTTTTGCTTATACTTGGTGTGAGTAGAAAGAAGTAGAAGGTTTTTTAAGTTATATACACGGGCCTGGTGGCTTTTCAACTCGCAAACTGTTTGTTAGAAGGCCGTGCATTTGGTTGATGGGCTTCCAAGGGATGGCGAATATGGATTGAGATTGTGACAAGCTGGAAAGCTTGTGAGTTAGTTTTCCTCTTTCTTGCTCGTTGTTGTGTGGAATGGACGGAGTAGTCATTTGATTGCATGACTGTACTTTTACTACTAACACATGCACATGGTTTCTTGGCTGAAAGAAGGTTAAAACTCCGCAAAATGTAGATGATATCCTGAAAGACAAATCAAACATTGAAGTCTGGCAACACAACACTGATCCTTTTTATTTTTTGGATTCAGTAAAATTGTAGTAAACTTTTGTTGGATTGAATTCTTATGGAGACGGTTTTGTTTTCTTTTCAGATCTTTTACTTGTTTGTGTGTGGGTGTGAGTCTAGATTATAGAGCATATGCCAGTAGGGAACTGCAAAGTTTACAACTTGAACTTGTAAGATTTTCGTGCATGATGTGTTTTGAATTAGGCAGTGATTTGTTTAATGATTTCTTCTGTGTCTTTTGTAGAGCGTGCTTTCGTTGTTTCATTTATGTTTCTTTGGGTGAGATGTGTTTTTGGCGTCAATGAAGTCATCAGAGTGCCAAAACAGGTGGAGTCATCCTTTTTTTTTTTTGTCTTTCATATAGATTGCATCATCTATGTTTCGAGACGTAGCCTTTGCCCATTGGCATCTAAGCCTTTCTACTTTTCTGGTGGTGAAATTCCTTGAGAAACTATATATGGATTGTTAAAGTCCCCATATAGCAGAGTTGCTATTATCTGATGTAGGAGTAATGTTTTTCGAGTGTGTATTGGGGACTTTCTGCCTCTTATAAATAGAAAGTCTGAATCTCAGCAGTTGTTGGGCAATTGTTCTGCCACTTGTGAAAACAAGTTCGAAGTTAGAAGGATAGATACCAACAAGATGGGAGGTGTAACCAAAAGCCAAAATTTACCGTCTCAAAAAGTATATGAGAACTATGTTTGTTTGTTTTGTTTTGTTTTGTTTTTTGTTTTGTGTTTTTCTTTTTCGAAGCCGATCTAGGTATGACTAGTCTAAGATACTTTTCAAAATAGTCAAATTTGTCAAGATGTTGGTTCTCGAAAATATAGTAGCAAAATCTTACAAATTGGGCAACGTTGAAGATGATAATCTAACATTTTAGTAGTACATATGTTACAGATGGTGTAAATTTAACTAGGATGTCTCACGAATTTCAAGAAAATCTATACGATTGTACAGTAAACGTATATATCAAAAGAACGTCAAAAAAACATTTCCTCCAGAAAGAGGATAATCCATGTTTATGCAGGATCCCCTCACCAACTACACGGGAAGGTAACGCATGTGCTAATGGCCTAGAAAGGCAAACTTTTACTTCGTAATCAATTGATAAATAAGAACACGCACCAACCAATCCATGTATTTGGAAAAACAAGAAAAAAAATCACGTTCCTCTCTGCCCTGAAGACAACTTATTTCTCAGTTCAGCGATCCCTCGCCGCGTCAATTTTCACTCATCTTTTTAACTGCAATGGAGCAACATTTACACAATCACATGGACATCAGTGTTAGCATACATGAAGCATGCACGAACGAGATAAATGCATATTTCAGATGCATATTTCAGATGTGCTTACAGGCCCTCTTAACAAGTAAAATTACAAAAGAGACGGACCGTCCGATCCAAAATTATGAGATTTGCTAAGACTTCTTTGTTCTTCTGATAGTGTCCCAGCCACCGAATATCAACCTCAATAGAGAGTATGCAATTGCGCTGATGCACGATACCACGAAATTCCAACAAGATGAAGGCCAATACCAGGGATACAACAACCGGAAGAATAAGCTTATAAGGTGTCTTGGGTATCGTCCTACCTGCATTGAACATCAAACAAAAATGGTGATCATAGTTGATCAACTAGCCTAAAACATATTGACTAGAATGTACATGTTTTATTGACTTCGTAGACACCAGATAAAAATATTGAGCAATTGCATTGTAAGTTGTAACCCCCAACATAGCTAATTGACAGCAAAAAAAAGTACTCTTTCTGAACCAAAATCAATGGGTGTAATACAGCGGTGAAGAAAAGTTTGACGCAGAGGTGATGAGTTGATTCTTAGTAGCTACATTATATCCACTTGGTTTCCATGAGTTATGGGGTTGGGGCACCCGACTAACTCCCACGGGATTTGTCAAACCAAAAGTAGGGAGGGACTGAAAAATGTTTGGATACCCATGGTTATTAAAAATAAAATTTGCAAAATCGAACTTGAAGGCTTTCACAAATAACCCATTTGCAGTTATGTTTAAAAGAATATAAACGATGGGAGTCTTTCATTGTGGGTTGAATTTTTACCAAAAAAATGGTAAGGAACGATATTATGGTTCACAGTTAAAATGCGATTTATTGAGCAATTCCTTTGTTTTAAACTTGCAAGTTTACTCAGGCTAAAAACAGTAAAGATTATCAGTTTAAATACGGATGGAATACTCACAGGGAAAAGCAGATCCAAAGTATCCCAGGCGGCATGACGAACAGCTCTAGTTGGATACATTGGACCACCAGGAGATGTGAAGCTATAGAGGCAGGCCTTCAGACGTGTACTTGTAGTCATTCTCAGTTCTAGACCTGCAGATTTGAGACAAATTGGGTCATCAGAATTAGCTTAACACTAATAAAACAGAACATAAAACAGACTTCAACCTGAATTACCTTGAAGGACTCTCATGCGTGAAAGATAATGTATTAAGACAGGCTCAACCTTCAATTTTGTGAGCTGAAGGCAAGTGTGTTAGGGAGGAGATGACGAATTCAACCAATAAGGTTATCAAAGCAAGTCAGATTAAACTGACAGGAAGTGAGTAGAAGTTTTTAGAATATTGTTTATATCGTTACCTGATCGGTGAGTTCGATAATGAAAATATCTGCAGGACCACCAACTAAAAATGCGTTTGGAAGAGTTGGAAAATATTGTAAGAAAACATCGAGCTTTTCATCTGCATAGAATACAGATAAAATGATCAGCGAAGTGTTTGACTGTGACGCAAGTAAACAAACGGTAAAATTTGTACAGTCTACATGGAAACCACACCTAAATTGTAAAAGAACAAAAACCTTGAAAGTAGAAGATACAAATCTCTCTGAGCCTGAAGTAGAAAGATGGGAAGCAGTACGTTAAAAGAATAACCAAGCAACAGAAAATGCACAACAAAATCTATTTGAACAAACCCAAGTATTACAACAGCTATATCTGACCTGCATTGGTATCTTGTTTAAACGTGAAGAAACCAACGCAACATCCTCCAGAAGGTACTGGGAAATTCAAGCAATTGAAATTAATCAGCATATCTGATCATACAAAAATTTAAATAGAACTTGAAAATGGGAAAAAAATTCTCATTCAAGGGATCTTACATGGAAGAGAGAGAAGAAGCGCCTAGAGTTTGTCTGAATGTCAATCCTGCCAAGAAGATAATGGAGAATGAACAAGAAACTACGAAAATCTGGGCAACTTAGTTTTTTTACCTTTTCTTTTTTCTAAAGCAGACATGTATGTACTATGCAGCATGATGCTTCAAAGTTACTTTTTTACTGCTTCAGGCATGCTAAAATCTCATAGAAAAAATAAGACATCTAGACTTAATTTGTTGGGGAATGCAACTCTTAGTTCCAACAATACATTTGGGAGAGCTATTCATAGATCATAGACTCAATCCCAAATTAATTGGGGTCGGCTACATGGATTGAACTCTTTCATTGTGCTCGATTAAGTGCAAATGATTATGAGCTTTCCAAACTATTTAAATCCCTCCTAATTAATGCGTCCCAAGTTAACTTAGGTTTACCCTACCTCGTCGAATTTCTTCAGTTTCTATTGAGTAAAGTTTTCTAGTGGAGCATCTGTAGGCTGTGTTTGTAGATGTCCGAACCACCGCAACCGCCCTTCCCTAATCTTTGTGTCAATTTGTGCTACTCTTGCTTTTCATTAAAAGTCCATTTTATGCTTGTGTTCCTAGGAAATCTAAACTATTGTAAGCACCCGACTTCTCAAGTAATTACCAAGTTCAAACAAATTAAATCGAACACTATAAGGCATAGACGTACTATTTGGTTCTCAAACTTTTGAGTTCTGAAATTGTGAAATAATTGTTTTTAGTCACTAGTCCATCTAACTCCACCTATGTAGAAAACTATGTGCGCTACAAAGCCGGTCCCAAGTCCAGATAAAGGAGGAGGGTTGCGATAGGTTGACAGCTAGCGTAAAACCTTTGTCACTCTTCATGAAATAGATCAATCACATATAAACGTTGGGGCGTTCTCACCTAGCGACGCATTGCATCGGAACCTGGGCATAGTGAAAAATGAGCAAGGGTGTGTTTCACATCGCCGTCTAGGTGTGGAGAAAAATGAGTAAGGGTTCCGTGTGTGGGTAAAGAAGCTAGTCCCTTCACATCGCGCCCGGATGTGAAAAAAAAATGAGCAAGGGTTCCCACACAAAGGATAGGTGTGAGTAAAGAAGATAGTTCAAAACAAACACGAAAACAAAAACAAAATCATAGATAATGAGACAAGTTCTTTCAGACGAAATAGAAATAGAAAGGAAAAACAAACACAGAAAGAAAAAGATTCATTTAGGGACATGGAACATACGAACACTTACAGGGAAGTCAATGGAATTGGTAGATACTATAATTAGAAGGAGAGTCAGTATTGCTTGCCTTCAAGAGACAAAATGGGTAGGAGAAAAGAGTTAGGAAATAAGAAACACATGGTTTACGTTGTGGTACACTAGCATAGATAGAAAATGCAATAGAGTAGGAATCCTTGTGGATAGTGATTATAAAGATAAAGTCGTAGAAGTTAAGAGAATGAGAGATAGATTGATCCTAGTTAAATTAATTACTGGAGATGAAAAGATTAACATAGTTAGTGCCTATGCACCACAAGTAGGATTAAACGAGAGCATCAAACGCAAGTTTTGAGACAATATGAATGAACTTACTCAAGTATACCATTAGATGAAAAGGTTTTTATTGGAGGAGATTTAAATGGCCATGTGTGGGCAAGTAATGATGGGTTCGAGAGAGTCCATGGAGGTTATGGTTATGCTAATAGAAATGAAGAAGGATAATTAGTCTTAGAATTTGCTTTAGCATACGATCTTGTCTTAGCAAATACTAGTTTTAGGAAAAGATAATCACACCTGATTACTTTTAGTAGTGAACATAACAAGAGTCAAATAGATTTTCTTTTAACAAGAAAAGTAGATAGAAAAATATGTAGAGACTGCAAAGTAATACTACCCAATAAGTTAGTAGTATTTGATATTAAACTAAAACGAAGGCTTAATAGGAATAAAAGAGACAAAAAAACCCTAGAATAAAGTGGTGAAACTTAAAAATAGTAAACAAGTAAAGTTTAGAGGAAAACTACTTAAGGAAAACGTTTGGAATCTTGATTTAGATGCCAATACGATGTGGCCAGAAATAAGTAGTTGCATAAGGAGAGTAGCATCAAACGTGTTAGGTATATCTAAAGGCTTGGGACCACCAAAAAAGGAAACATGATGGTGAAACGAGGATGTCCAAAGAGAAATTAAGATTAAAAGAGAGATGTATAGGAAAGTCAAGATGAAGATACGTACAATCAATATAAAGAAGCTAGAGAATACGCTAAAAAAGTAGTTAGTCAAGCTAAAACAAACTTCATGGAGATCTATATACAAAGTTAGGAAATAGAGATGGCGAAAAATATATTTATAGGCTAGCTAAATTAAGAGATAAAAAGAAACAAGACCTAACTCATGTAAGATGTATCAAGGACGAAAATCAAAATGTTTTAACGCGCGAAGATGATATTAACGAGAGATGGAGAAGCTACTTCGATAGTTTATTTAATGATAGTCAAGTTAATATGATAATAGATGAAAACCCACTAAGAAAGAAATGTAAACTATACACACAATATTAAGCTTCCGGAAGTTAAAGAGGCATTGAAAAAGATGAAAATAGGGAAAACATGTGGCCTAAATGAAATACCCATAGAGGTTTGGGAAATGCTTAGGAGAAATTGGATTGACTTGGTTAACAAAACTTTTCAACAAAATTTTAAAATCAAAACGGATGCCAATGGATAGGGAGAAGAAGCACGCTTGTACCAATCTTCAAAAACATAAGAGACATTCGAAGTTGTTCAAACTACTGGAGAATTAAACTTACGAGTCATAAATGAAAATTCGGGATAGGATAATTGACAATAGGCTAAGAAGAGAAACAATAATATCAAATAATCAATTTGGCTACATGCCTGGAATGTCAACTATGGAGACGATTTTCCTTATAAGAAGATTGATAGAAAAATATAAAGAGAAAGAATTTTCATATGGTATTTGTATATTTTGAAAAAGCATATGATAGGGTTCCTAGAGATGTTCTTTGGTGGGTTCTAGAAAGAAAATGAGTGCATGCTAGATACATTTACGCTATTAAGGATATGTACGAGGGAGTACTAACGAGTATAAAAACATTTGGAGGAACTACAAAATTACAATAGGACTACATCCAAGGATCAAAACTTCGATTTAGCCATATAATTCACCCTCAAGAAAATCACAGGAAAATCAGAATTAATTCGGAGAAGCTTAATTCGATGCGGAGATTTTTGGTAAGAACTCGCCGTTTAGAGAAGTTTAAAGAATTTTTATTTAAATTACTAATAAACCAAAATTTATTTTATAGTATACTAAAACAAGCACAACTATTGCAATAATATTTGTTCACATTCTTTGGCTACACAGTTATTAGGGTACATTTGATCATGCGTTGAGATGTGCACACTTACTTTAATGTGTGTCCGATGGACTCAAATAGTTATCTAGCAAATGTACATAGCAAGAAGGGTGTCAAACAATCTTGAGGCAAACTTAAGGGTGAAAATTTAATGTAAAAATGTGTGTCCCCAAAGTGAGTCACTTAATCACCCCCAAATTCGTACATAAAATTGGATCGATTGAATGGGTGGTGGTTGTGTGCTGCTGTGCTCAAGCTCGATGAGAGCTTCTCCATTCTTTCTTCATTCCCTCAAGTCTAGATTCGAACTTCAAATCAATGAAGAGAGCAAAAAAAAAAATTAGGGCAGGGGTTGGAGCTGAACAAGAAAAGAGATGGAAGAGCCTAAGGGTCTGAATATGTAAAAGATGGATCTTACTTTTTTGCCCTGTGACCTTGTCGTACGTGGCCCCTTTATTAAAATTTTCTTGTGCACTGCGTCTGCGAGGACTCAGATTGTAAAGCCTATTGAGATAAATGCAAATCTTTTTGATTTTTTAGGGTTTTGTATTTTTTTTACCGATTTTTTCGGTCGACTTTTTGCAATTTTTGGGACTTTTTAGTAACCCATGTCGATAAATGTTGAAAAATACCGAATTTTATCGAAAAATTCGGCGAAACCTTGTATTTTTTATGTTACATGTTAGTTTCTTTTCGGTGGGTTGAACCTCGAAAATTTTGCTTAAAATTCAGCGAAATTCGTCGATTTTGCAATCTTTGACTACATCAAGGATCGGCTTTAAACCCATTTCTCTTACTCTAGTCATGGATGAACTAACTAGGCATATTCAAGAGGATATACCATGGTGTATGTTATTTGTAGATGACATTGTCTTAGTGGACGAAACAAAACATGGAGTGAATAGGAAATTAACACTTTGAAGGAATACGTTAGAATCTAAAGGCTTTAGGTTGAGTAGGACAAAGACCGAATACATGCACTTTGAGTTTAGAAATACTAGACATAGAGATGGAGTGGTAAAATTAGGGGAAGTAGAAGTTCCTACGATGAAACACTTTAGATATCTAGGATCAATCATACAAAATGATGGCAATATCGAGAATGATGTCACATAGAATTTAAGTTGGATGGAAGAAATAGATGGGTGCAACATGTGTGATCTGTGATAGAAATATCCCTACCAAGTTAAAAGGAAAATTTTATAGAACCGCAATTAGGCCAACTATGTTTTATGGAAGTGAATGTTGGGCAGTAAAGCAACAACAATTACATAAAATGAACGGAGAAGAAATGAGGATGCTTAGGTGGATGTATGGTAAAACTTGTATACATAAAATAAGAAATACAAAAATTCAAAGAAAAGTAGTAACACCAATTGACACAAAGATTTGGGAAGGGCGGCTGCGACGGTTTGGACACCTACAAAGATGACTTATATGCCCCCACTAGAAAACTTGACTGAATTCTCAATAAAAACTAAACAAATTCGATGAGGTAGGGGTAGACCGAAGTTAACTTGGGATGCATTAATTAGGAGGGATTTGAATGGTTTGGAATGCTCACCATCAATTGCACTAAATCGAGCACAATGAAAGAGCTTTGATCCATGTAGCCGACCCCAATTAATTTGGGGCTAAGGCTATGTTGTTGCAATCACAAGTCCATCTAGATCCTACGTTGGTTTCGTTCTAGACCTGGATGAAATTGTAGAAATTGGTTTTCCACTAAAAAGGTTGAAAAATATGGTTAATTGCATTAAGATAAATGGAGATACTTTTACCTAATCATTTTGGACTATGAAATACTAAAAGAATTATTGCCCACATGAATCCATTATAAGCTACTTATACATACCAGAAAACATTTGTGGCACCTTGAACAAGAGCAGAAGAGTAACGCAAGAGAATTTCTGAATTTTCAAGTTCAACTTCAAACAACTGCAACATGGAAAGCACATGATGTTTGAGAAAGGAAAAACTGCGATCATTTTGAAACAAAAAGAACATTGGAACAGAAAAAAAAAAAAAAAAACCCAAAATATCTTTCAAATGCCTTCTTTTTTATTAAATGTATGATTTTTTTTTTGGGTGCCACTGTATGATTTTTTTTTTTGGGTGCCACTGTATGATTTACAGCAACATTAGACTATTATTAGCAAACCCATTTGGAGCCATTCTTCTAGTTTCATTGCTACTACAAAACTTTATTAACATTCATTACCTTTCCAACCAAATTTATCTCTGTATGCCAACATCACTTTTTTTTTCTCCCCTCCTTGCTAACTATGAGTCCATGGTACAATTGAACACAAAACACCAAAGCATGGTACAATTTCCAACAGTTCCACGATAAATGAAACTACCATCACCAATGAAACTTCACCCAAAATATCATAGCTTGCCAAAGCGTGGTGGCCTATTACCCACTTTAGCAACTTGGCTTAATATATTTACAGTATTTGCAATACTATATTTGCTGCTTCTTTTTTTGTTTTTCACTTTTTTTTAATAAAAAACCAACTTAGTATCCCCTCGAACTTGCCCATGGAGGAAACTCGAACCAATAACCTCATCCATATGTGATCATACCCCAAACCATGTTGCTATCCACTTGGTTGGTACTATACTTGTGTGTTCTTATATTAGTCATATGACTACCCTACTTTCTATTGAAACAAATACTCTTAATTATAATGACCTTCCAACGATGGATTCATTCTATTTTTCTCTAGAACTAGGTTGATCTTATTGGAGGTTTGGTGAGGCGTCAACGAGGCGCTAGCCGAACCAACACCTATATGATGTTGGTGACAGTACCAAAAACGAAAAAAAAAAGAATTGAGCTTGTTGTGCGTTCACACACAAGCAAGGGTTCTTACTGTTTGTGAACACAACATTTTGGGCGGCTAGGCCAAGTCTAGCAATGGGCCTGGGCTAGCCTAAGAAAAAAATATAAAAAAAGAAAAGAAAACAATACATAGGCACAAGCCCATATATATATATATAAAGGAACCCCTGCTTGTGCGTGAACGCACAACAACCTCACTTATTTTTTTTTGTTGGCGTTGGTCACCAACACCATATAGGCGCTGGTTTGGCCAACGTTGGCCAACGCCACGCGCTAGCCACCAACACCTCTTTGGTGTTGGTTCAGCCAGTGCCTTGGCAACGCCTCATCGACACCCTGTCGACCCTTCACCAAGCCCCGAACACAAAATCAAACTAGCTCTAGAGAAAACTACAGATTGGGGAAGAAGCTTACCTAGGCAATGGAGACCTCAAACTTGAGGACTCCTTCTTGAGCTCGCCTCCACCATCTCCACCATCCCCCCCCCTACTCTTCTCTCCTTAGCTCACCTCTCCCCCCCCCCCCCCCCCCCCTACTCTTCTCTCCTTAGCTCACCTCTCCATGTTTTCCCTCTCTCCCTCTCAATTTTCTAAATAACAATAACAAAATCCACACTACTCTCTTATCCAATCTCACAACCACACACCCATATAACACCAAAACTCACTCACATGAGTGACTTGCTCCTAAGTACACATCTCGAGGTTGATCCCTCTTTTTATCCAACTCATCACTTGTGTTGTTACAGTTCTCCTTCAAGCCTATAAAAGGGCACTTGTGCCACCAAACAAGATGTTGAAATTTTAAGCTCATGAGAGCGATAGGATGTCGAGTTTTAAAAGTCCATATAACCGCTTTCGCATGTAGTTCTCCATTTGATCTATTTCTTACGTTTAGAATTGTTTACAGCCAAAACGAGGTGAACCCAATTGAGTAATTTGGATTATTATATTTCCAGTGTTTATAGTAGTATACTTGCTTCTTCTTTTTTTTTTTTAATAAAAAACCAACTTTAGTTTCCCTCAAACTTGCACAAGGAGGAGACTCGAACCCTTAACCTCATCCATAGGTGACCATTTATGAAACCATTGCGCTATCCACTTGGTTGGTACTATACTTGTTTGTGTCTTCTTATATGAATACCCTACTTTCTATTGAAACAAATAATCTTAATTATAAGAGCATCTCTGTTGGTAAATATGGATTGAGACCATGGATTGGTGCCATCTCATGAATATGGGGAAAATGTATATCCTATGTGGCATTCATTTTAATAGACATTCAAACTCAAAATGGTCTCCAATGCATAATGTGGATTGAGACCTTTTTTTTTGGATTTTTTCTTTTACTTTTACGCGGGATGGGACCTTTGTTTTGTTTTTTGTTTTAATTTCCACAATGTCTAGAAGTAGACATTAAGGTAAACACCCTTTGCTTTGATTCTTTCCACATCGGCTCCACTTTCACAATCCATTGTTGCATTGGAGAGCCTTTTTTTTAGGTTGAATGTCTATGCATCCTAGGTGGCATCCATTTTAACCCCAGTCCATGGTTGCATTGGAGAGGCTACAATGATGTTCTTCCAATGATGGATTCATTCTATCGTCTTCACAAATACAAGACACACATAAAATTGATATCACAATAGCATTGGCAACTTGCTGAAAAATAAGAAGGGAGGCAGGATACTTTCCAACACTGAAAAAAATAATCAAATGAAGAGTTGTAGCCTTAACTTCCTATTCGGAAAAGGCTCACTAGAATACCAGGTTTGAAGGTATTAGGAAATCTCTATTTGAGATAACCTTATGTGGTTATGAAGCAAAGCTCTTTACAGCTAAAACCATTGGCCAACATTATGAGAATGCACTAATTGCCTAATACATTTTGTACCACCCTATGTGTATATAATTAGGTGCAAGGTGCAACCGCGCAAGTGCTTGGATCTCCCACAAATTGAGAACATAATACGATTTTCATCAAAGAGAACAAAGCGTTAAGGATACAAAGTCGCGAGATCACTAACCCATTTGTGGAATAGAAGGGCAAATATATTCGAAGCAAACGACTGACTCCATAGCTGCACAATCAAATTGAGTGCAGGTTTACCATCCTCGGGCATGTCAACATAATGATCGGCAAGCAAATCATAAAAGCACAAGCGACTTCCATTCTCATCCTCAGCCGCGCAAATCCCACCTTCCTTCTTACTCAGCATAATCTCTGCCATCAATTCCAGAACATGATTTCCAACAATACAACACCATTACTGATCGAACAACAACGACGAATAGTCGAATAGTCGAATAGTCGAATAATCGAATAATACTCACCTCTAGCCCTCTCGTCGACTTCCAACGCCACATCCGCGAACAGCTCTTGCAGCAAATTGATCCTCTGTGATTGCGAAGTCAGCGCCTGCAAAATGATCCAATAATAATCGTCAAGAAACCAACACACACTATAAATAAACAGAATCACCAAACAAATCGCAAACGAAACTAATTCAGAAACCACACCCGCTGAAGCTTCTTCTCGATCTCCTGCGTTAGCGCTGTTAGATAAGCGGAACTCCGAACCGCCGAAGCTTGTAATTGTGGCATCGTTGCGCGACACAAAGCCTTCAACAATGGAGCATTTGAGAGGCTCTGGAGCCCTAATTTCTGACAGAATCAGATATCTTCGGAGATTCGAAACCGTAGCTACGAAGCAACGGTGTTGGCGATCGATTACGATTGCGAAGAAGACAAGATTTCTCGATCGATCGATCGATTGAACACGAGACCGAAACGAAACCCTAGTTTTGCATAACACGAGAGGGGAGGAGGAGGTCTTCAATGGAGATGACAGCACCAACAGGTGTGGATGAAAGTGACACGTGGAGGTCTATGTGCGGTGATGATGTGTTGTGGAGAGTATGATTGGTCCACGTGTATGGACGGATCATATGAGGTACACGTGTAAGGGAGAGGGGCATCGACAGGGTTACAGGTGTTTGGGGTTGGGCGTCTGTTGAGGTGGTTGTGCCACGTGGGTGGGAAGAGGTTGGTGGTCGGCACGCGGAGGGTCCAAGGGAACAACTACTACGCGTGGGCCTGGTGTGGTTTGAGTCTCACTTCAAGAATGATTATGCGACTTTAGAAGGAATGCGCAAATTTTATTAAGGCAGCGGATAAACCCCCTGTTATTACTAAAAGGATCTCATTACTACACTGTACCCCAATTAAATTTTTTTTTTACTAAACATACCTCACTTTTTCAATTTTATTCTAAGATTACCCATACATTCAACCCAACAAAATACTCTCACCATTCCATTTGAACCATAAAATCGAATCCATCAGTACTTATTTTTTCAACTAGTTGTGTCATTCTGAGTACTGCGTTGAGGTCGATGATGCACAAGGAAGGCTCATATCGGTCGAACCTCACCAGATCTGGGCTTGTAAGAGTTTGTGAGCAAGGGGAATGATAGCATTCTTGGCCGTCCACCTGTGCGAGTGGTGTATAAGCGAAAGAAGCATCGAAACACTAGAGCAGCTCCAACCATTAGTGGGCCCACTTGTGATGAGTAGTACGCAAGCACGAGTAACGTAGGGGTGGGTTTGTTGCAACGTGTTAGTTGGGTTAAGGCAGTAGGGAGTGTAAGTACGTCCTAGCTCAGTGAGTTGAGTCAGTGAGTGAATCAATTGTATATATAGTAATCGAGTCAGTACATAGGGTATTTTTGGTGTATTGTGTTTTGGGTGACCACTGGTCTCGTACATAGCTTGCTCTCTGGGCGATTTGTGGAGTAGAGAGAGTCTCTCCCTCCCTCATCGTTGTAACCCCGATTTTCCTTCCTACATCAATAAAACTAGCAGAGGCGACCCCCTCTTTCGTCGATTGAGATTCGCGGTTGTTATCATTAGTATCAGAGCATTGATCCATGTCGTCTTAGATGGAAGCACGAGTTGAAGCTATGGAAAAGTAAGTACAAAAGATTCCAGGGTTGGTGGCCACAGTTGGAGGGTTGGAGACGACGATTGGCGACCTCAGATCGGATATCCGCGACCTTGTACAATAAATGAAGATGAGTCGCTCGTTAGGAAATCCATCGACGGTGCAAATCAGTCAGATCGGAGAGGGATCCTCTCGATCTAGGGCACATCTGGTCGATCCACCAGATTTTAGTGATCTGACATGGTCTCAAGACGACAATTGTGCAGATTTGGGAGTTACACCATATAGATCTAGGCCGGAGGTGAGAAGAATTAAGATGCTAACATGCACCAGAGAAGATCAGTTGGTCTAGTTCAACAAAGCAAATCACTACTTCAAGCTTCACGAGCTGTCTGAGGAGTCGAAGTTATGGGATGCTCAAATTTGTCTAGACGGAGTCGTGCAAATTTGGCTGCAAACGACGGAGAAACGGAAGCCGTTCACGACATGGCGAGATCTGAAAGCTCAACTAATTCGGCGTTTCATGGATGCAGATCCCTTGAGTATGTCTCAACAGTTTTGTGCAATTCATCAAGAGACAACAATTTTCAAATATCGCCAACGTTTCGAGCCCCTTCATCTGCAGTTGAAAGGCATGTTTGACAATTTAGCTATGGCAGTGTTTTTGAATGGCCTTTTCGAGCATATTCGGCTAGAGGTGTTGGTGGATCCTTCTCAAACTCTTGACGGAATCGTCGAACAGGCTACTCGGGTGGAACGCAAACTCCAGAAGGGTGAGGCAAGCAAATTAGGAGTTTATGGAGGCCCAAAAGGGTATGCAGGCCTAAATGTCTTTACTAAAAATGAGCCCAGGAGTTCGGGATGGGTGACCCCACGATAACAAGCCCGACTTTGTCTGGTCCTAGGCAAGGAAAAGGAGCAACGCCTACTGGACCTTCCTAAAAGACAAGCCCGGCTTCGTCTGGGTCTTCAAGTTCGACAGTGTCGAAGGCTACAACACCTCAGTCTTCTCCACCTAGACTTAAACGTCTAGCAGAAGCGGAGGTTGAGTTACGTCGGAAGCAAGGACTTTGTTACTGTTGTGATGCGAAGTGGTTCGCCAGGCACCGATGTCAAAGCAAAGAGTTGAGAGTCATGCTGGTTGATGATGAGGAAGAGGAGAGTGCATTATCTCCTTAGAGTACAGAGGAGCCAGCAGAGATGGTTACCTTTAAGCTCTCTGCCCATTCCGTAGGTGGGGGGTCTTCTCCACGCACTATCAAAATCTTGGGGCGCGTAGGACAGGTTGATGTAGTAATATTGATTAACAGTGGGGCATCTCATAACTTTATATCACCCGCATTAGTAGAGACCTTTAACATTCCAGTCACGGCTACTCCAGCATATGGGGTGCTAGTGGGAGGTGGTTCGAGGCTACCTGGATCTTGCGTTTGTAAGGAGGTTCAGGTTTACTTCTAGGGGATCACAGTCACCACTGAATTCTTCTCGATTGCTATGGGGGGTTCATATTTAATATTAGGCATGCAATGGTTGATGTCATTGGGAATGACAGCGGGCGATTAGCCGAACCTTACTATGTACATCTGCCAAGGGGGTAACTGGGTCACCATTAAAGGGGATCCCTCTCTTCAATACGGACTTCTCTTATGTAAGTCCATCCATCGATTTGACTCTATGTTAGGCTGTGTTCTTGTTGAGTATTGTGGTATGGAACCAAATAATACTAATCCTATCTCTCTTGTGTCTGAATCTTGTATTTGTAATGTGTTGGCATCATTTGGCCCCCTGTTCGAGCTGCCCACGTCCTTGTCATCGGCTCGCGAATGTGATCATTCAATTGTGCTGCAAGAGGGCTCGGAGTAGACTCAGGTTCGCCCGTACCATTACCCACATATCCAGAAGTCTGAAATTGAGCGGATGGTAGCTAAGATGTTGGCTTCAACCAAGAAATTGTCCATTCTCCAGCCATGTGCTACTCGTGAAAAAGAAGGATAAGGTCGTGGAGGTTTTGCGTAGACTACAGAGCTTTGAATAAAACTACTATTCCGGATTGCTTTCCCATTCCCAATATTAATGAATTATTGGATGAGCTTCACAGGGCGTGCATCTTCTCCAAGTTGGATTTGCATTCGGGCTACCACCAAGTTGGATTTGCGTTTTCGCCGATGTGCCCATGATCGCATTCCGAACGCATGAAGGCCATTACGAGTTTTTGGTGATGCTGTTTGGCATCTCCAATGCTCTGGCTACATTTCAGTCCCTAATGAGCACCATTTTTAAGGGAGGCTTACAGCATTTTGTGCTAGTTTTCTTCGACGACATCTTGGTGTACAGTCGTTCAATGTTTGATTATTGCAGTCATCTTTTTGAGGTTCTCTCCATATTACAGTCTCACTCTCTATTAACTAAAAAAAATGTTGTTTAGGTCAATCCAACCTGGAGTACTTAGGCCATATTATTTCTAGCGGGGGAGTCACGGTCGACCCAACAAAATTGCAAGCCATGAATGATGGGACTCTGTCAGTTTCTCCAACAGAGCTTCGCGGGTTCTTGGGCCTAACAGGGTTTTACGGATGGTTTGTCAAAGACTATGGCAAGATCATCGCACCTCTTACTTAGTTGCTGAAGAAGGATTCGTTTTCGTGGTCGGATGAGGCCCTTTTTTCGTTTGCTCAATTGAAATCCGCAATGCAGCAGGTTCCTATGTTGGCTCTCACCAACTTTGACAATCTGTTTATCATTGAAACTGATGCTTCGGGGGTAGGAGTGGGGGCAGTCCTTTCGCAAGATGAACGTCCAATTGTTTTTTTCAGTCAAGCTCTTTCGCCTAGGTCTCGTGCTAAGTCGGTTTATGAACGTGGGTTGATTGCCATTGTTCTAGCTATCTAAAAGTGGCGCCACTACTTGTTGGGGCGAAGGTTTTTAGTACAAACCGATCAGCGAAGTTTGAAGTTTCTTTTGGAGCAACGTGAAGTTGCCCCCGAATATCAACAATGGTTGGTGAAGCTATTGGGTTTCTAGTTTGATATACAATACAAGTCAGGATCCTCCAACGTGGTGGCTGATGCCTTGTCGTGTTTTCCCTTTCCCATTTTAGCGGTCATGCTTTGGAATTGTTCTCAGTTTCGGTCCTTTCTTGTGATAATAAGGCCATGTTGTTGGTTGAAGTGGTGGCATACCCATTTCTTGCTACCATCAAAGCAGCTCTGTTCCAGGCTGTTTCGGCTGGACCTTGGTACAACATCGCCTATTCTACAAGAACAGGTTAGTCCTTCCGTCCTCCTCTTCCCTTAAATATAAAATTCTTATCGAATCTCATTTTGGGCCACTGGGAGGGCATTGGGGGTTCTTGAAAACGTACAATCGTCTGTAGCAAAGTTGTAATGGGTCGGGATGAAGCAGGATGTTAAAAGCTATGTGGCCACATGTGATATCTATCAACGCTATAAATTCGAAACACTCGTCCTGACTGGCCTCCTACAACCTCTTCCCATCCCCACAGCGATCTGGGAAGACATAGCCCTAGACTGTTGAGGGTCTTTCGTCCTCAAAAGGGTACAATTCCATCTTGGTCATAGTGGACCGCTTGAGCAAGTATGCCCATTTTCTTCCCTTGAAGCACCCTTTCTCGGCCAAGACAGTGGCGGACGTGTTTATTCGAGAGGTCATACGTCTTCATGGGTTCCCACGTTCTATGGTATCGGATCATGATAAGATCTTTTTGAGTCACTTTTGGAAGGAATTGTTTCGCCTGCAGCACACGCAGTTGAATCGAAGCTCTGCATACCACCCTCAAAGTGATGGTCAAACTGATGTTGTGAACAGGTGTCTAGAGACTTACCTTCGTTGTTTTATCAGTCAACGTCTCAAATTGTGGTCTGACTGGCTTCACTAGGTGGAGTTTTGCTACAACACTTCATTTCACTCTTCCTTGAAATGCTCCCCTTTCGAGGTCTTATATGGTCGTGATCCTCCTCCCATCATCAGTTATGGCATCAATGCCCCGTCCAACCACATTAACCTCTCGGATATGCATCAATCTAGAGATTTGGCTATTCAAGAGTTGCGTGCTCAGTTGTTGTTAGCCCAAAATAGGATGAAACAATATGCTGACCAGAGCCGTTGTGATGTTGTTTTCATGGTGGCGGACATGGTGTATTTGAAGCTTCGACCCTACCGTCAAGTCACCGTGGCTCGTCGTTCTAATATGAAACTCAGCCCGCTGTTTAATGGGCCCTTTCAAGTGTTATCACGTATTGTTCTGTCACCTACAAACTGGACTTACCACCTTCTTCCTCCATCTACCCGGTCTTCCATGTGTCTCAACTACGAAAGGCCATAGACGTTATTTAGGTGTCTTTTGCCTTGCCACCATTTCTTGTTGATTCTTTTACTGCCTTTTTGGAGCCGAAGTCTATTCTGGCCTATCGTTCGTCCTCTGCAGGGGACGAAGTGTTGGTTAAATGGTTGTCCTTTCCTCATGCCGAAACCTATTGGGAACTTGTTCGCCATATGAAGAAGTCATTTTCGGCTTTCCACTTTGAGGACAAGGTGGATGTCCTTGTGGGAAGCATTGATAGCATTCCTGGCTGTCCACCTGTTCGAGTGGTGTATAAGCAAAGGAAACATTAAAACATTGGAGCAACTCCAGCCCTTGGTAGGCCCATTGGTGATGAGTAGTACGCAAGCATGAGTAACGTAGGGGTGGGTTTGTTGTAACGTGTCAGCTGGGTTAAAGCAGTAGGGAGTGTAAGTACGCCCTGGCTCAGTAAGTCAGCTAGTTGAGTCAGTGAGTGAGTCAGTTGTATATATAGTGATCGAGTCAGTACGTCAGTACAGAGGGTATCTTTGGCATATTGTGTTTTGGGTGACCACTGGTTTGGTAGAGAGCTTGCTTTCTGGGCGATTTGTGGAGTAGAGAGAGTCTCTCCCTCCCTCATTGTTGTAACTCCGATTTTCCTTCCTACATCAATAAAACTAGCAGAGGCGACCTATTTCGTCGATTGAGATCCGTGATTGTTATTAGGGAACCACCGCTAGAGTCGTTGTGTTTTCTTGGTCGATTCGATAAGTTTTTTGTATTAAAACATTAGGGTTTTTTTATCTTGATGAGATTCTGCATCTTTTGTTTGTATTTTTGTCGATTTTGGTCGGTGCGATTTGGGTCTAGATTTTATAGGTTTTAAGTTATGTTTCGAGACAAACAACCTCACAGGGCCGAGATTCTGCAATACCCTGTCCAACCGAGTTGGGGTGTTTAGTTTCAAATTTGTTTGACCGAGTGTTGTTTTTTACTTTCGATACTGTTTGCCCAAGACCAAAATAAGGTTTCGGTCATTCATAACCATAATCTTTATAGAGCTTTCGATTCCAGTTGACCAACAACTATGATTATGATATCAGTCATGTAGATTCGAATGTCATGAACTTTACGTTTTTGTTTTTTATCTTAGGCCTAATTATGGTGTTGTTGTAGTGGGACTATATAGAGCACGTTTTCTTTCGTGTTTAGGTATGGGGAAACAATTGAGGTTATGCATGTCTGCTTTTTGGGGCTATGCAACCATGCTCCCATTTTTTGGGTTTGTTCTCAATCGAAATTGAGGTTATGCATGCCGACTACATTTCTTTTCCACGTACATTCTATCTTCTTTGCAGATTATGGCTAGCAAAGACAAGAAATGGTACGTTGTATTTAGTGAACGAGAAACAAAGTGTATTTGAGACATGGGAGGAATGTTGTTGGCCTGTATATAGGTACAAGGTTTGTAACTACAGATCCTGGGCAACGAAAGAAGAGGCATTTGCAGCTTTCGAGATATTACAAGCAACAAAGTCAAAATTTAGCGGCGGTACCTTTACCTCCCAAATGGACGATGTCACCACGCGGCTACAGCTACCGCCAAACTGTTGGGTTGAGTACGAAGGTATTCCCCTACCTCCGCTACTTCCTGCCCAATGGATCCATGACGCCTTACAAGCCGTAAGGTGTTGCAGTCGGTGTGGAAGTGATGAATGTATCTCATGTGTGGGGGATGTTGTCGAGGAATGTCATGATGTAGTTTATGTTTGCATTTTTTTTCTTTTAGAAATGTATGTTTCATGCGTTGGCTTGACATAAGGAGTAGACTCTGGTTCGTATGTTTGCATGTTCTACATTAGCTAAGTGTATGTGCTTGTAGCTGTGAGCCATGTGTACTTATGATTGATGGATTGTGATGTTAATTATCAATGTTTCATTCTCTTGTTAATGCATTGTGATGTTAATTATCATTGTTTCATTCTCTGGATTCATTCAATGTTTCATTCTCTTGTTAGCTATGAGCCATGTGCTTGTACTATGAGCCATGTGCACTTATGACCATGTATATTCAACGTTTTTGATGTTAAATTTCAATGTTTTGTATGAATCGACCGATTTAAATATATCGGTGAAGTTCGGGAAAGGTTCGCTCGATGATGTACACCCCGTGTCGTGCGTAGGGACCTACAAAGACGGAAGGACTACTAATTAAGCACATAACAATGACAGAAATATCAAATTTCATCATGAATAAACTGTGCGGAGTACCCTTACCGATACCTATAGTATCATTTCGGTGTAGCATAACCGAGACCTATAATGTACATTTCAATCACATGAATTCAAAAGGTATAGATAAATAACATATCACAATATCCAAAAGCTAAATTATGATATAGGTTTTGTTTGACCGAGCACAGTTGTGTACTTACGACGTAGGAGGTCTGAGACGCATATTCAACGTCTTGGCCCTATAAGTCCGACAAACACAGGCAACTTAACATATTTTAAATCTCTTCCTAAATCAATGAAAAACTTGAGAAGTTACCTCATTCTGCTCCATTTCACTTCGTTTTGGCAATTCCTTCAAGTTTTCTATCTTGAAAGTCTCGATTTGTCCCAAAATTCAAAGCACAAGAAAATCCGAAAATGGAAAAAACATTGACACTCAAACAAACACTAAACAACCCAACATAACCCATTGAGTAACAATAAACGAGAAGAAAATGAACTTACTTGGGTCGATTTTGTGAGGATTCTTGTTTGGCTGAACAACGAGATTTGAGGGGGTTGGGGCTAGAGAGGGTGTCAAGAGGGAGGAATGACTCTTGGGTTTCAATTTCAAAACTGGGTATGTTTGCAACAAAAACCCCTTATATATTAGGGGCAATAAGGTCATTTCACTTAAGGGTTAAGAAAAAATCTCAAAAATTAAGGTCCTTTTAGTAAAAACGGTGGTCCTTTTAGCCGCTGCCTTTTATTAATCACCATGACTCAATACAAATGAAAATTTAAGAATAGAAATAGGCTTCATTTGGCTCTTTTTGCCAACTTACAATGCGGACAGAGTTAACTCACAGTAAGAAATTATATTTTCATGTTTAGTTCAACTTTAAACTTGCAAGGAAGTTGCAAATTTTTAACAATAAAAGATATTAATGGACATAAATATCCTTTAAATAAGAGAAATGGATGTGAGTGATAAAAAAAGATAATTAGTAAGGGGTAATTGTATCTACAAACTACAGGGAGATAACTTAGAGGAAAGTTGGGCAACCAAACAAGACTAGTTCCAACTCCCCTGCAAGTTATCTCCAGGGAGTTAACTCCACCCCTAACCAAACAAAGCTTAGAATCAATTAGTTTAAGGTCGAGCTGTAGGCACCTCACATCATTTTTTTTTTGATAAGACCTCACATTTTCTTTAAGGGCACAATAAACAAACATTGAATTTATGAGTGCACTACATTTTTTGATGGAATGCCTTAAAATACTCTTTATGTGAACTGAGGAACTAGTCCACCAATTGAAACAACAAAGCAGCCCCTCTCCTATCGTGCGCCACCTCTTTCGTTCGCACAACCCTAGATCCATACAACCATCATACAAATTCATCGTTTCTACTCGTTTTCTTGGTTTATTAAGATTCCCGTGATGTTCGGTCACACAAAGTCAAGAGTGATATGAGAGTCTCGGTGGTTGGGTACTGAGACAACTCACCTTAGTCTCAGTATACCAATCTTGGTTGAACATGGACGAGTCAAACACTAAGGCCGATCCCCTTAATCCAACCTCAGTTAACAACTTGATGGACATCGAACGAGGCATACGCATGTCCCAAATCTATATGCCGACCTACTCTTAAATCGAGTGTTCACAACTTTGACACTCATATCTAAATAAAACCACAAAAATGATGAAAAACTACCTCGTTGTCTAGCACATCCACTTTCAGTGACTGCCCTTATCCCATTTCAACCTAAAAACACCCACAAATCATCCAAATAGGCGAAAAACCCTACAAAACAAAAACTACTAGTCCAAACAACATGGAACTTGTGATGCATGATTGAACACCAACGAGGGTGGCTGATCGATGAGGGAGGGTGGGCGAACTTGGTGTTTGACAAGGCTAGGTTGCATGATTGCAAGATGCAAGAGAGAGACTCGATCATTTGTGGGGGGAAAAATGTCATTTCCCCTCTAAGATATTTTTAGTAAGACACCATTTAATAAAAGCAAGTTAATTCATTAATTTGAATTGTTCAAAATAATATTTAGCTAATGTAGAGTTGATTTTGAAAACTTACAGCTGTAATAATGAAACGATATAACAATTAGTGATTATCCTCGTAACAAACGTCTCGAACACAATAGTACATCAATCACTATTTTGATTGTATCCCAAGAGAGGTACACGGCTCAATCGAACACCTATCACAGTATCACTCCATCTCAAAGCAAACAAGACTACAAGAACAAGTGGGATGGATCTTAGGTTGGAAATAACAGAACGCTTGGATTTTACTACCAATAGAAGATGTGGATGCATGCCTTTTCAACTGTAAGATGCCACCAGAACCAAAATCCAGTATCATCTCCAAATTAGCAATTGAAACTTATCAATCATCAATCATATTGGCTCAATCACAGAATGTGACAGCAACGGTAATAAACTACTGTGATAAAAATATAGAATCCACATACTTCAAATAAAAAACAATAACTTCATCTCTCCGTACAGCATGAATCAACAGGCAACAAAAATGTCTGTAAACCTCGATAACTTTAAGAAAATTCCCTGCTCTCAATTTCCTATTACTGTCTAATACCTGCGATGTCCGCGGTCATGCATGCGGCCAGATGGGCACTCAAAAGCATGATGACCCCTTCCACCGCAGTTGTTGCAGATAACAATGGCCACACAATCGCGACTAATGTGCCCCGGCTGCCCACAGTTGCGGCAAATGATATCACGGAAGGGGCCACCAACAATTTCAGAAGAAAGGTTTGACTTGGGGCATTGCCGCGCCACATGCCCAGAGACATTACAAACGTTGCAGACAGGATCGTTGGGGCAGTCACGAGCCAGATGACCAGTCTTGCGGCAGTTGTTGCACGCTTTATCATTGGTGCAATCAGCAGCGATGTGGCCTGGCTTGTAGCAGTTGTTGCAAAGTCTCGAGTCATGGAGAGGCAGGCCTGAACCAGAACAGTCGCGAGCTAGATGACCTGCTTTACCACATATATGGCATATTGGATCGTTATGGCACTGGCTTGCGACATGCCCCGACTCCTTGCAGTTCCAACACATGGTTTTTGCATTGCATTCAGAAGCTATGTGCCTATCATTCAAACACGCAAAAGCAGTTTATTCATATATATTCACACCAAAAGCTGGCTGAAAAAAAATTGCAAGAACTGAATGTCATTTGAGCTTTTGGATCAAAGCACATTTTGGTGGTCAAAACAACCACCAAAGAGCCATCCCGAACTCGGAGAGATGTTTCTGTTAGTCGAAGAATTGCATTATGACGGTTATGCAGTAGAACCAGTGGAAGTCTTAAGCAAACAGATCTACATTTAAAAGTGACCTCAGATAGAATATGGATCCTCCTTTGGCAACATGATAACAACAAATGCCTGAAGCAATGATTTCCCATTGTTAATTACAACTACCAAGAACCTCTTACCCATAAACAGCATCAAGTGTCGCACCTATGTAAACACAATAACACAGCCACGTGTGTTATTCCGGATGACTCCCAAAAACCATTTCAAGAAACAAAACCAATGGCTTCCGATAAAAAAAAACCAAATCTAATGGCTCTCCCAAGGTCATCATGGTTTTACAAGGGAAAAACGACAGTATACCAATCTATCCATATCAAATAGGGAATTCAGTTCCTTAATTTTAACTTCCATCACCATGGTCCTCTTTGATGGAGAAGGTTTAACTTAAACTGCAAGTCTGTAACACAACCAATAAAAATCATTCTCTTTTGAACGTAACACTAACATGGGCTAAAAGCCGATATCTCTTCAAACAAAAAGAATAATTCAAACAAAAAGAATAAGTAAACAGATTAAAATAATAGAAAAGTAAAAATTAAGCGAGAGAGACATCTTAAACATGAAATTGGGTTCTGCATGAAAAGCACTAGAATTTATTACATCTATAATATCATGGATTCGTGGCCAAATTTGCTAAAAGCTGAAACTTGAGTTGCAGATTCACTTTTTGATATTAATTGGATTGATTCTTACCCAGGAAGTCCACAGTTGTTGCAAACAGCCACATTTGGACAATCTCTGGCAAAATGTCCGGGTCGCTTGCAGTTCTTGCACAAATAGTCTCGCCTGGAAAAATAAGGGAAACAACTAACATGAGTTTGACATTGAAAAGAATAATGAGTGTAAAGGAGTGCATACTTGTTGAACTGAACAAGTAAAAGAAACAATAAAATATGAGGCCAATGTAGCAGAAAAACCCAAATCACAATGATAACAATGCCAAAAATATAAATGTGTTAATTTGGGATATTGCGCCGGGAATTTTATGCTGTTGCAATCAATTAACTAATTCTCGTTCTTACCAACAGCTCATACATCAGTAAATGATAAAAAACTATGACATTGGAATTATGTCACTTAGAATAGAATAGTAATTACATTTAATGTTTTAGATCTATTAGTTGATTCCGGCAAGCAATCATATTCAAGCACAATTTGAAAATGGCATAGAAATGTTTCAGATAACAGAGCTTGCATAGAACTGTGAATGGCATTGCCTTGGTAAAAGTTGACTGCAATGACCAGTAGAGTGCCATTATACAACATAATTAAATGGTTATGGCCATAATATGACAATGTAATTGCCAACGCCTAAAAATTAAAGACACCATGGAACTTGAAATTCCTCTCTTTCTTTTTCCTTTTCATGACAAGGAGACCATTAGAGCATGATCCCATACAACATGGGAAGGAGATCCACTTTCCACGTTGTGTTAAGAGTGAACCATGTGAAAACAAGAATAGTCTTCAACCATACAAACACAATAAGAGCCAAATCACTAGAGTCTATGACCTAGAGTTTTTGAAATGGCATTTCTTTTGGTTTTTAAAAGCAAGAAATTCTTGCTGCATGAAAGTTCATACAGTTGTTTACTACAAGTAGCAGATTTTTAGGATAATAAGTAACATACAAGCATACGGTCGGCAAAGGAATACAAAATCACAAATAACATCGAATTACAAACCCACAAACCCAAGTGGTCATTGGTTTCACAATTGTGAAATCTTAACACAATATGATAAGTTTATTGTATTTGATCATGATACACATGTCTCTATATATAGAGATACAATTACATACACAAGAAAACATCTAAATAAGGTAGCACATAATTACGAGAGTAATTCGTGCATATTTTCTAATTGCACAATATTCCTTAACACTCCCCTTCAAACTCAAAGTGGATCAACAAACATGAGTTTGCAAACTAATACACTGAAATAAATAGACTAAATAAAAATACTGAGTATAACTATAGAAATAACAAGAATAATAATAAAAAAAAAACTCCGGTAGGCAACAAGACATGATGATGAGTGGAAGGCGAATAAGTTAGCACCACAAATATGATCGTTCAGTGAACAATAATGATGGGGAAGAGCCAAAGAGAAACACGCACACATGGCTGCTGTGAAAATGTCATCCAGCAAGATGAAGGGCCGATGAGAAGCACGCACACAAGAAGCTGCTGCGAGAAGTTCGTCCAACAAATAATGGTGATAGACTGACTACGACAAGCCGGTGATGACAACATACCGACAAGAAGCACGCGCACAGAGGTGCTACGAAAAGTTTGTTTGGCAAAGAAGTAGAGAAGGATGTCTAGACATGGGCCTCATAAACCAGATAAGAGGGCTGAAACAATGAGGGACGGAGAGAAAATCGAAAGACCTACCAGAAACCATAAGTATTGATGCAATGAAATCACTAACCAATATTGAACTGCCAAATCAAAACTAGTTTTGAAGCAAAACCAACCACGTGAAAAAACATTCCTTATCAATGAACAAAAGACAAATCTGATTTGCCTATCACTCGATCAATTTCTAATAAGCCAAAAGAGAAATATGATTAAATAAGCATTGATTTGAATCAAATCAAAATAACAACGCACATGGCTGATGACGAGATGTGCACGTAATGGGGTCTCGATTTGGATGCACAAGGAAGAAGTTGATGACTGTGCAACAATAAGGGAAACAGACAAAGGTGGACACGAGAACCAAAGAAAATGAGAAAAACATCGATAGCGGAATAGAGCCACCAAGCAAGGAAAACAAGAACAACGATGCACACAAAAGATTAGGGCAACAAACGAAGTCGAGGAAGTCGACCAAAAGAGAGGAGAAACAAGAGATTACCCATAACCAAACGGAGGCTCTGATACCACGTTAAATCTTAACACAATATGATAAGTTTGTTGTATTTGATCATGATACATGTCTCTATATATAGAGATGCAATTACATACGAAATGAAACATCTAAATAAGGTAGTGCATATTTACGGGAGTGATTTGTTAGAAGAAATTTAAATAACTAAAAATGCCTTGGTGTTGGAAGTGATTTTTTTTTGAAACCTTGTTGGAAGAGATTTAAATAACAAAAAATTGCCAATTCTACAACTTACAAAAAAAAACACACACACACACACACCCACCCACCGACCGACCCACCAAATACTTGCATACATAATTGATATACGAGATAGTCTAATTAATTACAAAGTCCTCCACTTTATTACCTTTTAATCCATTTATCAATAACAACCAATCAAGCGCCATATGGACCAAAAGGTAGCGAACTTTAAGAAAACTCCCATGTCTTCAATGCAACTTGGAATTGACATTTTTTATCATCAAAATTACCTTCTAAGTTCAGCCACCAAGCTCTACAAGAGGTCCATATAAAGACCCAACCATTCTGATCAAAAAATATAAAGACCCAACCATATAGAAGTCATAGCCAACTATCGACATTCAACACAAAGATCTTAAGAACATAAAGTAAAATGGCATACCAATAACCACCTGGTAATGCACCTTGAATTCTATCAACGTTGAAGTCTACAAAGATTCTAAATGAACCTTCAGAACTCCACTCAGAATAGAAGATGAAACTCTACAACACAAGAACTGACTCGTTCTTTAAGAGGTTCAACCCCATTCCAATAAGATAAACGAGCTAACACATTGTGATTTGATTAACTTACTTCTGTTTTCACATGTTAGCAATGTAAGAAAAAAGTTTCACCAGCGAATTGTTCTCGGCACCCTTGGAACCCACGTATTGAATGACATTGAGCAAATCCCAAAATTGAATTCAACAACATTTGAATCAAGATCAACTAAACTCATTGAGAGAATGAGATTAAGATCAACTAAACTCATTGAGAGAATGAGAGTTGAGAACAAGGACAATTGTAATGTAAACTAAAACAAAATACAGGTATGGAAATGTCTGCTTTAATCACATAAAACCGCATCTTATGCGCAACAAACCAGTTTTAACATAAAGGAACCCAAAGTATATTTCATCAATGATAATCATATTCACAAGAGTGTTTATTCTTTGTTTGCTCTCTCAATCTCATTATCCTCTTTCTTTTTTCAACAACAACGATCACACAAAAGGTTCAATCCAAAATTAGCTGGGACTCACTACGCGCATACAACTCTTCCACTCCCACTCGATTTAATGCATTGGATGGTGTGCATTCAAAATCCTTTATATCCTTCTTAATTAGCATCCGTAGTTATCTTAGGTCTACCTCTATATTGTCGACTTTATTCAATTTCTATTGTCTCAAGTTTTCTAATTGGGACATTTGTAGAATATATTTGGATGTAGTTGAACCACCACAACCATCCTTCCCTAATTTTTGCGTTGGTTAGCGCAATCTCCATATTTCTTATTTTATCTCTATGAGCCATCCATCTAAGCATCATCATTTCCACTACACACATTCTATGTATTATTGTTTGTTTACCGCCCAACATTCACTTCCACAAAGTATGGCGGGCCTAATGAATGGTCTTATAGAATTTCACTCTCAGCTTACTGGGAGAACTTTCCTTTTAGTTTAACCAAAGTTTGAAACTTCGACTTCAGCCTTTAATTCAAATTGAAAGTGATTTGAGGAAACCTCCTTAAATTTCCATGGTGAGATCTTGCTGGCAATTGGAAATTTGACTAGCCTAATGTATATGTATGCACACTTTCTTGATTACATTTTCTTCAATGAATGACGTGACATTCTTTTATACATTTTTGTTAAAACCTCCAAGGGGTAGCCTCAATTTGATATTTTTTTTTTTGGGGCAGGGATCTCCAAGGAAATCATCCACAATACAAATGTAGGAAGAGATTGGTGATTAATTCAACAAGGAGAACAACAACAACAACAACAACAACAAGAACAAGAACAAGGATCGAACTCTTCCATTGTGCTCAATTTAGTGCAATCGGCGTGCTTTCTAAATCATTTAAATCCCTCATGATTAAGGTGTCCCGAGTTAACTTCGATCATCCCCTACCTCGTCGAATTTCTTCGGTTTCTATTGAGTTGAGTTTTCTAGTGAGGGCATTTGTAGGTCGTCTATTGAGGTGTTCAAACAACTGGCACCACAACCGTTCTTTCCTAATCTTTGTGTCAATTTGAACTACTACTTTTATTTGAATTTATCTATATCTTATTCTATCTATACAAGTTTTACCACACAACTACCTAAGCATTCTCATTCCCCCTACTCCTACTTGTTTTCTTATCACCCAACATTCACTTCTATAAAGCATAGGTGACGTAATTGCAGTCTTATTACATTTTCCATTTAACTTGATAGGAAGATTTTGATCACAGATCACACTTGTTGTACTTTTCCATTTCTTCCACCCAACTTGAATTCAAAGCAGGAAAATTATGCAAAAAATTGCTTATATAGGGAACTTTATGGAATTTTATTTTAAATGCTAGTAAACTCAAGGTATCTTTAAAAATGTGTTAGAAATAAACATAATTTTACAACTACAATACATTAAATTTTATCTAATATAATTATTTTGATTTTTGAGATGCAACAAGTGACATTGGATTTTTTTTTATGTTGTTACGTACGATAAACAATACACGCACATTCCATAATTTTTATAGTTATTTTTTGTCAAATAAAAATTGTATTAATTGATAAGTTCCAAATTCAAATGGGTACAATATTAGAACATTGTATAGCCCAAAACCAAAGTCCACAATATGCACCATATAGTACAACTACAACCACAAAATGGGGACAATTATCTTTGACAAAAACAAATAACCCCAATACGGGGACAACTTGAATACAAAAGGGAGGACAATCACAAAAAGGAACATACAGTTGTAACCAAAATAAACACAAGAAAAACTATTGTACAACCGAAAGCTACATTTCATTAGAAGAGAAATCACTCCCACAATTTGAAGTCAACATCGTACCAGGGCCATATACAAAATCTCCTCACCCGAAACACTGGAAATTGATCTCCAATGTCCTCTCCACCACTTCAATCTCCAACAATAGCTTTTGCTATCACATACTAGAAGAAAAACAACCCATGGTGGATAAGATGCACAACAAAAAAAGAAGATTCGTAGGCACTCGCCGCATGCACTGCCTCCAAGAGATGCACTCCTAGTTCCTCAATCTCTTTTTCCACTATCTTCTCTTCTCTACTCTACCTAGATCTAGAAATAGCATTTCCTTCCACTTCTACTATATTTCTTCTTTGTATTTTCGTGGAAAGGGGGTGAGACTGTGTGACTATAGGAAGAAGAGTAACTTTGGGTGGCTACTCTGTTGTTATCCCCTTCCACGTGTGGTGTAACCTGATTTGGAGGCAAAGCAACTCAGGACAAAGAAGAGGCCAAGTAGTTAGAGGTGTGTTCCTTAGAACATGTCAAACAATTGACTATGGATTTGCCTTTTCTTGGTGCCTTTTTTCCAATTTGGGTTGTTTTTCTTGTAGCAGAGAGGTTGTGCTTCCGATAAGACGAATGTGTTGATGGACTTGATGCGTCAACTCCAACTTTTAGAGGTGATTTCCCATTTCTTCTATTAGAATCTAGCTTTTGTTTATAAAATAGTTGTTCTTACTATGTTTGTTGTTTATTTTGGCATTTTGGTTACAGTCATATGTTCTCTTTTAGGGTTATCTTCCCCTTGAATTAGGGTTGTTGTCCCCGTTATAGAGGTTAGGTTGTTCTGGTCAAAGGATAGTTGGCCTCATTCTGGGGTTGTAGGTGCATTATTTGGTGCATGTGTGGACTAGATTTCGGGCTATACAATGTTGTAATGTTGTACCCAGTTGAGTTTGGAGCCTATCAACCGATACAATTTCTCTTTGACAATAAAGTTATCATATTCTATTAAGATTTCACATGGTATCAAAGACAATGGTTCAGCGTGGACTTGTAAAAAAAAAAAAGCCCCTCGCATCATGTGACTTTCGTTACATGAGGGAGTGTTGAAGATGTGTGAACCAAAAGTTAGTCCCACATTGATTAAATAAAACTTCAAAATGAAGTATATAGATTAACTCCTCCCAACTAATACCGAGGCCTTTTGAGTTAAAACCCCACACCAATGAATTGAAGGTGGTTAAGTTGGGGACAATATCGGTGCTAGCGGAGGAGATCCACGGGCTCGTGTACGCATGTGCGGCGCGGCCGTGAGATTTAACAAGAGGCCTTATCAAATCCTTGCCGTTATAAACATACATGAAAAGAAAAGCCCTATATCTCGCCTCATTCTCCTTGACTCTCGAGATTCTCATTTGTCTCCATGCTCTCTTGCGATTACGCTCCATCTTCTTCACTCAATCCTAGTCTAGGTTGTAGTTGTCGTTGGCCCCATCTTCTCAATTCACCTCCTTCAGTAGTTCCGCTCGTCCTCTATTTCCTTCTATCAAACCCCAATTTGGTTGGGCTTGCTCTTATTTGTGACAAAGATATATGCTTCCCTTCTCCTTAATAAAGAAGGTTTCAACCTATTAATGTTGGGAACGTGCTGAAATTGGAAGTGTTCTAGCCTTCTAGATACAATATTCAACTTTTGTTAGGTTTCTTCAAATCTGGGAGATTTTGTTGAAACTTTACAAAATTAAAGCAAGCTTATACACTATTTAACACAACTTCACTAAAACTTTCAAATCTTATCGAATTTTGGCAATTGTTCAGCAAAGTTTTGCAATTTTTTAGTTGCCCCTTCATTTCGTATTGCTGCTTTGTGGATTGACAAACTTCGCCTGAATTTCGACAAATTTTGTTTATATTTAAAACCTTGAGCTTGACAAGGATGTTTTTCCCTTAACTTAATTTGCATCAAAGGACATATTTTACAATTTAATTGTCAATAGCATTGAGATGGATAAATAACCAAAAAGAAAACTCTAATTCTCACCCTCACTATTTTATTTCAGAGAGGACAGAAAATAAGGTATCTTCAATTTCTTTCTCATCATAAATCTTATCTGTTCCAATGAGTTTTTTTTTTTTTTTTTTTTTAATCTAAGAAGAGGGAGAATTTGAATGTACCATTAGATCCTATCTATCAAAGCCGAAACCGTAACATCCAAACTATTATTATTAAAAAGCAAATAAAATATAGCATCCTGATGTAGAACAAATAGCCACATATATAACAAGGGGGTGATGAAAGGTGCCATCAAGAGAGGCTTGATAGATGGGTAAAATACTCACTTATTACCCAAGCACACTGGTGCCAATCATTTGATCGTTGTCGTTGTTGTTGTATAAGGGAGTAAGTCAAATGATATACAAACAACTTTTAACCATTCCACTCAAGAAAATCATTGCAAATGCATACTTAATTAGAAAACTTAACCTAAAGGTTTTCAATACTTGATAATTTATGCATCTAAAGAACGTATACGAACAACGTATCAAGAATCATATCCACCAGGCCAAAGTATCTCTAGTGAAATAAATGAGGCATCACTTGCTAGAAGGCAAGGTTAGGGGAAGTTACGGTTCGACTTGTGTTGGTGTCAAGTTGATGGTTTCTTATATAGAAAAGAATCATATCCGACCAAAATCAAAAGAATGAAAGAACAAACAAAAGAAAACACATAGTTTTCCAACTAAAAGGAATGCAAGAGGCAAACACCTAATACAAGCAGAGAGCCACGCCAACATCAGAGATGCATAAGAGAGATGATTAACGCAATAACATTATATCCACAAGTTTTGAATGTGAGCAAATGCAAGAATACCTGTGACTACGATGATCCCTTCGATACGGTGCATCTCGATAAGATGCACGATCCCTGCCACGGAAACGCCTCGCTCGTGGGGGGCTCCTGCTGCTATCTAGACTCATATTGGGAAAAAAGATAAGTCGCACCAGTAGCCAAAAAAACTACGGGCAAAAACCACCTGAGCCTCCCAAATAAATAACCCACCACCACCACCACCTCCTCCTTCCTGTCCACATCACCAAAAACCAAACCACCTCCATAAGTTCCTGTTCATCTCTAACCACAATAACTTCCAGAGTTCGAAACCTCCGGCAATTCATCATCCATCCAACACTAGCTCCATCCACATATTAAAGAAACGTGGAGAAGGGTACAATGTACATACAAAAAATAGTCAATAGAGACTAACGAGGGAACCCTAAATTCGAAGGACAACATCACAACATAATTCTAAATAAAATCAGTCACAGCCTTTATACACACTCCAGCTACTCTTTTTTAAAAAGCCGCCTACAAGCCCCTAAATTCATGACAAGCCCCCTCAACCATCGACATCGAAAACCCCTAAAACTACTCCTGTTACATGATCCAATAAAATCATTTCAAGCAAGTATATACAACTACTCCCTCTCCGAATCGACAACACCCAATCCCATAGCCTTCTAACCAACAACATCTAATAGCAAAAACACGAGAAATGAAACAGAAACCAGTTCCACAACGCAGCCGCGCATTCCTCTCCATTATCAAAACCACAACCTTCAACTCACGAAATCAGCACGAAATCTTCAATTCAACAACAGCCGAGCACAAATTTGCCGAAAATTGAAAGATTTCTAAACGTATGAATCAATCTTGTCTTCTAAGCGACCGAGATCGAACTAGGGCAAATTCAAACAGAAATCTTCGAAATCTAAGGAAACAACACCACCACCACCACCACCACCACCATCACATCATCTCCAGATGTGAATTGAAATATAAGGAATCAACGAAAAGAAGAAGAAGAAGAAGAAGAAATCAAGAACAAAGCACCGACCTTGGAATCGATCCGCGGCACTCGCTCGCTCGCGAAGAAAAGAAACCCTAGCTTTGAAGTACAAACCAAAATCCAAAATCTAAAATCTATGAATTCATGTCGTTCAGCCTCAGGTGGACAAATAGAGGATTCAAGTTTCGAGTTTCCCAAAATGACCTTTTGGATCGCCCAATATTAGAGTAACGGTCGGCTCGAGACGACCTCTAATTAAAGTTAATCAACCCGAGCATGGCCATACACATTTGTGTTCAAAGGTCCTTGTTTGGGTGGGGTTTTTTTTTTTCTATTCAGTGGGGGTATTTTATTTGTAACTATTAGATGGTATATATTCACTTTCCTTTTGCATTTTTTTATGTTAGTTGTATTAAATGATAATCTAACACATTTTGACGCACACTTTATTTTTTAGCTCATTTATAGTGTTTTGTTAGATGTATGACCCACGCCTAAGGTGACAAGAAAGAATCATAAATGACTAAAAAATAAGTATGTGCCCAAAGTGTGCGACCAAAGTGTGTTTGATTATCATTTTCCTAATTTTTTATCTAATACAATAATACTAAGGCAGCAGCTAAAATGACCCCAATTTTTATTAAAAGGACCCAAATTTTGTGAAATTACCCAACTACCCTTTTATATAAAATGACTCACTCATACCCCACTCACTCATACCCCAGTCACCTCTCTCTCAAATTGCACTCATCAACAACCCAAATCTGACGAAATCTGAACAAAACCACATAGATTCGACGTTGTGAGTGCATTCATTATCTTTTTTAGTGTCGATTTTGAAGTTTTTCTTAGATTTTTTTTTTTTGAGTCGTTCGGTTTGTTAATTTGTTTTTGGGTTTAAAGCTTCGGTTTGAAACTTGAATCTTGCATTTTGGGTACAAAGTTTTGATGAAATCGAAAATATATTAAGCGATTATGAGCAAAACTCACTCTTTTTTTGATCATTTTCATGTATTTTTCCGGAGTTTTGAATTTTTTTTGTTCATTCTGATCATCCGCAGGTTTCAGACTTACAGGGCCGACACCTTTGAAGAGGTGTCGTACACATATGGCCGACACCTCTTAAAAGGTTTCAGACACACAGAGCCAACACCTCTTAAGAGGTTCCTGCTGGATCCTTCCGTCACCCACTGAGACCGAGTTATCTTCGTATTATCGGTTGGAGTCAACCGAGACCACTAAAGAGGTATCGACCCTGTGTGTCCAAAACCTCTTTAGAGGTGTCGAACCTGCGTGCTCGGTTCATTCAAAACCCTCGCGCGACACTTCTTCAAAAGTAGGGTATGGGTAATAGGGTGAGCAAGGGTATTTTTAGAATTTTAAGAATAAAAGTTGTGTAAACTAAGTAAAAAGTAGGGTACACGAAGTAAAAATTTAAAATTGGGGTCTGTTTAGCTGCTGTCTAATACTAATACTATCTCTTCCGCGTGCGAAGTACGGGCCAACAACTAGTAATATATTAAAGGAAGGCTTTTAGTTGCCACATGGCTTCTTCTCAAGCTTCCTTCTCGCCACATCATCAACTCTTATGCTATGTCATGATCAACTCCAACTATAATGGGAATAAAGTAAGGCCTCTGGTTGCCACAAGACTTCTTCTCAAGCTTTCTTCTCGCCACTTCATCAACTCTTATGCCACGTCCATCATCTCCGACTCATAAATTATTGTAATCTTAATTATTTATAACCATTTTTGTATTTTTTCATATATTAATGTAATCTTAATTATGTGTAACCATTAATAATTAAATATATTTCATTTTAATTTAATTTAATTATTTGTTTTAGGTCTCTTCATCTTTCCTTGCAACCACTAATTTGATAAATTATATAACCACTACTTTAAATACTTCAAATAATTATGTGACCATTTTTTAAATATATATCTAAATTTAATAATTTGATAATATAACATCTCTCTAAATTTTTTCTTCTCGAGCTTCCTTCTCACCACTTCAACTCTTATGCCATGTCATTAACTCCAACTCTAATATATATATACACACACACACACTAATATAATGAAGATTCTTGGCAGTTGATGATGAAGCCTATTTAGTCACCAAACTGTCAAAAATACTATTTTATAAAAAATATTTTAGTAGAGTGGTTGACGGTGTGATTTTAGTTTATAAAAAAGAAAGATTGCCACTCAACAAGTCTCTACCACGCTATAATGGGTGAAGTGTTGCAGATTGATCTTCTATCAGCGTAAGATTTAATCCTTTAGAAAGTCTATATCAATACTTTATATGGAATTTTTTGCAATATATGTTGTTAGATGGAATTTTATTTATTTTGTTCTTTCTCTATAGGTTTTCATAATGATTTTCTGATCTTTTATTAAGTTTTCTCAATAAAGTGCGATGCAATTGTATGAAATTTTTTTATTGGTAGATGATTTATATTAATGAGACTTGTTTATGCTGTTGTGTGCTCCTTTTTCATGGTAGCAAATGCTTCATTACTCAGAGAATTTGGGAATTAATTGGTGTGCGTGTTTGCTTGGTCATGTAACATGGGCTGCTGCTTCACATGTCATTTTAGATGGGGGGTTGACTTATTTTCTATAAAAAAAATAAATATAATTTTATGTCTAAATTATATCAATTAATTAATTTGCATATTATTTTGTATATGCTTATAGAAAATAAATTATGTACCACAAATTATTTTATATATATAATTAACTTGTTCCAATTATTTTTGATATGCTTATATTATGACTTTTTTGAAGTAAGCGTATATTAATTACAATAAATTTTTTGAACTGCACATTTCTTTTTGTATATAAAGCGTGTACATGTTACATTAACTTAAACTTTTCATAAAAAATATTAATATTGATATAAAAATTACTACTTTTTTTTGGATAATAAATGTATTAATTATTTTTTTGGCAATAGACATATGCATTAATTAATTGGATTGTTTGTATATAATGCTAATCTATTTTTGGGTAATCATTGATTTATTGAAATAATAATTAATTTCTAGGGTATATCACTTATTTTAATCAAAACAAAAGTTCATTTAGAAAAGAAAAAATAAAGCCGGTTTTATGTAACCAAAACAAAAGGTTAATTGGTTTTGTCAAAGCATTTTTGGGGAAATGGTAAATACATCACTTACCAAAAAGGCAAGATCTTAGGAGGTTGTGATTCGACTACCACTGAAGTTAAAAAAAAAAAAAAAACAAAACGAAAGGTTGGTTTTATTACAAGAAAGAAATATAACTAGGTAAATTTTTCCTTGTATGAGAAAGGGAGAAAGAGTCACATACATGAAGCGATCTCCTATATTCTCCTTAGTGCATATGGAAGGCAATTTTAGAAAAAAATTTACATAATATGTACGTTAGCTAGGGAGTAAGAATATTTAGGGGCCTATCTTGGGTTGGAGGCCCAGGGCGATCGTCCGCCTGCCCTACCCAGAATCGGCCCTGAATGTATATGTGTTATTATTTCATTATATTAATGGTTGTATACTTGTATTACACTTTTAAAAGTTCAAATAACATAGTAAAGTGTAATTTTTTTTATAAAATAACAATCTGCATAGTTGCAATAATTATTCGAATTAGATCTTAGGAATAAGGTATTATTTTGAAAAAAAATTTATATTTTATATTACAGATATTGATTTATAAAATAATAAATTAAATAATATATTAAGTAAATGGGTTTGATGGGTTGACACGAAAATACAGAAAATTAACGAGTTAGCGTCATGGTTGAACTTATACGGGTTAGTGTCATAAATGGATTGACACAAATAAGACACGCCAATCCATTTTGCCACCCCTACATTTTAGGCAGTTTCGGTTAATACAACCAAATAATAAGCTTATAATAAGTAGCTTTTATTCCCTCATCCAATACACATGAAATATCATGAATGAAGGCTCATTCAGGGAGAAATAAATCTCTCACCTTCCTTCAATTGCCTTAGATTATTGCTCTATGGTGCCCTGACACGAGTCCTCCACCAACAGCCCAGACTCATAATAAGGAGACATGGGAATACAACAATTATAGAGCAATGCACTGATAACACAGTTACAAAAGGCACAGACAGACAAGGTCACTGTCAAATCACCATAAGATTTTCGCAAACGCATGTCAATTCACTGAATCAACAACGAACACCGATGCATGTGTGACTAAGGGCGGGCGCGAAGCGTAATCAAATCATTACCCTTTATTATACACAAGAGAAACCAGTAAGAATGACATTGATTCTTCATACCAGACTACCAATAAGAAAAAAAAAAAAAAGAGACCAGAATGTCTAATGCTGACACACCAAGATGGGAATACAGGACTGAACTCTTGAATTACACTTATCAACAAGGCTAGACAGGATAATTATACAGGTAATTGCATCTGACCACCAATTATCAACAAATTGTGTTTCACAATTTGGAGCATTGGAAGGAAGAAACAATTAACTTTTCAGAAATACAATCTGGGAGTGTAAACATCAAACAAGGCAAATCTGTACACGAGTAACAAAGCGACGATTCAATACATGGTTATATGCATTAGATACGTGAGGGAAGATCGTAGACACATGTACATATGGTTAAGAGAAGAAACACTGGAAAGTGAAGTTGATGGTTAGCTCACCAGCCCATCAGAGCTCTTCTCACTCTATCAACAATCTGATTTCGGGCTCGACCGTTAGAAAGTGGATATTCGCGACTCTCATCCAAAAGAAATCTGTAAACTTCCCATTGACGATCAGACGCAGAAAACCTTCCAATTTCAGCCTACAGTAAAGATAAACCTGGATATAACTAGAAAAGAAGCACTAAGAAAATGATGCAGGATTTGGAAATTTATTATTGCATACCGAGAAGATGCAGATACCAAGAAACTTCAAAGCAAGGGTAACATCATAGAAGACACGAGGCCTTCCGTTCCCTGAAAACTCCACAGGATTAGCAACCAAAAGTTCAGTGTCAGGCCCACGGTTGTTGATGGTCACCCTTAGAGGATGAAGCATCTCCATTTTCAGACGTGAACATAGAGCACTCTGCTTTTCAGGATCTACAATCTTCTTGTCACCTATTTGCTGGATAAATAAGTCAATGTCCCGGTAACCTTCCGTAACCGGTGAGAATCGACCATAAGCAATCTAAATGAAAAGAGCGAGGCATAATGTGAGAAAACTATTTGATAGCGATACATTGAGTGCAAAGTTATACAACAGCAACATTGCCTCAGTCACAAATTAATTGAGTGCAAAGTTATAGAATCAACAAAATCTTAAACCACTAAAAAAAGATATCTTTAGCCATATTTTTCTTTCGCATTTGGATGTCCAGAAAGTCTGTGAGACAATTGTAAGCACCACATAACAGTAAAGCTAATTTAGACAATCTTTATTATAACATGCATGCCACAACAAACTGCCATTAGAATTAGTAATAAAGTAAGTTCAGCTTTGAGGACATGACCACACATATTCATGCGAGTTACTCTCTTAAATGTAACTTCCGAAGGTTTACCGTGGGTAAGTAGATTATTATTCACCTGAATGTTCCAGTCCTTCATAGTTCGCAGGACGTCATAGAAAAGGCCTTTTTGATCAACACAGTGTATCTGAACTAGCGTATGAGCTGGGCTCAAGGAATTGTCTATCATTACACTGGCTTTCTTTAATCTCGTTAAATCTGGACTAAGAGCTGATGAAGGGTAATCCTTGCTTGATATCTCAGTGCAAAATAATTCCTCAGCAATCGTTGGCGAAAGAGTAGACACTTGTTGTACAGCTTCATACTCTGGGCCTGCTAATTGAAGCTCACAGCTGATACAGGCATCTCCTAAAACAGCATTCAGTCTCCCACATGTATCATTCTGTCTACTTTTTGTATGTAAAAGACTCCTGCAACAATTTAGTTATAGAGACATCATAATGATTGCCAGTAAGAATTGCTTCATCATTATATTAATACTGACATGCAGACAAAAACGATCCTTGGACAGAACATGAAGGGCAATATTCATGCTACAAAAAGAAAGAAAAAAATTTATGCTACAATTAAAAATGAATGATAAAGACAGATTCAAATTCAGGTTTGAATAAGTGAGGCCATGAGATTAACCAGTCATCATAACTCAACACAAGAATACTGGCGCAAAGGATAATATTTTGCAGTTATGGAGTGTTACTGCGTTACAACCCTCACAATCTCTTCAAAATTGGTTTTGAAACAGATATATTAAATGAGCGAATTTCGAGAACAAAGTAGAAAAAAGAGCAAATAGTGGACTCATCCACATAACATGAATCGATACCAAAATGTTATTCACTAAAGGCCACAATCAACAATGCAAACAACATCCTCAGAGTCAAGATTCAATGTACAAAAAGAGAATATGAACCATGTGTCACCTCTTATTGGAATCAAAGAAAAAGAATGGAAATGGGAAGGGCTTATAAAATCATAATCATGGAACCGATTCAGACATCAGATTACAATTCACTTCATACCCATGCATATTCCTATCTATACGATGTTTTCCTAAGGCATCTTCCAATTTACACCACATTCATAGATCCTCTCTAACTATCTTTTTTTTTTTTTTTTTTGAGATGGAAAAGACCCCCTTTTCCATCTGAATTAAGAATCACAATATCTATTCCTCAGAATAGAAACGGTCAAGGCATTTAGGGTTTAGGTTTATTCCATATCACGAAATTGATTTAATCATCCAGTTACAAGTTTATTCCATATTGGGTTGGACCAGTATAGGATTATATGTGTACAATATTCCCATGAGAAGGGAGCAAAGTGTATTAAATAAGTATCATGCATACACATGGATCCCTAAGTTGTTACATTCAATTTAGCACCACCAACAACAACAACAACAACAATCTCAAAATTAGTTGGGATTGGCTACATGGATCAAACTCTTTCTCATTGCACTCAATTTAGTGCAAATCTGCCTTACTCATATCCCAATTATTTCAACTAAAACCTGATAACTCCTCGAAATATCAGTTTGCTCAGCGGGACCCAAAAGCAAAAGGCTGCAAAGCCTGCAATCAATGACAAAAATTGACTATAATGAATTGGAATCAGCACAACAATTCAAACTATTGCTCATGCCATATCGACAGGTCTAGAGCTGAATCGTGCAAGTTCTCATATACAACACTTTATTGCATGGTTCACTAACCATGACCATGTGTAGTCATTTTCCTTTGTCAGATGAAATGAAACTGCCATCATCACAGCCAACACCTTATGGACTTCATTTTCGCCCACATGTAATACATTGAGTCACTGACAGCTTCGCCACTTCAACAGTGTTGACTTCCTACTTCCTAGGGCCTTCGTGTGGTTTAACCTTCCCTAATTGATTTCTGCAACACACTATCATTCTAAAGCTATTGTTTCCTTCCCTTTACTTAATGTATTATTTTCACGAGAGCTCGTATCATTTCTCAGCTCACTTATCAGTAACTTCAAAAATCCTTATATGTACTAAAGTAGCTCCCACGTGACGAGTTTGATCACTTTGATAGGTTAGCTATCTGGAACTTCTTTTGTAGTTTAGTCACTCTCACTTAATATGTCATTTCCCTTGTAAACTACCTATTTACTTGTGTCTCCTTATTCCTTAATACACATTTGTCTTAGACTTAATGACATTTTCTGGTTGACTCATCTCTATCTCCATCTAAACCATAATGACGAACTTGGCTTTCAACTCTAATATTCTGATAAAGGAAGATATTTCTCAAGTTATATCCTCTAACTGTATTCACTCAATCCAGGAACAAACAAGTGAACCACCGTACACCTTACAAGTTCTGAGGCAGCTCTTTTAAAATGAATTGCCATTACAGTAGAATGTTAAACCACCAACATTTACACAAAAAATCAATGACAAAAATAGAGTATAGTACAATTTCCAGCACAACAGTTCAGCCTATTGTTCATACCATACCGACAGGTCTGAGTTGGATCGCGCAAGTTCTTATATACAACACTTTATTGCGTTGTTCACTAAGCCTGGACCATGTGTAGATGTTTTCTAACTTTGTCAGATGATTTATCTGATGAAACAAGGGAAGCATGATATGGGAATTAAATTAGCAAGTCCTCAAATAGACTGAAAAATGGTAAATGACATGAATGAAATAAAGTAAAGAGTTCTCACAGTTTCACTTACAAGTCAACGCAATAGTCCTAGCTAACTCTAGCCTTCCGACGCCTAACTCGCGTCCAGTTTCTTGTAAATTTTCTTTAAGAATTTGTTTATGTTAAACTTTAATTTATTAGAACAAGGACAGTTTTGATACATTAACTTTTGAGTTGATTTCAGTGAGCCAACGACCACTCAGACTAACGTATCAGATCTCCAACTACATCCCCGAGCAGCAGTCAAACGAAAGCGTGAATGCAAGATGCCAGCGGAATGATTGGCCGGACAGACAAGGACTTTTTTTCTGCCAGCATACAAAATACATCGAGTCACTGACAGCTTGGCCCACTTCAACAACATTTACTTACTAGGGCCACATTGATTTTTGCGAGACACCATCATTCCATAGCATTTGCTCCCTTTGCTTAATGTGTCCTTATCACAAGAGCTCCTCTTATTTTCTCATATAAGTTATCTGTAACTTCAACAAGCCTTGTATGTTCTAAAACAGGTCCGACATGACGAGTTTGCTCACTTTTATAGGTTAGACATCTGGAGCTTCTTTGGTAGTTTAGTTACTCAACTTCAACTTACTCTCAGTCTCACTTAATATGCCACTTCCCATGTAGACTACCAATTTAATTGTGTCTACTGAATACATGTTTTTTTGAGATTTCAAAATCATTTTCTTGTTGACTCATCTCTAACTACATCTAAATCATAATGATGAAATTGGCTGTAACCTCTAATATTCTGAGAATCTGATAAATAAAGATATTCCTCTCTAAGTTTTTTCTTTTTTTTTTGACAAATAAAACCACAACTTGCCCATTACGAGGCTCGGAACCCCAACCTCTTATCCAAGTAACCCCATACCACACCAGTGAGCATCCACCACTTGGTATATTCGTCTCTATCTCTAAGTTAAATCATCTAAATGTTATTCACTCGATCTAGAAATAAACCAGTGAACCACCTTATGAGGCAGCTCTTTTAAAACGCATTGCCATTAGAAAAGAATGTTAAACCACCAACATCTATATACACATTTCATTATCATGCCCAAAAGTTACAATAGAGCTTACCACTACTAGAACTAGCATCTATAAATAAATAATTAATAAAACAGCATGATTATGAAAATATACTACAACATAGCCTCAATCCCAAAATTAGTTGGGTGTAAAAGAAGAATCCAAGGTAGACATAGAAATGTCAATTCCCAATTCTTTTCTTCCAAGGAGGTGCGTGTTTTTCCTTCTGGAGGACAAACCTCATTGTCCATATGTAAGTACGCGCAACAGAAATAAAACATTATTGTAAAAAGCGCAAGAACAATCCAACAAAGGGGACTAATTCCCAATTCTCTAAGCAGATCAGTGAAATAACCAAATAAGGAGAAGCAAATTTCAAAAGCACATGAAAAAATAAAATCTAAGAAACAGATTTTGGAAGTTTCCTCTAAACTACAAAGAATTATAACAGACTAAACAGTTTTAGGTAACTTTTTTTGTTTCATAAAACACAGAATTTTTTGTCACACTTCTTTTTTGTATGTTCCAATCACATGGCTTTTCGTTCTTTAGTAAAACACAGAAACAACTTTTTCATTATTCTTCTTTTTTAATTTTTTTCCTTCTTTTTCAATCATGCCAAAAACTGTTTTTCAGATTTTAAAAAATATTATATATCAAATGCTCTTTCATTTATGTACCCTTCTTTTAAACGAATACTTCATCCATCGTCCGTTGCTTATGGAAAAAGAACTAATGAATCAGAACTCTAACCAAATTTAGTTTTTAACACCTGTTAATTAGTTTCCTCAAAAAAAAAGAAACAATTGCTAATTTAGTCGGGATTTGATTAGAAACCCCACGTATTCAATAAAAGTCTCATCTTGAAAAACACCCAAGTTTATTTCCATTCTCTCCAAATCATTCTCTTCTTAAGAAACCCCAATCCACTTCTGAATCCTAATCTTAACTTCATTTGACAATGCACAGTTCATCGTATAATTAACAAATCCAAATACAACAGTACTTACAAGTTATCAGTGATAAAGAAGAGATCCATGACCCTGCCATCAGGGGTCGTCGTCACTTTCACTCTCTGTATCGACAGCTCGAGCTCACACAAAACATTTGTCACATCTACATTACCCAAAACAAAAATACCATCATCATCATCATCATTTTAACAACTCAAAAAAAATCAAAACTTGCAGCTCTAATTGAGTAATTCCACACTGATTACCATGAAGCAGTCCCTTCCTATCAAGGCAATAGAACTTCAAGATATAAAGCGGCGAATCCGAATCCGAAGACGATCCGCCACTCGATTTCTGGTTCAAGTAGAACGAAAGAGAACACGAAGGGCACACAGACAGTAGCCTCTCTTTCAGACTCCACCACCTCACACTGACCGAAACCAAATGAGGCACAACCCACAGAACAATATAGCACCACCTCCCATCCGTGGACACGTCTACACCAAACGGTCCAAATCGAATCAAAACCCTAACATGGATGATAGATTCAATCAAACAGAGACGCAATGTATATACCTCCTTTGGTGATGAGGAGACCGAAATCCAAGATGATTCTGGAGAGATCGCAACCGAGGCCGGTCTTGTCGGGGCAATTGACGGTGATCACGGTGGGATCGCCGGGGCTGCGGCCGGCCTGAATCAGCACCACGTCGTCGTCGGACGCGCCGGAGAACGAGGAGATCTCCGGCATTTCGCAGGGCTCCGGTCGTAGGCGGCGGCGGCGGCGGCTGTGGTGGTTTGAGCGAAGCTGAATTTGGGGGTTTTGGTGTATGTGAGGCTGTGAATTGTGATTGCTACTTCACAACTTGCAAAAAGAGAGGGAGAGACGATAAAGAGAGCTCGTGAGAGGTGGTGATATGAGGGGTCCACGTCATCAGAGCCGCATGTGAACTTTGGACACGTGTTGAGGTTCATGGATTGCACTGGATGGTGAAACAATGGCGCCATACACACTGTAGAAGGATCTAGTGCTGTATTAAAAAAAAAAGAAAAAAAAAAGAAGCGGTTTTTTTGCATATGGTAAAATGACTAAACTGCCTCTCTATATAAAAGAGTTTTTACTTATCCAAACATTGCTCACCTCACTCACCCATGTCCCAGTTACCCATTTCTTGAATCACACTCTCATCCCAACACAAATTCGAGCGAAACTCCATCGATTCAACTCCATAAGTACATTCTTCACCTCTTTTTGTGTCGATTTCTAATTTCTTTGAGTTTTTTTTTTTAACTTGTTTAAGTCAGTTGTGTTATTATGGTTTTATTGTTAGGTTTAGAGTTCGATTTGGGCCTTGAATCTTACATTTTGGGTACAAAAATATCGATGGAATTGAGAATGCTAAGCGATTTTGAGCAAAACCCGCAGGTCTCGGACACACAAAGTCGACATCTCTAAAGAAGTTTCAGCTAGTTCTCTTTTTCACCCACCGAGATCGAGACCTCTTCACAATCTCGATAGGAGGCAACGAGATCTCTAAATAGGTCTCAGTCGGAGTTGACCAAGACCTCTAAAGTGATCTCGGTCGAAGCTGGCTGAGACATCTTTAGAGAGCTTGGCTCTGTGCGTCCGAAACTCGCGGACAACACTTCTTCACTTATAGGGCACGGCGTGATCACACCCAACCTTATTTGACAAAAAAAAAAAAACATTCCTACAATACTTGCGACTTAGTACAAATGTTCTACAATGATTAAAATCGAGAAATGAAGATGATTAAGGGATGTTGGAGTGTTGGTCCGAGAGGGCCATAAATTGAGCAAAGTTATTCTTAAATTTTTTTTTTTTAAAAAAATTGAGATATACAAAGTAAAAATAATTAAAAAATGTACATCGAAGTAACGGGGTCCTCTCAACAAAAGGTGAGATCTATTTAGCCACTTCGAAGAAAAAATGATGCAAAAGTTTAAGGATTACAACAATTAAATTTCAAACATATGTCAAAAGCGAGTTACCGTAGCTTTCACGGAGGGAGAGTTTGTGGGTTTAAATTTTGATATATGTATTATATTCGACTAAATCCTGCAGAATGGTGGAATCAAAGTAAAGTGAGGATGAAAAACGATTCAGACATGAATATCAAAAAAAGTTTACTAATGTACTCGGAACACTGCTTGGAAGTTGGAACTGCAGTCCAAAACCACTTGTAAAAATCTGAATTCACGCCACCACGAGACTTACCCAGTCATACACCTCTAGCTACCTTGTGTGTAATTTTGTCATTTTGGGTTGTGGTTCTAATATTTTCCTTAAAAATAATATTCTAAGGTGGAGGTTTTTTTAGAAGGATGGACAATGTTTTTAATAAGACTCGGTTTGATTATAAAGAAAATGTTTTGTAGGAAAAGAAGATTTTGTTTATAACGTTTTCTCGAGCAAATGTTCATGAGAAGATTTTCCTACATGTGTTGAATGGTAACGAGTTTGGAATGGTTTAGAATGCTCACCATCAATTGCACAAAATCAAGCATAATGGAAGAGTTTGATCTATATAGCCAATCCCAATTAATTTAGGATTGAGGCAATGTTGTTGTTATTATGTTGGATGGTAATAACATCACTTGCCAAAAAGGCAAGACCTCGGGAGATCGTGGTTCGATTCTCACTGAATTAAAAAAAAAAAAAGATTTTCTTACATGTGTTGGATTGCACATATAAGAATTTTTTTCCTCAAAACTCACCAACAACAAGTTTTAAAATAAATATGAAAACTTACTGCATATATTAAATATATTGGTTTTCATATTTAAAATATAAATTTAATATAAATTAATATGGAAACTTATTTTTTCAAAGAAAAACTCAATTTGCCCCACCATAATAAATGGAAAAATATATGAGTCTTAATATTAAAAATTGGCAATTGTGAAAAAATATTCAATGAGAAAATTTTGGCTATCAAATGCAAAAAAAAATGTCATTTTACCACGGAATTTATCATTTTCTTTGGAATATTTTCCTTTTCCATCTAATCAAATAGGGTCGAAGTGTTTAGAAAATTATTTTGCAGGTAAGTCAGGGTCGATTTTGTTATTTTGAGGGCCTAGGGGAAATAAAAATTTGTGGCCTTCATAATTGACTTCTTAAAATAATTTTTTTTGTGCATATATTACAACAAAATCGTAATCCCAAATTAGTTGTCTTGACTACACAGATCAAAAACTTCTCCATTTTGCTCGATTTTTAGTGCAATTGATGTGTGTGTGTGAGTTTTTTTTTTTGTTTAAATGGCGTGCTTTTCCTACTTATAGTTAAGTTTACATATATATATATATATATATTTAACTATTCTTTTACTCAAATTTAATTTTTAAAAAAATCTTTTTTGATTTTGGTTTTATTAAATTTAGTTCGTGGAGATGTAAACTTCTTTTACATATTAATATTTATTTATTGAGATCAAAACTTTATTCATTTTGAGATCATAGAAAAAATTGCATTTAACAGAGTAGACATATATATAACATATAGTAAAAGAAATGATTATGTCACCAAAAAAAAAAAGAAATGATTGTGTTGCATTTAATATGCATTGAATGATTTAGTCGTTAAGATCCACTCAATATGCATTGAGATAAGTACTTACATATTATAATGAGTTTTCAATGAACCCCAACAAATGTGTACAAAGATGCTACTCAAGCAATATCCACCAATGCCCAAGCATCTCATTTAAAAAAAAAAAGAAAAAGAAAATTGCAAAATGGCTGGAATATAAGGGGTGTGGGTGTGGGTGTGGGTCTGGGTGTGGGTGTGGGTGTGGGTCTGGGTGTGGGTGTGGATGTGGGTGGGGGCCTAGGCCGGTCGCTCGCTCCGCCCATGCCAGCACCGGATCTGCCTCAGGTGACTACTCCATCCTACAAGAGATAATGTATAAGAAACGTAGAAGATCGACTACAACTATATAACTTTTGGCCTGGCCAAAGTGAACAACTATCAAGTTTCAACCGCTATACCATGACAATCTTCGGCGACGAAAGACAAGTTGGTCAATGATAACAAAGCTAGCTAGTACAACTTCACCGTCAATCGAGGGGATATCAGCTGCAAGCGGTGTTTCAGTTTGTTATATAGATTTATCACTATTATAGGAAACATTTCTCATTTGCTCAATTAAGGTTCTTGTCCAAGGGTTCCCTCATATCATATGCCATGAACTAAAATCATTTTTCTTAAAGTAATTCTCTATAGCACAAAGTGATAAGAACTACAGAAGTCAGCATTTTAGGGGGCCACTGTATGATTTTAGGGTCCCTTCACAATGCAACAAGCACTGATTTCATATTTAACTTCTAAGACTGTAGTCTTACAGAGACATATTTCCCCATATTAGGGAGAAACACTAGGTGAGGTATTTTTGGTATTGTTACTGTGGTAATTGGGTGTGGTGTGTTTTTGTACTGTGAGGATAGATCAGGACTTGTGTGTATTACTACTGATAGTTATGTCTATATTAGATGAGTCGATATGGAGTTGATTGTGTAGTCCTCAGTTGTATCACACGTTGTATCCCATACACATACACTATATAAATGAAACATATCTTCTGTGTGTTTCTTGATGAAGAAACAACAGAGAATGAGAAACACTGTTATGTCTCTAATGGATATTCTTCATTCTTTGCTCAAGTCTTGATACCCCACACGAGGAAAAAAAAATTATATCCACCATGCATGTGTGAAGAAAGAAAGAAAGCCAGGAAAAAACTGCAAAGCTTAGAAATATTATTTGCATCCCCTTCAACCACAATAACACAGTTCTGAAAAGAAATAATGGGACGGTACCCGAAACGAAAAGAAACAAAACAATGCGGCTTTCTGCTGCTATGTTCAGGGAAAACAAAATTATGCAAATGCCGGACTGGGAATAGAACTTCCCAATTGTACCTTATCACATTCACCTATGTATGATATAATCTACGAGTAAGACACCAGCACAATCTTATTTTTTTCTTTTCCTTCATGAAATATACCGAGAAGGCTGACGACAATAACATTACTGAGAAATGTCTGAAAACTTGCAGCAACCCTGTTCTTGGTGAAAAATTATCACTTCTTCGGAACCCCAAGCCTCTGTCTGAAATCCTCTTCCATTAAGGGCAAGCCTTGGCGTAAAGTGATCTTAGGTTCCCATCCTAGCACTTCCTTCGCCTTGGTGATGTCTGGCTTCCTCTGTCTAGGGTCATCGGGTGTGTTCTCCACAATTTTCAGTTCTACTTTAGGGTCTATCAGCTGAAAGATACATGAAATAGCATTAAGTTAACGTGTCCAATACCCACAATATAAAGAGATTAAACATCCCATTTTGTTCTAAAGTAATGCCATATGGACTTGTAAAGGCTCATTGTAGATTAGTAGAAAGAAAATCCTAAAGCTTCTGTTCATAAATAAAAAAACAGTGAAACTAAGTCTCATTTTATTTAAATGAGAAACCAAGTCTCATTTTATTTAAATGCCTAACCTGTTAAGCAGGCTAAAAAGACAAGTGACCTTCTACTCTTTTTTTTTTTTTTTGATAAGAAACCAATCAACTTTCGTTCCAACCAAAACCAAGACAAAAACAGAAATCAAACAAACAAACAAGAGGTACAAAACTACAAACAAATAAGCAAGTCACAAATAATACATTCAGATCAGTAGAATTCCCAAGTAGACATTATCCTGAGAGTGAGACCTTAAAATCCAAAGCGGAGTGGAAATTAATAAATCATACATGGGATGAAAATGGAAAAGAGTGGAATAAAACTAACCTCCTTCACAGTCTCAGCAAGTTCCATCATGGTAAATTCACCTACAGGGTGCAAGAGGCTTGTATTAGAGAGAATAATGAATACAAGACCAAACAACTACAACAAGGGTGGGTCCTTGCACAATCACAAATAGTTAAAAACCTGGATTCCCAATGTTGATTGGCCCGGTGTCATCTCCTTCCATTAGTCGAATGAGTCCATCAACCTTCAAGTTCCAAAAAAGAACAAAAAATTACAAAAAAGTTTAATAGAAACTCATCACTCATCCGAGTGAATGTTCAGGGACAATATAAATCTCCGACTTACCATATCAGAGACGTAACAGAAACTCCTAGTTTGCGTCCCTGGGGCTTGAACAGTCAATGGTTCGCTACTGAACAAGCACAGGCGCAAATACGTCAGCAACCAATACGACAAGTGTCAATTAAAGATGTGATTGAATAGAGCATTCAACAAGTTTTCCAGGTATAAAATAACACAAATAAAGTACATACTATTTAAACTTGGACAAACTGCAAGCTTCAACAATTTACCCAATACAGTAACATTTATATTTTTTTTTTTCAGAAACAGTAAAATTCATTGACACTCAATTTGAAACCAATCAAATTTTTTTTTTACTAAATGGAGGATTTGGGCCATTTGGCCAGGGCTACAAGGTTGATGGCCAAGATCAGTGATTGCAAGGCGTCGCCTAGGCGATGCCTTAGGCGGGTGGTGCCTTTCTAAGTAATTCTTAGAAATTTGAAGGGGCTATTTACAATTAAGTTTGATTACAAAATACCTACCCGAACATGAAATCTTGACACGATTAATGTTACATATGGACCTAAAGACTTATTAGTATTTTGAAGTGTGTATTAAGCAATAATCACATTGATTAATAGATGATTAGTGTTATTTAAGGACCTATAAATAAATAAATACATATACGGGGACCTCTAAATAAATATTATTTCATTCGCCTAGGCAACGCCTCGCCTAGACCAGGAAAATCGCCTCGGGGTCGCCTTAACGCTTTGCAATCCTTGGCCAAGATTATTTGAAAAAACATAAATAGGAAGGGAGAAGTACCGGAGTGCTTGAGCAATAAAGTTGCTGACAACTCGTCCATCATCAATATTCATCCGTGGTCCATAGGTGTTAAAGATCCTAGCAATTCGAATTTCTGTCCCATAAGAGAAAAAATGATTAGTTGTGAAAGCAAAAATTCAAGTTCAATTAATGGAAACCATCTTACCTATTCCATGCTGCCTGTGGTAATCAAACATCAAAGTCTCAGCCACACGCTTTCCCTCATCGTAACAACTCCTGACACCTAAATTACACAAGTATACGGTATCATTCAAACATACCATTGATGTAATGTTGTGCATGTGTGGTGCGTTATTGACTTCAAACAAGTTTTTCTTAAAAGAACCAAAGCAAAAGTCACTAGAAGATACAGGTGATCAGGCAGCAGTTGGGATTTCAACGACCCAATGTTTGAGTAAGACTATCGCAAGCTAAGATATGTTAAGTTTGAGTATAATTGTAACAATAAAATAAAATTGTTGGTTAAAAAAGAAATTTGGCCAATAGCAATTAGAACAGAACTATACAATATACTTAAGACCAAAATATTCTCTCTAAAGATCACAAAAAAGTTTTTTAAGAAAAGATATTTAACACAATTCAAGCAATGAAAATATCAACTAAGAGGATACTTTTGAGAGGCAAACATCCAATAAACTGGCGAATGGTCTGTTGGTATTTTATTTTCAGTAAGCAGTAAATAATTATTCTCCATTTCAGTTGTAGTTGCTTGTATCTTATAAGCAACATTAATAGTAACAAAAAGATTGATTAATATATGAGCCAAGCATACCAATTGGATTAACATTGCCCCAGTAGTCTTCAGTTTGGGGATGCACAAGAGGATCGCCATACACTTCTGAAGTTGATGTCAATAGAATTCTGTTGAGAAACCAACCCATGAGTTTAATTAGAATAAATGCATTGACATATGACACCAAACTAAAATAAAAAATACTACTAGTAAATCATCTAACCTTGCTCCAACTCGCTTGGCAAGTCCCAGCATGTTGAGGGTGCCAATAACATTGGTCTTTATTGTCTGTTAGAACATAGACTAAAGTAAGATCACAAAAATATGATAGTACTTCAACGAATGAACAGAATCAAAACCATGCAATGCGGAACAGAAATGAGGAAGTTATTCACACAATCAGTTCTGCACCTTAACAGGATTGTATTTGTAAAAAATTGGGGAAGCAGGGCAAGCAAGATGGTAGATTTGATCAACTTCAATCAACAATGGCTCAGTAACATCTGTGAAACAAGCAAAGAAAACAATTGAGTGATTTTCAAATGGTCATCAATGTGCATAACAACCCAAGAATCACGGTAGAACGAAACAAATAAGAAGAAAGTACAAAATAAAATGACTAAAAAAGGGTCCACCCATTACACGGGTCCCACTCTCATAAAAAAGAAGAGCCTCTTATTATTCCAGGTTTTAGAAAAGGTTGGGTCTAGATAACCTCCTTTGAAGTTATAGATACCATTGTACTAAGATCTCCTTTCCGTCTAAGGCGTAACAACAAAAAAATTCCAATCATTTCCTACAGCAAACATACTTCACTCAGCTAGTCCTCAGATTACATCAAAGACCAGATTAAGTGGGAATCTAATATACTTAGATCGGTTTGACTATTGAAATAAGACGATGTAAAAATGACTATACAAGAAAGAATTGCTTATATGAGTGAATAAATTTTTTCAATATTATTTTGGAGCAAAACAACCTACTACACTTAGTTCAATCCTTGACATGATGAAGAAAGACAATGTTCGAAGATATATTCACAATAAAATCATAGAATAGTGCAATCCTCCATTTCTAGGGTGCATATTAGTTGGGGATGGCTGATCCAATACTCGATCGACCTCCAACAGCAGAAGACAAAATTCAATGTAAACCAAAAAATTCAATAGCCGCTTATGATTAAACCATCAAAAGATAAAAAATCACCATGACGAATAAGCTCGAATCTTGGATGACCAATCCACTTTCTCAGATTGTCTTTTGAACCAGTGAAGTAGTTGTCAGCAACAATAACCTGGAACATCGTGAATAAGAAGATGAAATTGTTAGGGAACAAATCAATCTATTCCTGTGAGGTTTCAAATGCATAACCACAACCATTTTATCAACTATCCTGAACGAAAACAAGTACCTCATTCTTTTCATTCTCCATCAACCTGTCCACCAAGTGCGAACCAATAAACCCAGCTCCTCCAGTAACTAAGATTCTCATATTGGACTGCATAAACAACAACGTAATTCACATACTAGATCAACCAGAAAGAAAAGTAAACAATTACAACTCAACGTGATCATCGAAACGTCAAAGGACGCCTGCCTAGTAAACAAACTACATCCAGGTCCACGAATCTCAAAACAACACATCATATTTGAGTATACCACACTGATGACTGATCCACCAACTATTAAGCCTATTTTCAGTACTATGCACAAGCCATTCACAATTGGATAGATCGAACATCGAACACCAATTCACGAGCAATTCGCGACTTCCAAACAATCCATCACTTAATAAACATAACTAGATCCAATCAGAGTTAAATCAACCACTAAATCTCACCTGAAAAAACTTGGAGTTCCGCAACGGAGAAGGACTCGGAGGAGGCTTCGTCGACTTCTGGTGCTCTCCATTCGGCGCCATTGCTCAAATCCCAACCTGTAACAGCGATCCAGATATCTATCAATCAGCAACGGAATACCAAATTGGACTCAAAACCAGATCTCCAACCAAATCAACAGAACCACAAACAATCGGACCTGAAGCGAAGATTAATCGACTCAGAAGAGCGAACAAAACTGAAAACCCTAACTGTTATGCAAATCGAGTAAGAACACTATGAGAGTTGTGAGATCGACATCGCTTATTATATATATAAGCAAATGAGGCACACAACCACACACACAATCACACACGCCAACTAAGAAGAGACTTGGAATTGAAGCGAAGTTAGAAAAGCAAAGCAAATTGATTACAAGGAAGATTGTAGATTACGAAACAGCAACCAGCGCACCAAACAAACGATTTCAGATCTGAAAAACTTCTCTTCAAATGAGTCCAAGTTGTGATCTCATCTTCACCGTTTGATTTGTTTTTTCGGTGTGTGTTGAATGGGGGAGTTTGTTTGGATTTTGAGTTGATCTTAGAAGTGATATGCGGAGGAATGATCGGGGGGGTTCAAAGAGGTGAAGCGAACGAGAGACTGGGGGAGAGAATCACGTGGGAGTAAAAATGGGAGTGAAAATAGTTGGCTGGGACCCGCTTTCTCACTATCTCGCCTACCTGGATTCACTTGCCACGTGGATTGTAGGTGTGGAAACTAAATAAATATATTCATTTCCTAACGTTATAATACACATTAGGTGCCGCCAAAGGCACTCCAAAATGTAGGCGTGCCCCACATGAAATACATGTAGAGTAGGTGTTAGGCAATTAATTTTCGAAAAATATATAACATGTTGGGTGTGTATTTTGAGGCATGCACAGTTGGCTTACTAAAGATGTGAACTCACACGTCACGTCACATGGTGTAACTTTGAGCTTTTGGGTTTAGGGTTATGGCTTTGGGGTGTCATTGTATCATTTTCCATTTCAAAAGTTGATCGATATATTTGTATGTTGTGATATATACTTTATATGTTACGATGTATATAAATACCTAAAAAGGAGTATTAAGGTATATTTGTCGAAAGATGCTACAATGATACTCTAAGGTAGTGTACAACCCCACGTAAAAATGGGTGTGTGTATATGATTTTTGGTGTATAGCATGTCAATTGTGTGTGCATGAACTCATAAGGACACGGGTCTGCACACCACATTACTCGGCGTGACTTTAGAGTGTCATTTTAGCATTTTCCATATTTCTCTATGCTATGTGATATATAAAAACATAGCCGATTATATTGCCTAATTCACGATAAATTTTGGATTTTTCGACTTGGTTTAACAACGGTAAAAGATGATGTGGCAACATTTTTAGAGGGTGCGATAGACCGTGTGTGTACCACAGTGTAGTTGGAGACATTATATTCACAAGAATGTCTATACTATCCTATATTACGCACATTATTCTCCCAATCCACAGTCCCATTCAAGATACTCTTAATTATATAGCCAGGTTGTTATCTGCTACATTTAAAAGGATTTTGAGGTTGAATTGTATCATTTTTTTTAATCTTTGTTTTTTCCAAGGATCTAGAATGGAATAGGGATATGTGGACCATGAGGTCCATGACTATCGTTTATAAATTTGTGGAGAATGCTTTTTTATCCATTTTTTACATGTTATTTTTACACGCACTTGATTAGACTTATGATTGTTGATTTGCATCAATGTTAACTAAAATAGGTTTGTTTTTTGTCAAAATACTTGTACCTTCTTATATTTGTAGATAAAGGGGATACAAATCTTAGTAAGTAGGCGCGGACCCAAGTTGAGCTTAATGAGGGGGCTATGGCCCCCCAAACTCCATCCCACCCCAATGGAATCCACCCAATCCTTGTGTAAATGACACTCATTTTCATTTCTGTCCCATTTCTCTTCAAAATTAATATAAGATTTTACCAATTAATTAATTACACATCCATTATTTGTACTGTTAAACGAAGTACACATAAAAGCACAAAAGAAAGAATAATTCACGTAGAGCTGGGCACCCCAATTTTATTTATTTATTTTGTATTTATGTTGGATCTAAAAGAAAATGACACGTTTGTCTCGATGTGCTCAGAGTAATCGGTGGAGTGTCTACTAAGGTGCCTTGAGTAATCGATGGGGTGCCTAGAGCGCGACACTGCATTAACCAATATTAGGTTTCACGTCTCGGTGAAAAATGGCCGAACCTATGGTATCAGAAATCAGGTATTCAGGACTGATTGACTGTGATTTGGACACGCATTTGGGCATGATTGGGATGTTATTGGATTAGTTAAAATGCGGTTTGAGGTGTGTAGTATCACAATTGAAATTACTTCAGCATTTACTTATTTTGGCAATTTGAATTAAGTATTGTTGTTTCATTATTTTATATCATGTTGTGGTGTCTATATAGACAGACGTTAAGGCTCTCCCTCTGTGCCATTTTTGTGTGAATGTCCACTAGACCATAACACGTATGTCAAAGAATCTCAGTGGATAGTTTGACTCGAGAATCGTGTCGAGGCACGTGTAGGTGCGTCGTAGGTTATACGTCGTCCACCTATCGAATCCAGATACTGGCCTTGCTTGAGTGCTATTCGTCGGTAGTACTCTGAAGAAAAGACCGAAGTATAGTGCTAGTCTGACCCTAGATTCTAGGCACACTTTCGGAGTTTAACTATTATTTTATTCATGCGATGAGCACAGTTGACTGTTTTTTTTTTTATAATTTTTCGCATGTTTATTTAATAGTTCTTTAAATTTCAATATTTTACTTTCATGATTACTCATTTAATTTCCTCGGGAATACTCATTATGGACTCATCATTTGCCGTTTGTGATGGTTTGAGTGCAGATTTGAGTACGAATCCTGGCAAGGGCAAGCTTGCAAACTACCTATGATTCTGAGATAGACAGGCCAGACTTGTACAAGTGTGTATATATATATATCTTGTTTTACTTTTAGGGTTTTGGGACTGTGAGACATTACTGGGAAATGTATCTGTATATTGATATTTTGTGACTCTTTTGAGGTTACTTTCACTGATATATGATGACATATGAGTTTTTCACACTAGGTATATGATCTATTGACATGATTTGATGCTTTTCAACATAATTTGGCATGATTTAAGTCTTCTGTTGTGATTATTGAGGTTGAAAACGATTTCTAACAGATGGTTTTAGTTAATTAATAATTTAAACAGTTGATTGTTGTTTACTGAGGTTAATAATGATATAATGTTGGAAGTGATTGCATGTGGGACATAGCTGGCGCTGGTAAGCCAGGTTATGGGCCCGCATTGGCCCCGTGGCGGTTTGTTGGAAAAATGGGCCGTTACAGTCCTTTTTCTTCACAAATAAGAGTGGCACTCCCCAAGGTGACATACTTGGGTAGATGAAACCAAACTCTAACTACTCATCATGCTGCGTCTTCAGCTCCTCTAGCTCTCTCGAAACGGAATAGAAATAGGTCTAGTTCCTGGGACCAAGTCAATAATGAAATCTATCTCCATAGGCGGTGGTAACCATGGTAGTGTAACGACCCTAAAAATGTAACTCGTGCCACGTGTCAATACAGGTGATATGTGGGCCCACGCCGTGGTACAGTCATCAATTCTCGGACGTCGACGCCGAGGTATGTTAGTTTTGTATGATGTTTGTATTATATTATATTTTATTTGTGCAATTTTAAGTTTTTAACGGGTAAAGGCGTGTACGAGCGTTGGTAGTCCGGGGAACAAATTTAATTAGAAACACTGACAAAAATATTAAATAAATAATAATTAAAAGGTTGTAAAGTCCGTTTGTTACGTCGGTACGCCTGTGATGACGCGACGAACAAAGTTAGTGTTATGAGTCGGATGCAAGAATACCCGAGGGAAGCTTTGAGTGATGTTTGAAATGGATGAGATCAAAAGACCAAAAGTCAACCAAGAGTCACCTAGTGGAGTCATTAAAGTTGGTAGAGGAAATTGTGAAAAGACCAAAAGGGCAATAAAGTTGTAAAGGGTATGGATAAGGGTGAGGGGTATTTTGGTCATTTGACCAAAATACCCAAATTTCATCACACCACCGCCACCCATTCTCCATTGTCAATCAAAAAAAAATTGGAGAAGAAGAGGAATCGACCGAGAGGAGAGACCAAGGAGAGGAGAGCGACGATTCGCGGAAAGCGTGGACGCGACGTCGAGGCGAGATCCAGTTAAGAAGTTATTGCTTTCGTTATTGGTGTGTCATTGTGGTTGTTTTCGAAATTTGTTGTCGAGGTTGTCATTGAGGGGATTGTCGATTTAAATGGTGAAAATGGTGGTGATGATGATAGTGAGGTGGTTGGTGATTGTTATTGATTGTTATATGTGTTGTTGTAAAGAAAAAAAAATGTTGTTGTTGTTGCTTGCTGGAACATTTCCAGCAAGCAACGAAGAAGAAGAGAAAATCGGGCCGGGTCAAGGTGACCCGACCTGGCTTGGGTTAAACCGGGTCTGACCCGGGTTGACCGGGTCATACCGGGTTTGACCCGATTGGATCGGGTTTGAACCTGTCAGACCCGGTTTGACCGGTCAAGCCGGTCCTGACCCGACCCATCCGGGTCGGGTTTGACCCGACCCGTGACCCACCAACATAATATTATATTAATAAAAAATTATTTATTTCAATTAAATATATTAAAATTGATTTTAATTGAAATAAATTCTAGAAAAATAGAAAAAAAAATTTAGGAAAAATTCTAGAAAATTATATTGTCATCAAATAAAGAGAAATTTGTGAATTTCTACGAAAAGTGAAATATTCAGGATTTTTGTGAGACGTTATGTTGGGGTTTTTGCCTTAGAAAACGTGAAATTTGGCAAAAATAGCTAAAAATTTGGAAAAATCATAGGAAATTAAGGAAATTGATATAAATTGCATTATCAGGATTATTGTACACACGGGGACCGTAAGGGGCGTGTCGGAGTCCGTGTTAGCGCGAATTAGCTTTGATCGAGGTAAGTAAACCAGTGAGGAACACTACAGTTATTTCTCGAGCTTTAAATTATTTATTGATATTGTTCAATGCTCTCTTGTTATTCCATTCATCATATGAGTTGTCCTAAGGCAAGTGTGTCAAACGTGATCCTTGCAAAATTCCGGGCTCGCGGTGTATTATACCGAGCTTTACGGCTAGGGATATGTGATTGGTTGTAATGACATGTACGGGGTGAGAGTTCTCCACCAGATTGTTGGGGACTCTGCACTCGCGTGGGGGTCTTAGAGGAGATTCTGTCCTCGACTCCTAGCCTTTGAGGAGATTTTGTCCTCGGCTTAACGACCTTGATTGGTCGGGACCACTTGTGCCTTTCCCTTGTATTCCTGGACACTCAATTTCAATTGCTTATTTAATTGTTCACATTTTTTATATATTCATGCGCTCCCTGTCCTTTTCTTTCTATCGGCATGAATTGACTGTTCATTTATTTAATTCGAAATACTGTATTTATTGTTGTTCCTGCTTGGCGTTACTTACTTGGACTCGTCATTCTTGTGTTTGACCGAGTACAGATCCACAGTCCAGCAAAGGAAAGGCCGTGCAGTTAGGCGATATACTTTGAGCGGCCCTCCTCTACGGACATAGGTGACTTTTTGGTTGTATTAGTTACTTATATTGTTTTGTTTGTACATGGGGTTTGGGTTGAGAGAATTTTTGGATATTAAGACTTGGATGATACTCTCCTTGCTTTATATGATATACGGGGTTCCCACACCCTAGGTTTTTGTCCTGACTTAGAGCTTTCGAAGTTGGTTAATTAGTTGAGATTGATTGCTTTCGCTTATTACTTTGACAACTCGCTAATTAATTGACTTCACTTTCAAATGACTAACAAATGATCGAATGGTAAGAATAGGCTCACTGGCCCCGCGCGACTCGTTAGGATTGGCTCGGGGGTTCACGCGGGTCTAGGCCAGGCGGCACCCGATTCTAGGATTGTGGAATTTGGGGCCGTCACAGGTAGCTCCGCTGGAAATACGTCAATAAACTCGCATGCCACTAGTACCTCCTCAAACCTAGTCACAACCCGCTTCGTCATACTCAACACACTAGTGAATGCCTATACATCTACGCTAGTGGCTACTCTTCATCTGGTGATCGGTAAACTGGTCGAAGTCCCCTAAAAACTAAACTTCGAATGCCCAAGAATTTGAAATGTGACTCTCATACTGAAACAATGGATCTATGCATGATAAGTACCCATCCAATCCATGCCCATCAATACATCAAACTCTAAAAACTCCAACACTCTTAGGTCCGCTGGCATGACATGACCTTCTATCTCAACCGAACAATAAATACATAACAAATTCGAGTAGATCTTGTCCCCAACAACTATGTTAAGGATAAAGGGTTTCTCTAGTTTAGTGGGTCTCAATCCCAACTCATCAACTATACGACCCGAAATAAAAGAAACAGTAGAACAAGAGTCAAACATATCTTGCATAAAATGACTACAAATATAAATTGTTCAATCAGATTACGGGTGGCAGTCGGATCTGGTGTGAAAACTGTGTGAACCTGCTCCCGGCTCTACTACGGCTGGCCTCGACCCAATCGTAGACATGCACTGGCGAAGTGACCCAACTGTCCACACTTTTAGCATCTCGATCCAAATGAACCACGTTTTCCCTATCCCTGTGCCTGATTAGACCTTTGTCCCTGTCTCTACACTTAATTGGAACTCTGACCCTGCTTCTGGCCATACCTCTACCTTTGACCACTACCTTTGCCATTAGTCCTCTGATACTGCTGATAAGGAGGACCTGACTATGTTGGCTGTTGTGGTGTGCTGGCATAGCTCTGTACTGGAACAGCTGGCACAATAGTTGTGGTAAGTGGAGATGCGATAGATGCAACACTTTAAGCTTTATCTCGCTGCCTCCACTTTCTAGGTCTCTTTCTCCCCCTATTTCCTCTAGAACCACCTACTGATTGTGACAGTGTTGATGGCGCAACTAGTGCTTTAGCACGTGTGCTCAATAAGCTCTCGTTGGCCATACTTCTTTTGTAGACCTCGTGTAGTATCCCTGGAGCTGTAGTAACCACCATCGAACCAATCGAGTCTAGCAGGCCATGCATAAAGTAATAAGCATGGTCAGCATCATTGTCGGCTATGCCCCCGACATACTCCATCAATTGCAGATACCAATCCAAATACTGCATCACTGACTTACCGGTCATCTGTCGGATGTTCTAAAACTTGGTCATCTATAAGTACGGACCATAGAAGGAACATACTTCTGGTCAAATCTTTCATTGAACTCAGCCCAGTCCTTGGGCTTCCCCTTTGTAGACATCATGCTACGCCACTTGACATCGACCTCTCTAAACAACGAAGCTTATGAAATACTAGGTCACATGTGCTACAGTGTGGCCAACACATCGTGAGTCTTCTTGTGACTCTGCATGCACTTCTTTGCAGCCTTGAGATTAATACCCCTATGGAACTTCTCTGGATGGTGCTACTGAAACTCGCGAGCATGCCTCACTTTACCTGTAGCCCTAGTACCTGTATCTGTCGGCGTACTTGGCGTCACTTCAACCTGTGTATCTGAAGTAGGTGGTGGTACTATCTCAGCCTAAACCGGTGCCTCCTCGACTTCTGTGGGTCCTGTTTGTAATGTGAGAGCTGCAGGTGTATCCTGCACTATAGAAACACTCACAACCTGCGTAACTAGAGCTACAGACGTAGAGGGTGATGTTGAGGTTGATGTTGTCGCCTGAGCCCTCAACAGTCGGAGAATCTCATGAAGTTGTTGATCATGTGACGTAATTGTAACAACCCCAAATTTTTAACTGACTTGCGTTGCACTTGTCAGGATTGTGACCCGGCTACGTGAATACTAGACAGTATTTCGAACTTCGGGAGTCGACACCGAAGTAATATTATGATTCTTTGATGGTGTATATTAGTATTTTAGTATTTTACGGGTCTCGAGCCGTTCAGACGATTTTTAGTTGAGTGAGGTTTCGCCTAGTTAAACGGAGGATAAAAACAAATAAATAGTACAAATAAATGAATTTTTATTTAATTTAATTAATTAGTTGGCGAGACAAGGCGAGACTACACGCGCTACGGGAGTCGAGGCAAGGCAAGATGGACCGAGGAACGTCTTTTGAACGCAGGAGTTGGTTAACTCTGCAACATACGGGCTATGGAATAGAAATTATTAAAGTGACACAACTCAAACGAGGAGAGCCATGAGATGTGCATTGAGATTTGTGTATATGATGAGATGTGATAAAGTGGTAAAAGACCCATAAGGGTAGCTGTTTTGAAGTGTATGAAAAGAAGGATGAAGGGCAAAAGGGTCATTGTTATTATATATATACACAACGTTTTGTCACAAAACCCTATTCATCATCTTCCCTAAACGGCTCCCACACACTCTCCTCTCCTCTCCACTCTCCCCCACTGCCATCACCAAACCACCGGACCTTTGACCAAACCAGAGGTGGCCGGAGACCAGGACGACGTCATCTCTCTCTCTCTCACTCTCACTCTCGGCCTGTTCACCGTCTCTCTCAACTCGGTAGTTCCTTCTCTCGGCTGGACCGCCACCACCGCCACCTCCCACGATGTTGGAGCCTTCACCACACATTAGAGACACCTAGGTTAGCTTCTCTTCTCTCCCTTTCCTCTCTCTCTCTCTCTCTCTCTCCCTCCCTATCCACACTTTCTCTCTCTACCAGTCCACAAACTCGACCCTCTACTCACCTCCGACCACCATGGGGTCACCTCCTATCGGGAACTTGTGCGTAGACTACCCACGTAGGTCTCGACGTTCCCGGAGAGCCTCACGTCCGGCGAGTAGGTCATTTTTTCGACAAGTTAGGAGGGTTCTTTTCAAACTGTTTTGACGTTTTGGGGTGTTTTTTTGGGACTGTTTTGGCTATTTGTTAGGTTTTGTCGTGGCTTGGTAGGTCTGTCCTCAGTCAAGGCTGATCGGAGGTGGCCCTCCGATGATCTCACTGGCCGGACATTAATTGGGGTTCCAACCTATGCCAGGCAGTCGGGAATCGTGTGGAACGCGTTAGAGTCTCGGAGTGGTATCGGGTTGCGATTAGTTAGGTAAGTAGATATTCCCTAAAGCTTGTGTACGTTAGTAAGCCAGTTAAGAAAATATCATGTGATTCATTATCATTCTATCATGTTTGCTATGATTTGCTTGTTGGCATCTTCGTTCCATATTCCTTGTATGTGTGTTCTTGGCATAATTGTGTGACTCGAAAGTACATGCGGTCTGCAGTAGAAGGGATAAAACGCGGGCACTCGTACGCACGAGTGTTTGACCACCCCTAGTGATTGTGTGATACCATGTACTGGATTGTTGTGGATATTGTTGTGGTTATCGATGTTACGACATCGCTGTTGTAGATTTTAGACCACTCATGGCCTTTTTGACTCGTAAAACACGCATGTTTCGATTGTTATTATTTCTAGTCTGCCTATCATGCAGCTTGTTTATTTAACTTCCTGTCTTTCAATTCCTGCATGATATTTAAACTGCCTTGTTTGATAATTCATGAATTACTGTTATATTCTTCTGGCATTACTTTCGATTTCTCTCAGTTACTCACCGTCTAGTTTATGATGGTGGGTGCAGATAGAGCGGAATGCAGTAGAGGCAAGGAGCCCTGCTTAGGCGACTTTTTGTGAGGATTAACGTCTGGACTTGAGGAACCCTAGAGTAGATTATATATTTTTGTTTGTATGTTGCTTGTTATTGTTATAATGCTTTGGTAGTCATTGAACTCAGGATTATAGTTTGGTATTGATATCATGTAATGTCTCCTTTGACCTTGGCTTATTGTACATGAATATTCCCGTTTACGGGTTTTCCATATATGTAGATTCCTGATTTCCGTTTGACTGAATTATTTTCCATTAATTGTTTAGTATTAAATTTTCTTCCGCTGTGTTATACTTGCAATAACTCTTTCATAAATTGTATAATCGAATGATTGGAGGCTGAATAGGCTCGTCAGGTTGCCAAGTGATGATTCAGGGCCTGTACGGGTCTAGGCCGGGCATACCCAATTGCACGGGAAAATTGGGAACGTCACAGTAATCATTTGGGACATGTCGTCCAATTTCCCCTCTACGTCCCCCGAACCACTACCACTGGTCTCAGGCTGATCGACCATCGCTATCTAAAAATAAAACGATTTCACGATTAGGACATAATTATCGATAGTAATAGTACAACAAATCAAATAGCTTATAGTCCAGTTTTAATTCTCCAACTCTTCTCACTTCCCAATTAAAACTTAAGTCATGATCACTGGGTTCCACTCTATGTTCAACCATTGTCCTAATTACTATTGGTTTGTGTCTTAATGTATTTCGATTTAAATAAATAGTTGAGCATTACAACTTCGGCTCTGATACCAACTGTGACGGCCTTAATTCCACAATCTAAAACTGGACCCTGTCCAGCCTAGACGTACGTGGATCCCCGAGCCAATCTCGCTGAGTCACGCAAGCCTAGTCAGCCTTACTTTACAATTTACTAATATTACACAATTAAAAGTTGAGTTATTCAATATTAATAAGTTATTCAAAGTGTAGACGAAGCATTAAAATCTCAAACTAAACTAAACAACTCCAAGACACATGGTAGGACAACCTAGAATGTGAAAACACCGTATATGTATATCATGTAACATCCCCTAACCTCAATTAGAGAATATTCGGCCTGAAACCCTAATTAAGCCCCAGCAAACCAGATTGGACCTAATTAGAGCCAGCAACCTTGTACCTATTCATGTTAACAACCTGTATATCTTAATATTGAATAACAAATTAAAATAAAATGAAGCGAAAAATTTAAAAGTTTTTTGATAAAAACTAAGATATATAACACCGACATAAGCCTCGGTGTTAATCTCACATTCCCACCCTGATTATTACAAAATGATATTCAATACAATAATTATATAACAGGAACTCACATTACATCGCAGGGAAGATATTAGACTCCTAATCTTCTCCTTTCTTGATTTCCAACATTCGTCCTTAACCTGAAAATGTTAAGTTGGGTGAGCTCCTACATGCTCAGTAAGTGACTCCCATATCAACCATTAATTATCATTTAATATCAAAAATGATATATAACAACATGATTCCAATGCATATATAAGGAAACATTTCAATCAATATAATAATATGTAAAACAGATGCAAGTTGATTGGTTCATTGAAATATACCCGTAATTTGTATTTCAATTTCAGTATTTGAATTGAGTTGCCCTCTCAAATCATCAAGAACCGGTCACTGGGCATCTAACCAGTTTCCATCGATGTGCCGCCAACTCATAAAACATAGAGTCGCACTCCCCCATCATCACTAAACCAATCACTGCTCATCTGATTGGTTTATGACCGATGAGCTGGCAACTCAATAGGAAAGCATTGATCGGGATATTTCTCAAGTCACTGGGGGCGCAGTGATAGAAGGCCACCCATCACAGTTCCAAACGCCAGGCCGATTCGTTCCGCCAAACCTCTTTTCGGATTCCATTTTCATTTTAAAAAATATTTTTGTAAAACCAAAGCCAAATCACGGTACATTGCCCAATTCCCAGTCCAGTACACTATATGCTCTAATAATACTATTTTACACTGCTTAATTGATAAAATATACATGTCTCACTTACCTGTCCTGAGCTTTTTACATTTTACCGACTTGTACGACTCCCCGGAGTTCTCAACCTTTCCACATCTGTTCATTACCTAAAATATACCATTTATTATCAATTTAAGTCTAATATTCATTTACTAATACTTTTAAACTAGTCTCATTCGAATCCAGAATCTCGGGATCTAGTTTCTAACCTATTATGACCATTACACGTTTTTTTGAGGTAAAGACCCCGGAATAAAGTCCCTTTCGAATTCCTCATTTTTCATAGAAATCCTCAATTTCTATTTATTTGGTCAAAATACTTTTTTTTTTCATATTTTTTGGATTTTTTCATAATTTCTTTTCCTTTTTTTTTTAATTTATTTACCCTTGAACCGGGCCAAACCGGGTTCGGCTCAGACGAGCCAAACCGACCTGGTTCAGGGATCGTCTTCCCCAACACAATAGAACTGCCTGTACGCAGTTCTGTTATTTTTTTTCGATTGGGATTGGCTCCCAATCCCAACCCCACGTCGATTGACATATCTTTAAATTTTTGTATTTACTTTCGTTATTGCTCTTTGAATTTCCTTGGGAATACTCACTCTGGACTCGTCATCTGCCTTTTGTGATGCCTTGAGTGTATATCCTAATACGAGTCCAGGAGAGGGGATGCTTGCTGACTATCTGTGATTCAGAGACTACATACCGAACTCATATGTTTGTATTATATGTATTTATCGTTTTACTAGGGGTTGGGATTATGCGACACCTATGGATATACATTTTGATATTTTGTGACCTTTTAAGGTCCTTGACCGTTATATGATGACATATGAGTTTTTCACATTAAGTTTATGCTTTAATGACATGACTTTGATGCTTTCAACTTAATTGGTCAAGTTTTAAGTCTTTCGTTGTGATTTGAGGTTTAAAATGATATTTAATAGATGATTTGAGTTCAATAATAAATAAAATTGTAAGTTATTTATAAATGAGGGATAAATGATGATTTTGGAGTTGATGATGCTGGTGGGACACAACTAACAGTGATGTGGCTAGTTGTAGGCCCATGTGGCATCGTGGCGGTTCATGGAGAAATGTAACGCTACATCAACGGCTTGTGAGCTGATTTGGTTAAAAAGCCATTTTACTGATCTAGGTTGCTCGTTTGTCACTCTAATGACACTGTTTTGCAATAATCTGACAGCCATGCATATTGCAGTGAACCCCGTATATCATGAAAGAACTAAACATATTGAGGTGGATTGTCACTACATTCGACAACTAGTTCAATCCAAGCTTATTGCTACTCATTGAGTGCGCACCACTGATCAGCTTGTCGATATTTTCACCAAATCCTCATCATCTTCTCAATTTCAAAGGCTATTATGCAAGCTTGGTTCCATCAATCCTCTGGATCCAGCTTGAGGGGGAGTATTAGAAACTCTCCAAATATTTTGTATATTCAACTAAATTATTTAGTTTCCAAACCTCCTTTAGTTTCCTAGTTAGGATGTGTTGAATATGGTAGTGTTTGTGTAAATAGGCAAGTCTGAAATTTGATAGACTGTATAGCATATTTCTAGGATTGATTGATGCAACAATCAACCTATATATCTCTGTAGGATGTACAACAATCTTACGAATAAGATTTCTCTATTTCATAATTTCGTTAAATTTTATTGTTAAATAAAATGTAATAGTAAATAATTTTTATAAATGAAAATATCTTTTCATTAAAAAAAAATCCTGATGGAGTAGTTTTTAAGTTACCATATAATTAGGTTTAAAAAAAAAAAGTTGCCATATAATTAGGACTAAAAAAAAAGTCAGCGTGTAATTTTTCAAACCAACATATCACATTTGACATTATTCAACGTGGCAACACCGTGATTTCCGCGCCTTTTACATGGAACGAATTTATTTGTTTATTTATTGGGTAGTGCTATTTGGACTCGTGAGTCCGGACTCAAAACTTTTTTTAATTTTAAATACACCCTCGAGCAATTAATGAAACAACCATAATCACTTATAAAATTCTTATTATACCCCTTAAAAAATTTAAAAACCTCTCTATATGTTCGGACTCATGAGTTCAAGTAGATTTATTGTTATTTATTTTTGAAACCTTAGAATTCCCTGTTTAAAGTAATTGTCTATAGAGGATGTTTCATGAATATGAGTTTAGGTCCCTACGTTTTTTTTAATTATAATAATAATAATATTATTATTATTATTTTTATTATTTTTTTATTTTATCTAGGCCCTACGTTTACATCATAATAAACATGAGAAGTAGAATACATATAATTATTTAATTGTCGTTTTTTTTTTATTAAGGTCACGGTTGTTGAACTTGAAACAATCATCAAATTTTAAAATTAAAGACTCGGAAACTGATTCATTATTTTTTATATATGTGGGTATCCGTGCTAGCCTCACTATGCCTACAAGGCTCTGGTACAATCGACCTCAGTAAACTTCAATGGCCCTAGAATTACGTACCTAACAAATACAATCTCGAGCATATCTTACCGTCGAGCCAACACGTCTGGATTAAATTTAATTTAATATAATTTATAGGTAAAAGAAAAAATTTATAATCGAGCGCTTTAAGGTTGCAACCATAGTGGGTACCTTCTTTATATTCACAACATCAAAGCCTTGGTTCCTAAAAAAATAAAAATAAAAATAAAAAATAAATAAAATAAACCATAAAAACCTCGTTTATTTTGCAGTCCATTATGCTGGAGTAAGCCTGCATATATAAAACTAGTCAATTTCCTGCGCTTTGCGCAAGATTATTAAATTTTTTTTAAAAAAATTAATAAATTAATTTATATAAACATACTGTAATATTTTTATAATTAGAATTGCAATTCACAATAATCCCTTCTATTTAATACGTCTCAAATTAACTTCGATTTATTACATTTGATGGTGAGCTTTCCACACTATTTAAATCCCTTCTAATTAATGCGTCCCAAATTAACTTCGGTTTATCTCTATCTTGTTGAATTTCTTTAATTTCTATTGAGTCAAGTTTTTTAGTAGGGTCATTTGTAGGTCATATTTACAAGTATCCAAACCACAAGAACTGCCCCTCTCTAATCTTTGTGTCAACTAATGATACTCCTATTTTTTAAAAAAAATTTGTATTTCTTATTTTATCTTTATGAGTTTTACCACACATCCACCTAAGCATCCTCATTTGTGCTATTTTATTTTATGTAATTGTTATTGTTTTTACTGACCAACATATAATTGTGACTTATGCCTCCAACATATAACAAAAGAATTATGTAACTTTTTTTTATATGCAAAACTTGTTTTAAGTATAGTTAGAACTAGTCAATTTTGTCACAAATATGCATGTGATGTTGTCACGCAAAGATGTAGGCCTTGTTTGGTTGGAGGTGGAGTTGGGGGTGTTAGATAATTTGCATGAGAGTTGAAACTAGTCTTGTTTGGTTAATTTTATAAACTCAACTTCTCTATAAGATAACTCCCACACCTCCTTAGGGGAGTTATCTCGGACACAATTGCCACTCATTAATCACATAGCTATTACCCACCTTCCTCTCTTACTTGAAGGGCATTTATGTTAATTCTTATGTTTTATTATTTTTTTGAATTTGCAACTTCCTGTAAGTTCAAAGTTGAACCAAACATTAAAATATAAATTTCTCACGAGTTAATGCCCTGTAAGTTGGCAAAAATGAACCTAATGGAGTCGTAGTTAGATTAAAGATGTTGATGGAGTTCTCAAAGCACTTCGCATTGTTGTCAAGTCCAATGGACAAATGTGAACTCGAATTCTAAGAGCTTTAATAGCTAAGCAATCAGTATTATAGATTTAAATGGAACACATATATGTTACCTCACTTGATTAAAAAAAACATTGTGCCCTCTTAATATATAAACCATCTTATACACCTCGAGATGGGCGCTCATGCCACTCAAAGGGTATCGAGACGGTGTGCATGCAACACAAAAGGCAACTGATTGTTTTCAAAGGTCAACCCAAAGGCACAACTCAAAAGCAAATAATAATAGAAAAATGATTGGGAGACACTTTTGGCACCTCATTAAGCACATCTAAGGTGCGTTGGTTGATACACCCCAAACACGTATCTTGAGGTGTATCAGATGGCGCACCACTAACACTCAAGTAGGTATGCATAACTAAGTGTCCAAAGTAGGTTCAAACTCATAAAGGGTTTTTGAAATTTTTATAAATATCAAATGAGGGTTACAAGTTGTAATTTTAAAATTATTTATTGCTTGAGGATGACTTTAAAATAAAAAATTTTCAAAAATCTCCTAAGAGTCCGAACTCATGAATCCAAATAGTATTACTCATCAAAATAAATTAATAATAGTAGGGAGGCGCTACGATGACATCACTGGTAATGTCTACCAATAGAAACATATCACGTGTACAATGAAGATGTGTTCTTACATTTTTCTCCTTCTCACTTTTACTTTTTTGTCCACGTAACATGTTTCTAGTGGAAAACATTACTAACATCACCCTCCCGACATTAACAAATCCCTTTCCCACCCAACTCACCCTAAAGTCACATCAACATTGGAAGCCACGTCCATGAATGCCCAAAATGTGTGCACACAATTTCCAATGCGTGTATTTTTAAAGCAGACAAGGATAGGTCCCAAGGCTGATGTGACTTCGAAGTGAGTTTAATGGTGTCAAAAGATAAAAATACAACAGTATACCATCCGTCTCAAATTGATTGGAGTCGGCTACATAAAATTAAATAATAATAATAATAATAATAATAATAATAATAATAATAATACAACAGTATACCATCCGTCTCAAATTGATTGGAGTTGGCTACACGAAATTAAATAATAATAATAATAATAAATAAATAAATAAATAACTCTTTAAAGAAGAGAAATTTGAAGCGCACATGGTATATCAGCAAAACCAATAAACTTCCAAACAAGGTTCAATGAAAGATACAGCCAATGTTCACCAGCAAACCACTGAAAAAAAAATAATGAACATGACTGACATTCAGAGACCATGAGGGCCAACGATATTAACAAAACCATCTTACCCTCTCTGCTGGTGAGATCTATGTACAAGCAACTTCACCTAAGCATTGGACCGCGAGAAGCTAAGTTTATAATGGACATGGCCCAGAAAAACATATCCTGACAGTATCATCTGCTGCAGTAGTTCTCAAGTCTCTATTTGCTTGTTTCAGTGAAAGTTTTTGAAAAAAAAAAAAAACAAACAAACAAACAAACAAACAAACTTACACCATCTCACAAGTTGTGCAGAGAAACGATGCTTCCTCATGAAGTTTCATTAGCAGTAAACATGAGATGGCAGATTTCATGCAGTTCAAAGCTGTATAAGAAATGAAAATAAAAAAGTGGTTACAGTTGGCATTTGGTTACAATTGCAAGTGAATGCATGCTTACAAGTAAAATCACTGGGGGTAGTTGTTTTGAAAAAAAAAAGTAGGCACGAAGCGACCCAATTGGGCTAAGTGTTTGAGACTCAATGCCGCCAACCAAAGGCTCTCAAGTTCAAGTCCTAGTTATGATCAAACTCCTATCGGAAGAACTCACCCTATTATGGGCCCTATAAAAGGTTTGTACAGACTATACCAGTAACTGGCCCCAAATAGGAGCACCCAAAAAAGAATGATCAACCAAGGATCGCAAGGTGATCCCGAGTCAATTTCTCTGACCTAGGTGAGGCGGTGCCTAAACATCGCCTAAGCAAAAAATATTTATTTAGAGGCCATTAAATTATTATTTATTTATAGGTCCTTAATTAACAATGATTTTTGATTAGTCATTATAATCCGCATTCAATATATACTTCAAGGATAATAAGCCTTTAGGTCCTTGTGTAACATTAACTATGTTAAGATTTTATTATTTGGTAGGTACGTACCATAGCACCAAACTCAATTATAATTTGCCCCTTCAAAGCTTAGGCACCACCTTGTAATTACTGTAAACAACAACAACAAAGCCTCAACCACAAATTAGTTGGGATGGCACCCTAAAAAAAACACATAAATCCCGCTGCCTCACCTGTCACTGCCAATGATTACAACAATAATAATTTAAATAAATTTTATTTTAGTGACGAGATTAATGGTTAAGAGACCAGTTTCTCCACCGTTGAACTGTCAGCAATTCTCTTTTCCAGATCAGCTAAATATCTTTACTCTTTGAAATAGTACAAAATGATTGGTAATTTAAAAACTGGTACAACTAAATATATAAATACTGACTTAGATCTACCCTCAATATGATATGATGGTACAGTTACAATAGCTCATCTCCCCAGCCAGAGGCAACCAATGAATAACTTCTCTTTTCCGTTGATAGATATAGGGAGATTGAATTTAATTACTAAATAAGTTTATTGATTCAGCAATTACATTAAAACTTCATAGCATATACCCTACCCAGTTACCCACCCACACCAAAAGCCCTTCATTAGATCAGGTGATAGATAGGCGGATTGAATACAGTTTGAGTACAGTACCAGCTACAAATTCAAGGAAAGGCCAATTGAATACAATTGCAACTACAGATTTCCTTCTAGATCAAATGGACAAATTGACTACAAACTACAACATGTTAAATGTTAATCGAATCAACAAAAAAAATAAATAAAAATAATAATAATTAAAAAAATGCATGATTTCCTCTTATATAAATTTTATTCTCAATTGTCAAGACAATTTAAAAAGATATCATGCAGGGCCCTAGTTACTGTAGTCGGCAAGAGTGCAAGCTTTCAAGCATCAATAAGAAACCTTCAATCCCATATAATCTTAAATGGTCACTCACCAGTTTGAGATGGTTCCAAAACAAGCAATTAGTTCAAGAAGTCACACAACTTTCTTTTTCTTTTGCAGAATCTCCATTTTCATTCCTGAAAATACATATGGTACCTTTATTTCATAGCATGTACATGCAATGCCGGATCTTAACTTTTAAGTAGTAGAGCAGCATAAAGCGTATAGATATTTTATAATTGACTCTACAAATAAATCAACTTGAGTTAGAAAAGAGAAATACCTGCATTAGATTTGACACCAGGAATAATACCAGTAATTTGACCATCCTACAAAACATTAGGCAAAATAAACTCATTAACAAAAAAAGGGCTTAGTGAGGTTGGATACAAATTAAGTTACCAGGTTAGAGGGGGAGAACAATGCAAATAAATCTCAAATGAAATCATACCCTGCCTTACCAACATATCTTTTCATTAAACTAAAAAAAAAGTGGGTCAAGACATTTTTCTTCTGGAGATTGCTAAGCCAGATTGGAATAGCTTCAAGAATGATAGAAGGGCCTAGGATCAAGAATCACATAAAATATCCGCAATTTTCATCCATCAGAATATTCCCTTACTATAATTCCAAATGACCATTTCCTGCTACATTTCCAAAAAAAGGAGAGAGAAAATAGCAAAGAATTGCAAAGTGACGAAAAAATAAAAGAGACACGACAAAGGACTAAATTGGAGTAGGATTTTGCAAAAGTGAAACACCAAAATTTACCGCCAAGTACCCAAAGACTCAGCTCCTTCTGCTCATAAGGTTGCAAGGCACCAAGCAAAACCTAAGCAAACTGCTGACTGAGGAAAGGGCAACGCCTACCGACAAAAACAATTTATATAGAGGTCTCTACACAACACCGATTGTTATAGCTATCTCATTCATATTCAAGATATAATTTTAAAAAGAAGTTATCATATTTGCAAAAAATATCAAGAAACACTTTGACAGCAAGTTGCCATTCAATGATTGCCAGAGGAGTAGTTGGTTGTCCGACAAGTCATTGGAGACGGTTTTGGTCACCAATGGAGGGTGGGGGAGTGGAGTTGTGACTAGTGAAAGAGAGATAATAACTTACTAGGTTGAGACTTGAAAGGTGTTTAAATTGACTTGTATATAGAATTTACTGACAACTCATTGGGATTAAAGGCTTTGTTGTTGTTATTGATCTTTCAAGCCTTGTTAATATCCTTTAAATTTATACGTAGATTATTAGATCTATCATGTACTAATAAACTAAGAAATTGATGGCCCCCAGCTTTTATTTGAATACCTTTGCCTCACTCCTGGCTACCCATAGCAGAAGAAGTTTTCGAGGCCTTAAGTGTCATTTGTGCAATATGCATACAACCTCTACAGCATCATCACGGACCAAATGTCCACAATGAACTTGAATTCTAATTCTCAACACACCAAATGCCCACGTCATCATAAAATAAACTCAAAAGACTGCAGTATTTCAGATCCAGAAAGAATAATTTATAATTCTGATGCATCTAAGTGGCAGTCTAACATTTTCCTACCAGTTTACAAGCAGAACACAAGACCGCAATATTGACATCACAACCAAAGATTAACTAAGTACCATTATGCAGCTATCAACTCACGGTCGTTAAATGACTCAAACCTTCATTCAGGGAACAAAATATTATTGATTTTGCACATAATTGCAAGCAAACGTTACATCGTTTAGTGCATATGAAATATAAATAAGATAGCATCAACTGAAAATGAAAGAAAAGGTCACATACCATATCATAAACAACTTGTTCGTTACACCAAAAATTCAAAGGAGGTACAAGCAGCCGTCCTGAAAAATATCCACCACATCTAGAAAGTTAAAAAACTTGATAAACATTCCCTATTCCCAACAAGGAATGTCAAGTAATGGACGTGAAAAATTGCATATGCTCATATAAGAAAAGTAAAAGCAAATACAGTCTAGACAGAACACGAAATCACCAGATCTAGAGCGCTTATAGCTGAGAGACTCTGGAGAGACAGAAGTGATGTTCTTCCTCGTGCTCCTTGTACGTACAGATGTAGTTACCTGAAATTAATAGTATCATGCGAACCCAAAAATGGATTATAAGAGACAGACCAAGACGCCTTTTATTTAACTATTAATTGAGAAAACTTCTAGATAAGGCAGACTGATATGTAAAAAATTTGAGTTATTAAAAAATTTCAGTAAAACACAACTGAAAATTTCAATCATGAAAAAAATAAAGAAGATGTTGGGCTGTCTGACTCAATAAGTCAAACTGGCAAGGGATTCATCCTTAGAGAAATTACCAACAGCAGAAAGTGTGAGGTCTATCCATGAGAACAACCTTGACGAGCAGATAAAGATTGCTTACATTTTTAACAGATCTTGACGCATATTCCAGTTTTCTCTTTGTTCTTTTTCTGGATATCTCTTGTTGTGTATTAGGACTCTCCACCCCTTCCTCTGAAATTTTTAATTCAGTTTTGTCACTAGTATCAAACTGGACTGAGGAACTGCAATGTTCTGTCGGCTTCCTACTCTCTGTAGCATTCACATCACTTCCAATGTTTTGTTCAGTTGACTCCCTACACTCTATAAGATTACTATCACTTCCAAAGTTTTGTTTTAGAACTACATCAGGGTCAGTAGGGGTTGAAAATGACATAGAACTAATTTGGTGTATATGCTGAGAACCAACATTTTCTCCTCCCAATGATTCGCACATTGTTCTATCAGATTGCATGCAAGAAGAATCTAATCTGCAGTCATCCACAATGCCAAAAGCACTTTTTACACTATTAGAATCAAGTGAGACAGCATGGAAATTGTTTTTTTCAGGTTCCATATCTTTGATGTTATTTGAACCTTTCAACCTATTTGACCTTCTATATTCAGATGAACTCATTTTTTTCCTAGCCTTTTCCTTTTTTCCTTTGTAGGAAGCACTTCTCTCAGCTTGATGTTTTGCAGCTGGATCTTCAGCTGCTTGTAACATAACAGTAGGACCACCATTTTCATTACCGACGACGCATTCAGTGCTCAAACACATTCCTCCTTTTTTTTTCATATCTAGTGAAGCATCTATCTTCGTTTTGGCATTGGCTGCGATGGATTTAGAGGAGCAAGCAACAAATTTAGCTGCATTCATAGGCGAAGAAGGATCCTGCATGCCATCAAAATTGTCCGTTTGCAATCTTTCTGAAAGCACACAACTACCAGATGGATGTCTGGTATCTACTGACAAGTTTTTATCTGGTACTCCATTAGAACAGACATCAGATGGCAATTCACTATTACAATGGAGCAGATTCCCCCTGGACGTATCCGCAACCAAGTTCTCATTCTCCTGCAACATATACTTATCAGCTTTAGTAGCATTTTTTCTTTCTCCTGCGGAACCTGCTGACTCTCTATAAGATGATTTTGGATGATTACTTTTTGTTAAGCGAGACAATCCATCTGTTCTAGTTTTTTTCTTGTGCCCCTCATAGCTTTTTAAACTCCCCAAGTCTTCAGAAGAGCTTTCCAGATAAACTGAAGCTTTTGTTGGCACTACTGCATTGAGCCTTAACGGACTTATATCACCAGCACAAGAATCTCCAGCCTTTGCAGAAGCTTTTAATGCATCATCATTACAGCCCTCACCACTTTCATTTCTAAGTTCTGCTAAAAGCTTGGTAGAGTTATCAATTGCTGATCCTAAACTAAGATTTTCAGCACCACTACCAAGATTAATATTAGGCAATCCCGCTTTATCACCAACATGGATTTTCATTCCAACCAAGTCATTTGCAGAATTTTGCCTCACAGATGAACATACATTCGGTGTTTTAATGGAACTGCTGATGGCTCTCAATCTGTCACCAAAACCATCAAACTTTTTTGCTGACCTCAGACAAGTTGTTGAATGCTTTCTATCTCCTTTGTCAACAACAGATGGGCTTGCATTTATCAAGATTAAATTTTTGAGCAAAGAGCGTTCCTGTAAGCTGACATCATTCTGAACACTCGTTTTCTCAGAAGACGAATCTATGCTTTTCCCCTTAGAAGCATTTAAGGGGAACTTTCTCTTAGCGCCTATATCTTCATGCAAAAAGTCTTCTGTAATGCGTTGGTCAGCATCAGGTGAGCTTACAGCCTTTTCCTTTAATGAAATTGCAAGATCCTTTGAGACATCACCACTAACAGGTTTAGATTTCTCAAACTCCCCTCTTTGGACATCATGTTCAAGTAGTTCAGAATCATTATGCTTGCAGATGTTGCTTGTGTTTGATATACTAAATGAACTCGTTGTAAATTCGCCAATAGTAGATTCTTTCTGCATACATTGACAGGTGAAATCCTCCCAGTAATAAGGAAACCCGATCAAGAAGTGATTACAAACCTGCTAAGTACCAAACTTATATTCAGGAAAAATCCTGGTTCATGAAAAGAAATGAACAATGAGAAAACAAAAATCAAGTGAAACATGAAAAAGGCAAACGGACCTCAGAGAGGAAGCCATTTTCTTGCATGCGAGATCTATTCACAGAGCCTTTAATCAGGATTGCAATTCCATCAGCTGTTTCAAGCGTGTATAAATCGTGTCTCTTGATAATTGGAGCTGAGAAAAACAATCGCATAGGCCGTTCCCTGTTTTAAAATGTAAAAAAAAAAGAGTAGTTAAGTAATGAAGGAAAAATAGCATACAACAATAGTTGCCCTAGACTGGGACTGCGAGCACACCAAAACTGCTACGCAACAACGAATTACACACCGGGATTTCATAGAGAGTAGATAAGATATCAAACTACACAATTGTTGGATGAGAATGACACCACAGTTAGTTGAGAAGGGATGAAAAGTATCGTATTTTCTTAATTTTGATCTTTTCCTAGCTTTGTAATTGTAAACTCTTATTACTAATACTAAAGCAGTTTCCGATTAAAAAAAAAAGGAAAATGCGTTGACCCACTTTTTACACCTACATTTGGTTTTCAATTTTGTCTCGAGATGTGTGCACATGTTTTAAAGTGTATCCAAAAGTCCACAACAAACTAGGTGTCAAATGTAGGTGTTAAAAGTGATTTACTCTAACATTTCCCTAAAAAAAAAGATATCAAACTAAATATATGTATATTGTCTCTTCCTTTTTCATTTCACGTGCAGGATTCATCATTTGGGTTTAAGTTCAAAATCACCTTACTCCTCCGACCACTCCCAAACCACTGAACAAAGATCTTACTTGTCTAATGATCTAATCAACAGAAACAACTTCTACCATTAAATTGAGAGACCTTGAATTAGATTCTTAAATGACGGTCGAAGCAAGCAACTAGAGTCAAAAAGAAATTGACAAACAGAAAATAGAAGGCGCCCTCCACAAGAAGTGTGCCGCTTCCCAAACAGCAGCGTTGAAACAAGAATCAGCAACAACAGAAAAAAAACAACTAAAAAAAGTTACAAGCTTACGCGAAAACCAGCAAAAAAAAAAAAAAAAAGCCTAAAAATACCTAATCAGAGATGCAAAATCCTAATAAATACAACCTATCACAAATTCACCGGCCACTTTGCGAAGCCATTCAGACAAACCCTAATTCAGGAAACAATCAAGAATCGAAAAAAGTAACCCATCAAAAAATCAACTAAAAACAAGTTACAAGCTTGGAAATCTCCTCCAACTCATAAAAAAATCCCTATTAGAGCGAAATCGCAGAATCGAAAATGTGGTAGGCGAAAACCAGCCAAAAAAAAAAAGCCTAAAATACCTAATCAGATATGCAAAATCCTTATAAACAAAATCTAACACAACTTCACCGGCCACTTTGCGAAAGCATTCAGACAAACCCTAATTCACCAAACAATCAAGAATCGAAAACAGTAAACAAAAAAAAAAGCCCTAGAAGTGAGCCTCTGTGTGTGTGGAGATTACGCTGTCAATCCTCCGACGCCCAATCTCTTGCCTTGAAACTCGCTCTCCGACCTAATCAACCACCAGTCTTGCAAGCAAACCTGTGAAGAGAAAGCGAGATCAAACGAAAGAGAGGATGAAGAATCGAAGAATGTGAAGAGGAGTGCGTACGGTTTTGTTGAATGTGGAGGAGACGCGGTGGTCTCTGTTGGGAGTGTCTTTGGGAACCCTAGCGGTTGAAGGGCTCGTGAAGGCCGTGCCCATGGCGGTGCCAAGTGAAGAAGAAGAAGAAGAGCCAGTCTTTGTGCGCCGTTGGAGTTCGGGTTTCGAATTATTACTTCGGCGCGGAGCGGCACGCAGCGTGTTTGTATAATCAGCCTATCAGGTCATTTGTCATTGTCACGTCACTTTTGAAGTTGGCAAAATAGTAAAAATAATCTCCTAACCCTTTTTCTCATAATAATTTTCAACTTTAATTTTTTTTTTTAATAATCCGATTTGTTTTCAATTTATATTCCAATTCATTTTGAAGAAAGTTTGATGTTTGACAATAATTTTTTAGAGCAATTTAAGAGATTTTGTTAAGATTTGTAATTCTCCTTTGAAATAACTTAATAAAATCTCTTAAAATTCTCAAAAAGTTACTGATACATAAACATTTAATTCTTTGAAACAAATTTCAAAGTTTGAAGTTATTCTGGAAAAATTTAAAATTGGAGATTATCTTGAGAAAAAATACTAATATTCTCTTAAGAAGATTTTTAGGAGGCAAATTTTCTTAAAATTGTTTGATAGTATATTAAAAAAATTTTATTTTAAAGAAAAAAATTGATGTGGACCCACAAAAAAGTGACTTACACACTTCTTTCTCTCTCCATTTACATTTTCTAACAAAGAAGTTAAAAAAATGAGCCCACTTTTTTCTTTCTTCTAAAAACTACGTTCTTTCCTTATTTTCTCACTTTTTAAGAGAGAAAATAAATAAAGAAAATTGTAGGATGTGGTTTTTTTCTCTAGGTAGTTACAAAGCTATTAAATAATAAAAAAATGCTTACACCAAAAAAATTGAAAATTTTTCACAACTTTTTTATTTTCTTTGCTATCAAACACACCATAAGTTTGGAATTATTGTGATTATTTACCCCACTTTTGGATCTTCTTCGACATATTTGACTTGATCAAACCTTAGCGGTACTTAAAATTGGTTACTTTACCAAGAAAATTTTAAGTTACTTTACCAAGAAATGCTAGGGTTACATGCTTGTACTAACCTCTGGGCATCAATCCCAATGTTTAAAATAGGTTACCTGAGCTTTTTTCTATTGATAGGGTTCATTTGATACACTTATGAATGTGCCTAAATACATCTCGATATAATCCAATAGACCCCATTAATGTACCGGGACCTCTTTGAGTATCAATTTAGGTCAGGCTTAGACAAGATTACGGTCAACGCGCTTAACTACCAACTTTTTTTAGTTTTTTGAAAAATACTTCGAAAAAAATACAATTGTGCAAGGAAATATGTACTGTATATTATAAGTAAAATAAATAAATTAAAAAAAAAAACTCAAACTTAGATGGCCTATTGGGTGATAAATGTTATGATCACATACTTTGATTACAATCTTTTAGTATAACATTGATGGGTTCATTGGATACACACTGGGATGTGCGTGTGCACATCTCGACGCATGATCTAATGTACTCCATCAATGTTATTTCAAAAGTTGTAACAAAATATGTATCTCCTAACATTTTTCTTATTGGGTTGGACTGGATCCAAGGCTTTTTAAGCTCGAGTCTGCCTCAAGACCATCTATGTTTGGCCCATAAATAGGTCTAGGTGCACCACATAAACCACCTCTTCGCACCTTCCCACCATTCAAACACACGCCGGACAGATTAATTGGATCCTAGCTAATGCCAAATCGATTCCTTTCTTGGTAACACTGTGCGTATGATGTTCTTTCTTTCAATTAACTTAAATCAATTTCTTGTGATATACTTTGCTTTCATTGCAAATATATACTCTCCTCACCAGTCAAGGCTATTAGATTCACTCTACCAAATGACACAATGCGTGTGTATATATAGACAAACATTAGTTAGCTCTCCCCACAAAGTCTATATATGTGTGTGTGTGTGTGCAACGTACTCTCCAAATAAATCAGGATACAAAATATACATATTAGATCACCAACAGACTCCTAAAGATGCAATCTGGTATGTAAATCCGATCCTAAGCTCCTTTACTTTTTTACAATAATCCAACAACTTTGACTCTAATACAAATCGAACTCATAAACTCTTTCTCCCAACCTTGTTTTGGCAAGTGAGACCTCATCCATCTCATTATGGATGTTTAATTTTGGCCTCTCTTCCAATATCTTTTTTTTTTTTGGTTTCTCACATGGTGTCCGGGCGCCAACCGCATCAAACAAATCCACGCTCGGGTATTGTCAAGTTCTATATGGGGGGCGGCCCTCCCGACCCATTTTTTTCATTCATAAAATTTGAACATGAGAACTTGCTTAAGGAAACCAATTATGTCCCTTACCATTTGGGCCAACCGGTTGTTGGTCTCCCTATGTCCTTTTAATTTATCTATTATATATATATATATTTGACTTAAGTGGGAATCGAACTACGATCTCCCAAGTTCTTGCCTTTTTGGCAAGTGATGTTCTTACCATCTCACCTGAGAGGCATTTACATACACACACACACATATATATATACTTCTACCATGAGAACCAAATATATACACATGCCATGGGAACCCCTCAAAATGTGTTGTGCATTAAATGTTTTGTGTATTTATGACTCATCAATTTATGTGTTGAATTCAAATCTAATGATTGTAGATGATGTTCCCATGCCATGTGTATTTTTATGGTTTAAATCTTTTGATTTTATTGAGTTAATAGTTTTTATGTTCAAATAAGTACATTTATATATAGAAAGAACTACTTATGTATGATTTTCTACTGAAATTGATTAATTAATTGGGAGAGTTATAGTTATGCTTGGTAATTAGTTGTAATATAGGCCGAACTATTAATTAACTATTTTATTATAATTTATATGCAGGAAACGCAATCGACAGGAAGAGAATAAAAATTATTCCAATCATAGAGAGATTTTACGGTGAATTCTTCCCTAGTAATAAACTTGAGATGAATAGGGGGGAGTTTTATCATGCTGTTTGCCAAATTGTCCAGCTAAGTTTAATTTTCTCGACTCTACTCTACACACAGTACAGAAAAGAAAAAAAAAAATCAAATATTGACTCAATACCATATAAATGCGTATACACAAGTACATGTACAGCACCACATATACGAATCTTCATAGGTATATATATATATATACCTATTGTGTCTATATTATATATACATATAATTATTTATTAAGATATGAGAAATTAATTGTGTCGTTTCAAAACTAACTAGTTTTCTTTTCTTTTTTCTTTTGTTTTTGAGAATCGATGACCCAACTCCATAGAGATGAGAGGATGTCATTTTCACAATGCTGCCATGCAACGTGGTTGGCAAAAAGTTTGCTAGTTAGATTATCAAATAATAAACAGAAAAAAAAAAAAAAATTTGATAAGATTGAGTAAGTGGTAGTTCCATTAGTTTGGTATGTCGATCTCTACCTCTTAATGAGGTTGAGGGTTCTAATTTGAGTCCTACTCCTGTGGAAGCAGGGGTTGTTGTTGGATGGTGTGCTTAGGTCCCCTTAATAAATCATTTGAGATGTAAACTTTCTCTGTGTTGACAACAAAATCTCTGCTAAAATGTTATATATACCCCTGTTTGAGAAAAATTAAATGACATGAATATTTATTTCACTATTTAATTACAGAGAAATCAATGCAAGCGCAGGAGGAGTTCAACTTCGAGTGCCAAGCTACGAGTCAATCAAGAAAGAACTTCCGGTATGTAAAAACATATACGTGTTTGATTTATTAGATTAGAAGTAATAAAAGAGTAACATACTTTTGATCCACTGCACTGGCTATATAAATGTATAATTTTTTAGATTTCGTTAGAATATGTATTAGTTTTTCAGCTTTTAACTACATTATCAGTTAATCTCGCCAAACATAACTATTGTATTTGTTTATATAGACTACGGACCCTTCCTCACCCACAATAGACCAAAGAAAGATTGAAAATGTTATTGTGAAAGTGTTTCCTTCCGCGGGAGTTATCGGTAAAGCAACAATAAGCAAAATAATGCTATCGATCTTTGGCGTCCCTGCCGCAGCACTTTTCATCAAGGGAAAGTTTTACCCAAAAGTAGGAATCAAAGACGAATATCTTATCCCTGCTGTCACTTCTGCTACTGTCCTCGCTCTATCAATGATGAGAATGATATGAATGTAATGTTGCTAATGTTAAATTGTATCAATGTTCATCTAAATAAATGAACATTAACGAAATGTTGCCTCCTTTGTCAAGTGAATGCAACTCCAATGTCTGTAAGTATGCCTTGATGCGAAGGAAACTATTGAAGAGGGGAGTCCAACTAAAATGTTGCCTCCTTTGTTTGTAACAAAATTTTAACCTTCAATCATGGTAAGTTCTATTCTACAGTATCCAACATGTTTGCTGATGCTGCGAATAAAATAAAATAAAATAAACTTGTGTGGCACCACAAGATCATATAATTTACTTTGCAAACAAAATACTAAGATATAGTTTTACCAACAAATTTAAACATTACGCTATTTCTGCTTAGTTTTTCACCGTTTGTACTGTCTAATTATGGATTGAGCTTTCAATGAGCAAGAACGTCATTGGATGCTTTTCTAGGGTTTTCCACGTGGCATCTGATGCCAATCGCATAGACTAATCAAGTATTTGTGTGTCCTACGAGGTAGATGACCCCTTCAAACTTAGTTTGCTCAATGGCCAAATTGGTTACAATATCCTAACCTTTTTGAATTTGTTATTATATCCTAACCTTTTTAGATTAATAAACTTCTATCCTAAGTCACATTTTGACTCTAAATTTGATGAGGTGACAACTAAGTAATGAGTTTAATTAACAAATGTAATAATTATTTTAGTAATTATAAGTGATGAGGTGGCTTTTAAAGTCATTAATTATGTAACGACCCTAAAATTCTAACATGTGCCATGTGTCGATCTAGGTTGTACGTGGATCCTCCGTCGTGATACAGTCATCAAATTCACGGTCATCGACGCCTAGGTACGTTAGTTTTGTGTGGTGTTTGTATTTTATTGTATTTCTATAATAAATTTCAATGTTTCAAACGTGTGAGGATGTTTGCGTGCGAGTGTTGGTATTACGAGGTAAGGTTTAGTAGTCCGAGGGACAAACTTAACTAAAAACACTGACAAAACACCAATTTATAAAATAATAGGCGTGTTAGTGCGTGGTTGCGACCAGATGCACACGACGGGCGAGTCACGGCGCGGTTCGAGTTCGAGAACACTAGGGTGGAGTTAGAGATGACCAAATGTGGAGTTCAAGTCACCTAATGAAGTCACATATGGAGTGTTAGATTAGGTAGGACAACTTATAATAAGGTCATTGGATTCGTCTCGAGATGAGTGCAAATAAGTGGATGAGGAGAGGGGTATATAAACCAAAACCCCATCACTTTCTCTCTCTCTTAATTCCTCTCTTCCTCTCATTTTCTCTATTTTCTTCTCTCTTGCTCTTCAAGAAAACAAAGTGGCTAGAGGAGGTGGTCACTAGAGCGGCACCAGCGAGTCGACGATGAGACGATATGAGGTGAGATTCGAAACCTCCTTGTTATTTCCTACGCGATGGTGTGTGTTTTGTTCGTGTTCGCGAAGAAATTTGGACACCACGTCAAGATTTCGGATTCGATTGAAACTCTCAACGTTTTGGTGATTCTCGCGACGATCAATGCGAGTTTTGTGAAGGTGGTTTTCAATTTGGTCGAGTTTTTGTGGTTTTTGGCGAGTTTTCAAAGATTTTTGAGTTGTTGATTGGTTTTGAATTGGTTTTCGATGATTTCGAGCGTTTTTGGAATGAACCGAGGCCATGGTTGGACCGACGTTGAGTTCCCGAATGTGTTGGTATTAAATCGGCTCAAAGCAGTTCTAGCCAGGGGTGGGAAAAACCCCCTGCAGCCCTTCAGGCGGCTGCACTACGACTGACGTCGTGGGGCCTTAGCCCCACGCCGTGGAGGCGCCATCAGGGGAAACCCCACAGCACCACCGCGACGCCCAAAACTTAACTTTTACCAAAAATTTTGGTTTTCTTCAGAATGAATTGAGGACTTCTCGGGGTACCCAAACAGGTCTAAATGCGACCCAATAACCAGGAAATTGACCCGAAAACATAGTGAAAATAAAAATAAGGAAAATTGGATAAAAATTGATGGAAAACCACAATAAATTGTATTATCAGGGTTATTAGCACACGAGACTTCGTAGGGACGAGTCAGAGTCTGCGAGAGTGCGATTAGCTTGGATTGGAGGTAAGTAAACCAATGAGGAACACTACAATTATTTCTTGAGTTTTAAATTTTTTTATTGATATTGTTCAATGCTATCTTGAAATTCCATTCTCTTGAGTTGTCCGAGGGAAAATGAGTCAAGCGTGATCCTTGCGAGAATTCCGAGCCTTCTGAGTTTATATACCAGAGGTTTATGGCTGGGGATACGCGATTTTGGTTTGTGGTTATATATACGGGATGAGAGTTCTCCACCAGATTTCTGGGGACTCTGCATTCGCGTAGGGAGTCTTAGAGGAGATTTTGTCCTCGGCTCCGAACCTTTGAGGAGATTCTGTCCTCGGCTCAAACGACTTTATTGGTTGGGACTACTTGCGCCTCTCCTTTTGCATTCCGGGACACTCAATTTTGATTGCTCATTCATTTATTTACAGTTTTATTCATGCGTTCCCTGTCATTTTTTTCTATCTACATGAATTTGACTGCTTGATTTATTTATTTCGAAATGTTGTATTTATTGTTCCTATTTGGCGTTACTTACATGGGCTCGTCATTCTTGTGTTTGACCGAGTGCAGATCCACAGTCCAGTAAGGGGAAGGTTGTGCAGCTAGGCGATTACTTGACATAGGTGACTATTGGTTGTATTATCTATTATGATGCTTTTCGAACTTGGAATTATGGGTTGAGAGATTGATGGATATGTATGAATTATAGATACTCTCCTTTGATTCATGATGTGGTGGATTATGTTATGGGGTTTCCACGCCCTAGTTTTATCCTAACTTAGTGCTTTGAGGTTATTGATTAGTTTAAGTTTGTTCGCTTCAGATATATATTTGATAACTCGTTAATTAATTAACTTCACTTTTAAATACTAAATAAATGGTTAAATGATAAGGATAGGCTTACTAGACCTGTGCGGACTCAGATGGATTGGCTCGAGGGGGTTTCGCGTAGGTTTAGGCCGGGCAGTGCTCAAGTTCTAGGATTGTGGAATTTGGGGCCGTCACAAATTAGATACCACCTCATCAAATTTAAAGTTAAAAAGTGACTTATGATACAAATTTATCAATCTAGAAAGCTGAGGATATCATAACAAATTCAAAAAGGTTAGGATATAACAACAAAAGTTATAAAAGGTTAAGATATTTTAACTAATTAAGCCTTTGCTCAATTCATAAGATTCAAAAACTTGTTCACTTCATAAGATTCAAAAGAAAGACCTTGCTTAAATGGAATTGAATCCCTTGCCACCAATTATTTTTAGTATTTCTTTAAGGATTGCCACCAATTAGTTGTTGTATATAGATGTGTGAAGATTTTTTTTTGTTTAACACGTGGTGTCCAGTGGGTACTGTAACAACCCGAAAAATGTGACGTGCTTATATGACTTGATGTAGTACCTATTATTACTCGTGTCTGGGTGTACTGACTATGACGTATACAAGTAAGGTTCGGCTCGAGAAACGTGATAAACGGTGGTCAGGCGAATAAAGTATGTGTACTTGGTGCTGGGAAACGATAATTGTGGGCGACCGACAAATAAAATACACTAAATTATTAACTGATTTAGGGTTTGGGTCGTTGGTATTCGGTTCGTACGCGATGGGGCGAGTCGTGGTGAGATTTGAAGGCGAAACCGTGGCCGGGAACGCGACGTGGGGCTTGAAGTCAACCAGATAAGTCACACATCTGTATCATAGTGGTCATGATAGCTGAAGCGGCGAAGGCAGCTGGTGAGCTAGGGAGCGACGGATCAGCCTCAAGATACGTAATTACGCGTAGATTAAAGAGATGAATATATATTCTCTCTTTCTCTCACCTTTTCAATAATTCTCTTCTCTCGTCTCTTATTTCTTCTCTCGGTTGGACAGGGCGAAGAGCTGGGTTTTGGAGCTCGCAACGACACGGAGTGACGACGAACACCCGAGGTGAGGTAAGATCTCAACCCATCATCGTGTGTATATCGTTTTAGGGTGAGTTTCATGGGTTTTGGTTAACGTTGGAATTCGGGTGGTCGATGGTTTTTGATGATTTTGGTGGTGTAGATTGGTAAAGACGTCTCGAGAAGTTTGGTATAGCTCGGAACGTGGCGACACGAGCCAGGGTTTCGAAAAACCTCGGAAATACCTTCAGCAAGTGACACCGCGAGGGATGCCGTGGAGTCTGTGAGCCACGGCGTTAGTCACGACGTCCAGACCATAGTAGGTTTTAAAACTTAGGCTTTATATGACGTTGCCAACCATATTGGCCACGACGTGACCTACGACGTCTGGAACAGTGTCAGTCAAATATTTCACGTTTTGATCAACACTGCTGAGTATTTTGTTTACAGCACGAGTCACGACGTGATACTGTTCACAACAATATAAAATCTAAAATTATTTAAAAACTTTAGGAATTTCTCGGGTATTCAAATGGATAAACTTTAGGAATTTCTCGACTACGATCCAATATCAGAGGAATTGACACATAATAAGAGATAAACTTTAGGAATTTCTCGACTACGATCCAATACCAAACTATGTTGAAATGATTACCAGGTGTCTAGGAGAACTGGTGATAAGCTTGCGGGGTCAATTTGGAACGTTTGAGAGCTACGAACACGAGGTTTCGTGTTATACCTGGAGTACAGTGAGTAAAACCAATGGAACTTTAATATTATTTCATTTATGCATTTATTTAGCTATTATCCTTATTCTTGAGTAGTTTGGAATTGTTATTATGTTGTTATATCCTGGTTTGGAACTCTATTATATTTGAGTGGTCCAAGGGCAAGTAAGTCAAAGTGATCCTTTTGAGATTCGAACTTTCTGATGTAACATGCCAAAGGTTTACTGCTCAGGATGCACGATTTGGTTTTGGTTCCTATATATGAAGTGAGAATTACTTCACTAGATTGCTGAGGGGTTCCTATTCACGTGGATTTTAGGATTGTATGAGTATACCACGTCCTAAATTCTAGGTCTTAAATGTAATATTTCCATGACTCAAACGATTGTTTCACTAAGTCGGGACTACTTGCACCTATCCTTTTGATTTCTGGACATTCATTTATCGTTGATATCTCAGTAATTTATGATCATGTTGTTTCATTATCTTTGTTGCTTTACGCATGATATTGATTAGTCGTTTATTTGACTTTTGAAATGATATATGTAACGACCCTAAATTCTAACTCGCACCACGTGTCAATTTAAGTCGTACGTGGGCCCATTCATCGTGATACAGTTGTTAAATTCTCTGTCGTCGACGCCGAGGTATGTTATTTGTGTTCGGTGTTTTGTATTATATTGTATTACTCGAATGTTCAATTCCAATGTCCTAAACGTGCGAGGACGTTTGAGTGTGAGCATTGGTACGAGGATGTGATGACCCCAATTTTCCCGTGCAATTGGGTATGCCTGACCTAGACCCGTGTAGGCCCCGAGTCATCACTCGGCAACCTGACGAGTCTAGTCAACCTCCAATCATTCAATTATACAATTTATGAAAGAGTTATTGAAAATTTTACGCAGCGAAAATTAAATAAACTAAACATAAGGGGAAATAATTCAATCAAGGGAAATATATGAATTCTATAAACGTGGAAAACCCCGAGTATTCATGTACAATTTGATAAGCATATATACATGATACCAGACTCACAAAAAATGTTAAATTCAATAATCCCAAAAACATAAGTGTGAAACAATATACAAATAAACAAAACATAAAACCTACTAAATAGTCTCCAAGTCCAGCCGCTAATCCTCACAAAAAGTTGCATAAGCAAGGCTCCTAGCCTCTACTGCACTCTGCTCTATCTGCACCCACCGTCACAAACTAGACGGTGAGCAACTGAGGAAAATCGAATGTAATGCAAGAAGAAGATAACAGTAATTCATAATATATCAATTAAAGCAGTCTAAATATCATGCGGTAATAGAAAGACATGAATTTAAATAACAAGATGCATGATAAACAGACTAACAGATATCAATCAAAAGTCAAATGTGTTCCAAGGAATCAAAAGAGGCCCATAAGTGGTCTAAATCATAGCGTAACAGCGAAGACCTCGTGAGGTCTTCCCGGGCATAGACACAAGCGAATGCACAGCTATGATGGGAGGGACTCAAACCCACCCTCCCAGTACTCGGTGTCACACGGTCACTAAGGGTGGTCACAAACACCTGTACATGAGTGCCAGCGTTTTATCCCTCTAGTGCAAGTCCTAGTACTTTTGAGACAAAACACTTACGTCGGGAAACACACAACAAGGAATGGAATGGAATACTAATAATAGAGTATAACGAATTTGAATAAATGATAATGAATCACATGGCATTTTCTTACTGGCTTACAAATCATACATAAGCTTGTGGTAAATGTACTTACCTGAACTATCGCAACCCGCGTAACAACACTCTCGCGTCCCTAAAACGTATCCCCGAGTTTCCTGTTACCTGACAAGGTCGAAAAATCTAATTAATGGGTCGAGTTATTACTAAGCCTAGGTTGAAACCCTAGTGTTTTTTCCCCATATATTTTTTTTAGGACTCAAACAACATGACAATAACGATTCAACACGAATTCAAAATGACCATACACCGGCGATTAGGAAATCTTGTGGTGTGGTCCAATGTCCATAGAGTACCCTCACGACATGGAAAGGTCGTAAGCACACTCTATGTCACGTCAACAACTACTCGACGCGATAAAAGAACTCACGCATAACTTTGCCATTACAACGACTCATCACCATTGATATGGACGCTCCGGGGGTTGTGAGACTCCATGGTAGACATGGTGAGGTCTCCGGCAATTCCACCATGTCATCGCGTCGACGGCAATGCCACCACGACAAGTGGTTTCCGGCGAGGAAAGTACAACGCACATGCAATACATGAATGACATAATATAAACAATAACGCCGCTATTTTAGGTCACTCCGAGAGTTGTGAGACACAAGTATGAACTTAGCTTGGTCCTCGACATCTCTAGTCATGGTGGCACAGCGGTGACTCCGCCCATTCAGGCGATTTTTCGGCGAGTACTCAAAATAGTCAAGATAAGCTAACAACAACCCATTTACCTACAACATACTTACCAAACATCGCACACCAAGAAAGTGTATACCAATCGTGACACACAACACACACACCACAGCCCAACATCTCAACAGTGAGACACAACATACACACCCCACACCCCAATGTCTCAATAATGAGACACACACACACAAGCCTCACGACACCCGATTACTAAGCTCACAACAAGGATACTAATAATAACTGCCACTTTAAATCAAAAACCTATATAATGGGCTTTATACATGTAACGACCCGAATTCTACTTGACCCGACTCGAGGGTAATTTAGTGATTTTCAATACTGAATGTGTGCAAGTGTGCTTTGTGAATTGTTTAAGTGTGAAAAGTATAACTTAGGATAAATAAATATTGGGCCTAACAAGAGTTGAGTGGATGTAAATGATATGGAGGCCCATAATGGTATTTTGGTAAAATAACAAGTCTGTACACAACCCTACTCTAAAACCCTACCTATATAAACCTTTTATAATGTTTGTAGCCCCTTTTGTGTTGAAACTCCAAACTTGTGATAGGAGAGAAGTGGAGGAAGGTTGATGATAAAAAAGATGATGATGAAGTCCATTTAAACATTCAAGAAGATTCGCGAGACGGTTCACATCGAGCCCAAACGCGAGAGGATCGAGATTAGGATTTGCGGCGAGTGCAGGTAAGTGGGGAGCTTGCTCAATTATCACATATGGCATGATTATTAGTTATGCTTAGGATTCATAATTTGAATTAAAGACTTGGGATTTATGGGTTGTGTCATGGTATTGGCTCGAATCTACGAATCTATGGAATGTGAATGCACTGTTATTCATGGCCCCAGAATGTGTGGAGTTTACCACCGAGGGTCGTTAACACCCCAGGGTGTGGAGTTTACCACCGAGGGTCGTTAACACCCCAGGATGTGTGGAGTTTACCATCAAGGGTTTTACTTGA